>JAQISU010000004.1:8957500-10157500 GCA_029339505.1 Unio delphinus | reverse complement strand
GTTTCACATTTGACTTTGAGTAATGAAATATTTAGTTGTTTGAGTATGAATTAAAAACATTTTTCTAAATATGGAACATGGTTTAATATTATGCTTTTTTATTTTATGCATTTCCAATTCATATAAGTGTTCACTTCTGGTGGATAAAGGAACAATGCACGCTTGTAATGAAATCTCGTATATGAAAGGAATGAGTATGCATGGTATTTATAAACTATTAAATCATGCTAAGGCTGAAATTAGTTTATGTTTTAATTAAAAATTATATGCAAGAATGTACATTTGTATAGGGTTAAATGCAAAGCAACACAAACCTGGTTTTATAACACTGACATTAATGAAAACTAAATTGATAATATGCAGAATTCTGGACTTAATTTCAACCATGGTAAAAAAATTCAGTTCTTTGTATTTGTTAAAAAGTTTTGGCATTTTAAAATCATTGAAAAAAAACGTTATTAGTACAAATAAGTCACACTCTCTCTTGAGCACATTGACCTGATGTAATTCTGCTAGGTGAAGATGTAATTCAGCTAGGTGAAGATGTAATTCTTCTAGGTGAAGATGTAATTCTGCTAGGTGAAGATGTAATTCATTTTGGTGAAGATGTAATTCTGCTAGGATAAAATGTAATTCAGCTAGGTGAAGATGTAATTCTGCTAGGTGAAGATGTAATTCATTTTGGTGAAGATATAATTCTGCTAGGTGAAGATGTAATTCAGCTAGGTGAAGATGTAATTCATTTTGGTGAAGATGAAATTCTGCTAGGTGAAGATGTAATTCAGCTAGGTGAAGATGTAATTCTGCTAGGTGAAGATGTAATTCAGCTACGTGAAGATGTAATTCTGCTAGGTGAAGATGTAATTCTGCTAGGTGAAGATGTAATTCAGCTATGTGAAGATGTAATTCTGCTAGGTGAAGATGTAATTCTGCTAGGTGAAGATGTAATTCTGCAAGGTGAAGATGTAATTCTGCTAGGTGAAGATGTAACTCTGCTAGGTGAAGATGTAACTCTGCTAGGTGAAGATGTAACTCTGTTAGGTGAAGATGTAATTCAGCTAGGTGAAGATGTAATTCTGCTAGGTAAAGATGTAATTCTGCTAAGTGAAGATGTAACTCTGCTAGGTGAAGATGTAACTGCTAGGTGAAGATGTAATTCTGCTAGGTGAAGATGTAACTCTGCTAGGTGAAAATGTGATGACACATATTAGTTATGAAACCAGTAGTGTTTAGCAGAATTAAAGTTCTGTTTGTCATTGTTTCCGTTTTTATAAGAAAAAAGTATTATTATTATTGTATTTATATTTTATGAATTATTTGTATAAATATGTAAAAAGGTTAAAAGTTGGAACATTTAGATGACTTTTACACAAAGATTTCATCTAAGCCATGTTGTTCAACATTGCTTTTTTCCTTCAGGTTCATGTTTCGTTTTACGTGGAGAAAGAGGAGAGTAACAACGCATACAATGTCAGTGTTAAACTGATTAAAGAGACATTACGATCTATTATAGTGGAGACATGTGTACGGTAAGTAGCCAATTTGTTTTTTCTTGAAATTAAGAGATTAATTTTATTTTACATATAGACAAATTTTGATTTTCAGAAAGATACATACATGTGCAAACATTTTTGTCTATTGTATTCATAAAGTATATCACTCAGTCTAAATGTCCCCTCTCTGATAAAGGTTCTCCTATCATTCAACAGTAATTTTTCCACTTGGTTAATGGTAATAATAAACCACATATGACTACATCATATGGAATTTAATTTTAATTTTGTAAACAATTTATAACTTTAAGTTCAGCTGAGTAAATTATTTTAGAGAACGGGTATGAATATTTTGATCCTGAAATGTGTATGATAATGTATTTCAGTTGACTGAGATATTTTTGCAGCCTACCCCAGAATAACTGATGGAGACATTTATTTATTCATTTATCCTGATTTAGTATGGACATTTAATATTTGCTTCTATTACAATGTAGTCTGCCCAGTGGTTCTGAGAACTAAGTTTAAATCATTCCATTTCGTTATTCACCCAAGAATCCAATGTCAACACTATATGATGTATTCAAACTAAACCATTGAGTGAAGTCCACACAGTTGCCGCTGTCATCCCAACCTACTTTGGATAGCCCAGACTTCGCTGAAGAAACTTTACTCCAGGGTTATCCATAACATTCTGTCAGGGAGTTTCAGAGTCCTCTGTACAATCACGTTGTGCCATTCAGTAGCCGCTGAATCACTCACTGACAGAATGAACCAAAACAGCTTCATAAGTAGCAGCAGATAGTCCTCCTAGGAAAACAGTATAATTATAAATAAAAACATAACTAGATCTATGTTTTGTTGTGCATAAATATTGAAATGAATGCATGTGTTTCAATAGCTCTCTTGCAGTGAAAACATTTCAGTTATATATTATATTTATATATATTCATTCAGCATGGACGAACATTTGTTGACAATTAACATTTTCAGTTACACATGTGTCTCTCTGATAGTTCCCTGTTGGCTATGCCAATTTAATATTTCATTGAACATAAAAAAAGGAATCATAAATTGATTCTTTGAGAGAGAATAAAATACAAAAAATGTTATTAATGAAGTCACTAGGAACGATATATAAATTTTTTGTGACTTATATCGCCCACTCCCTTCTTATCATAATTTATGTAATTTATGTAATGTGATTATTGAGAACTTTGAAATAAGGCATGTTTGTTCTTCTGAATATTATTAATCTGTATACATTTATAAACAGCTGGGCACTTACAGGAAGTAGTGGAATGACAGTGGTGGAAATGGGTGTACCCACCGGTTTCATGGCGGAATTAGACAGTTCAAACACCAAAATACCAAACCTCAAAAAGCAAGAAAACAAAGACAGACAAACTGTGCTCTATTTTGATCAGGTGAATATTCTGACTGTAAAAGAGAAGAGAGTGTACCTCCCTTTTCTTGTTTTCAGTCAAATTAATTTTTTTTTCATCAGTTATTTTTCAGTATAAAGTGCATTGTAAAACTGCAAGAGTCTACCAATTGAAAAGAAATTAACTTCAGAGTAACGTGAAGCATTAATCTTACAGACATATAAGGCAAAACTAAACACATGGAAATATAATAAATGCTCTCAAATGTCTATTGGAACCAATGAAAAAATTAAAATCTAAATTTTGTGTTTTTGATGTAGGTACCACGTATAATGTATTATAATTCCATTGTTTTAGTCTGTTGTGCTACTATCTGAATATGTTTCAGTTTGATGGTCACAACTCATGCTTGTACATGGAGATGATTCGGGTAGAACTTGTCGCCAAGTCTCAGCCTGCCTCGATCAGAGTATATGATTATTATGAGCCAGGTAAAAACATTTAACTAAATTACACCATATTGTTTTATTATACCTCAGTTTTAAATCTTATCTTTCATTACTAAAATTTGAACACTAGACATTAAGTACATGTATATGTTTTATATCCTGAGATAATGATCTTTTTTCTCCAGGACTTCAAAAGGATATATTATATTATGCTTGGACACTCCAATGATCTCCAGGCAATCAGCGATGTTTAAAAGACTAGTCATCAACGACGAACTTGGAAAATTCTAGGTCAACATCGCCGCACTATATGAGACAAGGCTACCAGATTCCAGGTCCCTCATAAAAGAAAACTACACATTATTCTGGCAAGGAAATAGTGCTGATGAAGCCAGAGAGTTTAGTGTTGGATTCACTATTAGGAACTCTCTGCTGGGGATGATATAACCTTGCCAACAAGGAAACAAAAGACTTATTCCTCTGCCTCCACACAACCTGGCCTGTCAACCTGATCAGCCTTTACACTCCCACACTAAGTGCCACCGCAGGTACCAATGATGAGTTCCATGATGAATTAACATTGTTCATCGACATAATTCATAAGGAAGAGAACTTGATATTACTGGGCAACTTCAACACTAGGGCGGGTGCTGACTATGACTCTTGACCTTCCTGTGTTGACAAGTTTGGAATTGGGAAGATGAATGAGAATAAACAGCTACTCCACAAATTTTGCTCGTACCATGACCTCTGCATCCCTAATTCATTTTTTCAGACAAAGCCACATCATAAAGTGTCTTGGAGGCATAAAGTGTCCTCAGTCCAATCACTTGCACCAACTGGACTTGATCCTTTTGAGACTGTTCGCAATGAAGGGTGTGCTTTTTACCCATACCTTCCACAGTGCTGACTGTGACACTGACCACATGACTGACTGCGACACAACCACATGGATCTTTAGTAAGAAACAGTCAAATAATGACTGGTTTTAGGCTAACTCTGCCACACTCATACTAGTCATAGCAAAGCTATGCAGTGCTCAACTGGAATACAAACGATCCCCCTGTGAGAGGACTCTACAGGCATACAGGTCTACCAGAAGCAAAGTACAGAGGTTAGCATGGCAGTGTGCCAATGAATACTGGCTCTGTCAGAGCATCCACTCAGCAGCAGATATGGAAAAAATCAGAGGCATGTATGATGCAAAAAGAAAGCAATGGGTCCCACAAAGAAAGTGATAGCACCACTGAAGTCTGCTGTAGGCGATATAATCCACGACAAGGGCAAGCAGATGGAGTGTTGAGTGGAGTACTACTCTGAACTGTACTCCAGAGAGAACCACATAACCAATGATGCCCTAAATAACATAGGAAACCTTCTGCTAATGGCCAAACTGGATGAGAAACATACTGTGGGAAAACAGAAGAAGGCCTTAGATAAACTGTCCTTGGGTAAAGCCCCAGGGAAGGATGACATCTAAGCAAAATCAAGTCAGGCTGCAGCGTGCTGCTTAAACACCTGCCAGTGCTGTGATGCAAATGCAGGACATGAGAGATACCAACATCGTAACTCTATACAAGAACAAAGGCGACAGAAGTGACTGCAAAAACTACAGAGGCATATCCCATCTCAGTGTCATGGGTAAAGTCTTCACACACGTCATCCTGAATGGACTGCAGACACTAGCTGACAGAGTGTATCCAGAATCGCATTGTGGGTTCCACGCAGAGAGGTCCACAATTGACATGATCTTCTACATCAGGCAACTGCAGGAGAAATGCAGTGAGAACAACCCCTCTTCCATGCCTTCATAGACCTCGCCAAGGTGTTCCAATCTGGTCAACAGAGACAGACTATTCACAATCTTGGCAAATATTGTATGCCCTCCAAAGCTGCTAAGCATGATCCAGTCCTTCCAGGATGACATGAAAGGGAGAGTGCAGTATGATGGCTCAATGTCCAACCCCTTCAACATCCTCAGCAGAGTGAAACAGGGTTGTATCCTAGCCCCCTCGCTCTTCAGCATCTTCTTTGCTTTATTGCTCAGGCATGCCTTTGGAATGTTCACAGAAGGGATCTACCTGCACACATAATCAGACGGCTCGCAGACAATGCTGCCCTAGCCACTCACACAGAAGCTGATTAACAGCACCTGATGGACCACTTTGCTAAAGCATGTGGTAAGTTTGGGTTGACCATCAGCCTAAAGAAAACAAATGTGATGGCTCAGAATGCGGATCTCCACCCCCCAAACATCATCATCAACAACTACGAACTTGAGGTAGTCAGTCAGTTCACATACCTCAGTTCTACCATCACCAACAACACTTGATGCTGAACTCAACAAGCAGATTGAAAAGGCATCAACTACTTGCTCCAGGTTGTTGCAGAGATTGTGAAACAACAGCATACTGACCCTGAACACTACGATCTCTAAATATCTGTGTGCTAAGCCAGTATGCCGGTAAAACCTGGACTCTGTATGCCTTACAAGAGAAAAGACTGAGGAACTTTTACATGCGGTGTCTCCGATGCATGCTCAGGGTCACTTGGAGTGATAGAGTAACAAACAACAATGTGCTTGAATGAGCCAAGATTCCCAGCATGCTTTTACTCCTCCGCCAATGTGGCATCAGATGGCTGGGCTATGTACGTTGGATGGATGACGGATGGATCCCCAAAGACCTTCTTTATTCAGAACTCTGGCAGAAAGTCAATCAGACAGCCATATCTCTGTTTCTAGGATGTCTGCAAGCATGACAAGAAAGCCCATGACATCAATGTCAACACCTGGGAAGAGTTTGCACTAGACAGGCCCAGCTGCTGACATGCTCAGATCACTGGTTTGAAAGCCGGCAAGGACAAGCTATGCTTGCTAGCTGATGAAAAGCAATCTCGGCGGTAAAAGAAGTAGCTCCAACACACACCAGACTCAGCTTTCAAGTACAGCAAGGACAGCCACTCCTATGTTGGGCTACATTGCCACTACAGATGCTTCACAAAAACCAACCGAGATATCTCTCATAAGCGCATTTTCATTGTCTCTCGAGACTAACTGATGGCAACAACAACTATCTTTGTTTTTGGTCTTTTCAAAGTTGTTCAAACAAATCAAGGATTTTTGAGCTCTACGAATCTTCCTTGGTCAACTACATCCAAAAAAATGGTCGAATCAGTATGAGAGCTTCATTTAAACACTTAATGCAGTATTTTGTTGGTTCTATTTTAAAACCATGAAGATTCAACCTTCAAACTGCCTGACGTAAAAACATGCTATCAACACTATTCATGAAGAAATGATGTCATTGTCATGGGCTATTAATTAAACCAATTTTTTCATGCAATATGTAATTTTTCCTGAATGAAAATGCTGTGATCTTACTTCTGAAATTGCCTTGCTACTATTGATGAGTTGAAAAACATCTGCATGAACTTAGGGTCATGTAGAATGCCACTGCTTCCAATTCTTTAAAACATACAGAGCTTATGAATTAATTTTGACTAGACTTTGTATTTAATTGGATATCAGTAAAAAAAAAAAAGCTACTCATAACAATCTGATAATGATTTCAAAGTCGATGTCTTAACTCCATTTTTTTTTCATCAGTAAAGGTTTGTGAGGATGATGGCACAAACAAGTATGAATACATCTTTTATCAGACCTAATTTGTGGATGTATTAGAAGACTACCTTGAATCATGCAAATTTAATGAGGGTTGTGACTGGAGATATAAATAGTAATTATGGATTTATTCCAACTTAGAATCTGGTTATAGTATCTGTGATGAGTTTAAAAAAAATTATTCATCATTTCAAGTTCAAAGTTAGAGATCAAGACATGGAATTTGTACTGTGCTTATCTTGTAAACAATGCAGCTTAATACAAACCAAACAAAATATCTTTCTTCCTGAATGTGGTATCTTACAACTTTTGAAAAGTAAGATATTTTCAGTATTGAGAAGTTAAAAGGGGATGTTAGAAATGGACTTCTGGTGACTCCCTGCACATTCTTTTCAACCGTAGAACATTAGTCCCTGTCTTCAATATATAGAATTTAGTTTGATTGCTCATCAGCACATGAGATACTATTTTTACTTGAGCAATATATGTAAGCTGCCCTACCCAGATGTATTATGACAGTTGAACAAGGCTCGCATGAGTAAGATTAGAATCCTTTAACTATTTTATGCCTGGCCCACAAACAACCACGCTTAAATGACAAAAAGCTGCAATAAATGACTTTCGTCTAGCACAGCGCCATTCTGATCTAGAACGATTACTGCTTTTATTACATAGGAACAGATCTCATGTATTTTTTCAACATATCCATTATTGTACAATGGTTTGATTTTGAAAAAGCCTTTCATATGTTTAATTCTTTTCAAGAGAATACACATTTGCAAGATGGTAATTATTAAATACTCCAGAGAGATATATTTTAGTTATAAAAAGAATTACAATAAAAGTACATGATCTTCTTAATGCAATTGATGAAAGTCATTTAGTTTATTTTATAATTGTTATATACTTACATATGTTTCAGTGCTAGTATTTGTAATTTTACATGATGTTATACGTAATCAATACTTTCCTTAATTACCCATGCTTTCTTTCTTAGAATCCGAATTGTCATCTCTGATGTCAATCTTCTGTGTAAGACATGGCTCTTTCTTTGTTTTCATCATTATTATTCAATAATATTCAAATATATTATTCTATTGTTATCTTGTACTTAAGATTTTTATACATGTAATAAGCTATGATTATGTACAAATAATTTGTATATGCCAGGACAGCATTTGAATTGTTACTCTTTAAAAGAGATCTCTGTTTTGTAGCAGTCATTTAACCAAATTATGATTTGAGAGTGGTTGCAATTAGTTTATGAAATCAAACGGGTCATTTAGTTGAGTAATACTATCACTAATGTATTATTATTATTATTATTATTATTAATATTTTTATTATAGATAATCGTGCAATAAAGTTTTATCAATCAAATCTTCTGAAAGATGCATCTTTCTGTGACATTTGTGCCGACTGTGGATGCACTACCGTAAGTAAACAAAAAATGAATTATTGCTTATCTAATGATTAAATTGGAGCCATGTGCCTTCCCAAGAGCAAACCAAGGCAGACTACCTGGGGTTTTCTAAGCATGTATCAAATAGGTCACCTTTAGATTATGATTACGACACTCTACCAAAGTAGCTACCTCAGTTCCTGAACAATTAGGAATCAATAGAGAAAGATTTTGATAGATTCGTTGTTTCGAGGGTTATATTTCTAACATAATTATGCCTATTAGTTTCCAAAGCTAATAAAGTTGTGGCCACAAAAATGTAATCCGTACCAGCCACAATATGTTGAATTTAACACAGTGAATTCTGTCTTACTGTGTTGTTCAGAAAGGTTTATCATTATTCATGGCCATTTGAAACTTCTTCTCTGTATTATGGATTTTTCATTACCTATTTCATCTTGTTAGTTCAAATGTTTTATCTAATTCATATTTCGAATGGAACAATTTCTGTGAAATACATTACCTGCTCAAGTTACATTCAGATTTACTTTCTCTGAATCCAGTCCCCCAAAAAAGCGTGAAAAAATCTTTGTCGACAATGTGTAGGGTATATACACAAAGAGAAGCAAATCTGACATGTTAACTATGCTTTCTTCCCAAACAGACTGCATCTCTGAATACTCTGTAATCGTTAATCAGTCACATGTGTGATATTGAGATTTCTTTTTTGGCCCCATTGAAATAGCAGAAACAGTGACAGAACATACTGTGTCCACGAATACAGTAGAAAGCACCAGCAATTCTAATCAGGCCTTGCAATCCAGGAATGGCCCTAGCATATGAGGAGGCCCAATTTTGATCATTTTGGCAGCCCCCATCCCACCCACCCCGATTGAAAAGCTGGGTCCCTAGTGATCACGACATTTGGAACTAAACATTTAAACAAGTTTAATTTAATATTGAACTTTTAAAAGAAGTTTCACTGCTTTAAAATTACTTTCTCTCTATTGATATATTGTAAAAAATTACGAACCACATGACAGCCCTGCAAGCGCAGGGCTTGATACTCACTTCAGTCAAATTGACCTGAGGCTGGCCCTATTGCAATCGATTATAATAAATATGACTGTTGTTTATATGTCAGCATTTAGAAATGGCATTTATTTATGGTGGTAAGCTTAAGACCGTGCCAGTAAGGTGTGAGTACTGACAACAAATGGAACCATGCTCATGAAGAATACCTTTTATTGGTACTCACAATAATAAAGAATACCTTTATTGGTACTCACAATAATAAAGAATACCTATATTGGTACTCACAATAATAAGAATATCTTTATAGGTACTCACAATAATAAAGAATACCTATATTGGTACTCACAATAATAAAGAATACCTATATTGGTACTCACAATAATAAAGAATACCTATATTGGTACTCACAATAATAAAGAATACCTATATTGGTACTCACAATAATAAAGAATATCTTTATTGGTACTCACAATAATAAAGAATACCTATATTGGTACTCACAATAATAAAGAATACCTATATTGGTACACACAATAATAAAGAATACCTTTATTGGTACTCACAATAATAAAGAATACCTATATTGGTACTCACAATAATAAAGAAGATCTTAATTGGTACTCACAATAATAAAGAATACCTTTATTGGTACTCACAATATCAAATAATATTCAATTCCACAACATTTCCGGCCAGCGCAGTGTCAACCCTGATTCATTATGAATGGACAACAACTGCTTCATATAGGTTTGTCCATCAGGTCTGTGCCCTTTCGGACCATCTGCTACTTGATATTTCTTTGTAATAATTTCCGGATCCAACAAGCATTGACCATACATATCCTTTCAATCAACTAGCAAGTAATGTATACAAACAAACTCCCTCCATCAGTCATGATGATGTTGATACTGGATAATTAAGAAATAGGGACACAGATTGAAATAGCTGTAATTGCCAAAGATGAAACATTATAGTCAATTTAGCGATAGATGTACCCAGATGACTTGTATGAACCTCCACTCTGCTTTTGCAGTCGAGATAACTTAAACTTTATTCATGTCCAAAGAAACTTAAGTCCTGGCCCATCAAAAGGTTGACCTGATTTTAAAGGAGTTTGGACCTTCAGTTGTGAAGAAATTGCAGTAACTCTACTCTGCAATGGTAAATCATGCGTATTCAGTGACTGTTGTCACATTAATGATGTCACACCAATTTTAGCACTCATATCCAGATGGCAAACTACTTTCTTTCTCTTGTAAGACAAAAGCTAGCACCTATCAAAATCAAGACATACTGTTCCTTAATCTAAGGTATGTTCGGACTTCATTGATTGGATGAATCTCTCCCAGGTTTTGACATGGCCATACTTTATTTTGAGACTTCAACCTCATTTCTACAACTGAAGTAGATTCATACTTGACTTATGCAAGCAGAGTGGATGCACTACAGACGATATTCTTGTATCCGAACAAAACAGTTTCATTCTGATGGTTCATTCATTCGAATGACACATGTTTTCTTCATATGAACATGTTACTAGTCAACCAAACTTAATTATGTTATTGCTTTCTTTAATCGATCTGTCAAGAAAAGCAAAGCTTCAGTACCCTCAAATGTTACATGAGATGCACAGACTGTAAAAGACAATTCCTACTGCTGAGGACAGGAATGCAAGACATAACTTTATAAGTACTGGATGCTTTGCTAAAGGGTGTTGTTAAATCAATGTTCACTAAAGGAAAATTTCAACTCGTAAAATACAATCAACTTGCATCATCCTTGCTTTGAATGTAACATCTCTATTTGAGAGATAGCTGAGCCAGTTGACTGAGACACAGTCTGTTTTCTCTAGTTTTCATTTGCTTGACATAGCCTCGATAATGAGACAACAGAATTTTCATGTGTTAGTTGTAGCTGCAGAGACAGTAACCAATCATTCATGAAAGCAAAACCCCAAACCGAGATTTAAAATTGCCACTTTCACTGGTTTCACCTGAGGAACGTTTGGTGTTCATACATGGATTAAGTGTGGGATCCTGCATGTACCACACAGACATAAACACACATATATACACACACACACACACACACACACACACACACACACACACTCCTTAATTGTGCAGAAAACATTAATTTACATTTTGCCAAGTCATAATACAAATATATCGGTATATTCTATACATTATGACATTATTGGATGAATTGATTTGATGTGTTTCAATGTTCACTTTTGAAAGTAAATATGTTGATTCAAAGGTTTTAAATTTTGGCTTTTGATCACAAACTCTATTTAACGACTTACAGTTGACTTCAAAATTTCTTAAATTTGAAGATTTTCAGTTTTATCTGAGTTATTTAGAATATTTAATAATACAGTTTGAAAATCAAAGCAGAGATTTTTAAATGTCAGAAATTACTTAAAACTGTTTTTTAACACCAGAAAAACAAAATAAAAATTTTGAAGTTTTTTGTTGCATCGTTTGTTAAGTCAGTAGAAAACTTTATATGATTACAACTTACATGTTGTATCTTTCTCCATGCTATACAGAAGAAATGAAAAACCCATAGAGTCAGAAAGTAAGAATTATCAATACAAGTAGTTCATTTTTATCTTATTAGAGCAGATATGCCCCTCTTGCATCTAGCTTTCATGGAATTTCCCTTGACGTTTTCTGTAATATTTTAATTATCTATTATTTAATGAGCATTGCACATATAATTTTTCTACTCATTGTTTGGGAAATCTTCCAATCATTATGCGCATGCCATTCCTCCATTCACCAAATTCCTTGTCTTGTAAGAAAAAAGTTTTTAATTTTAGCAAGAATGCGGTCTGTGAAGATTTACACCTTTAGTACATCAAACACGCGATGGTCATTCTCACTTGAAATATTGTCACTCTTCTTTCCAGGCTGTATCAGTATTTAGATCATTCAGCTTAGAGATTCAGTTTGAGAATTAATATGTACTCTCAGCCAGTAAAACTTATATTTAGAAATTAATATTACTTTATTGGCTAATGAAAAATGCTTGCTAAAACTGGAACCTTTACTTAACTTTAACATATAGTATCAAAAGTATTAATAATGGCAAATTTCAGACATTTTTGACTAATAAACGCTAAACTTGTACCATTTCCTCTTTGTATCATGCCCAGTTATCTTACTAACTACACTGCATGCTGTAAAAAGATATTTAAGTTGCTTTATTCACACAAACACATACATGCACAGTGAAATAATTTAAGATTCATGGCACAAAAGCATTGTTGTACTATGTGATACAGATAATCAGAAAAAGAATTATAAAAAGTCCATACTGTCAAAGAAGTCTTTGAGGTCTTTTCTTATATTTGTGTGTAAACAATATAACAGTTTGGGAGATAACTTCATTTAAAAGTACTCCATACTGTCAAAGAAGTCTTTGAGGTCTTTTCTGATATTTGTGTGTAATAAATATAACAGTTGGGAGATAATTTCTTTTAAACATTGCAGTTTCTTAATTATGCTTGTTCTATAGCTGAATCAAACATAATGATGTTATATTTTTTCTTCAGATGCCACGGAAATAATGAAGAGGAGAGATATTCAAGTGTGGCATCTAAGTAGATGTTGTAGATGTGACTGTTATAGATGTGACTGTTGTAGATGTGACTAATACATATTTTGTGTGCAATTTATTTTTAAAGATTTAAAAATAAATAACCATTTCTGCTTTTCATTGCCTTTTTGTGATGTTTTAAACAGTATGTCGATATTGCTCATAGTTTGCTTGTCCTAGACATTGATGATACAAATATAACAAGTCCAGTCTATAGGGGACAAATCAACCCTATAATTATTTAGCTTTTCTAGACATTGATGATACAAATCTAACAAGCCCAGTCTATAGTGGACAAATCAACCCTATAATTATTTACCTTTTCTAGACATTGATGATACAAATCTAACAAGCCCAGTCTATAGGGGACAAATCAACCCCATAATTATTTAGCTTGTCCTAGACATTAATGATACAAATCTAACAAGCCCAGTCTATAGGGGGCTAATCGACCCTATAATTAGTTAGCTTGTCATATAGACATTGATGATACAAATCTAACAAGCACAGTCTATAGGGAGCAAACCAACCCTATCATTAGTTAGCTTGTCCTAGACATTGATGATACAAATCTAACAAGCCCAGCCTATAGGGGGCTAATCGACCCTATAATTAGTTAGCTTGTCCTATAGACATTGATGATACAAGTCTAACAAGCCCAGTCTATAGGGGACAAATCAACCCTATAATTATTTAGCTTGTCCTACACATTGATGATACAAATCTAACAAGCCCAGTCTATAGGGGACAAATCAACCCTATAATTATTTAGCTTGTCCTAGACATTGATGATACAAATCTAACAAGCCCAGTCTATAGGGGGCTAATCGACCCTATAATTAGTTAGCTTGTCCTAGACATTGATGATACAAATCTAATAAGCCCAGTCTATAGGGGACAAATCAACCCTATAATTATTTAGCTTGTTCTATAGACATTGATGATACAAATCTAGCAAGCCCAGTTTATAGGGGGCAAATCAACCCTATAATTATTTAGCTTGTCCTATAGACATTAATGATACAAATCTAACAAGCCCAGTCTATAGGGGACAAATCAACCCTATAATTAGTTAGCTTGTCATAGACATTGATGATACAAATATAACAAGCCCAGTCTATAGGGGACAAATCAACCCTATAATTAGTTAGCTTGTCATAGACATTAATGATACAAATCTAACAAGCCCAGTCTATAGGGGACAAATCAACTCTATAATTAGTTAGCTTGTCATAGACATTAATGATGCAAATCTAACAAGCCCAGTCTATAAGGGACAAATCAACCCTATAATTAGTTAGCTTGTCCTAGACATTGATGATACAAATCTAACAAGCCCAGTCTATAGGGGACAAATCAACCCTATAATTATTTAGCTTGTCCTATAGACATTGATGATACAAATCTAAGAAGCCCAGTTTATAGGGGGAAAATCAACCCTATAATTATTTAGCTTGTCCTAGACATTGATGATACAAATCTAAGAAGCCCAGTTTATAGGGGGCAAATCAACCCTATAATTATTTAGCTTGTCCTAGACATTGATGATACAAATCTAACAAGCCCAGTTTATAGGGGACAAATGAATCCTATAATTATTTCGCTTGTCCTAGACATTGATGATACAAATGTAAGAAGCCCAGTCTATAGGGGGCAAATCATCCCTATAATTATTTCGCTTGTCCTAGACATTGATGATACAAATCTAACAAGCCCAGTCTATAGGGGACAAATCATCCCTATAATTATTTAGCTTGTCCTAGACATTTATGATACAAATCTAACAAGCCCAGTATAGAGGGGGGAAATCAACTTTTTGAAGATGATATTCATGTGAGAACTTTCTGTAACAAATATCGGTTTTATGGTTGTAACTAATATTACAGTTCTCACTTACACTTGTGTGTATGCAAATTGTTTTCAATCACAACAAACAGTGATGAGCATGATTAAAAAAATAGTTTATGCAAAAATAAAACAAAATCTAATCTACATGTATTATTTTTTTCTCACAAAAAACAAAAAGTTCAATTTAGAATATGTTAAAATATATTAACCTGGTTGGTCATGGGGAATGTTATTAAAATTGGAAGAATTATATATATATATATATATATATATATATATATATATATATATATATATATATATATATATATATATATATATATATATATATATATAAGAGTCATTCAGAAACAAATCTGAATGTTCGCACTATATACACATACATATATATATATAACATTATTTTCAGTTCTGAAAACATACTCATATTTTGTCTCTTCCATTAATATTGTATCATTGTACTCTTAGAATATGAATGACACTCAAACAAAATGGTATTTATTGTCTATAATACAACAAAATCTGCATTTTCTGTCATTAATTGGTATACAGGATGGTTCAACCCATCTTACAGCTTCATATCTAAGTAATTGTACTCCTAATTGTACTCTTAATGGTACTCTTTATGGTTCTTATAATTGTACTCTTAATGGTACTCTTAATTGTACTCTTAATGGTAATCTTAATGGTACTCATAATTGTACTCTTAATGGTACTCTTAATTGTACTCTTAATGGTACTCATAATTATACTCTTAATGGTACTCTTAATTGTACTCTTAATGGTATGCTTAATGGTACTCTTAATTGTACTCTTAATGGTACTCTTAATTGTACTCTTAATGGTACTCTTAATGGTACTCATAATTGTACTCTTAACGGTACTCTTAATTGTACTCTTAATGGTACTCTTAATTGTACTCTTAATGGTACTCTTAATTGTGCCAACACATGCAAAATGTTTTTACAGTAATCTATTACAATAATGACTTGAAGAGAAAAAATACCCCAATGAGTTTATAAAACAGTGCTGTTCTAGAATCTTTAAGTCTGCAATGTCAATTTAAAAAAAAAAACTTTTCATCAATACTAAGCTTCTAAAGTGATACAAAATATCCGGATGAACAACACTTTGTTCTAGCCAAACTCATAAACACAAATACAGACTAAATATACCTTATTAAAGTTACCCAACTTATTTATCTGGGACAAGATTTTAATCATTGAGTAACAAATGATATACAAATTAACATATTTGTCTTCATTTAAATGTATTATTTTTATTCAGTACTTCAGACTGAACATAAAGCCTAGATATCATAGTAGTTCCAGTAAATCCACAATAACTGTCATTTTGTCTTTCATTTTGTTTTACCTATAAAAACATTTTACAAAGCTGTAAATGAACTCATTCAACAGTTTTTAGCATGACAGAAATGAAAACAATCCACTACAATAATCCAAATAAGGAATTATCAATATATATAACCAGAAAATATCCACAACATGTCAAAAAACAATCACAAATTAGAAAATATATTAACGAACACCAAATATACAAAACAGATTTTTAATCAAATATAATTCCCTTTCAAAATCAAAAGTTTTGTCTTAGCCATCTCTATGTTCACTTTCGAGATAATACAGTAATCATATTTAGTTCTTTTAATTTTGATCAATATGAAATTTGATTAAAATCTGATCATACAGTTTGGGTAAGAATCTCAACCACTAAAGAACATAATAGGCCAAGTATTCTCAAAACTTACTGAGCAAGATTCTTTGGCCCAAGGTCAGTGAATTTTAAATAAATATACACAATTGATGCCCATAAAAAACCTTGATTGAAAATCTTCATTGTAGATGATGCTCCTGCTGAATTGTTGATAATACTTTAGAATAATTTATCAAGCATAAGGTTTCATCTGGAAGTTTTATTGTTTTTCCCTGGATTGCACACTCTGCATGATCAAGTAGAGTGTAGGAATCAAGCAGACAGAAATATTATCTGCATGTAGCATCTAGCTCGTGTTAGTGGTCTGATAGTAATCCTCACTAAGGTGAACATGGACAGAATGACAATGAATACTTTTTAAAACAGTTATGCAAATCCAGTTTCTTCTTAGACAAATATAAACTACTTTGGACAAATTGGAGGCACTAGACAGGAATACATTATGCTGTATTGAAATGATGGTTAGCTGAACAATCTACCCAGAAATAAAAACAAATAAACTTCTTAACAAAAGAGTTTTATATTATCCGTGTGGAGGACCAATGACAAAAAAATAAGTTAATCTACAAATGTCTGGAAGAAAAAAAAGTTGAAGTAATCTGCAAAAAAATAAGAAATTTTAAAAGATTTTTTTATGGTAAAGAGTTTAGCCAAGTTAATGTTAATTATTTCCTGGAAATTGACTCCTTTTAAAATTTGACAAGATTATTTGCTGTGTAAAAGTGTGACAGAATTTAAAAGACTACAATATGTAAGTATTTCAAACAAAATGAAACTAGCAAATCGGTTGATGTTTCACATTGCAAAGTAAAGATTACAAAATTCAATAGATGCAAAGCATCCAAGGAAGCAATTAGATCAAAATTATGGAGGAATCTATTTACCAGTTACTGATACAGTTTGAATGCCTAAATTTTAAATCGTTGATATACTAATAATTTTGAAATACAATGCAACTTCTGATTAAAGCTACCTTCCAAAATGTATCGAAGAAATGTTGAAATAGGTCAGGTAATTGTAAGGTGAGCCTGTAGTTTACAAAATTGGACAAATTGAAAAGTAAAGATATATTTTGATTAAAGTATTGATACCTCTACTGCAGAGACAATGAAATAAAGGCACATCCATCGAAGTATAAAGTGCTTGTGAGTTTGTGAAAGATAATTAGTAGGACAATTAGATAAATGTACAGGTAAAAAGCAAACAGCAACTTAGAAAATTAATGATTTATGTTGATTATGAAACCAGAAGAATAAAACTGTGCCTTGTTGTTCATCCTTTGAGATTGAAGATGACCATGATCTCACTGTCATGGGTTCTTAGAGTTTGAAGATGACCATGACCTCACTGTCATGGGTTCCTTGTGTTTGAAGATGATGATGACCTCACTGTCATGAGTTCTTTGAGTTTGAAGATGACCATGACCTCACTGTCATGGGTTCTTTGAGTTTGAAGATGACCATGACCTCACTGTCATGGGTTCTTTGAGTTTCAAAATGATGATGACCTCACTGTCATGGGTTCTTAGAGTTTGAAGATGACCATGACCTCACTGTCATGGGTTCTTTGAGTTTGAAGATGACCATGACCTCACTGTCATGGGTTCTTTGAGTTTGAAGATGACCATGATCTCAGTGTCATGGGTTCTTTGAGTTTGAAGATGACCATGACCTCACTGTCATGGGTTCTTTGAGTTTGAAGATGACCATGATCTCATTGTCATGGGTTCTTTGAGTTCGAAGGAGACCATGACCTCACTAACTGTATAAGGTTATGTGAGTACATAAGTGGCTAATCTGACAAATTGGACCTGCCCTTGACACTGGATAGGGCATGCAACATAGAATTGCTCGATCAACAGATGTGCTGCAGTTTTGAGATTGATGCTGCTTGCAGGTTCAGCCCTGCCTCTGCATTTCTCCAAAGTTGAAGGTAGGTAGCTCCGGTATGAACGAGACTGTAATGGGTGGAACAATCCTGTTTAAGAGCTTTCAATGACTTTGAGTCAATGTTGAACTATTTCAATGAAGACTTGAAGGAATCTTTGAAGTGTTTCTACTGACCTCGCTGAGATTGCTTTTCATCCATCAGTTCACCACAGAAAACTTTATTTGGTTTTTGTTCATCTATATCCTGGTGACTTGGCCTGCACATTTCATCTGTGATTTCATCAGCAAATTGTAGATGCTTGGAATGAAAAGAACTACACATGACAGCGTACTGCAAAAATAGGTCATAATGGGTTCATATCCACTGATGATAATTACATTTTCTTTTCCAGACTGTAGGAGTCTCTTTTTCATTAGTCTGTTATTCACACTACTTGGGAGATTTTGTATAATTTTTGTTTGAAGTGTGTCATTAATTAATCAGTTAGGTATTTATCAGGTTTACATATTGAGAATATGCATTATAGCTGAGAACCTATAAGCCTATCAGAGACTTCACACTTAGCCTACTGTAGAACATGCTTTTTTATAAAGAGCTATTATTGTTAAAACTTATCAATTCCACTCATTTTGCTTGATAACTTTCATTTATCATAATTTAATGAATAAGTATGCACATGTAGCTGGTTAATTTTCACTCAAACATAAACGTCTCTCTTTAAAACAACAGTAATTATAATCTTATTTGCGAATGATTCTTAAAATTAACTAAACTGACCTTTTCAATCCAACTGGGATATAAGACCAGATATATCGGATCATGAATCCAGATGTCATCATCTTTTATTACTTAATATATTATAATTACTTTGTGAACTTAAAATGTCAGGATACAAAACTATATTGTTATTAATTCTTGTGGGGGAAAGGGTTTACAGTGATTATTGACATTTCTTGAATTTTCTGCGAATAAGAGTTCAATCACTAACTATATGTATATTCCTTTTTTCTTGATTTTCATTTAGATTAAGGGTATTATGAAATAAAAGGTTTTAACCTTAAGATATTTCATTTTTTTGCATAATCTGTTTCTGGATAACAATGCTTTAAGAAATTGTCTATTAGTTTAATACACATTAGATAAATTTCATCAATATTGTGATGTTTTTTCTTGTTATCACAAATTATTAGTCCTTTGATGCATATGAGTGAAAATACATAGCGACGATATCTATATAATTGAGGCAACAAACACCGTACTTGTGCTTGTTCAATATGTCTCTTAGCTTGGTATTCATTGGATGAAATTCACTATGGAACTGCAATGTGCAGGCAAAATATGTGTTTTGAGAGCACTTCTGAATGGGATCATTATGTTTTGTGTGTAAGTTTAGTGGGCATTTTGTTCCATGTTGCTGGGTCCTGGTATGTAAAAAAACGTTGTCCCTATGACTTTGTTTTTCTATTGGGAATAATAATGAGGACTTTTTATAGCGCATTATCTTTTAGAAGCTCTAAGTGCCTTACAACATATATAATGATATGACTACCATAAGAAACAACAAACACCATGAAATTAGAAAACATAAAAACATGCTGAAAATAATTATGGTAGGAAACATTAATAGGTCTTTAAGTTTGTTCTTGCAGTCGACAAACGTGAGCTTTAAGAGCACTCTTGAAAGGGATCACTGTGTCTTTGTGTCAAATTCAATGGGCAATTCATTCCATGTTGCTGGGCCCTGGTATGCAAAAGAATGTTGTCCATATGAAGTCGTTTTCATAATGGTTATAATGCATATACAATTATCAGAAGATGAATGTGAGTATTTCGCTGGTGTATACACATGGATGAGGCCAGATAGCTATGTTGGACTGGAGTCCATCAGTGAAACATGGTACAGAACACATTTTGTGTTTGATTCTGGATCAAATGGATGGCCAGTCACAGGCACTTGATTCTGGGTAAATTAATGTACACACTCACCATGGTGAGTGTATTCATTAATTTACCCAGAATCAAGTGCCTGTGTAGCCAGTGTAGGGTACAGAGCAGCAGGGAGGTATTTGCAAATGAATCTGAGCTCAAGATATGCATCCTTGTCTTATGTTCATGACATTTTGGTGCAATGTGAGAGTACTGTCCAGAGTAACACCTAGGTTTCATACTGACTGTGTGAACTTAATGTTGCTGTTGCTGATATTTATTATTTGAGGTAAAGGATGTGAATGAGAAAGTCTTTGTATTGTGATCATCATAGCCTCAGTTTTATCATCATTCAGCTGCAGCTTGTTACATGCCATCCATGATTCCACATCAGAAATACACATCTCTACTCCTTGGATGGTAGCATAAACTTTAGTTGGGTAGCTAGATTTGTATATTTGGGTGTCATCAGTGTACAATTGGTGAGACACTGGATGATGATCTATAACACTTGAGAGTGACTGAATGTATACAATGAAGTGAACAGAACATTGTGGAACACCACAACATGGATCAACTGTGTTGGAGTGTATTCCATTTGCTGACACAGTTTGTGTCTTGACCAAGCAAGACTTGAACCACAATAAGGCTGTATCATAAATGCTGAATACATAATGGATATACCGGTAGTGAAATAACATATGGTCTCTTGGGTCAAATACTGCAGACAATTAGAAGTAGAACAGTAATCTTTCCACTATCCAAAGTAGAGAGAAATTAGGTCATTAACTACTTTTAGAGTAGTTACAGTGCTGTGACATTAGGGCAATATGCAGACTGTACATTGCTAAAATGAATCGGACAAGATACAAGTTGGGATGGAAAAACCTTTTCTAAGATTTGTTTTATATGAATGAAGATTAATATTTGGGCGGTAATTATTTAAATTGTTATGGCCACAGTTAATGTTAGCACTCCATATTTATTTATAAGGATTTGAGTGAATTTAATAATATGATAACTGTTTTACATGGTGTCAATGAAGCATAAATAATCCACACTTCAACTTATTGTATATAACCTTTCACTGTTACAGTTAATTATCTGTATTTGGAGATGATATGAACATAAATCATAAAGTTACAACATAATTTGGAACTATAGAACTATACTGTCTATTTGGGTAATCAGTGATTAAATAAGAGTTGTCAAAACCACATTGGTGAAATAGTGTGACAGAGCAGTTACTTTCCACTGGTGGCAAAAAGCAGTTTTTGTATGCATTAAGGTTTTGTTTAAAACTGATTAGATTTCCTTATCCTCTTGATCAATTATTTAGTACTAGTTACTAATCAGTAATTAAGCCAATAAATCCATTTTGATATACACATCCACATGCCTTATACCTTGGGGTCAAAGTCAAAGACAATGAATCTATTTATATTTCCTTAACCCCTTTATGAATTTCTTACTTGAAATCTTGGAGCAGCCAGTTCATTCTGAAACACCTCTTGAGCATGGGGTAAAAGTCATCAATAATGTTAATGTTTAGTTTTCATTGTGCATATCCTTTTAATTTGAATCCTGTGAGCAGTTCTGCTATCACAGTTATGCTCAAGATGCTACATCACAGCACAAAGACAATTCACTCTAGAGAGTAATAATTGAATAAATTAATATTCATCTCAAAAAATATAAATTTAAAATTTAAAAAGGAAAATAAAAAAATTAGTTTGCATAGAAAGAGGATGAGCCCGTTCCTTTATGCAAAGATTTTACATGAAAACACAAAATATGGCAATTGTTATTAGTGTATATTATTCCACTGTTTGGGCAAGAGCTTTCCAGTAGGTTCTTGTATTATGATTCTAATAAACATTATTACACCAGCCCTAGCTCACTGTGTTTTACCTTTTTCATGTTGAAGTCAACGATGTAAACAAGATATAAAAATATTTTGTAGCATTCTGCAAAGGTTGGGGTGGGGTTCTTCCAAAATATTGATTAAAATATTATGGAAGTTCCACCTGGCTCGTGAATTTAAATTTAAATTAAAGACCAGATAGGTATACGGCTCCGAGCCCCCAGTCAGCACTGCCGACGGTTAAATTATATACATATATATATAACACGAAGATGAAATTCAACAATAACAATTTAATAAGCCTATAAATTTAAATGTCACACAATCACTCGTTTTTTAAGTGATAGCCTATTTCATCTTATGATTTCCAGTGTGAGTTCGATTTTCCACCTGGCCTTTGGTTGTACTCATCTATTTATCCGATCCTCCCACTCCTCCTGGATTCTATCTCTCCCGACTTCTCTCCTCCCTTCACTTTCCTTCCGTTCTTTATCACGACTATTGGGACCACTTTATCTGGTCTGTTCCCCGAACTTCCTCTCCAGATTTCCCTCTTTCCTTCTCTTCCTTCCGTCTATAACGGAGACACTGGGACCACTCACTAGTCTGTCCCTCGAAGCTTCCTGTGAAAATCACAAGGCGTTAACATAGGGTTTATCACATCTCACCTCACACTAAATCATCAATTAACCATTAGATAAGGCTATTACCTTTTAGGACACGCATACATACACATCGAAATTCCCACACACTCTTACAGGGAAACAATGGCGTAATAGCACGATATCATATATCCATACATCATATCACATAAGTATATCTAATATATATATATATATATATATATATATATATATATATATATATATATATATATATAATCTCATTGTACTTACAATATTACGACAGCCAGACGTATGTCTGTACACTACACTCCCACACGCGTACACAAATATTCAAATATTCATATTATTAATTTCTCACAGTGAAATCATTTCAAAGATACCATTCAATTTCTATAATTACATGGATAATGTGCTATTGTACTATAAAATAACCACATAGCGAATTATAATAATATTAATTCTTACGATGGCTAGCAAGCAATACGATTCTTTACAAATAGGAACCCATTCTTCAAAATATACAAACATATCAACATCACAAAATAATTATTCCTACTACGATTTTAGTAATAATACGTATATACCCGATCTACAATTAAATGCAGTCGCAGATAGCAAAGATCGAACAAATAGCTCACTGACCTTTTTAGAAGCTACACTTAGAATCTTGTTCCTAAGGTTTTTCCGCCAATCAACGTATGGCCGCCGGAGTTCCAATTCACGGTGCGTTCTGTAATGACTATGGCAACTAACGCTCGATGGCCGGGTTAAAGATATATATTTTAGAATAAATCAGGGTCCCACCCCTATCTCGATTCTGATTGGGTAGTGCTGGGACCCTATCCACTCGACTTATTCAATCTGGCGGTCCGTCAGCGTATCCAGAAGATAAGACACGCCCACTCCTCCTGGCAGCTTCTTTGATGTACAAAACATCCTTCCAGCCCAAGGTGCTAATTATACTTCTGACGGGCCTTGGTCAGCTTCCTCTCTTAACTATGGCAAACTTACGAAAGGGATGGTGTTAGCCTGCGGTCATGTGTAACAATAAATAGTGGCTTGTCCGACTTACTTGATACCACATGGTTCTAATTTAATTTTGGGTCGGGCAACGCCACATACATGTATTTATAAAATGATTAAGAAATGTATTATATGTTGATAAAATTCAAATATTCTGTAAAGAGGAATGATCTACATAAGGCCACTATTTACTACATCTCCTGACGGAACGTTTACTGGACTTGCACTGGCATAACAGTATTGTTATTCACATCAAAAACAATGCTTGATTATTGTGGTATTGTTCATTTATGGGATATTAAAACTAATGAAAATTTAAGTGCCCATTGACTTGTGATTTTTGTCATTACAGATATTTCAGTTGTTTATAGACAGATCTCAGTGTACTCATTAAATTGTATTCCCATTACCAACCAGTAACCCCATTATGTCTATAAAAACAAGGGTTTTGTATTTTCTTTAGAACTCTTGCATTTCATGTAGCTAAATGTTTGTTCACATACTAATGATTTCTAGCCAATGATGGGATAGGCCATAAAAGAAATAAACCATGATGGTTTTAAATTTGTTGTCATTGTTAAGACTTTAATAGGCAAAAAAGTAACTGTCTCAGGAATGGTAATAAAAATGGAATTCATTGCCCATATAATTGTGTGATGACCAACCGTTTGCATTGTGCAATATTTGGTCAGTCACTGTTTAAAAAATCTTGAAAATGCACCAATTGATTTAAAATTTTCAATAGATACATTTTACATTTCACCCTTTCAATGTGAAGGTAAAGGTTTTATGTTTTTACAGGATACTGTGCTGACACTACAAGCAATGTCTGAATATGGAAGCCTGTTTTCTAGTGACTTCAATCTACATCTAGATGTCGTCACTTAAAACTACACTCAGAACCTGACTGCAGAAAATTGATGCGCTTGTCCTCAAGATGACAGAGGTAACTTTGCATGCTACATTAAGTGTGACCCTACTAAAGCACACTCCATTATAACATGAATTTGGATATAACATGGTCACGGCATGGCTTCCGAAATTTTATATACATGTATTTTTCTCGCACTCAAAATAAATTTTCTTAAAAGTACGAAAAAAAATGTAAAAAAAACTTTATTATTATTTTGGAGAAGAGATCCCACATGAATAATACAAGACAATTGTAGCATGGCTCCTGCAATATTAAATGCATTTTTCTTGTACATGAAAAAAATATTTTTTTCTTTTTTAAAATACACAAAAAATAAAGTGTAAAACGTTTATTCTATGATCGCATAGGGCTTTGTCAATGTCGTTAACTTTGATTTTTTTTCCTTATTGGTGGTAAAATATACCATCTGGCAATCTTTTTACATGCAATATTGTTTGGCTGTTTAAACTTTTTTTATACAGCAATTGGTTTGGAGTGAAGAAATTCATCAGAGGCCCCATGAAAGTAAGCTGCAAACTTGATATAAAATGTGCTGAAATTTATCTATTGCTACATAATTTCTTTGTCCTTCATGACAAACCAGTGCATTGTTATATCACAATCCGCTTATGTTGACATCGAGTGTGAGTACTATATGTTGTGAGATAACTGCTTCTTTTTTTTACATTTCTGGCAGTGGAGATCAACTGGACAAGGCATTATTTCATTATCTATCTTTTGTCAGATTTTCATCTGCTCACTAGTAATTAATATATTTACATAGAGTGACATTTGTATCTGAATGGTAAGTAAGATTCCTCTTTTTTCCATTCAGAATTAAATCTTTAAGAACATTCACATTTTCTGTACTAATTCTTGTCATCAGATCAGATCACCTGCACCTCTATTGTCCGTTGACACTTTGTTAAATTTTTGATGCATGATTTGAAGGCAGCATCACTCCGCTACTACAAATGTAAAAGAAAACCATCTTACTTGTTGGTCTATTCAATAGGCAGCAGGGAGGAACTAAAGCTACAATTGACCAAATGGCTTAAAATGCAAACTTTTACAGACTTGGGACATACTGAAAAGTAAATGTGCTTCTTAATTCGTTACATGATCTTGTGATGTTTACCCTGTGAATTCAGACCTATATTGCCTGTGACAAAATATGTACACATATATATGTACCAATCCATGGGTCTCTAACTAAAGTAAAATATTATATCTTCCTTCTTTCACTACAGGTGTATTTTCTATTTAATATAATTTAAGATCAATTTAAGATGGTAACTGTGCCAGTAAAGCACGCATTTTACCACAAGCATTTATTACCTTGTAGTTAAAATTAATTACAAAATGTAGTTTGTACAGTCGTCCATTAGAAGTCAAATGGCTAAAACACATGGTGTAATGACTGAAGTGTGAACACAAGTTTTATCAATATATAATCCACTGAACAAGACATAGCATAATGTGTCCATTGCATGGATGCATTTCATTCTGAATCTGGTTTCTGGCTAAAGTGTTCATATAGTTTTTTTGAGGGGATCCAAAACCTTCAACACCTTTGTATCTCTGTACCACAAATATTTTGATGAGAATCAGAACAAATTACTTTCAACACTGGAATTCTCCAAGGTATATTCATTTATTCAGTACTTGTTTCTAATGTACATAAATATCCTATATATATATATTTTACATAGTATAAATATCCTACCAGAAGATCTCAAATAAAACTTCTAAGATTATCACAGATGACTATAGTATTCCTAAAAGTGCAAAGAGTATGTCTCTGCATGATGCCCAAAAATTCCAAGCAGACAAAATGAACATTCTGGTTGATTTGTCAATGTGAGCAGAGTGGCTCATATATTTTCATCTAGATAAATGGAACATTAAATTATCTTTTATCAACGCCAATTCATGAAAGGCTAATAATATATATATGTACATAGGATAAAGAGGATTCAAATTAAATTAGGATGTCATTAGAAGATTGCGGTAACTCAAAATCTGTAGCATACAGAGCTAAAATGCCATCTGGGGTGGATCTCTGAGAGACTGCACTCTTCCTCTTAGTTTTGGTGGCGACGTCATCAAGGTCAACTTCACCAAATGTTTAAAATAGATTATCCTCCTTGTTCCCTCTCTCTTTCACCCTTTTTCATTTTTCTTTTCTTTTCCTTAATTTTTCTCTTCCTTATTTCTTTTTAAATATTTTGCCACCCCAACAGAAGAGCCGCTCAGAGCGATTTGCCTCTATTGCATGCTTTCTGTACACTAGTCCTCATGATCAATGTTTGAGACAGTAACTAGCTTACATCACAGGTGGAGGCATTCCAGAAGGAAAATGATTCATTTATCCAAAAGGCTATACAGAAGTTTGCATGGAACTAAATCCCCATATCCTGTTCTGTTGAATTGTTTTCTTGCTTTGTTCATGGGATTGCAATCAGCTGTGGACATGTGGATAATTTTATTTCAGGTTACAGTCTCCTCCTTACTAGCGAATGTTCCAGAAGTGAATATAACCGCTACTGGAAAAGGAACTGCACTTGCTCAGGTTGGTTTTATGTAGTCATTGTTTTGTATTAAAAAATAAACTACTAATGGGATTATGTAACATGAAAGATCTATAAGGTGAACTAAATGTAAAATATAACTGTTCTTATAAACAGAATGGGTAACACCATGAACAAAAACCGTAAATGAATGGAAACAGTATGCTTTGTATATATAAAATATGAAATAAATCTATGGATGAAAGTTAACTATGTGCCTGTTTGAGTTCATCATTGTATATAAGAATGTATGTTTGTATTGAGATACTGGTACAGCAGCACAATTCTGGCTACATAGTGTATAGATTAACAACGTATTAATTGATAATCTGCAAAGGTCTGCAGAAAAGCGCAAAAAAAATTGGCAACTCTGTTTCATTTCTGTGTATTTGTTACTTGACATTCATTTAATCTATGCTGCTGTTATAAAATAGTCTAATAAGTGATCCAGAAAACTATGTATAAATCATGTCACATGACTGTACAAAGTGGCTGACTAAAAGCTGAAAATTCTACCTTCCCATGTGTATATGTTATTAATGAGGTACAAAGGATCATTTGCAATGTCTAGTACAGATGGTGGTCAATGACACTTTTAAAAAAAATGATTTCCTTTATTTAGTTTTTAACAGTTATGATTGTTTGATCAAGTTTCAGTGAACAAGCTTTCTTTGTCAGTGCAGTTAACTTTAGATCAGCATACTAATCAATGCATTCTCAACATGTAGTGTCCTGGCTGACATTAGCCCTAGAAAGGATCACATCTAGTGTCCTGGTTGACATTAGCCCTAGAAAGGATCACATCTAGTGTCCTGGCTGACATTAGCCCTAGAAAGGATCACATCTAGTGTCCTGGCTGACATTAGCCCTAGAAAGGATTACATCTAGTGTCCTAGCTGACATTAGCCCTAGAAAGGATCACATCTAGTGTCCTGGCTGACATTAGCCCTAGAAAGGATCACATCTAGTGTCCTGGCTGACATTAGCCCTAGAAAGGATCACATCTAGTGTCCTGGCTGACATTAGCCCTAGAAAGGATCACATCTAGTGTCCTGGCTGACATTAGCCCTAGAAAGGATCACATCTAGTGTCCTGACTGACATTAGCCCTAGAAAGGATTACATCTAGTGTCCTGACTGACATTAGCCCTAGAAAGGATCACATCTAGTGTCCTGGCTGACATTAGCCCTAGAAAGGATCACATCTAGTGTCCTGGCTGACATTAGCCCTAGAAAGGATCACATCTAGTGTCCTGGCTAACATTAGCCCTAGAAAGGATCACATCTAGTGTCCTGACTGACATTAGCCCTAGAAAGGATCACATCTAGTGTCCTGGCTGACATTAGCCCTAGAAAGGGTCACATCTAGTGTCCTGGCTGACATTAGCCCTAGAAAGGATCACATCTAGTGTCCTGACTGACATTAGCCCTAGAAAGGATCACATCTAGTGTCCTGACTGACATTAGCCCTAGAAAGGATCACATCTAGTGTCCTGGCTGACATTAGCCCTAGAAAGGATCACATCTAGTGTCCTGGCTGACATTAGCCCTAGAAAGGATAACATCTAGTGTCCTGGCTGACATTAGCCCTAGAAAGGATCACATCTAGTGTCCTGGCTGACATTAGCCCTAGAAAGGATCACATCTAGTGTCCTGGCTGACATTAGCCCCGGAAAGGATTAGTTTATTGATATGGAATTTTTGCTTCATCTATCAGATTTGGTGCATTCCAGTGATTGGTCTTTTGCAATAATTTGGAACCACATATGGGCCACATTTATCTCATGGGTTCAGAGCCCAAAATTTTGGCCATGGATGCAATGTCAATCATTTGGGAAGGTTGATGGACATGTTACTATCCCCCACAGTCTTAGTACCAAACATAATACAGAAAATAGGTGGTCAGAAGTACAAAATAATTATGATAGCCTCCTTCCAATGGGACAAGTACTGAGTCAGAGATCTACTCGATCCAATATACCTACCTGTGAATATTATTATTAATCAATATTTATTTGAACAACCGTGTTGCAAATGAGAACCCCTATCTCGATCGTTGTCTGTTTTACAAGTATTATCAGACAGCCTTGTAAGTGAAAGAATGTAGACCTTTGATTGTGGATAGAATCTTAAGAGCAGTCCACTCTGAATGTTTATGATACAAAAAGGTGTGTTTTCAGGGACTAGTATTCAGTCAATAATATAATCACCTTGATTGCCTCAATCCCTCAACTGGCTGACTTTTTCTCTGGTTTTAAAGAGAAAACGTGAGCACTAGTTACCATCAATGGCTTGAGTTTATGATATCTGACACATTCAGACACCATGGCAGAGGAGCTATTGGTCATGATAAAAATCCATCTAAACTGCTGGCCATTTTTAATTTGAATAGGACAAAATCCGTCACTTATTTCAAAATTCAAACTGTCCTGGATCTTATCTTCAGTTTATATTGTAACAAAACTAGACGTACTAGCCAACAGGGGCGGTCAAAGATATGCTCCCTCTCGTCTGTAGATAAGTCAAGAGCAGTGCACCTGCTAGATACTCTCCATGCTCTTAAGCACTACTTGAAGCACACAGAGACAGGTCATAACATGTGCAAAGGACACTTTCTCCCTGTGAAGGTGGAAAAGCAGGTTATTACCTCCCAAGTCAAATCATTGTTGCTTGCGTTTGTTATATTCTCAGCCTACTCTAACATTCCAAAATGTACAAGTTGCCTTTTTAGACTGTTACTTCATGAAATAAGAGTGATATCTGCAAACCTCACATTTAAAAATAATGTAGCAATTTTAGACATCATATATCTGTTTGTGGACATCATATTATCATCTCTATTGAGTTTTAATCTCAGGGATTAAGCTTCTTAAAGACAACACTTAAATCTAGTGGGTCCCAATGATGCAGCCAAGATGACTTGCAGACCCAATTAAACCAGCACTGGAATCAGCAGTGAATTTTTAGGGTAAGAAGATTTTACTAATCATCTTCTTAACTTGATAGATTGGTTCCTGTTACCATATGCTCTAAGTAGGAATGCAAAAATTCATTCACATATGGAAGCTAATCTTTCTTATCTAGAATTATATCCAAGGTATAGATAGGATGTTCAGCATTCTCTCCTATTATCCATTCTTCTAATGTTATTGCATGATTCAGGAATGTATTTGAAGGAGAATGCAGATTCTAAGAAAATTATGTTTCACTGAGAATACCTACTGGTTCATGTTACTGAAAACCCTCCCAACATTCTGCCATGCCAACATAGCCATTAGTCTATTGCACAGCTTAAACAACTAGCTACATTTATATTGTCTACTCCCATCTTGTCCTGTCTTTCTCAAAATGCTTTGTAAATATTGGAACTGAACTATTTATGTGTAAATACAACTGTTTCCTTTTCATTCTCACCGGTTGATGTCGTCTCTCATGTTTTGCAACACAGTGCTAGAAAGAAGAAACCAATATTTGTCCTTTTTTTTGTTTTTCTAAAGTGCACAAAATCCAACTAATGTGCATCATTGATTTTTGATAAAAATATGATTATTAAAAACTTTGAAATAACCATGTTTTGCTCTGAATATTATCACTTGCCTATATACATTTATAAACAGCTGGGCACTTACAGAAAGTAGTTGAATGAAAGTGGTTAAAATGGGTTTACCCACCGGTTTCGTGGCAGAATTAGACAGTTCACACACCAAAATGCCAAACCTCAAAATGCAAGAAACTGGTTCAATTTGAAAGTGATGCCAATTTGATACCACAATGCCTTTACAATTTTGATTACGCCTCATCTCCTGAAGATGGTTATATCCATACAGGATTTGCACTGGAACATATCTTATTTTATGCTCATTTTTATTTCTCAGTTAACTTTTCATCATTGGAATCATTCAGTATTTGATGATATTGCGATCATAGAGGAACTACTTTCTATTGTAAATAAAAATGAATGCAGATGCCAGCACTTCTTATTTGTAAACCAATCATGTACACTCATGTAGCAGGTGCTTTACATTTTGGTTGATTAAATTTGTTTCTGAATGAAATAAAGCAGATGTTTCATGGACTGCCACATACCAGCTGCTTTGCTACATTCCACATTAACTTTTAGATTCAATGTTTTGGATTTAGGCTGGTGATAGATGCCAGATTTCATAAAATTGCTGGGTATCTATAAAAAGCATGCAAGTGACAACGCATACACCATTTTATTTAGCTGGTAAAAAGAATGGCAAAAAATACACTTACAGAATTACATGAGCCATGTCATGGGATTCAAGCTTGATTACATATTTCAAAATTGTACTGTAATTTAGACCATATTCCAATTGTAATTACATCCTCCTTACTGCACTCAAAATAAAAGAAACATTTTATCCATAGCTTCTTTTTGATAATTAGAATTAAAAGACTTCATATTTTCCTACATTATAATGTCAAACATTCAATGGCAGAACAGAAACACACTTGCAGATATCAACACATAAGATGCTGCTCCATCATTGCTGAAATCTGATGTACTTCATGTAGAATTGGCACATAATTTCAGTCCATACTCACAAAAGTTCGCAGAAATGACGAAAATACCAAAATATATTCATTCCAGATCAAATGGAAATGTTGCAGTGCACATTCATTCACAATATGACCCCAAATTTCTATTTTAAGTAGACCAACATGCCATTTTCTTTTGAAAGTTAGCACAGAATTAAGTTCAAATTTATTTTGGCAGAGTTATTTGCATTAATAACATTGTTCTTGTTTAACAATGAATCTGCACTTGTTTGTTTAGTTGGAATACAGCACACATTCAGTTACTTTGTTTCATGAAGTATACTTTTTATTTTTACATGATTAAACCTTAGGAAGAATATAAAAATGAGCATATAATAAAAAGGTTACTGCATTTGTATAGGAAAATATGAACTAGTTTTGTCAGATGGATATACTGCACTCCCAAGGTCATGCAGTATTTCCATCCAAAAAACTTGTTCATATTTTCCCACACAAATGCATTATCCTATCATTATGATATAAAGTATGATTTTTCCTCTTGACAGTATACTTACACCGATATGGGGTTTACTTGAAAACAATTCTTGCAATATATAGTTTGTCATATAAAACTGGTGCTGATAAGATCCATCAAGATGGCTGCTATAGTGGCTATTGTGATAAATCTACTTTTGAAAGGATCTTCATATCAACATGGCATTTAACAATTATTTAACACTTCTCGTATGTTGTTGGTCCTATATTAAAATGATGCTGATTTAACGTTCAAACTGTTTGGATGTTTTGTGGCCACTTTGAAAATCCTTTTATATCTAGATTTTCTGAACAGATCATTGTACCTACACTGTCTTTTCACTTAACAGTATATATAACAGATCATTGTACCTACATTGTTTTCATTTAAATAGTATAACAAATCATTGTACCTACATTGTGTTTTCACTTAAACAGTATAACAGATCATTGTACCTACATTGTGTTTTCACTTAAACAGTATAACAGATCATTATACCTACATTGTGTTTTCACTTAAACAGTATAACAGATCATTGTACCTACATTGTGTTTTCACTTAAACAGTATAACAGATCATTGTACTTACATTGTTTTCATTTAAACAGTATAACAAATCAATGTACCTACATTGTGTTTTCACTTAAACAGTATAACAAATCAATGTACCTACATTGTGTTTTCACTTAAACAGTATAACAGATCATTGTACCTACATTGTTTCCATTTAAACAGTATAACAAATCAATGTACCTACATTGTTTTCATTTAAACAGTATAACAAATCAATGTACCTACATTGTTTTCATTTAAACAGTATAACAAATCAATGTACCTACATTGTTTTCATTTAAACAGTATAACAAATCAATGTACCTACATTGTTTTCATTTAAACAGTATAACAGATCATTGTACCTACATTGTTTTCATTTAAACAGTATAACAAATCAATGTACCTACATTGTTTTCATTTAAACAGTATAACTAATCATTGTATCTACATTGTGTTTTCACTTAAACAGCACTAACAGCAAGTAGCTGATCATGAATGAATGTGATTCTAATTTGACCTTCAACATGACAGCATTTGGTGGTAATCAAAAATGTGTTATCAGTGCTATTCCTGAAGATGTGGTTCCATTGTCACTAAATGCATTTTTAAAGTAAATTTTGTATTTTTTCCTGTATGAAAATCTTGCTACTAAGTTTTCTCTGCTACTGTGAAAACCATCTTCATGGACTTAGGACCATATTGAACCTATGAACATGGTGACTTTTACAAATAATAAATTTTAATTAGACAATATATTTAATAGGATATCAGTAAACAAGCTGAGAGTAACAACCCAACAATGATTTCAAAGTCAAATGTCATAGGTTTTTCATGTGTAATGGTTTGTGACAATGATGGCACAGAATTTTATCAGACCTAGTTTGTGGATATATCAAAAGTACCTTGAATAATGCAAGTTTAATGAGAAGTTGGAGTTGATTATTGATTTATTCCTACTTAGCATCTGGTTATAGTATCTGAGATGAGTTAATTTATCTTGAATCTTTTATATTATAATTAATCTCTGAGATCATGAGAAATATGTTGTACCATGCTTGTCTTGTAAACTTGTTAACTTAACAAACCAAGAATGTTCTATCTGAATTTGGTATGTTACAGTTTTGAAAAAAATATCGTAGTTATGTACTGTGCAGTTAAAACAGGAGCGAAGAATTGGAGTTTTGGTGTATTCCTACATGTTCTTTTCAACCTGCAGTACATCAGTCCTTTTAAAGGTCTCTTGTCTTAAATATTTAGCATTTTGTTTAATACCACATCAGTCCTTTTAAAGGTCTCTTGTCTTAAATATATAGCATTTTGTTTAATACCACATCAGCATGAGAACACTATTTGGTTCTGACGTAGATTGGACTTGGAAATTGAATCAACAGTTTGAAATTATCAAGTTTTAATAAGAAGTCATATAATTTGTTACATTTTCCAAACAACATTCTTAGTACACCGTAATTAAAGATATTCAAGGAAATTTCGATAAATGAACATAAAAATTTCACCCTGCGTAGGCAGTACATTAATAATTAAATTCCAATAAAACAATTTTTATTAAGTAAAATTTGTTGTTTATTTCTATCTTTAAGTTCCTCTAAAGTGTAATCATCATAAATTCAATGTGTATTTAAACATAAAATGTGTCACTATACAATAAAAGTAATGTCTGCAAGCATATTTCATCTGAGAAGCAATTTAATTGAGTGCCGACTGTGTTTCGATAACTGATTTGTGAAAGTATTTGTTGTACTGTTGCACTGAATTAAAGCTGGCCTACTCTGTATTATCAAATTAATTATGTCTTTTAAATCAAATAATGAAAGTGGAATAAAAGAAAATTTAAAAGGCAAGCAAGTCCTACATACTTAAAATCTAATGGCCCCAGTCTTATGTTGGGTGAACTCACTTCAGTTGATTAATCGAACACTGTTATAAATGTTATTCAGTACATAATTAAACTACCTTAAATTAACTGACTAATTCATAACTGATCAAATATAAAAAGGCATCCAAGTTAAATGAATACTTCATAAAACAAAGAGTTTGGTTTCATAGATATGGATCATTGTGGACAAGTGAGTTTCAGAGAATTCTTGAACTGGCACTTAGTTATATCCTCAAGGATGATAAGAATATTCACTTTTACTTTCAATGAAATCATGACATCTGTATTGTACTAACTGAACAATACAAACATTGAGTTTTTAATGTATGTTATTGTCTCACGAAATAAATGCCACCAGTTTAAAAAAAGGAGTCTTGTTTGGTGGTGAATATATTGACAGCTAGTTCCCTGTTCCTCTGACTCCTGGCTTGGTGTTATGATATCCAGTTCCACTCCGGGAACCAGACTAAAGAAAAAGCAGTAATGTATTGCACAGATGTTTTTACTTATACAAGTACATCACAAGACCTTTAATAAATTAAGCTGATTTGATACATCTTTATGATTTCCATTTTACAGCTATTTTAAATATTTACAGTAATAAGAGGAAAGTCAAGTTCTTGAGCCTTTGGTCCTGATCATGAAAATATGCTTACTCTTCAGTTATTGAGGACCGTACACCCAACAATCCTGTAGAGTTCTAGGTGTCATTTCTTAGCAATAGGTAGCAACACATGTCAAACATTCAACAAAATTGCCTATTTATTTTCATTATGTTGGATTAAATTAATATCAGTTATATACTCCCTTCCATTGACCACCAAGCATGAAGAGAAGAGATCATTCTATCCCATGGATGTGTCTTTTCTATCTGGCAATGAAACAAGTCCATGATCACACAATGGGGTTGGCATTTTGTTGATCAATGGAAACCTCAAAGATCAGAAGAAATGGATGTTTTGTCTAATGAATACAAACTCTAAAATCAGTATATGGCATCATTTTGTCTGTCCAGTCAAGCTCAGTGGTTGACTTAAGCCAAATGTGTGTACTTTTAAGGGGACCTCAAAGATTAAGATTTGTAACCACAAAGAACAAAGCAGGTCAAAATTTGCACACTGAAGAAGACCACAAAGGTCAACTGTTGGATAAGGCATTGAATACTTTTTTCAGTCTCAGCTGGACAGAATATATACATGAAAAACACATGGAGTCACTGGTGTGAAAGCTTATCTGTTGTCGTTTATCCACCTGTTTGTCATATCGTATCCATTTAACAGAAAAATGAAATTAAAAAAATTAATGACATAAAAATCACATAAGAATTTTTTTGTGAACTAAAAATTTGTATCCATGTAACAATCTTCAAATACCTAAAACAACAACCAAGTCAATTATGGTGTGAGGTATAATAAATTGAAACCATTTTGTTTATTGGATTAGGAATATCAAGCTATTCAAGTACATTGTACATTAAAAGAGAAGAACTGAAAAGAAACATTGTTGGTGTCCTAATTACACCCACTGTTGAATTTTTTTTATTTTAATTTCTAAATACTGTATACATCAAAACTGCTGATATACAAATTGCATCAAATAGTGATAATTATCAGTGATGTTGTCTCAGTCAACAGATGACCATGTTATGTTTTATTTAAATTAAATGAATGCTGTCATTGGGCTTTTGTTCAAATTCCATAAATCATGCTTTTACAGCACAGGTTTTTACAAGTGAGTCAAAAAATAACATTATATTAACAAAAAGAGATACCAACATGTATAATAAAAAATTAGTATTACTTTCATACTCATGAAATATTACAACCAAAAAAAAATTGCTTCATGGTATGAACTTATAGTAACAAAGTGAGTGCTAAATCTACCCACCTACTTTGCACACCTGTAATATCTTAAACAGGTACGCTATTAACAGGAATCCTTCAATGAATCTTTAATGTCTTGAGCATTTTTTATGTACTATTTGATCACTTATCTCATTTTAATTGCTTTATTTGTCTGAAAAAGTGACATATAAACTGCATATCATGTACATTTAATTGCAGATGGCCTCATGGAATGGTTTGTTAATACAGTGAGCTTAATTTTAAAATAAAGTCATTATTATTAGTTGTAATATTGGTGTTAGTGAAAACAAAATTGCATTTTTATTTTAGATTACATGTATATCAATCCAGCCATGCCTGCATGGATAATCATCAGATGTATATTTCAATTCAAAAATAAAATTTGATGAATAACAAAAATTAAAATGGTTACATTTAGGAAATTGAGAAAAACCACAGTACTGGTGTAACAATTTAAATCAAGCAGAAGTGTGATGAATACAAGATAAGCTCATGGGATAATACAAAACAAATATTTGCACCAATAGCAAGCTAAATAAATTAAAAATTGTTTACTACAGCTGGTTGTAGTTAATACAAGCTGAGAAAATATGATGTAGACAATAAGCTAAAATTTGGAATGCTGAAATGCTGGTAATTCCTGATATGCAGGATAACTCTCAAGCAATATGGAACCATGCTGATTATCTGCTATTGTTCACTTATACCGATTCCTGTCATGTACTCCAAATATTTAAATCCTGAATTAATGAAAATTAATTATCTCAAGCCAACTGGTTTTGAGATAATTCACTCTCATCAGATAGGTCAAGACTGTAAAATGTTATATGCACAGGCTACAAACAAGACGCTAGTATTGAGATATCAGTTTAATCTCTTTAAAATGGAAATTGTTATATAATTGCCAAAATAAATTAATAAAATTTATCTGAAGTATTTCATAACTCTTATAAATAATTTCTGACATTACGACTTATTTGCGGTGGTTCTTACAACTTGGTAACATTTTTGTTTAAAAAAAAATAAAAGTGAACTGTCCTATCACAGATAAGAGTAAAAGTGAGATTTCAAAAGTAATATGACACGTCATTGTTAAAATGTAGGCTACATCTGTATTTCTTGTCAGGTTCAAGCTTTCTTTAGTCAAATTGAGAAGTAATTAAAAATAAAATATGATTAAATCAGGAACATCAGAATAAGTTAAAATAGTATAGAAGCTTTTGAGATCTTTTTATTAAAAATTCTACGTATTAATATTTCTGAAGGACAGAGGGTAAAATGCGAACTCATACTTGCTCAGCTGTTATCATTATATTGAATGTCTTGTACTCTGACATTTGTGCTAACAAATGATTACTTTGACTTGAAATAATAACATAGACAAATTCCAATATTCTGTAATCATTGTCAAAATCAGATCAAGATCTTGTAGCAGACAAAGTGTCACATGACACCTAATATATGCATATAACATTGGGCATTCTCAGTTGATGATACCAGAGATAGCTTATAAAGGGGGGAGAGTAAAATGCTTACTCGATAACTTACACTTGATTAGCTGTCATCACAAGACCCATATTTGTCTTCACTCAGCTCTCATTGCTATAACTGATTTTTTCATAATTATCTTGTCCTGAGCTTAATTTTAAAAATAAACTAAATATCCTAAATTTAACGGACTGCATCTTATACAAACATCATAATCTTATCCAAAATAAAGTACCCGACACTGTCACATTAACTTGCATTAGACTGATTGTTATACACAAAATTTTGCAGTTTAATTTCACTAATATGAGCATATATTAAGATAAGACTAGTTTCTGGTGTGATCTATAAAAATGTGCTGGTTGACTCAATATTACCAATAAAGCAAATATTATGTTTGCACTATCATTAAAGAACATAATAATATTTACTAAGTTCTATTATTATAAAATCAAACACAGGATGTGCTCATTATATTTAACACCTACCTGATCATCTATATAAAATAACCATGCATCCAACAAATTTGTGCTACATGTACATTGTTGTATGAATTTGTGTATACATGTGTATTGTTGCATGAATTTGTGTATACATGTGTATTGTTGCATGAATTTGTGTATACATGTGTATTGTAATACATAGCACTTGTGAGTAAATAATGATAAATATCTGTATTTATTGTAATTCACTGAATTTTGAACTGTTTTACTACATATAATTATTACATTGTTAAGGGTTTCCCATCATATCACACCTTCAGTCAAATAAGTTAAGTCCTGATTGTTTCACTAATTCTTGTAACATATTTGGGCTTTGATTTCTATAATGCAAAGCTGACGAGTAAAGAATCATTGCATACAATTTCTATTGTAGAGATTGTAACTCTGACACTGTTGTAATAAAAAGGTTCAATAACTTGACAGGCTTTTGAAATTGGAAACTATTTCAAAATGATTTACTTTAAGATTATTGGAATGGAGTACATGTATTGCTGTAACACTGGGTTCTATAAGAGGGATACTGCTATGTAATAGTTTCATACAACTGAAAAAAATAAATAATTGATGACTCAGAGGTTCAAATATACTAAAGTTCTTGTAGTTATTTCATTGAAATTTACATTCTATGGAAAATAGACAGATTTTACTCAGATGCATTTGATAAACATTTGGAAAAGAAATAAGCAGCTGGAAAAAAGTCAGGCACTTTCTTTGTTTCATTAGAGGTTTTTTTTGGTACATGTAAAATATTCATCTTTACAGTTTAATTCTTGAACATATTGTTATTCTGACTAAAGGTTACAATTTTTAATACAGTAGCAAACTTCCATGTATGAAAAATGCATGCCTAAAATTAAATATGCTTTTATATATACATGTATATTGTATACAAATTTAATTGGTAAAAAAAGTAAATTATGGCAGTCTGCCTAAAACCCTTGACTGCATTACCTCACTTGATTTTTGCTTGGTTTGTAGTTAAGTGTGACATCATTTCTTTAATGGTGTATTAATTTAACAATCATTTGAAATAAAAAAAATCATCAATAGTACAAATAACAGCCTGAACCATCAAGCAAAAAAATTTAAAAAATGCCAGAATGTTTTTTCTTTTATTTCTAAAGAAAGGTGAAAAAATCTGCTGATCATTGTGATCATCAGGAAGCATCACACAAAATTGCAAACACTGCTCAATCTAAAAACAATTTCAAGTGTATTACAAGCAATAAAACAAATCTGTCTAAACAAGGAAATAGATCTTATACATATGTTTATTCAATCACCATGGAAAAAGGTCATTCCTTTCATGTGGTACAAATATTTATTTGAAAAAATATCTTCAGTTTAACCTTTGCTTTTGTAAAAAAATACAAAGGAGAAATTACGACTGCAAATATCAAGTAGAACACAGAAAAAGAATTTATTAAGATATAATGGGGAAGGTCACATTTACCAAATCAAAGAAATACAACACATATTTTACTGTCTACAACCTGAACAAAACATATTTATTCTTTTTTTCTCTTTGTAACTTGTATAATGTAAAGTTCAGAAAATACATTAACCAAAGCTCCAAAAATCATTTAAATGCTAAAATCCCCCAAATCAGTCAAATGCACTGAACTGCAAAATATCTGTGAAAACAAGGGACATTTGCTTTCTTTTCTTTCGCCAGCTATTGATATCTAAACTGACATTTTCACTAGATTACTATTAATTTCATAATTTACTGCAGATTCCCATTATTATTGTCTCTATAGAAGCAAGGTCTTCATTGTAGTGATACATCATTTCCATGCACATATTCCTTACAGGTTATAATACCAGCACAAACATTTTTAGGAATCTTACTTGTAAATAAGTAATCTGAAAACTATACATTATAATTTGATGACAAAATAGAATTGCAGTTTTCAGGGATGGAAATTAACAAACAAGTTCAAAATGGAATTGCATATTTGACCTTTAATTTCATGGACATGGCTTTCATTGAGATGGTGATCATTGTTCATTGGTCCTTGAAATTCAGGATTTGTAACATCCAAGAAATTCTTGAAAATGTGCTCATAAAGGAATGACATGAAATGGTATGGTACCATATATAATATATACTCACTTATATTCAAGTTAAATTGCAGACAACAATGATCTTTGTTTGTTCCACTGATTATTCCATGCAAACTGCACAGACACATATCTGCCAGCATATTATGTGATGGCAGTTCTGGGTCTGTGCAGTTTGTAGTTGGACTCATAAGTGAGTATATACATTATGAAACTCAATACCTAAGTATTTAACTTTTAAGTATTCAACGTAGTTGAAAAAGTTTGTTATATACCTAACTAGGGACTCTAATTTATCATGGGACAAATGTATAGGTTGGTGTGGAATTTATCTGAATATCTATCTCCATATGTCATTGCACAGAAAAATATTTACAGCAAATTTAGTAAATCACTATAGATTTCCAACAGTTTCATATACTTGTAGTTTTTGTTGACTGTATCACTGTCTTTCACAGGCCTGTCATTGTGATTATTAAACTGTATAAGAATTTTTATTTCTCATTAGTTTATAAGAGAATGAAGTTTAGAATTTAAAAGACAGTGATACACATAGGCGATTTTCACATATTAACAATGTCATAAGTGTCACGATTCCAAGTTTTGCAGTAAGTTATCATTTAAAAAAATAAATTAACTTAAACACACTGCTCTTTAAACTCAATTAAAATTTTACAATGTAGTTATTTGTCAAATTTTATTTAGCACTCTAATTAGAAACTTGAATAAATCAATTTAAAAAATACAAAATTTACGGAATTTTTTTTTAAGTGTGTGGGAAAATTGTCTGAAACAATGTGATATAATGGGTATAATGTACATTTGCTGGGAAAAAGTTTGTACTCATAGGTGGTTTATCACTAATCTTTCTTAACAATTGCTTGTAGGAGTTTCTTGTAGCTTCCACTGCAGTCTTCCTGTAGCCATTTCCAAAGGGTCTTGTTGGTCAGCTGTAGGAACTCTTTCTTGATTTGGACCATGTCAATCTGCAGAAAAATAAAAATATTATTTACATTTATTGACAAGAAAATGTAGTTAAAAAAACCATTAAAAATTACTGTTACTTTATGATTGTTAAGTTTTCTCCTACAAGACTGTTTAGAGTACCTTACTTTCCAGTGCTATATATACTCTTGTATTATTGTATATATGTGATTTGGAATTTTAATGTAGCTTTAAAAAAATTTCAGTCATATTGTTACACTGTCTGAAGTGTGACAGTTTTATAGTGATGTCTAGCACTGGGGCATCATGCCGCAGACATGTAGCAATTGATGTCCCACCCAGTCATATTATCCTGACACCATGCCAAACAGTCCTAACACTAACCTATTAATGCTGAGTGCCAAGTGAGACATTCGTTAGAATCATTTTTGTAAGTCTTTGGTATGACTCATCCGGAATCAAATCCACGACCTACTGCATCCAAGGTGGATGCTATAACCACTAGGCCACCAGAGCGGTCTGCTTATAAGTGAAGTCAAACTGCACAGACCTGTATCTGCCATTGCATAATGCAATGCCAGACATAAGTAAATGCAGTTTGTTAGGAGTAATGAGTAGAACAAACTAGACAGACCTGACCTGCCTGCACATATTGTATTGGCAGATCAGGGTATATGTTGTTGCCATTGAATTCCACTTGCAAGACAGTATATATGGTGGCCACCTCCAAAAATCAGACACATTTTTGTGTCTCATTGGTATCTTTTGTTTGGAAGTTTCATTGTATTTATATTATATGATGGTACAAATTTAAGTTATCATTTTTTCTAAAGCATATGGCAGAGCAGGTTAAAAGGCAACTTAAATATATGTCCCTAAATGTTTCCTTTATGTGATAAATGAGAATTCTGATGTTAAAACTCTTGTTCCATTACCCACCTGGAATCACCCACTTATCCCAAGAAAGTTACAATTCACACCTGCACCATGATTAGACAAAATGTGCTATTTCTAACAGGTGTACATGGTTGTTCAGGGTGGATCAATCATGCAAATATAATTTACTTCAACATTAGAATGGTCAGAGAGACAAACTTACACTGGCTGACAAATACTGATATTACCTGCAGGACTGGTCATTATATGTAAAAAGACAAATGCATACCTTGACTGGGGCTTGAAGATAAAAGCCCCTAACAGTTACTCTGCCACTTTAGCTATCCAAGCTGACATTTCCCTGTGTTTGCCAAAATAAAACATTAATTTAAATGTACCCTCCCAAGGAAGGTTGAAGGTACAGGTGTGCAATAAACTAAATGTAACAGGAAAAAATGCATGGCTGAATAGGGGCTTAAACCTGGAACCTCAGTACCACTAGACAGGCAATGTACAAATTGAGTTGAGTCAATACACCCAGTCCTACCTATTACATGTATAATAGTAATCTGTACTGTACCTCGGCACGAGTAATAATGATCCGAATCAGCGCTTTATCATCTGTTCCCAGCCCCTTCATAGTCTTTACCAAGCGCTCTGCAAAGTACTTGGGGCGGTTTCTTATGGTGCTCACTGAAATATAAATTTATATATATTTAAAATACAGAATTAAAGTTGTGATTTACTGCTGCTAATGTGAAAACTAGGCATTTCCCTTAAGATAATAGTTTGTGTGTCAATTACACATATATTTTTCCCTTTGAGGATCTCAAATCAGTCTGTGTATCCCCTTTGAGGATCCCAAAAATCAACCTGTGTGTCCCCTTTGAGGATCCCAAATCAGCCTGTGTGTCCCCCTCAAGGATCCCAAATCAATATGTGTGTCCCCTTTGAAGATACCAAATCAGCCTGTGTGTCCCCTTTGAGGATCCCAAATCAGCCTTGTGTTCCCTTTGAGGATCCCAAATCAAGAATTATAACACTAAGAGCGTCTATGAACTGCGCATTTACACAATGTAAAGTTTAAATTTATTTTCTTTCCAATACAATGTTCAGACAGATAACTGAGTGGTAAGTGGGTCTGGGGCCATCCATAAATGACGTCATGTGATTTTGGCCAATTTTGACCCCCTCCCCCTCCTTGTCACATGTCGTCACAAAAAGTCTGACCTCCCCCTCAAATATGACATCACAAAGCTCTGCTCCCCCCTTCCCCCCAAAAAGCTGTATTTTCTATTTGAAAATTAACATGTTTCAAATCACTTTATTGTCATTGTAGTATGTATTTAGTGTGGCGCTGCACTGATATTGTAGGAAAAAACATGTATTAAAAAAGGGGCACTTGAAAGCTGAAATTGGCATAAAATGCTTTTGAAAATATTCATCGTTAAGCTAAAACTGCAGATGTTCAGAATATTGTATTCAGATTCTCCTATAATTATCAAATAAAATAATTATAACAAAAAAAATACTTTGAAACTTTGTAGTAGAACAGAGAATTCTCAAGGTTTGCCACAAGCACTTTTTTTGAGTTTTTTTTGTATCAGCATATGATGTTTGTTTAGTCCAAAACGTTAGAAGTGATCCTTTATTGTGGTGGCAATTGTTTTTAATTCTTGCAATCAGTGATCAACTTTAACTTGCAAATCTGCATAATTTTTGTATTATTCCATTCCACTTTTGAACCACTTCTTCTTTCAAATCTTTCTGCTCTTTGTAGGATATGCCAGCACCTATGCCTCAAAAAGACACTGGAACATTTTACTTTTCTCCATCATAGCGGTCAATTCTTGATCAAACTGTTTTTGAGATTATTATTGGTGTAATATAAACTTTAATTTATTATGTTTATAATATAACTTTATATATATATATATATATATATATATATATATATATATATATATATATATATATATATATATATATATATATATATATATATATTAATTATTATGTGAAGCTACTTAAAACGTCATTAAATAAATTGTAAGCAATACAAAAATGAAGTGGAACTTTTATTTAAAGTTGCGAATTTTGATGTGACGTCACATTTCTTAAACACCCCTCCCTCCCCCTCATCACACATCATCATAAATGTGTGACCCCCCTCCCCCCATAGGTGTGTGATGTCATTTATGGACTACCCCTCTTGCAATTTTCATCTATGTGAAAATCTTACTTTTTTCAAAACTAAACTGAAGCATGTAATGAATAACAGTGTTGATGGATATCCAGTTTTTAATGTTCACTCAATCGGCTGAAATATGTGCCAAAATACAAATGGTTGTCCCAAGTATAGGTCAGTGTATGTGTGGTGTTGTACTTCTCGAGTATAGGTCAGTGTATATGTGGTGTTGTACTTCCCCAGTATAGGTCAGTGTATATGTGGTGTTGTACTTCCCCAGTATAGGTCAGTGTATGTGTGGTGTTGTACTTCCCGAGTATAATCAGTGTATGTGTGGTGTTGTACTTCCCGAGTATAGGTCAGTGTATGTGTAGTGTTGTTCTTCCCAAGTATAGGTCAGTGTATGTTTGGTGTTGTACTTCCTAAAGCTAGATGGATCTTTCTTTGAAACAAAATTATTTCTGTATAAGAAAAAGACCCTATTGTACAGGGTTTGTGAAATAATGAAAACCTTCCTTTCAACTTTGGCTTCAGAATCAAATACCTGTACATTATTGGTGTGGACAGATTTTGTTTTTGTTGTATTAAAACTATCTGTACAGGGGATCATTATATAGCATGACAATTATTCTTTCAGGTAGAATATTGTTTGAAAGAGAAAATCCAAAACATCTGTAACACTGATAAAACATTAAAAATTACTTGTATTCAATGAAATCTGTCTCTTCTTAAAGGAAAGTTATTAGTGCAAATCTAAATATTTGTTTCCAAGACTTACCAACTGCACACAATCCTTTTTTGAAGTTGCCAGATGTCTCTTCATCTATGTCATTCAGTATGTCACACTGAGTTAACTGAAAGTACAGATGAATATATTCATATGAAAGGCTGGTTTTAACAGGTATATAACTTTAAACAGGACATAACTGTGAAACAAGACAAAATGCTGTTCGCTTAAATCATTTGTATAAATAGTGAATTGGATCATTAAATCTCTAAAAGTCTATAAGTTAAATATTTTAAAGTGACTTTAATCTGGCACAATGCAAAGTTATGTTTCTAAGGGTTTAGAGGTACTAGTGTCAACTTGCGATGGTTTGCAAAAAGCTGAAGAAAACCCTTATATGATGGGCAGTTCAGGATGCTGACTAACACACAAAAGCTAGATTAGTAAAGGACACAGACCTGGATAGTGTTTGGGCATGGAAATTTCAAAGAGAATTAATGGGCAAGATTTTTTAAATTTAAAGCAAACACTAGTTGTCTATATTGCTTCCAATATTGTCCACCAATACAATTCTAATTCAACTTGTGGTAAAATTTTGCTAGGAGAACATTTGCATGATGATGTTATGAGGTTTGCCTACTGTTCAGTGTAAGACTAGGAGAACATTTGTATGATGATGTTATGAGGTTTGCCTACTGTTCAGTGTAAGGCTAGGAGAACATTTGTATGATGATGTTATTAGGTTTGCCTACTGTTCAGTGTAAGACTAGGAGAACATTTGTATGATGATGTTATGAGGTTTGCCTACTGTTCAGTGTAAGACTAGGAGAACATTTGTATGATGATGTTATGAGGTTTGCCTACTGTTCAGTGTAAGGCTAGGAGAACATTTGTATGATGATGTTATTAGGTTTGCCTACTGTTCAGTGTAAGACTAGGAGAACATTTGTATGATGATGTTATGAGGTTTGCCTACTGTTCAGTGTAAGACTAGGAGAACATTTGTATGATGATGTTATGAGGTTTGCCTACTGTTCAGTGTAAGGCTAGGAGAACATTTGTATGATGATGTTATGAGGATTGCCTACTGTTCAGTGTAAGATTAGGAGAAAATTTGTATGATGATGTTATGAGGTTTGCCTATTGTTCAGTGTAAGACAGAAACTGAATCATAGTTTTTTTCAAGCTGAAATAAAAAGAACACACATCTTGATCAGCAGCAAGCAGATCTACTATTGCTGTGACATGGACACGCCACTGGAAGCACCCTGCCAGTTCTAAAGCATTATCTGGACTTTGCTGTGGAATGTAGTTATGCTGCCTAATTAATTGTATTCCCCTGTAAAAACATCTAGAAGTATACACATTTCATAGGTATGTAAATAAACTTGATCAAGCTAAATAGGGCAGTACATCCACTGATCTAAATGTTCCCCGAATTCTTGCACTCTTAGGTCAGATTCAGCTATTTAAAACAAGTCAAAGCTCGTATTGTGGATCTTTACTTAAGGCTCAAGTACAAGATGTTTGTTTTCAATAACTGTAAGCATAAATGTTAACATACCTTGACATAATTATTCCAAATACATCGAAGTTGGTAATAGTCCTTTACGGCAAAGATTCTCTGGAATGTCTCCTCATCTGTGCCCCAGCGATCAACACCAGCCTTTTTTAGTTTTTCAGCATCTCTTTGAGCTCCTGCTGCATCAACTAGCTTGTTCTCATTTACTTGGAACAGGCCTGTGCCCTGCCCCTCTGGTGTCATTATTTCTTCCACAGCCTGCTCGACTTGTTCTTGAGACACCTCCCTTCTGTTACCCTGCAAGGGAGAACAAAAGTTGTTGTTTTTATAGTATTAATCATTATTGACTTCAATTTCCTCAAAATTTTACTATAAAGAATAAAGAACCAATGTAAAAGCAAAAACCTTTAGATAAATCTGTCAAAAGATAGGGGCAGTTTATTTTTATCCTTCCTGCTATATTTGCTTATAAGCCGATTCCTTACTGTCTATATTTGCTTATAAGGTGATTCCTTACTGTCTATATTTGCTTATAAGCCGATTCCTTACTGTCTATATTTGCTTATAAGCCGATTCCTTACTGTCTATATTTGCTTATAAGCTGATTCCTTACTGTCTAAATTGGCTTATAAGAAGAGTCCAACTGTTGAGCTGGATCTTGCATCACATAATGCATCGGATCTGGGTCAATAGAGTTGTTAGGAGTTATCAGCATAAATAAAAAACACAGACCATGACCTGCCAGCTTGCTATGCAATGGCACATCAGGGTCTTTGGACTCAACTTATATGTAACCATATCAGTTAGCTAAAATTTGCTCCAATATTTAACGAATTGGTGGAGTGGCATGATCTAATCATCAAAAATAGGCATATTATTTAATAAATGTGGTATTTGCATGCCATGATAAATATGGTATTGACATGTCACGATAAATATGGTGTTGATATTTCATGATAAAGATGGTATTGATATGTCATGATAACTATGGTGTTGGCATGTAATAATAAATATGTGTTGGTATGTCATGATAAATATGTTGCTGTCATCATCAATATAGTATTGACATGTCATGATAAATATGAAGTTGGCATGTCATCATAATTATGTGTTGGTATGTCATAATAAATGTGGTACTTGCATGCCATGATAAATATGATATTTACATGTCATGATAAATATGTGTTGGTATGTCATGCTAAATGTGGTGTTGGCATGTCATGATGAATATGGAATTTGTATATCATGATAAATAGGGTGTTGACATGTCATACAAAATCTTGCACACATTGTTTTGAAATGATGATGGTACTAATGGTGGCATTACAAAATTGCTAATGCAAAAAGAAACGAATCATCTATTGTTTATCAAAATTAATCCATCCATACAAAGAAATGAACAGAAACACTATTTTGAACACCAAACCTTCAACATATCTCACTGGTTACTCTCAAATTTAAATGACATGGAATTTTAATTTAAAAAAATCCTTTTTACACTATTTTTTAAAGTACTGACAAAGGCAAAACAGTTTTGTCTTTTTGTAAAAATGAAAATTAACATTTTATTTTAATCCAAATGCTAAAGCAGTCAACATACTGTATATTAATGAAGATCAATAGCTCTCTCATGGGACCATGGGACCAAATAACATGTCAATTATTAAAATGACCACTTTCAGGATGGACAGATGCAAGTTAACATCAAATGATATGCATGAATTTCAACTGCATTCATACTCAGCCAAGATCTTGATAACACATGCATGTATTCCGTAATAAACTCAGCCAATCAGATGCAGGATCACCTCATTAATATTTACGTCGTCTCTTGCTCATTATCTAAACTGTCCAAGATCTTGAAATTATAACCATTATATATTCCAAGCTTGGTCAAAATTGGATCACAAATATGGCTTACTTAGTGGTAAAGAGCTTACATCATTAATATGCATGGATTTGGCTCATTATAGAACCCATCTATGACCATGGCATAAGGCCCATATTTTCAGTTTGATCAATATCAGAAACTTTGACCTCTAGAGTGGTATCAAGGTTATCCAATCAAATTCAAGATTACCTCATTAATATGCATTGATCTCACTCATTACTTAACAAATCATAGATTTTGATGATATAAACCCACATTCCATGTTTAATTAAAACTGGACAAGATTTCATAGTGGTAGCAAGCTATAATTCATGGACATAAGACATATGACATGCAGAGTATACCATAAGCTCAATTATCATTATGACCAGGTGAGCTAAAAATGGGGAAAACTCATAAACAGTCTTGACACAAACAAAGATAAAGATGCATTTTATAATAATCTGGTTCCACTGCTATATATTTTCATAATTTTTAAAGTTATCTTCAGTTTCAAAGATGGACTGCTCTGGTGGCCCAATGATTAGAGCATCAGCCTCAGATGTGGGAGGTCACATGTTCAAACCCCAGGCGAGTCATACCAATGATTTATAAAAATGGTACTAACACCTGCCTTGCTAGGCACACAGCATTATGAGAATAGTGTTAAGACTGGCTGATCTGGTGTCAGGATATTGTAATTGGGTGGACATAATACTACATGTCTGCAGCATGATGCCCCAGAGTTAGACATTTCTATAAACTGCCACACTGCCGACATTGTAGTGATGTGACAGAAAAATTTTCAAAGCTAAGTTGGACATATATTCAACCTGATAAATTTAATGAAACCATTTACAAGACATAAACCTGTATCAAATCATATCTAAAGGGCTAATGCAATACATGATAACTATGTGACATGATAAGATTTCTTTCTTCCATTTTTTTATGTGTATACTACTTTTAGTAATTTCTTTTAAAAGGTAGCCTTGGAAATAGTATGAAATTCAATGGAAGCCATAATCAGCACTTTTATGAAATATCATTTATGGAAAAAGAACATCAAAGTTACCACTTGGTGCAGAAGGTATGTAAATTTGCACATTGGTATATGCTAACAGGTACATGTAAATGTAGTTGAAATGGAAGGTCATTAACTAGGGAAATTTTCTGACGTATGTTCTGTCATGGTCAGTTGTGGGGTGATTATCAAAACCTCCATTATTTTTACCTTTGTTTACCAAAACAAACACTATACCCCATAAACATAAAAAATACAGTTAAACTCAATAGTCATAGATAAACTGAACTTTATTTATTAAGTCAGAAATTATTAATCTTCCAGTCATCCCCTCCCCCTTAAAAAAATAGTATTAAATAAGTTAAGCTGGCATCCTGGAGTTGATTGTAAGCAGGTTTAAATACCAACAAAGAATACCAATTATCCAAAAGATTTTTATGTCCCCCAATGATTTTTATCTAATTAGCTTCTATTTATATTATTCAATTATAGTACTCTATATACTCGTTAATGATAAGAGTCCAACTGCAAGCAGATCTGAGTCTATGCAATTTATTAGTACTAATCAGTAGAACAAACAACATAGACCCTGATCTGCAGATGCATTATGTTATGACAAACCAGGATCTTTGTTGTTTGCAATTTTGACTCAATTTATAAGCAAGTACATATGGTAGCTTGTCAAAATAATGGCTATGCTTTACTTGGCATGCAGAAATTAGCAGTCTCTTGAAGTCTCCACTTGTATCTCCTTCAATGTCCTTCTCAATGAGGGTATCCTTCACTTTGCGGGATGGGCTAGCAACTGTAAGGTAGGGCATTTTGTAAGAACATTTATATAGTTATGATACTACTTTTAAGACCTGAAACAAAAAGTTATCACAATGTGTGAACACAAGATACAAGATACAAAATCTGAGAAGTTCCAAAAGTCAGACCCCTTTGTGAAAAAAAACCAGTCAGGAACTAAGGGGACAATTGAATCTGTTATTTTTGGTGGAGGAAACAAAACTACCCATGCCTGTCTAAAACTAAGCTTTCAAATAATATAGACTTAAATTTGTTTACCTTTCTTTTAATATTTTCGTGAGTAAGACTAACACATGGTATACTTGAATACATGGTATAATGTCGTGAGGTCTATCCTTTCAAACATGCACAGAACATTCAGACTTTATTCTAACAAGTTGACATAGTTTACACTGTATCAAATACAGTTTGATAAAACCCTGACTGTGCTAAGGGCTAAAACATATTAGGACCCAGGGAAGGCACTTTCATTGTGGAATAGTCATCTATAGATGCAATTAATCGTTTTGCACATTTTCCTATACACTCAGAATAATCAGAGTACCCTGGTGTATATTTGTAAAACCTGCCTTCCTTGCATACAAAATGGAACAACCCTAATGGCAGCTAGAATAATATACAATGTGACCTTGCATGTTCCATTGTAACATGAATTTGGATATAACATAATCATGGCTTGGCTCATGAAAAGTCATTAAGTATTTTACTTGTATACAAAAAACCTATTATGTTCTTTTGCCCCTAAACACACTTCTCTTGCTGCTTAAATCCATTTGGTTACTTTGATATCTATTACTTAATGCCACTATTTGCATATAAATAGGAACAGACAGTATTAGGTATTGGTATTATATTATTACATGGTAGAATAGATAATGTGTTTCTTATCTTTGTGGATGTATTTGACATTGATATATTGGTGGTCAAATCAGCATGATTTTTTATTCAGGATCAGCAAGGCATTTGACTAGCATATACATAAAAACTCTTATCTTACATTCAAGAGCAGAAGCTACAAAATAAAAAAAGGACACCAGAGCAGCCATTTTGGGGTTGATCAACATCATTTTAGAATTGAAACAACAAAAATATTGGAAGAAGAATTTTAGAGAAAACCGAATATAAATATAATTATTGATTCAGAATGAGCAGTCATAATAAGATTTTAACGAAGACCACTGTGTATTCCAAATGGGAGATCATACTGCCACCTTCATAATATAGTACAAGGTATTGCAAGCAGTGTTATATTGAAAACCACCATGCTGACATAACTATATGTTCAGGAGGAAAAGTAAGAATAACATGTTGAAGGTGGCCATCATGGCTGATATTTTGTGAGGTTAGATCAAAAACATTTTTTGGGGGACATCTTACATATAATTTAAAGTAGTCCACACTAAAATAGAAATGTCTTTTGGGGTTTTGTTAAACTGAAACTCCTAATCAATATGACCATAACAACAGGATTTTCAAGATGGACAACATGGTGCTCATTGTGGAGGACAGATAAACACCATTAATAATGTATTTAATAAAATAATGCCTCCTAAGTGAAATCCTTTTATTGGTAAGATTATCAATGACAAATATTTTAAGATGGCTGATATGGCAGCCATGTTAGACAATGGATCATGCAGGACCATTAAAAATGAAAATGAAATAAACAGGAATAACAAATTGATTATTTTCAAGCTGTAATAAACCTCTATGATTATGTGGATCAGATTCTATACACCGACATACAATTTTTCAGTCCTAATTATAAGTTGTTCTTCTTGAGGCTGCCTGACAACTAAGACAAGATATTGAAACAATAGTTCTCTCCTTTGATACCCTTGATGTGGAATTCTGAAATGGACCCCTAGCTTACATGAGAAACAATAGGAAACTGGCATGGTATTATAAGATGTGGTTTGGATCTGGCATGGACCTTTAAATAGAGTTCTGACTTTGACCCCGAATATTGAGTCCTTTTCTGGTGACATAATTACTATTGGGTGATAAGGTTGCTGCTTTTAGGAGTCTGAAAGTAAAGTATTTGTCCTCTACTTTTTCTTGAAATTGTTGATAAATATACATTATGGAAATTAGAAAGGTCATCAGAACATAATGCCTAGTTGGTGCTTGTTGGATCTCCATGAAGTATATTGTAAGGATCTGATCTCATCTGAATCAGACTGCAATTATTCTTTATTTAAAGGTCTACTTACTTTCATTAATGTACAGGGTATTAGGACTTAATTTCAGGTTCACCTTTAATTACTGGTACATGTATATTTTTCACAGAAAAAAATACTCAAAAATAAAATGTCATGCCATAAATAAATTTGTACCATAAATAAAGTGCCATATATACAAGCTTATACGATGAGTCCTACAGCTAATTGCATAATGTGTCAGCAGATCTGGGTCTGTGCAGTTTGTTAGGAGTAATCAGTAGAATGAACAACATCGACCTAGTTCAAAGGCACATAATGCTATGGTAACTCAGGGTCTTTGTTGTTTGCAGTTTGACTCAAATTTCAAGCCAATATACATGTTTCTTTTAATTATTAACCATACCATCCTTATATGCCTGTACCAGTTCTCTGACCTGCTGGTTTGTCCTAGTCATCAAGATTTCAATGAGAGCTTGTTCATCTGTTCCTAGTCCCTGGAGGAAAAAAAAATCAAAATTTGTTTTAAAAATATGTACAAAATATTTTGCTCATTAATTCCATTCAGGACACAAAGAAACTTTATTTTTTCATCTTTTCTAAATATTATTCATTTTTAAAAATATGACGATTTAACAGTTTATACAATGCACTTTTGATAAATGGGCAAGATGCATTAAAGTTTGGATGAAGCTAGAGAAACCTGAGAAATACACTTGCCTTGGATATCCAACCATATATTCTTGCAAGTACATGTACCACAGTTATGGATCTAGCCTGGAGTATAAAGAGCAACAGAGTTATTGCTGCTGCAACTATCCTGCTGATGAAAGTATGGCTGGGCTATTAACCGAGTTTGATTTTTGATTTTTCCCAAAGTTTGATGAAGTTTGACCTAAATTGGATCATTAAGTGGTACTCAGAATTTTTGACCTAGATGCACCATGATGAAAGACCATATGTTGAACAAGACCTGTATTTCCCATATAATTAGTATAATTGACAGCAAATATAGGGTGGTTTATGTTTTGCTGACTGTCAGGATGTTTTTTGAACAAAATTTAAATGGCCTTGGTGCTGGAATGTTCTTGTCAAATCTGGTTCAATTGGTTTGACTATTTTTTAAATCAAAATGTCATTTGAAGGGCTTTTACTTTTAGTAAGGTCATCAGTATTTAGTGTTGGATTGGCAACTTAATACCAGAGTTATTTGTCAGAGTTATACAGAAAACAGATTATTTAAAGACTTTTCTAATTTTAGTAAAGGCATCTATAGTTTTTCATTGATTGGCGTTAGCTTAATAAATCTAAAATTGATGCCAGAATGCTTCCTGTAAGATTTTGTGCACATTGGTGAAGCAGTTTTGGAAAAAGTTGAAAACAACAACTATGGGTAGATGACTTCCATGAATGCAAGACATAAGAACTAACCAGCCTTTGAGAAGCTTGCATGCCCAAATACTTCCTATAAAATATAGTACAGATAAGTGAAGCAGTTTTTAAAACAGTTGAAAATAACAATAGCAGACGAATGATTGAGCTAGAAACAGGCAGAAACAATAAAAAGCCCCTGATCCATTTTTCATTCAAGAGACTACCTATATAAAGAAAGTACTTTTGCAATATCCCTTTGGTGACCTATTCAGACAGGTTGGGCAATATTAATATTCTACAGCAAATTTACTTACGTAAATGGCCTCCTTGATATGCCAAGCGTCATACTCAGCTGGGGGTACGAAGAGGCCGACAAGTGTAAGCCTTATAGTTGAAGGATGTATCATGCTTTATTTCCTCAATCAGATCCTACAAATAATCATGATGACTGATATAAATGGAAGTACCAACATAATTACAAAAATATTTCATAGTTCTATTTGTTGAGTGGATCAAAATGTTTTACATTATTTTAATGACAGTAGTAAATACAAATTTGTTGTCATCTACATAAGGCTAAAGAAATCTTTGAAACTTTACTGGACAGGCTGGTATTTTATTTTTGTGATAGCACTAAAAGACAAGAGGTCTCAGACAATTTTAAGTTCAAAAAGGAGCATAACTCCAGATTTCTTATGGTATTTGAAACAATCAGAATCAATTATCAATCTCATTACAGTCAATTTGTGAATGCTTGTTTGTAGTGTGTTACTTTAACAAGCAAAAACAATAACAACAATAAAAATAACTAAAAATTAATTGGACAAACAGATAAAAGGACAGACAGACTGTCAAAACAAATCCAAATTAATCCCTTCTGCATTCTATATGGAAATATCAAAACATATTACCCTAAGATCCAAACATGGTTTTGTACATCTTCTTCAGTTCTTGCCGCTGTGCATTGTTTCTGGTTGATACAATGTATGTTATGGTTTCTTCATCTGTGCCTAAAAGATGAAGTGACAGTGATATTACTAGGTAAGATTTTTGGAGATACATCAGTACAAAGTAGACCACTGAAATGAAAAGAAGTTTTAAATGAGAGTTTATGAAATCTACATGTTTCATACAACATAAATGCTCAATCAATGGAAATGAAGCACAAAATGTCTGTAACATGGACCAGTGTAATAAATCAGATTTTGGTACTAAATATAAATTTGATACAAATCTATCTCACATTCTGCATAACTAAAGTGACCTTAGTAGCCATCCCTATATATATATATATGTGTGCAATGTGATTATACTAGTAAGCATTTTTCAAGATGACCATCCTGCTGTTAGGAACAAAGACCAACCAGCAGACTATGATGATAGGATAATAACCAATTATACTAACTTCCAATTATACTAACTACTAATTATACTAACTTCCAGTTATACTAACTACTAATTATACTAACTTCTTACTACAATCAGCTCAGTGGTTAATTCCTAATTTACATTTCATACTTTTTTTTAATTTGACTCATCTACTGCAGATATTTTAACCACATGTACAAGAAATGTATGTATGGGTGTTTTTTGAGTTTGATTATTGCATTAATCTTGCCAACATTAATTCTGATTTTAGAAATACTGACAATATTAATGCCATTTATAGAATCACCGACAACATTAATTCCATTTGTAGAAAAACTGACAACATTAATTCCATTGATGGAATCACTGATAAGATTGATTAAATTTATAGAATCACTGACAACATTAATTCCATTTATAGAATTACTGACAATATTAATTCCATTTGTAGAATCACTGACAACATTAGTTCCATTTATAGAATCACTGACAACATTCATTTCATTTGTAGAATTACTGACAACATTATTTCCATTTATGGAATCACTGACAAACAATAATTCCATTTTTGGAATCACTGACTGTCACATTATTTATTCCATTTATGGAACAATTGACATCATTAAGTCCATTTATGCAATCAATTACATCACTATTATTTATGGAATCATTGATAACATTAGTTTCATTTATGGAATCATTGAGAACATTAATGTCCTTTGGGGATCATTGATAACATTAATGTCCTTTATGGGGTCATTGATAACATTATGGAATTAATGGATAACATTAATGTCATTATGGGATCATTGATAACATTAATGTCCTTTATGGGATCATTGATAACATTAATGTCCTTTATGGGATCATTGATAACATTAATGTCCTTTATGGGATCATTGATAACATTAATGTCCTTTATGGGATCATTGATAACATTAATGTCCTTTATGGGATCATTGATAACATTAATGTCCTTTATGGGATCATTGATAACATTAATGTCCTTTATGGGGTCATTGATAAAATTATGGAATTAATGGATAACATTAATGTCATTATGGGATCATTGATAACATTAATGTCCTTTATGGGATCATTGATAACATTAATGTCCTTTATGGGATCATTGAGAACATTAATGTCCTTTATGGGATCATTGATAACATTAATGTCCTTTATGGGGTCATTGATAACATTATGGAATTAATGGATAACATTAATGTCATTATGGGATCATTGATAACATTAATGTCCTTTATGGAATCATTGATAACATTAATGTCCTTTATGGGATCATTGATAACAATAATGTCCTTTATGGGATCATTGATAACATTAATGTCCTTTATGGGATCATTGATAACATTAATGTCCTTTATGGGATCATTGATAACATTAATGTCCTTTATGGGATCATTGATAACATTAATGTCCTTTATGGGATCATTGATAACGATAATGTCCTTTATGGGATCATTGATAACATTAATGTCCTTTATGGGATCATTGATAACGATAATGTCCTTTATGGGATCATTGATAACGATAATGTCCTTTATGGGATCATTGATAACATTATTGTCCTTTATGGAATCATTGATAACGATAATGTCCTTTATGGGATCATTGATAACATTAATGTCCTTTATGGGATCATTGATAACGATAATGTCCTTTATGGGATCATTGATAACATTAATGTCCTTTATGGGATCATTGATAACGATAATGTCCTTTATGGGATCATTGATAACATTAATGTCCTTTATGGGATCATTGATAATGATAATGTCCTTTATTGATAACATTAATGTCCTTTATGGGATCATTGATAACGATAATGTCATTTATGGAATCATTGAAAACATTAATGTCCTTTATGGGATCATTGATAACGATAATGTCCTTTATGGGATCATTGATAACATTAATGTCCTTTATGGGATCATTGATAACGATAATGTCATTTATGGAATCATTGATAACATTAATGTCCTTTATGGGATCATTGATAACGATAATGTCCTTTATGGGATCATTGATAACATTAATGTCCTTTATGGGATCATTGATAACGATAATGTCATTTATGGAATCATTGATAACATTAATGTCCTTTATGGGATCATTGATAACGATAATGTCCTTTATGGGATCATTGATAACATTAATGTCCTTTATGGGATCATTGATAACATTATGGAATTAATGGATAACATTAATGTCATTATGGGATCATTGATAACATTAATGTCCTTTATGGGATCATTGAGAACATTAATGTCCTTTGGGGATGATTGATAACATTAATGTCCTTTATGGGGTCATTGATAACATTATGGAATTAATGGATAACATTAATGTCATTATGGGATCATTGATAACATTAATGTCCTTTATGGGATCATTGATAACATTAATGTCCTTTATGGGATCATTGATAACGATAATGTCATTTATGGGATCATTGATAACATTAATGTCATTTATGGAATTAATGGATAAAATTAATGTTGTTTATGGGATCATTGGATAATTAGATCATTATGAGTTGACAACTCATATTCTGTAATACATCTCATGTTGAAGTTTCTTGATACATGTAGTGCTTGTTGTGCTGTCAAGTGGAAGCTTAGGCAAACAAGTCAATCTTAACACTGTTTATCAAGTAATATAAATTATATGGAAAAAATTTATTTAAAAAAGTTATCAATATCCATGATGGCAAACTTGCCATATTTGACAATCTTTCATTCTGAGTACTATTTTGCATAAATTGAAATTATTGATGGATAACTGCAAATTATATGCAAGAGTATGTGTCATGAGATAATAATGTGACAATAGAAAAAATAATCCTAACATTGTAATGCCATGAGATAACAATGTGACAATAGGAAAAATAATCCTAACATTGTAGTGCCATGAGATAATAATGTGACAATAGGAAAAATAATCCTAACATTGTAGTGCCATGAGATAATAATGTGACAATAGGAAAAATAATCCTAACATTGTAGTGCCATGAGATAATAATGTGACAATAGGAAAAATAATCCTATTATTGTAGTGTCATGAGATAATAATTTGACAATAGGAAAAATAATCTTAACATTGTAGTGTCATGATTGGGAAATATGACATGAAACAATTTAGTCCATGTTCCAAATGGAGGAGGTACAATATTTTCTAAGCAACAAAACCAAAATAAAATTGTAAATCAAAGCATTAAGCTTTCAGTTTACCAAGGTGAGTCCTAAAGTGAATTTGTTGTCCTAGAGATTCATGGAGGGAAGACCTCTGCATTATGATGTTTAGTCAGGAAAACCAAGAACATCAAACAAGATAAATGTTTTGATGGATAAAAAAATCTTTAATGGAAGAGGATAGACATTGTGAGCTTTCTGATTAAATGGATATTATTCTACTGTTATTTGTAACAATCTTGGAATGTTTTGCATGATGACCCATTAGATCCAAGGTTACAACTAAACAATACCAGACAAAATCATAAATGTCACAAAATTCATTGTAAGGTATCAATCCAATGGTCTAACTTTGAGTCAGTTACTTAGATCCAAAGAGTGCAAGGCAATCCTCAGTTAGTAAAATAAGCAATGAGACATCTCCTGTAAAGGGATGTAACAATATCTCTTGAAAATGTTTATTGTCTTTTTTAAAGAGAGGACAAGTCATCTTGAAACACAATTTAGAGTCACCACCAGGTCAAACAACTGGTACAAAATACCAGTAATACTCCAAGGTAACTTGAAACACAATTGACAGTGGTCAAACAACTGGTACAAAATACCAGTAATACTCCAAGGTAACTTGAAACACAATTGACAGTGGTCAAACAACTGGTACAAAATACCAGTAATACTCCAAGGTAACTTGAAACACAATTCACAGTAGTCAAACAACTGGTACAAAATACCAGTACTAAAGTACATTTGTTTTTAAAGGAATACATCATTTGCACATTATTAATACATATTTTTTTTAAAGAGATATAAAATATGCATTGAGACAACAATTTCAAAGATTGTATGCACGATTGATTTGTCATCAAGAAAAGGCATCCAAAGAAGGTGAACCATACTGAATCGTGTAAATCCTTGTATCATAACTTAACATTGAGTGTTAAACAGAATTTTTGATGGTTTTAAAACTGGCAATGAAAGACTGATACATGATTTCACCACATTCTAATGTGGCTAATGGATGGTTTGGTTAAAATTAGAATTGTACAATAGTAATGTACACAATTTAAAGATTGGATTGGGGGAGGGGGGCAAAGAGCTTGTAGAATTCTAGAATCACAAGAGTAAACATTAATAAGCATAACATTCCATTTTGTCCTTCCAAGCCAATCTGTCTTATACTAAAGAGTACTAAAATTGTGACCATACAAAATTGTATGCATGACTATTATATTACGTGCATTAAATAATGATGCATTACCCAATCCTTTGATGGAGTTCCGTAGCATTTGGCAATCTGCTTCAGGATCCCAATCCTTGCCTGCCAGATCAATGCCTTCTTTCTCCTTGTTATATTTCACAGTAGGATCATCCTCTAGGTATTTCTTATAAGGTACGACTGTCCCAAAGGTTATCTCAAAGGTTCCGGACACTGCATTACGTCGCATGACTTCAGCTATAAATGCATCTTTAACACGCTTCTTTGTATCTTCAGATATGCTTGGACCTGCTTCTTCCTGTACTCAAAATAATTTTTGGTGCAGTTACAGTGAATCTTCCACAATAAGAGCAAACAAAATAATAAACCCAAATTTCCATGACAAGACCATTATTTATTATAAGCCCACCCAAATTTCCATGATAAAACTATGCTTGATAATAACCCACCAAAACTTCCATGATAAAACCATTATTTATTATAAGCCCACCCAAACTTCCATGAGTCCACCCAAACTTCTATGAGTCCACCCAAACTTCTATGATAAAACTATGCTTGATAATAACCCACCAATACTTCCATGATAAGACCATTATTTATTATAAGCCCACCCAAACTTCCATGAGTCCACCCAAACTTCTATGAGTCCACCCAAACTTCCATGAGTCCACCCAAACTTCTATGATAAAACTATGCTTGATAATAACCCACCAAAACTTCCATGATAAGACCATTATTTATTATAAGCCCACCCAAACTTCCATGAGTCCACCCAAACTTCTATGAGTCCACCCAAACTTCTATGAGTCCACCCAAACTTCTATGATAAAACTATGCTTGATAATAACCCACCAATACTTCCATGACAAGACCATTATTTATTATAAGCCCACCCAAACATCTATGAGTCCACCCAAACTTCCATGAGTCCACCCAAACTTCTATGATAAAACTATGCTTGATAATAACCCACCAATACTTCCATGACAAGACCATTATTTATTATAAGCCCACCCAAACTTCCATGAGTCCACCCAAACTTCTGTGAGTCCACCCAAACTTCTATGAGTCCACCCAAACTTCTATGATAAAACTATGCTTGATAATAACCCACCAATACTTCCATGACAAGACCATTATTTATTATAAGCCCACCCAAACTTCTATGAGTCCACCCAAACTTCTATGAGTCCACCCAAACTTCTGTGAGTCCACCCAAACTTCTATGAGTCCACCCAAACTTCCATGAGTCCACCCAAACTTCTATGATAAAACTATGCTTGATAATAAGCCCACCAATACTTCCATGACAAGACCATTATTTATTATAAGCCCATCCAAACTTCCAAAATAAGGTCATTACTGATTATAAGCCCCCAAAAACTTCCATTATTAGACTGTGTGTAATAATAAGCCAACACAAATTCCATTATGAGATCACTTGTTATAATAAGCCCACCTAAGCTTCCCTAAATTTATACTTGATAATAAGACCACCCAAGCCTTAGGCTTAACAGTAAATCTTCCATAAGACCAATCTTGATAAGTACTCTCAAACTTCCATGATAAGACCATTGCTAAATATAAGCCCACCTGAACTTCCATGATAAGACCATACTCTTGATATAATAAACCCAACCTAAAACCATGATAAAACCATTCTTGATGATAAGCACATCAAACATTCCACAATTAAACCATTATTGATGCTAATCTCACCCAGCTTTGCAAAATCTGGAAGAAGTAAAAACTAAATTATGCCCCCACATAACTGTTTTTACCAGGTCAGCCTCTTACATCTAACATGAGAAATACAGAAAACTGTATTCAATATTATGAATATTTTTGGAATACCAATACTAAAGCTGATTTCTATTACACACACAGTAAATGAAAAGAAAATAATTAGTGTTTACAAGAACTATCCAAATGCTAAAAAGATCTTATAATTACCATTTTATTTTCTATCAAAACAGCTCAAGTTATTGGGGGGAAAAAACCCAGGGCTATCAGAAAAAGGGAAGAAAAAAATTAGGCTTTCGTTACACTTACTTTAGACAAGCTATAAATTGCCATTTTTAAGAAACAACAGCAATGAAATGAGACCAACATGATTAGTATTAACTGAAACATTTTTCAAGCCATGTTGGGGATATTCATTTATCAGAAAATATGTTATATTTACAGAACAGTCAAAATCAGTATCATGCTTTTGGTAAATTTTTATTTGAAGAAACACTTATATGTACCTCTTCTGCTTCCTCTGGCTCCTCTTCTTCCTCATCTTCCTCCTTCCGCACAACTGGCTTTTTCTTTTTCTGTTTCTTTTTCTGCACAATTGCCAGTTTCTTTTCCATATCTACCCCCAGGCTCTGGATGGAATAACAGTATTGGTTACAGAGGTCCTTCATTAAAATTATGTAGAAGTGTGAAGTTGTATATGTGTGATAACCTAATAGTGAAGTGCATTACAAGCTGGGCCAAGCAAAAATGAGCATGTTTAATGAACAAAGCTTATTATTAGGGCATGGTATACTTCATGCAAAATTACATTGTGATGAAGTGTCATTTATCAAGGTCTACCATTAAGTGAAAAAAACGATAAAGTAATTTCAGCCCATAAAATTCACCAGCATAATAGGATTATACCCATGTTAAATCAGTGACCATGCTATACCTTACAATGAGGCAAATAGGATCTATGTTTATACCCATGTTAAATCAGGGACCATGTTATACCAAGATGCCTTACAATGAGGCAAATAGGATCCATGTTTAAACCCATGCTAAATTAGGGACCATGCTATGCCTTACAATGAGGTAAAATTCATCTAGTAAAATAGAATCAATGACTATGCCATGTTTCATTTGGGACCATTCTATAGTGAGGTGCCTTAAAAGAAGGTAAACAGGGTTTCAAGTGAAAATAAAAAAAAATTTAAGGAACATTTTTTAAGGTTCTTAAAAGATTTTACAACTATTTTTGAAGTTCAAGACATGAAATACATTTATAAGATTACCCCCCTCCCATGGTGTTCATAACAGTTATTAAAAATTTAATAAAGTATCAAATGAATAATAAAATAAAATGATCTAATGTCTTTAATTTGCATCCTGTTTTAGGTTTTATCAATTTATTTAGGTTTCTTTCAGTATATTGAGGCTTTATTTTAGGTTTCTAAGGTCAAAATGAAATATTAAGGTTTTCAATTGTTTGCGGTTCATTTCTACTGCAGGGTAAATTTAACTCAGCACAATTACATACAATATTAACCCATATTACATCAGGACTATGCATAGCTGAGATACCTTACAATACAGTAAATTTAATTCAGTATAACAGGATTCATGTTTTATAGCTATATTACACTAGGGACCATGCTATACTGAGATGCCTTACAGTGAGCGCTTTACAACATCAATGTAAATGTCTTGCTGGTATGTACACATGGGTGAGGCCAGATAGGCATGTTGGACTGGAGTCCTTCAGTGAAACGTAGCACAGAGAACAAATTTTATGTTTGATTCTGGATTGAATAGATAGCTTGTATTGGGTACAGTGCAGTGGGAGGTGTGCTCTGATCATGGTACTCTAAGGATGATCCAAGCAGCTATGTTTCAAACATTTTGAATTTTATGGAGTACATATTGAGACAAACCATATAGAGTTGAGTTACAATAGTCCAGTCTTGAAAGTACTAATGAACACACGAGTGTTTTAGTAGCATCAACTGAAAGATATTTGTGAATGGAGATGATGCATCTCAGCTCAAGATATGCAGCCTTGCATGTGTTCATGACATGTTGGTACAATGTGAGAGTACTGTCCAGAGTAATACCTAGGTTTCGTACTGACTGTGTGAATTTAATATTGGTGTCACTGATATTTATCGTTTGATGTAATAGGATGTGAATGAGAAAGTCTTTTTGTTGTGATCAGAATGGCCTCATTTATCATCATTCATCTGCAATTGTTACGTGTGAGATGGGATTTTCCTATCTCACATGAGCACTTATGATGATGGATTATTTTCACTCATTTCTCAACAGGAATTAATTTTGAGAAAAATAAGATGGCCTATCATTTTACAAACCAAGATAATTATGTAACAGTTTTTTTAGAACAGAATCTTTTTTTGGTTTGAAATCTCAAACCACAAGCAGGCGACATAAGAGGGTACATATATTTGACAAAATGGGATGTGCATTACTATTATAAGATGTAAAACAAAATGTAAATAGTGCTTGATGAAGAATAAATTTTTATGTATGTATGTATACCTGCACCTCCATTCAATGATGAAATAAATCATTAGATATAGCATACAGAGTATAGTGTACACAAATATTTGTTGTTCGGTTCAATAATACAATATGCATTACAATAAGCTTACTGTTTATAGGCCTGTCAGAATGTCTTTTCAGTAATACAGGTTAAAACAAATATTCATGACATCATAAGCAAACAGACCATTTAAAATATCAGTATGTGCACACTTATGGAATAAGATTATCCTTCAAGCATTTCTCATATGTATCCCACATATATTGGAATGAGAGAAAATCGATTCTGTTGAAGACTTGTTTAAGAAAAGAAAATAATACCAATGTTCTTATAACTATGTGCCATCTTATTCTATATAAGGTACTGAGTCTCATGGATTTAACTGTGTGCCATCTTATTCTATATAAAGGATTTAACTGTGTGCCATCTTATTCTTTATAAAGGATTTAACTGTGTGCCATCTTATTCTATATAAAGGATTTAACTGTGTGCCATCTTATTCTATATAAAGGATATAACTATATGCCATCTTATTCTATATAAAGGATTTAACTGTGTGCCATCTTATTCTGTATTAACAATGAAGAGTATCATGGATTTATCTGTGTGTCATTTTATTCTATATAAAGGATTTAACTATGTCCCATCTTATTCTGTATTAACTATGAAGTGTCTCATTGATTTATCTGTGTGTCATCTTATTCTATATAAATGATTTAACTATGTCCCATCTTATTCTGTATTAACTATGAAGTGTCTCATGGATTTGTCTGTGTGTCATTATATTCTATATAAAGGATTTAACTATGTCCCATCTTATTCTGTATTAACTATGAAGTGTCTCATGGATTTATCTGTGTGTCATCTTATTCTATATAAATGATTTAACTATGTCCCATCTTATTCTGTATTAACTATGAAGTGTCTCATGGATTTATCTGTGTGTCATTTTATTCTATATAAAGGATTTAACTATGTCCCATCTTATTCTGTATTAACTATGAAGTGTCTCATGGATTTATCTGTGTGTCATTTTATTCTATATAAAGGATTTAACTATGTCCCATCTTATTCTGTATTAACTATGAAGTGTCTCATTGATTTATCTGTGTGTCATCTTATTCTATATAAATGATTTAACTATGTCCCATCTTATTCTGTATTAACTATGAAGTGTCTCATGGATTTATCTGTGTGTCATTATATTCTATATAAAGGATTTAACTATGTCCCATCTTATTCTGTATTAACTATGAAGTGTCTCATGGATTTATCTGTGTGTCATCTTATTCTATATAAATGATTTAACTATGTCCCATCTTATTCTGTATTAACTATGAAGTGTCTCATGGATTTATCTGTGTATCATTTTATTCTATATAAATGATTTAACTATGTCCCATCTTATTCTGTATTAACTATGAAGTGTCTCATGGATTTATCTGTGTGTCATTTTATTCTATATAAAGGATTTAACTATGTCCCATCTTATTCTGTATTAACTATGAAGTGTCTCATGGATTTATCTATGTGTCATCTTATTCTATATAAATGATTTAACTATGTCCCATCTTATTCTGTATTAACTATGAAGTGTCTCATGGATTTATCTGTGTGTCATCTTATTCTATATAAAGGATTTAACTATGTGCAATCTTATTCTATATAAGGTATGAAGAGGAAGACAAAGATATTGCTGAGCTGCTGAAACAGAAAGGTGAGACTTTATTAAGAACAGTTTAGCTGTATGTACTAAAATAACAAAAGTCCTTTGTAATAATCTCAGTGTGTGCATGATATCTTGATTCATTCTATCTAGTATATACCTTTGTCATGTACCCTCTGATAAGAGCCTCAGTCCAGAAACTAATAACTCGGAATGTTTGTTTTGAAATTAGTCATTCTTGAATGTGTATTTTTAAATATCTTTATAAAAAAAAATATTGCTTGGAGAAAGTGTTACCTTATGTGGGTATTTACAAGTTACTAATTACATTTGGTTTTTACAGATTGTGTTTTAATTCACGTTTGACAGGTATTCTTGGATTAGTATAATGTTTTTCACATCATTGGCATGTAATTGCAAATGGTGCATTGGTTTGGTCATGCAACATCTTTATTACCTGGGATACAGATATTGACCATTGCTACCCTTTGATATTTTATCTTGTTCAAAATCTTCTTTTCCCAATTATGATGAATATATTTAATTTAACAATGTTGTAAAATTATGAGATTAATCTGTCAACTTAGCTAGTAATGAATAATAAGGAAGGTTGATAAAAACACTGTAAAACCATAGCATTAATTCATATAACAAGTCTTTTCTTGTAAATGAATATTTTTTATTGTGTGTAAAAAAAAAGTAAGATACTGTAGAGCAGTGCTGTCCAACTTGTGGCCCACAAACTGATTTTGACTGGTCCACCAGAGCTAGAGCAGTTTTTGTGCATTGATGTAAAAGAAGTCAATGGCCTACTTTCATGGTATATCTTCTTAACCAGGTAAACAATTGTGTATTATTTTTAGTCATTGCTTTTAAGTTTTATGCTCTGACCCTCAAATTTAAGAGAAAAAATTCAGTCGCCCATGGTGTCAAAATGGATGGACAGCACTGCTGTATAGCATATATTTTTAACATTGGAGTTTTGGTTACTTAATGGTCTAAGTAAAAACTAAACAAATTAACAAATTGCATTATATTAATATTATAGTATATATCCTCCATGGATCAGCTATGGAAACGCACATTGCTTGACAAAAATTACAAAATTTGACATGATACTATGGGGTGTGTGTCAAGTGCCCTTAAAACTGTAGACAGCATTGGGAAAAAGGTAGTTACAAATAATATTTTAATTGGAAATTCTCTTCTTTCTTTAATTAAAGAGTAATATTAGCAGTAAAGAAAAGTGCACAATTCAACTTTTCAACACAGGCTGTGGAATTAATTAGTTCCTGTCTTGTATGAAAATGTGTGCCTGAAGTTTCCATATCACTATCTGTATCATGCTTACCATACCATAAGCTCAATTTTGTTGTGACTAATTATTTGAAACATTGGGAATAATTTAATCAAAAGTATTATTACTCTATTCCCATGTTTTTGCCTGGTAATTCTGCAAACAGATCAATTCATACATGTTGCTTTTTTATATTACAAAATTGGCAAGTATATTTAGGGGAAAGTGGTTTAATTGCTACATCTTTTCATTCATACAGAAATACCAAAGAATTGGACAGGGTAATAATTTCCTGATAATACTGCTTTAGCTAATGAGCTTCAATTTTTCTATTATAAGATTAGAGAACTTGTATCAGGGTTTTGGGTGTTGAATGGATAGCTATTACTTGAATGAAACAGCACACATGTTTAATGGAAACGCTGTATTTTTGCATGAAGGAATTTCATCCCTCAAGACCTATTGCATGCTATCAAACACTCTGTTACCGATTTTTAATTGGTATTTTCTTTGTATAATATTACAGCTGTTGTAGCCTTCGACATTTAAAAAACCAATCAAGATATATAAAGGAATGCAAATTACATTTTAATCCTGAGAAGAATTGTGTAATTATCTCCCTTGACATAGTTTGACTGCTTCTGTGTAGTACTTCAAACAATACTGAATCATTTCAGAAAAACAAAATATTCATTGTAGACAATTTCTTATAATATATTTTTCTCAAAATATTGTATAAATGTTTCATTCAGTTCTGTACTATTAGATAAAGAGAATAAAAACTTGCATATTTGGTAAGATTAAAAGTATGTAAAAGGATATTGATATTTGCTTAAGGCCATAAAAAGGAAAATGATTATCAATGTGCCACAAGCTGTGTTCATCCCTTTGATCTTGTTTAATGTTTACCTTAATCCACCAAGCTATCAGTATTGCCAATACTTTGATTAAAAATTTTTAACTTGCTTGGAAGAAATGTGTTAAAAACACCTGTTAGTGTCAGAAATGGATGCATGTTTATGACATTTCTTCTCATGTGTAAGTAGCAGATAAAGCCACTTGATACTAACTTGTATCGTTATGCTTTCTCACACCTTTATCATGCATATAATCTTATGCTTTAGAAGAAAAGTGCATTATTATAACCAGAATCTTATGCATGGCCACTCCTTCTGCATGGGGAAAGTGGCTTTTTAAGATGGGTGGTCTTCCCAGAGGGGGACTATATTTATGAGATGTAAGAGTATGTATGTGTATAAAGTAAGAAATCTAAATATAACTTAAAGCAGTTAATATCTTATTTAAAAGTAGCATTAATTATTAAAATAATTTTCTTGTCATAGAAACAGGCTTATTTCAAAATAACATAAATTAATAGTTCTTATTCTTAGGTGTGAAATGTGAGTAGGGTATTGTTGGCATGTGCATTGCAAACCATTCAAAACCATTATTTAAGCCTTGATAAATACATTGTTTTGTATTTAAAACAATTTTCTTTCCATTTAATCCATTTTCCCACTGCTACAGAATATTCTGCTTATCTGTTATGATGTTGTTTATTTAAGACTTTGCAACAAAACCTGTATGGCCAAGTGAACTCTCACCATTGTCGCCAAGTCGAATAACTTACTTTTCATTCAGGAGTATTATTTCTCCATTTAGGTCATGACATTTTACATGTTTGTAACAATTATTATTTTGCTATTTGTACAGTATTGCAATTGAATTATGCAGCCGAAACTTATGTAAACAAATGCCTTGTTTATCAGTAATGTAATACATGTACAGTCATGTGATTTTATGGTCTTTGTTTGGTACCCTGTTTTATTCAAGGTTAGTTCCTCTGTGTGTGATAATCCACAGAATCTATATTTAGCATATGCTGACCATGTTATGATCTTGACAGTTAATCTAGTCATTAACATATCCCCCCACTCTGTGAAACCCAAAATATTGCTGACCACATTTCCTCTAAATGTCGATGCTCATAATACTAAATTTAGTGGTACATTCAATGTAACCAACACTTTAAAAACCTGACATCTGGAAACAGACTTGAGAAAAGATAATTATATTACTTACTTCACTGTATGAATTAAATACTGGTTCAGAACACATATTAATAATAAAATGTGGCTGCTTTAAAGGAGTAAATTTTATATTTTTGCGCTAATATGGTCCGCCAGTCACATAATAGGGGTGGCATTTCTTGAGGGGTACTTTTGAACACAAACTGTGTGCCAAGGTCAAGGAGGCCATTCATGAGTGGGACCACTGTATATGGCTTTCTTTCAAAATCTACAGTATAAAAATCGGCAAGATTTTTTTTAAAAAATGTTAACACCATTATTATTTTATAATTCTCAACATCATGTTGTGCCACATAGAATTATTAGGGCCCCTGTCAGTAAAGTCATCCAAGACCTGTAATAAAATCATACCCATTCACCGTTCATTTTATCTGACAATAATTTCCTTTCTGCTAAATAACTTAATTGGGAATTCTGATTTTAATCAGTCTAGCATGCATCTTTATGTTGAGAAAATCTAAAATAATGTGTTATTCAGCCTTCTATGTCATAATTTAGAGGAGTTATGACCCCTTGATGTCTTTCTTGCATACTTTTGTTTCAGCATCATAACATTTCAGAGGTTGGTTGGATTTCAACCAAATTTGATATGAAACTTTATATCAATGTGGCCTTGATTTTATTAAATTTCCATTGCTTTATTTATAGGAGTTGCATCCCCTGATAGTCCTCCTAACTTTAGTTTCCACAGTAAAACTTACCAAGGTTTGTTGGATTAAAACAGTTTAAACATGTTGATTTATATTGCTGAAATCTTCAATGATTTTTGTTTCCATCATTTCTTGATATGTTGTACAGGAGTTATTCCCCTTGGCAGACTTTGGCTTCTTCAGTGTATTACTTTACCAAATATTGTCCAAGTTTAACCAGCTTTGGCATTAAGTTGTATAATGATGCAAATAAATTAAATTTGCAACATTTTATGTAATTTAGATGATTTATGGCACTCTATTGCCTTTCTCTCAAACTTTGCTTTTCTGCAAGCTCAACTTTACTAAACAAATTGTTGAATTTCAATCAGCTATCATGCAGGATTTATTGAGAGGACCTTGAATGAAATTAATTCCATCATTCCAGACAATTGTTTTTAGGAGCTATGGCCCCTGAATGTACTATTTTCTTTGGTTTCCCCACACAAGTTTCTCATTTTAAGTTTTTGCCAAGCAAATAGAAGTGTGAGCAAGACCCGTTGTGATGCACCCACCATAAATAACTAGTATTTTCTAAAATATCATCACATAAGTTTTGAAATATCAATTAACTCTGATATTGATGCAGTCTATGTGGATAATTATGCGCTGGACATATGTTTGGCAATAAAAAGGCAAGTAGAAACTCATTAATATGCACTCTGCGAGACATGGGAGCCTTTTTTTCTAGTCTTTTGTGAAAAAGGCAACATTTAAAAGCTATAGGAATTACAGTGGCTCTGAATTGCAAATATCCATGGTTTATGGTTATATATTTTCTGCATTCCCAATCCTAAAACAGATCCAGAGGTCACAACCCAAAATGTATCACATAATGTGTATCAGTGGTTGATAATTGGAGCAAGACATTTTTCCAAGCTTATGAAGTCCTTTTTCATGCACCAGAACATTAATTAGTTGGTTCCTAATAAAATTGCTCTCTACCATGGTATATATTATGGTATATTCAGAAATATTGTGATATACCATTGTGCAATTTTTGTGTTTTACCAAGCTCTATAGCTGGTGTATTAAAATTGACCTGATTGTTGAGTTTGTGTCAAAGAGAAATCAAGTGTGTATACTCGTATTACAAAAATAATAAATATGATGCAAAGAATGAAAAAATGTTGTCCACAAATTGAGCCTAATTCAGGATGCCTACAATCATTATTTTAAAAAAATCCGGTACCATGATGGAAACAAAACAAATTAACCATGTCAAATGACACATTCTCTCAATTAATCTGCTGAGTAGATTGATTATAGCATTAATAGTATTTGTATATTTTCAAGTATTTTTATGACTAGTTTCCAAATTTGTTATTTTTTAATCAGTTGCTGACAATTACAAGACTTTGATTTGTTTAAAAGAGGAGCACATATGGATTCTGTAAATTATGTGCGAAGAAGTATATACTGCTTATCAAAATGTATAATTCAAATGCATAAATATTTATTATATCAATATTAATATAGTGTGCAAAGAATTTGTATATATAAAAAGTACAGACACAATCAGTGTTGACTAAAATTTAAATGCTTGCATCCCAATTATTATTATCTGTGAGATGAGCTGGTGCATCATCAACAGAAGAGAAAGGAAGTTAATTTAGTTCATCTCTGAGCCACTTAACAGGGCCAACATGACAGGCCAGTTCTACTTAAATTATGGCATGCCTCTGTCTTAATTATCTGATATACTTATTTTGTGGCCTGCCTCTGTCTTAATTCTGATACACTTAAATTCTGGCCTCTGTCTTAATTCTGATACACTTAAATTCTGGCCTCTGTCTTAATTCTGGTACACTTAAATTCTGGCCTGCCTTTGTCTTAATTATCTGATATACTTAAACTGTGGCTGTCTGTCCTAATTATCTGATATACTTAAACTGCAGCCTGCCTCTGTCTTAATTATCTGATATTCTGTCCTAATTATTTGATATACTTAAACTGCAGCCTGCCTCTGTCTTAATTCTGATACTCTTAAATTCTGGCCTCTGTCTTAATTCTGGTACACTTAAATTCTGGCCTGCTTGTCTTAATTATCTGATATTCTGTAACTGCAGCCTGCCTCTGTCTTAATTATCTGATATTCTGTCCTAATTATTTGATATACTTAAACTGCAGCCTGCCTCTGTCTTAATTATCTGATATTCTGTCCTAATTATTTGATATACTTAAACTGTGGCCTGCCTCTGTCTTAATTCTGATACTCTTAAATTCTGGCCTCTGTCTTAATTCTGGTACACTTAAATTCTGGCCTGCCTGTCTTAATTATCTGATATTCTGTCCTAATTATTTGATATACTTAAACTGTGGCCTGCCTCTGTCTTAATTATCTGATATATGTAAATTGTGCCATGCCTCTGTCTTAATTATATGATGTACAAAAATTATGGCTTGCCTATGTCTTAATTATCTGATATACTTAAACTGTGGCCTGTCTCTTGTCTTAATTATTTGATAAACTTAAATTCTGGCCTGCCTCTGTCTTAATTCTGATATATTTAAATTCTGGCCTGCCTCTGTCTTAATTATCTGACATACTTGTCAAATTGTCTATGACTAGAGCTTTATACAGTAAAACACGTAAGACAGACAGATTTTCTGTTTATTTCAAATTGTCCATGACTAGAGTTTTATACAGTAAAATACATAAGATGAACAGATTTTCCGTTTATTCAAATTGTCTATGACTAGAGTTTTTATACATTAAAACATGCAAAATGGCAGGATTTTCTGGCTAATTCAAATTGTCCATGACTAGAATTTTATACATTAAAACATGTAAGATGGCCAAATGTTCCTTTTAATTTAAATTGTCCATGACTAGAGTTTTATACAGTAAAACACATAAGATGGACAGATTTTCCGTTTATTCAAATTTTCAATGACTATAGTTTTATACAGTAAAACATGTAAAACTGACAGATTTTCCGTTTAATTCAAATTGTCAATGACTATAGTTTTACACAGTAAAACATGTAAGAATGACAGATTTTCTGTATAATTCAAATTTTATACAATAAAACCTTGATTAAATGAAAGCCACTGGTCCAGACTACTGATCATACAGATATACTTAGACATTTAATTATATTGACAAACATCTTGTAACCTGATGGGTCTCGAAAATAAACTGATTTAGACATTACCAAGTCAAAAAACCCACAAAGGAATGGCATTTTATATATACATGTATATATAATTCACATGTCCTATATCAAACCTTGATAAGATCAAAAGTAGTAGCAATTGTGCATGCATGCAGTTTAGAGATAACACTGTAGTAAGACTCAACATTCCCAAAGCTCCTATTTCAGCACACACTCAAAGTTTCTAAATATTAGTCTCTATGCTTCTCGTTATCAAGGGAAATGTTTAGATAAAACTATAGTTTTATACAGTAAAACATGTAAGACTGACAGATTTTCTGTATAATTCAAATTTTATACAGTAAAACCTTGATTAAATGAAAGCCACTGGTCCAGACTACTGATCATACAGATATACTTAGACATTTAATTATATTGACAAACATCTTGTAACCTGATGGGTCTCGAAAATAAACTGATTTAGACATTACCAAGTCAAAAAACCCACAAAGGAATGGCATTTTATATATACATGTATATATAATTCACATGTCCTATATCAAACCTTGATAAGATCAAAAGTAGTAGCAATTGTGCATGCATGCGGTTTAGAGATAACACTGTAGTAAGACTCAACATTCCCAAAGCTACTATTTCAGCACACACTCAAAGTTTCTAAATATTAGTCTCTATGCTTCTCGTTATCAAGGGAAATGTTTAGATCAAAATAAAACTATGTGTCCAAAAAGACAGAACATTTTTCACATCTTTTCTTCAGAAATTGTGATTTATTTCACTGTAATAAATAAGACAGCTCTGACAAAACATCTGAAAGCTTGGGCACATCTATTGTTTTGTAATTTTCATAGATGTGGTTCATAAATACCATGAAATTGTTTTGTGAACACACAAACTGAAAAAAAATGGCACCGAATCCTTGCCAAAAATATCAACCATCTTTAGCTTCACATATCAATATTTTAACTTTTTACTGAGTGAAAAAACATTCTGTGAAGGACACTAAAAAATTCTTTAATGTCCATGCAAGCAATCCCTTATCATCCAGCATGATAGAACATGGTAGTCAAATAAAATAGAGAAAAGAGAAATTTATTTAAGAAACAGAAGTGCTACGGTATCATCATTCCCATGCATACTTAAAAAGCACTGGATATCTCATGATGCCTACCAGCTCTGTCCATCTGTATGTTATCATATTTCCTTCAGACTGTTGAAATTTTACCTAATCACCTAACTTAGTATGTTACTTGTTAACATGGAAACCATGTGAGAGAGATTTTATTTCTAGCCCCCTCCCCACTCTGATGTTTCTAGGAGTCAAAAAGGCCAAATGTACTAAAACATACATACATACACACACACACACACACACACACACACACACACAGAGTCATACCACTGATACACATTATGTGATACATTTTGGGTTGTGACCTCTGGATCTGTTTTAGGATTGGGAATGCAGAAAATATATAACCATAAACCATGGATATTTGCACTTCAGAGCCACTGTAATTCCTATAGCTTTTAAATGTTGCCTTTTTCACAAAAGACTAGAAAAAAAGGCTCCCATGTCTCGCAGAGTGCATATTAATGAGTTTCTACTTGCCTTTTTATTGCCAAACATATGTCCAGCTCATAATTATCCACATAGTCTGCATCAATGTCAGAGTTAATTGACATTTCAAAACTTATGTGATGATATTTTAGAAAATACTAGTTATTTATGGTGGGTGCATCACAACGGGTCTTGCTCACACTTCTATTTGCTTGGCATAGACTTAAAATGAGAAACTTGTGTGGGGAAACCAAAGAAAATAGTACATTCAGGGGCCATAGCTCTTAAAAACAATTGTCTGGAATGATGGAATTAATTTCATTCAAGGTCCTCTCAATAAATCCTGCATGATAGCTGATTGAAATTCAACAATTTGTTTAGTAAAGTTGAGCTACAGAAAAGCAAAGTTTGAGAGAAAGGCAATAGAGTGCCATAAATCATCTAAATTACATAAAATGTTGCAAATTTAATTTATTTGCATCATTATACAACTTAATGCCAAAGCTGGTTAAACTTGGACAATATTTGGTAAAGTAATACACTGAAGAAGCCAAAGTCTGCCAAGGGGAATAACTCCTGTACAACATATCAAGAAATGATGGAAACAAAAATCATTGAAGATTTCAGCAATATAAATCAACATGTTTAAACTGTTTTAATCCAACAAACCTTGGTAAGTTTTACTGTGGAAACTAAAGTTAGGAGGACTATCAGGGGATGCAACTCCTATAAATAAAGCAATGGAAATTTAATAAAATCAAGGCCACATTGATATAAAGTTTCATATCAAATTTGGTTGAAATCCAACCAACCACTGAAATGTTATGATGCTGAAACAAAAGTATGCAAGAAAGACATCAAGGGGTCATAACTCCTCTAAATTATGACATAGAAGGCTGAATAACACATTATTTTAGATTTTCTCAACATAAAGATGCATGCTAGACTGATTAAAATCAGAATTCCCAATTAAGTTATTTAGCAGAAAGGAAATTATTGTCAGATAAAATGAACGGTGAATGGGTATGATTTTATTACAGGTCTTGGATGACTTTACTGACAGGGGCCCTAATAATTCTATGTGGCACAACATGATGTTGAGAATTATAAAATCATAATGGTGTCAACATTTTTTTTAAAAAATCTTGCCGATTTTTATACTGTAGATTTTGAAAGAAAGCCATATACAGTGGTCCCACTCATGAATGGCCTCCTTGACCTTGGCACACAGTTTGTGTTCAAAAGTACCCCTCAAGAAATGCCACCCCTATTATGTGACTGGCGGACCATATTAGCGCAAAAATATAAAATTTACTCCTTTAAAGCAGCCACATTTTATTATTAATATGTGTTCTGAACCAGTATTTAATTCATACAGTGAAGTAAGTAATATAATTATCTTTTCTCAAGTCTGTTTCCAGATGTCAGGTTTTTAAAGTGTTGGTTACATTGAATGTACCACTAAATTTAGTATTATGAGCATCGACATTTAGAGGAAATGTGGTCAGCAATATTTTGGGTTTCACAGAGTGGGGGGATATGTTAATGACTAGATTAACTGTCAAGATCATAACATGGTCAGCATATGCTAAATATAGATTCTGTGGATTATCACACACAGAGGAACTAACCTTGAATAAAACAGGGTACCAAACAAAGACCATAAAATCACATGACTGTACATGTATTACATCACTGATAAACAAGGCATTTGTTTACATAAGTTTCGGCTGCATAATTCAATTGCAATACTGTACAAATAGCAAAATAATAATTGTTACAAACATGTAAAATGTCATGACCTAAATGGAGAAATAATACTCCTGAATGAAAAGTAAGTTATTCGACTTGGCGACAATGGTGAGAGTTCACTTGGCCATACAGGTTTTGTTGCAAAGTCTTAAATAAACAACATCATAACAGATAAGCAGAATATTCTGTAGCAGTGGGAAAATGGATTAAATGGAAAGAAAATTGTTTTAAATACAAAACAATGTATTTATCAAGGCTTAAATAATGGTTTTGAATGGTTTGCAATGCACATGCCAACAATACCCTACTCACATTTCACACCTAAGAATAAGAACTATTAATTTATGTTATTTTGAAATAAGCCTGTTTCTATGACAAGAAAATTATTTTAATAATTAATGCTACTTTTAAATAAGATATTAACTGCTTTAAGTTATATTTAGATTTCTTACTTTATACACATACATACTCTTACATCTCATAAATATAGTCCCCCTCTGGGAAGACCACCCATCTTAAAAAGCCACTTTCCCCATGCAGAAGGAGTGGCCATGCATAAGATTCTGGTTATAATAATGCACTTTTCTTCTAAAGCATAAGATTATATGCATGATAAAGGTGTGAGAAAGCATAACGATACAAGTTAGTATCAAGTGGCTTTATCTGCTACTTACACATGAGAAGAAATGTCATAAACATGCATCCATTTCTGACACTAACAGGTGTTTTTAACACATTTCTTCCAAGCAAGTTAAAAATTTTTAATCAAAGTATTGGCAATACTGATAGCTTGGTGGATTAAGGTAAACATTAAACAAGATCAAAGGGATGAACACAGCTTGTGGCACATTGATAATCATTTTCCTTTTTATGGCCTTAAGCAAATATCAATATCCTTTTACATACTTTTAATCTTACCAAATATGCAAGTTTTTATTCTCTTTATCTAATAGTACAGAACTGAATGAAACATTTATACAATATTTTGAGAAAAATATATTATAAGCAATTGTCTACAATGAATATTTTGTTTTTCTGAAATGATTCAGTATTGTTTGAAGTGCTACACAGAAGCAGTCAAACTATGTCAAGGGAGATAATTACACAATTCTTCTCAGGATTAAAATGTAATTTGCATTCCTTTATATATCTTGATTGGTTTTTTTAAATGTCGAAGGCTACAACAGCTGTAATATTATACAAAGAAAATACCAATTAAAAATCGGTAACAGAGTGTTTGATAGCATGCAAAAGGTTTTGAGGGATGAAATTCCTTCATGCAAAAATACAGCGTTTCCATTAAACATGTGTGCTGTTTCATTCAAGTAATAGCTATCCATTCAACACCCAAAACCCTGATACAAGTTCTCTAATCTTATAATAGAAAAATTGAAGCTCATTAGCTAAAGCAGTATTATCAGGAAATTATTACCCTGTCCAATTCTTTGGTATTTCTGTATGAATGAAAAGATGTAGCAATTAAACCACTTTCCCCTAAATATACTTGCCAATTTTGTAATATAAAAAAGCAACATGTATGAATTGATCTGTTTGCAGAATTACCAGGCAAAAACATGGGAATAGAGTAATAATACTTTTGATTAAATTATTCCCAATGTTTCAAATAATTAGTCACAACAAAATTGAGCTTATGGTATGGTAAGCATGATACAGATAGTGATATGGAAACTTCAGGCACACATTTTCATACAAGACAGGAACTAATTAATTCCACAGCCTGTGTTGAAAAGTTGAATTGTGCACTTTTCTTTACTGCTAATATTACTCTTTAATTAAAGAAAGAAGAGAATTTCCAATCAAAATATTATTTGTAACTACCTTTTTCCCAATGCTGTCTACAGTTTTAAGGGCACTTGACACACACCCCATAGTATCATGTCAAATTTTGTAATTTTTGTCAAGCAATGTGCGTTTCCATAGCTGATCCATGGAGGATATATACTATAATATTAATATAATGCAATTTGTTAATTTGTTTAGTTTTTACTTAGACCATTAAGTAACCAAAACTCCAATGTTAAAAATATATGCTATACAGCAGTGCTGTCCATCCATTTTGACACCATGGGCGACTGAATTTTTTCTCTTAAAGTTGAGGGCCAGAGCATAAAACTTAAAAGCAATGACTAAAAATAATACACAATTGTTTACCTGGTTAAGAAGATATACCATGAAAGTAGGCCATTGACTTCTTTTACATCAATGCACAAAAACTGCTCTAGCTCTGGTGGACCAGTCAAAATCAGTTTGTGGGCCACAAGTTGGACAGCACTGCTCTACAGTATCTTACTTTTTTTTACACACAATAAAAAATATTCATTTACAAGAAAAGACTTGTTATATGAATTAATGCTATGGTTTTACAGTGTTTTTATCAACCTTCCTTATTATTCATTACTAGCTAAGTTGACAGATTAATCTCATAATTTTACAACATTGTTAAATTAAATATATTCATCATAATTGGGAAAAGAAGATTTTGAACAAGATAAAATATCAAAGGGTAGCAATGGTCAATATCTGTATCCCAGGTAATAAAGATGTTGCATGACCAAACCAATGCACCATTTGCAATTACATGCCAATGATGTGAAAAACATTATACTAATCCAAGAATACCTGTCAAACGTGAATTAAAACACAATCTGTAAAAACCAAATGTAATTAGTAACTTGTAAATACCCACATAAGGTAACACTTTCTCCAAGCAATATTTTTTTTTATAAAGATATTTAAAAATACACATTCAAGAATGACTAATTTCAAAACAAACATTCTGAGTTATTAGTTTCTGGACTGAGGCTCTTATCAGAGGGTACATGACAAAGGTATATACTAGATAGAATGAATCAAGATATCATGCACACACTGAGATTATTACAAAGGACTTTTGTTATTTTAGTACATACAGCTAAACTGTTCTTAATAAAGTCTCACCTTTCTGTTTCAGCAGCTCAGCAATATCTTTGTCTTCCTCTTCATACCTTATATAGAATAAGATGACACACAGATAAATCCATGAGACACTTCATAGTTAATACAGAATAAGATTGCACATAGTCAAATCCTTTATATAGAATAAGATGACACACAGATAAATCCATGAGACACTTCATAGTTAATACAGAATAAGATGGGACATAGTTAAATCATTTATATAAAATAAGATGACACATAGATAAATCCATGAGACACTTCATAGTTAATACAGAATAAGATGGGACATAGTTAAATCCTTTATATAGAATAAAATGACACACAGATAAATCCATGAGACACTTCATAGTTAATACAGAATAAGATGGGACATAGTTAAATCATTTATATAGAATAAGATGACACACAGATAAATCCATGAGACACTTCATAGTTAATACAGAATAAGATGGGACATAGTTAAATCCTTTATATAGAATAAAATGACACACAGATAAATCCATGAGACACTTCATAGTTAATACAGAATAAGATGGGACATAGTTAAATCATTTATATAGAATAAGATGACACACAGATAAATCAATGAGACACTTCATAGTTAATACAGAATAAGATGGGACATAGTTAAATCCTTTATATAGAATAAAATGACACACAGATAAATCCATGAGACTCTTCATTGTTAATACAGAATAAGATGGGACATAGTTAAATCCTTTATATAGAATAAGATGGCATATAGTTATATCCTTTATATAGAATAAGATGGCACACAGTTAAATCCTTTATATAGAATAAGATGGCACACAGTTAAATCCTTTATAAAGAATAAGATGGCACACAGTTAAATCCTTTATATAGAATAAGATGGCACACAGTTAAATCCATGAGACTCAGTACCTTATATAGAATAAGATGGCACATAGTTATAAGAACATTGGTATTATTTTCTTTTCTTAAACAAGTCTTCAACAGAATCAATTTTCTCTCATTCCAATATATGTGGGATACATATGAGAAATGCTTGAAGGATAATCTTATTCCATAAGTGTGCACATACTGATATTTTAAATGGTCTGTTTGCTTATGATGTCATGAATATTTGTTTTAACCTGTATTACTGAAAAGACATTCTGACAGGCCTATAAACAGTAAGCCTATTGTAATGCATATTGTATTATTGAACCGAACAACAATTATTTGTGTACACTATACTCTGTATGCTATATCTAATGATTTATTTCATCATTGAATGGAGGTGCAGGTATACATACATACATAAAAATTTATTCTTCATCAAGCATTGTTTACATTTTGTTTTACATCTTATGATAGTAATGCACATCCCATTTTGTCAAATATATGTACCCTCTTATGTCGCCTGCTTGTGGTTTGAGATTTCAAACCAAAAAAAGATTCTGTTCTATAAAAACTGTTACAGAATTATCTTGGTTTGTAAAATGATAGGCCATCTTATTTTTCTCAAAATTAATTCCTGTTGAGAAATGAGTGAAAATAATCCATCATCATAAGTGCTCATGTGAGACAGGAAAATCCCATCTCACACGTAACAATTGCAGATGAATGATGATAAATGAGGCCATTCTGATCACAACAAAAAGACTTTCTCATTCACATCCTATTACATCAAACGATAAATATCAGTGACACCAATATTAAATTCACACAGTCAGTACGAAACCTAGGTATTACTCTGGACAGTACTCTCACATTGTACCAACATGTCATGAACACATGCAAGGCTGCATATCTTGAGCTGAGATGCATCAGCTCCATTCACAAATATCTTTCAGTTGATGCTACTAAAACACTCGTGTGTTCATTAGTACTTTCAAGACTGGACTATTGTAACTCAACTCTGTATGGTTTTTCTCAATATGTACTCCATAAAATTCAAAATGTTTGAAACATAGCTGCTTGGATCATCCTTAGAGTACCATGATCAGAGCACACCTCCCACTGCACTGTACCCAATACAAGCTATCTATTCAATCCAGAATCAAACATAAAATTTGTTCTCTGTGCTACGTTTCACTGAAGGACTCCAGTCCAACATGCCTATCTGGCCTCACCCATGTGTACATACCAGCAAGACATTTACATTGATGTTGTAAAGCGCTCACTGTAAGGCATCTCAGTATAGCATGATCCCTAGTGTAATATAGCTATAAAACATGAATCCTGTTATACTGAATTAAATTTACTGTATTGTAAGGTATCTCAGCTATGCATAGTCCTGATGTAACATGGGTTAATATTGTATGTAATTGTGCTGAGTTAAATTTACCCTGCAGTAGAAATGAACCGCAAACAATTGAAAACCTTAATATTTCATTTTGACCTTAGAAACCTAAAATAAAGCCTCAATATACTGAAAGAAACCTAAATAAATTGATAAAACCTAAAACAGGATGCAAATTAAAGACATTAGATCATTTTATTTTATTATTCATTTGATACTTTATTAAATTTTTAATAACTGTTATGAACACCATGGGAGGGGGGTAATCTTATAAATGTATTTCATGTCTTGAACTTCAAAAAGTTGTAAAATCTTTTAAGAACCTTAAAAAATGTTCCTTAAATTTTTTTTTATTTTCACTTGAAACCCTGTTTACCTTCTTTTAAGGCACCTCACTATAGAATGGTCCCAAATGAAACATGGCATAGTCATTGATTCTATTTTACTAGATGAATTTTACCTCATTGTAAGGCATAGCATGGTCCCTAATTTAGCATGGGTTTAAACATGGATCCTATTTGCCTCATTGTAAGGCATCTTGGTATAACATGGTCCCTGATTTAACATGGGTATAAACATAGATCCTATTTGCCTCATTGTAAGGTATAGCATGGTCACTGATTTAACATGGGTATAATCCTATTATGCTGGTGAATTTTATGGGCTGAAATTACTTTATCGTTTTTTTCACTTAATGGTAGACCTTGATAAATGACACTTCATCACAATGTAATTTTGCATGAAGTATACCATGCCCTAATAATAAGCTTTGTTCATTAAACATGCTCATTTTTGCTTGGCCCAGCTTGTAATGCACTTCACTATTAGGTTATCTCACATATACAACTTCACACTTCTACATAATTTTAATGAAGGACCTCTGTAACCAATACTGTTATTCCATCCAGAGCCTGGGGGTAGATATGGAAAAGAAACTGGCAATTGTGCAGAAAAAGAAACAGAAAAAGAAAAAGCCAGTTGTGCGGAAGGAGGAAGATTAGGAAGAAGAGGAGCCAGAGGAAGCAGAAGAGGTACATATAAGTGTTTCTTCAAATAAAAATTTACCAAAAGCATGATACTGATTTTGACTGTTCTGTAAATAAAACATATTTTCTGATAAATGAATATCCCCAACATGACTTGAAAAATGTTTCAGTTAATGCTAATCATGTTGGTCTCATTTCATTGCTGTTGTTTCTTAAAAATGGCAATTTATAGCTTGTCTAAAGTAAGTGTAACGAAAGCCTAATTTTTTTTCTTCCCTTTTTCTGATAGCCCTGGGTTTTTTCCCCCCAATAACTTGAGCTGTTTTGATAGAAAATAAAATGGTAATGATAAGATCTTTTTAGCATTTGGATAGTTCTTGTAAACACTAATTATTTTCTTTTCATTTACTGTGTGTGTAATAGAAATCAGCTTTAGTATTGGTATTCCAAAAATATTCATAATATTGAACACAGTTTTCTGTATTTCTCATATGTTAGATGTAAGAGGCTGACCTGGTAAAAACAGTTATGTGGGGGCATAATTTAGTTTTTACTTCTTCCAGATTTTGCAAAGCTGGGTGAGATTAGCATCAATAATGGTTTAATTGTGAAATGTTTGGTGTGCTTATCATCAAGGATGGTTTTATCATGGTTTTAGGTTGGGTTTATTATATCAAGAGTATGGTCTTATCATGGAAGTTCAGGTGGGCTTATATTTAGCAATGGTCTTATCATGGAAGTTTGAGAGTACTTATCAATATTGGTCTTATGGAAGATTTACTGTTAAGCCTAAGGTTTGGGTGGTCTTATTATCAAGTATAAATTTAGGGAAGCTTAGGTGGGCTTATTATAACAAGTGATCTCATAATGGAATTTGTGTTGGCTTATTATTACACACAGTCTAATAATGGAAGTTTTTGGGGGCTTATAATCAGTAATGACCTTATTTTGGAAGTTTGGATGGGCTTATAATAAATTATGGTCTTGTCATGGAAGTATTGGTGGGCTTATTATCAAGCATAGTTTTATCATAGAAGTTTGGGTGGACTCATGGAAGTTTGGGTGGACTCATAGAAGTTTGGGTGGACTCACAGAAGTTTGGGTGGACTCATAGAAGTTTGGGTGGACTCATGGAAGTTTGGGTGGGCTTATAATAAATAATGGTCTTGTCATGGAAGTATTGGTGGGTTATTATCAAGCATAGTTTTATCATAGAAGTTTGGGTGGACTCATGGAAGTTTGGGTGGACTCATAGAAGTTTGGGTGGGCTTATAATAAATAATGGTCTTGTCATGGAAGTATTGGTGGGTTATTATCAAGCATAGTTTTATCATAGAAGTTTGGGTGGACTCGTAGAAGTTTGGGTGGACTCATAGAAGTTTGGGTGGACTCACAGAAGTTTGGGTGGACTCATGGAAGTTTGGGTGGGCTTATAATAAATAATGGTCTTGTCATGGAAGTATTGGTGGGTTATTATCAAGCATAGTTTTATCATAGAAGTTTGGGTGGACTCATGGAAGTTTGGGTGGACTCATAGAAGTTTGGGTGGACTCATAGAAGTTTGGGTGGGCTTATAATAAATAATGGTCTTATCATGGAAGTATTGGTGGGTTATTATCAAGCATAGTTTTATCATAGAAGTTTGGGTGGACTCATAGAAGTTTGGGTGGACTCATGGTTGTTTGGGTGGGCTTTTAATAAATAATGGTCTTATCATGGAAGTTTTGGTGGGTTATTATCAAGCATAGTTTTATCATGGAAATTTGGGCGGGCTTATAATAAATAATGGTCTTGTCATGGAAATTTGGGTTTATTATTTTGTTTGCTCTTATTGTGGAAGATTCACTGTAACTGCACCAAAAGTTATTTTGAGTACAGGAAGAAGCAGGTCCAAGCATATCTGAAGATACAAAGAAGCGTGTTAAAGATGCATTTATAGCTGAAGTCATGCGACGTAATGCAGTGTCCGGAACCTTTGAGATAACCTTTGGGACAGTCGTACCTCATAAGAAATACCTAGAGGATGATCCTACTGTGAAATATAACAAGGAGAAAGAAGGCATTGATCTGGCAGGCAAGGATTGGGATCCTGAAGCAGATTGCCAAATGCTACGGAACTGCATCAAAGGATTGGGTAATGCATCATTATTTAATGCACGTAATATAATAGTCATGCATACAATTTTGTATGGTCACAATTTTAGTACTCTTTAGTATAAGACAGATTGGCTTGGAAGGACAAAATGGAATGTTATGCTTATTAATGTTTACTCTTGTGATTCTAGAATTCTACAAGCTCTTTGCCCCCCTCCCCCAATCCAATCTTTAAATTGTGTACATTACTATTGTACAATTCTAATTTTAACCAAACCATCCATTAGCCACATTAGAAGGTGGTGAAATCATGTATCAGTCTTTCATTGCCAGTTTTAAAACCATCAAAAATTCTGTTTAACACTCAATGTTAAGTTATGATACATGGATTTACAAGATTCAGTATGGTTCACCTTCTTTGGATGCCTTTTCTTGATGACAAATCAATCGTGCATACAATCTTTGAAATTGTTGTCTCAATGCATATTTTATATCTCTTTAAAAAAAATATGTATTAATAATGTGCAAATGATGTATTCCTTTAAAAACAAATGTACTTTAGTACTGGTATTTTGTACCAGTTGTTTGACTACTGTGAATTGTGTTTCAAGTTACCTTGGAGTATTACTGGTATTTTGTACCAGTTGTTTGACCACTGTCAATTGTGTTTCAAGTTACCTTGGAGTATTACTGGTATTTTGTACCAGTTGTTTGACCACTGTCAATTGTGTTTCAAGTTACCTTGGAGTATTACTGGTATTTTGTACCAGTTGTTTGACCTGGTGGTGACTCTAAATTGTGTTTCAAGATGACTTGTCCTCTCTTTAAAAAAGACAATAAACATTTTCAAGAGATATTGTTACATCCCTTTACAGGAGATGTCTCATTGCTTATTTTACTAACTGAGGATTGCCTTGCACTCTTTGGATCTAAGTAACTGACTCAAAGTTAGACCATTGGATAGATACCTTACAATGAATTTTGTGACATTTATGATTTTGTCTGGTATTGTTTAGTTGTAACCTTGGATCTAATGGGTCATCATGCAAAACATTCCAAGATTGTTACAAATACCAGTAGAATAATATCCATTTAATCAGAAAGCTCACAATGTCTATCCTCTTCCATTAAAGAATTTTTTATCCATCAAAACATTTATCTTGTTTGATGTTCTTGGTTTTCCTGACTAAACATCATAATGCAGAGGTCTTCCCTCCATGAATCTCTAGGACAACAAATTCACTTTAGGACTCACCTTGGTAAACTGAAAGCTTAATGCTTTGATTTACAATTTTATTTTGGTTTTGTTGCTTAGAAAATATTGTACCTCCTCCATTTGGAACATGGACTAAATTGTTTCATGTCATATTTCCAAATCATGACACTACAATGTTAAGATTATTTTTCCTATTGTCAAATTATTATCTCATGACACTACAATAATAGGATTATTTTTCCTATTGTCACATTATTATCTCATGGCACTACAATGTTAGGATTATTTTTCCTATTGTCACATTATTATCTCATGGCACTACAATGTTAGGATTATTTTTCCTATTGTCACATTATTATCTCATGGCACTACAATGTTAGGATTATTTTTCCTATTGTCACATTGTTATCTCATGGCATTACAATGTTAGGATTATTTTTTCTATTGTCACATTATTATCTCATGACACATACTCTTGCATATAATTTGCAGTTATCCATCAATAATTTCAATTTATGCAAAATAGTACTCAGAATGAAAGATTGTCAAATATGGCAAGTTTGCCATCATGGATATTGATAACTTTTTTTAATAAATTTTTTCCATATAATTTATATTACTTGATAAACAGTGTTAAGATTGACTTGTTTGCCTAAGCTTCCACTTGACAGCACAACAAGCACTACATGTATCAAGAAACTTCAACATGAGATGTATTACAGAATATGAGTTGTCAACTCATAATGATCTAATTATCCAATGATCCCATAAACAACATTAATTTTATCCATTAATTCCATAAATGACATTAATGTTATCAATGATCCCATAAATGACATTATCGTTATCAATGATCCCATAAAGGACATTAATGTTATCAATGATCCCATAAAGGACATTAATGTTATCAATGATCCCATAATGACATTAATGTTATCCATTAATTCCATAATGTTATCAATGACCCCATAAGGACATTAATGTTATCAATGATCCCCAAAGGACATTAATGTTCTCAATGATCCCATAAAGGACATTAATGTTATCAATGATCCCATAATGACATTAATGTTATCCATTAATTCCATAATGTTATCAATGATCCCATAAAGGACATTAATGTTATCAATAATCCCATAAAGGACGTTAATGTTATCAATGATCCCATAATGACATTAATGTTATCAATGACCCCATAAAGGACATTAATGTTATCAATGATCCCATAAAGGACATTAATGTGATCAATGATCCCATAAAAGACATTAATGTTATCAATGACCCCATAAAGGACATTAATGTTATCAATGATCCCATAAAGGACATTAATGTTATCAATGATCCCATAAAAGACATTAATGTTATCAATGATCCCATAAATGACATTAATGTTATCAATGATCCCATAATGGACATTAATGTTATCAATGACCCCATAAAGGACATTAATGTTATCAATGATCCCCAAAGGACATTAATGTTATCAATAATCCCATAAAGGACATTAATGTTCTCAATGATCTCATAAATGACATTATCGTTATCAATGATCCCATAAAGGACATTAATGCTATCAATGACCCCATAAAGGACATTAATGTTATCAATGATCCCCAAAGGACATTAATGTTCTCAATGATCTCATAAATGACATTATCGTTATCAATGATCCCATAAAGGACATTAATGTTATCAATGACCCCATAAAGGACATTAATGTTATCAATGATCCCCAAAGGACATTAATGTTATCAATGATCTCATAAATGACATTATCGTTATCAATGATCCCATAAAGGACATTAATGTTATCAATGATCCCATAAAGGACATTAATGTTATCAATGATCCCATAATGACATTAATGTTGTCCATTAATTCCATAATGTTATCAATGATCCCATAAAGGACATTAATGTTATCAATGACCCCATAAAGGACATTAATGTTATCAATGATCCCCAAAGGACATTAATGTTCTCAATGATTCCATAAATGAAACTAATGTTATCAATGATTCCATAAATAATAGTGATGTAATTGATTGCATAAATGGACTTAATGATGTCAATTGTTCCATAAATGGAATAAATAATGTGACAGTCAGTGATTCCAAAAATGGAATTATTGTTTGTCAGTGATTCCATAAATGGAAATAATGTTGTCAGTAATTCTACAAATGAAATGAATGTTGTCAGTGATTCTATAAATGGAACTAATGTTGTCAGTGATTCTACAAATGGAATTAATATTGTCAGTAATTCTATAAATGGAATTAATGTTGTCAGTGATTCTATAAATTTAATCAATCTTATCAGTGATTCCATCAATGGAATTAATGTTGTCAGTTTTTCTACAAATGGAATTAATGTTGTCGGTGATTCTATAAATGGCATTAATATTGTCAGTATTTCTATAATCAGAATTAATGTTGTCAAGATTAATGCAATAATCAAACTCAAACAACACCCATACATACATTTCTTGTACATGTGGTCAAAATATCTGCAGTAGATGAGTCAAATTAAAAAAAGTATGAAATGTAAATTAGGAATTAACCACTGAGCTGATTGTAGTAAGAAGTTAGTATAATTGGTAGTTAGTATAACTGGAAGTTAGTATAATTAGTAGTTAGTATAATTGGAAGTTAGTATAATTGGTTATTATCCTATCATCATAGTCTGCTGGTTGGTCTTTGTGCCTAACAGCAGGATGGTCATCTTGAAAAATGCTTACTAGTATAATCACATTGCATACATAAATATATAGGGATGGCTACTAAGGTCACTTTAGTTATGCAGAATGTGAGATAGATTTGTATCAAATTTATATTTAGTACCAAAATCTGATTTATTACACTGGTCCATGTTACAGACATTTTGTGCTTCATTTCCATTGATTGAGCATTTATGTTGTATGAAACATGTAGATTTCATTAACTCTCATTTAAAACTTCTTTTCATTTCAGTAGTCTACTTTGTACTGATGTATCTCCAAAAATCTTACCTAGTAATATCACTGTCACTTCATCTTTTAGGCACAGATGAAGAAACCATAACATACATTGTATCAACCAGAAACAATGCACAGCGGCAAGAACTGAAGAAGATGTACAAAACCATGTTTGGAAGGGTAATATGTTTTGATATTTCCATATAGAATGCAGAAGGGATTAATTTGGATTTGTTTTGACAGTCTGTCTGTCCTTTTATCTGTTTGTCCAATTAATTTTTAGTTATTTTTATTGTTGTTATTGTTTTTGCTTGTTAAAGTAACACACTACAAACAAGCATTCACAAATTGACTGTAATGAGATTGATAATTGATTCTGATTGTTTCAAATACCATAAGAAATCTGGAGTTATGCTCCTTTTTGAACTTAAAATTGTCTGAGACCTCTTGTCTTTTAGTGCTATCACAAAAATAAAATACCAGCCTGTCCAGTAAAGTTTCAAAGATTTCTTTAGCCTTATGTAGATGACAACAAATTTGTATTTACTACTGTCATTAAAATAATGTAAAACATTTTGATCCACTCAACAAATAGAACTATGAAATATTTTTGTAATTATGTTGGTACTTCCATTTATATCAGTCATCATGATTATTTGTAGGATCTGATTGAGGAAATAAAGCATGATACATCCTTCAACTATAAGGCTACACTTGTCGGCCTCTTCGTACCCCCAGCTGAGTATGACGCTTGGCATATCAAGGAGGCCATTTACGTAAGTAAATTTGCTGTAGAATATTAATATTGCCCAACCTGTCTGAATAGGTCACCAAAGGGATATTGCAAAAGTACTTTCTTTATATAGGTAGTCTCTTGAATGAAAAATGGATCAGGGACTTTTTATTGTTTCCTGCTGTTTCTAGCTCAATCATTCGTCTGCTATTGTTATTTTCAACTGTTTTAAAAACTGCTTCACTTATCTGTACTATATTTTATAGGAAGTATTTGGGCATGCAAGCTTCTCAAAGGCTGGTTAGTTCTTATGTCTTGCATTCATGGAAGTCATTTACCCATAGTTGTTGTTTTCAACTTTTTCCAAAACTGCTTCACCAATGTGCACAAAATCTTACAGGAAGCATTCTGGCATCAATTTTAGATTTATTAAGCTAACGCCAATCAATGAAAAACTATAGATGCCTTTACTAAAATTAGAAAAGTCTTTAAAGAATCTGTTTTCTGTATAACTCTGACAAATAACTCTGGTATTAAGTTGCCAATCCAACACTAAATACTGATGACCTTACTAAAAGTAAAAATCCTTCAAATGACATTTTGATTTAAAAAATAGTCAAACCAATTGAACCAGATTTGACAAGAACATTCCAGCACCAAGGCCATTTAAATTTTGTTCAAAAAACATCCTGACAGTCAGCAAAACATAAACCACCCTATATTTGCTGTCAATTATACTAATTATATGGGAAATACAGGTCTTGTTCAACATATGGTCTTTCATCATGGTGCATCTAGGTCAAAAATCCTGAGTACCACTTAATGATCCAATTTAGGTCAAACTTCATCAAACTTTGGGAAAAATCAAAAATCAAACTCGGTTAATAGCCCAGCCATACTTTCATCAGCAGGATAGTTGCAGCAGCAATAACTCTGCTGCTCTTTATACTCCAGGCTAGATCCATAACTGTGGTACATGTACTTGCAAGAATATATGGTTGGATATCCAAAACTTATTAAAACTTGTGATCGAAATGAAAAGCGCATATTTTTCTATTAGAACTTGTGATCGAACTGTCAAGCGTATATTGTTTATATTACAAGTTATAATCCAACTGTCTAGCGCATATTGTTTCTAATACAAATTGTGATCGAAATTAAAAGCGCATATTGTTTCTATTACCTCTTGTGATCGAAATGAAAAGCGCATATTGTTTCTATTACAACTTGTGTTTGAAATGAAAAGCGCATATTTTTTCTGTTACAACTTGTGATCGAAATGAAAAGCGCATATTGTTTCTATTACAACTTTATTGTTTCAGTTACAACTTCTAATCGAACTGTCTAGCGCATATTGTTTCTATTACAACTTGTGATCGAAATGAAAAGCGCATATTGTTTCTATTACAACTTGTGATCGAAGTGAAAAGTGCATATTGTTTCTATTACAACTTGTGCTCGAACTGTTTAGCGTATATTGTTTCTATTGCAACTTGTAATCGAACATGTCTAGCGTATATTGTTTCTATTACAACTTGTGATCGAAATGAAAGCGCATATTGTTTATTTTGCAACTTGTGATCGAAATGAAAAGCGCATATTGTTTGTATTACAACTTGTGATCGAACTGTCTAACGCTTATTGTTTCTATTACAACTTGTAATCGAAGTGTCTAGCGCATATTGTTTCTTTTACAACTTGAATTCGAACTGTCTAGCGCATATTGTTTCTATTACAACTTGTAATCGAACTGTCTAGCGCATATTGTTTCTATTTTCCACTTGTAATCGAAATTAAAAGCTCATATTGCACCTAATTACTATTTTGTATTTAAATATCAAGCATATATTGCATTAATTACTAGTTTTAATTTAATCTACTAGCACATATTTCATCTGTTTACTACTATCAATAGAAGTGACAAGCACATATTACATCTGTTTACTACTATCAATAGAAGTGACAAGCACATCACGCATCTAATACTACTTTTAAATGACATGACATGGACATATTTTATCTATTTACTACTTTTAATTAAAATGATAAGCACATATTACATCTATTTACTACTTTTAAATGAAGCGCCAAGCACTTGTGGCATCTATTACTACTTTTAAATGAAGCGCCAAGCACTTATGACATCTAGTACTACTTTTAAATGAAGCGCCAAGCACTTGTGGCATCTATTACTACTTTTAAATGAAGCGACAAGCACTTATGACATCCATTTACTATTCTTAGTTGATATGACATGCACATATTACATCTATTTACTACTTTAATCGGTACGACAAGAATACATTGGAGCTTTTTTTCTTCATTTTAATGGAAACGACAAGCACATATTGCATATATTTACTACTTGTAATCGCATTGACAAGCATATATTATATATATTTAGTACATATAATTGAAATGACAAGTACATATCACATCTATTATCACGTTTAATTGAAATGACAAGCACATAGGACATCTATTATTACGTTTAATTGAAATGACAAGCACATATCACTGTTATTATCACGTTTAATTGAAATGACAGCCACATGCTGCATCTATTTACTACTTGAAATTTAAATGACAAGCACATGACATCTAATGCTACTTTACATTTAAATAACAAGCACGTATTGCATATATTACTACGTTTAGTTGAAATGAGTAGCAAATATTACATCTGTTTACATTTACATTGTCATTTACTCGAAATGACAAACAGATATCGCCTCTAGTAACGACATTTAATGTAAACGACAAGCACATATTGTATATATTTACTGCTTTCAATCAAAACTGGCAAGCATATATTTTATCTATTTACCAGTCAGTTGAAATGACAAGCATATATTTTATCTATTTACCAGTCAATTGAAATGACAAGCACATATTGTATCTAGTATCACCTTTAATTGAAACAAGCACATATTGCATCTATTTACTACTTGTAACTTAAATGACAAGCACACACTGCATCTACTTGTTACTTTTAGTTTAAATTTCAAGCAAACACATATTGCATCTTTTACTATTTATTTTAATGATAAGTTCATGTTTCGTCTACTTTCGATTTTTAATGTAAACTACAAGCACATATTGCATCTATCTGCGATGTTTAGCCGAATTAAAAAGCACATATCGCATCAATAACTACTCTTAATTTAAATGACAAGTACGTAACTTTCTTAAGTCGAAATGAAATATTGCACCTTAGTCCACCTTTAACGGAAAAGACAGGCACATATTGCATCTTTATACTACTACATGATTTAATCAAAATGACAAGCACATATTGCATATATTTGTATGCTTATGTTAAATGAAAAGTACATATTGTATTTAATATCTTTAGTCGAAGTGACAAGCAAATATTGCAACTAGTACTACTTTTATTTGAAACGAAAAGCACATATTGTCTTTATGAACTCCCGAAATGAAAATAACATATTGCATTTATTTCTGGTCTTAATTTAACTGACAACCACATATTTTATCTATTTCTACTTTTAATTTGAATGACAAGTACATATTGTATATTTTACTACTATTAATCAAAATGCCAAGCACATTTTACAGCTATTAGATATTTTTAAATTAAATGTTCAATATTGTCTGTGATGAAAAATTCAGCGCAAGACTTTACATTTCCTCATTTACATGAGCACGTTCCAGTCTCTGTTGCATATAAACTAACTTGTACTGATCCATCATTGTCGTCACCAGTTAAATTATATCGTCGTCGCAGCATCGATGAAGAAGATCCGGCGGTTTTGTTGTTAAAGAATTTATTCGCGGAAGCAGATAAAATCCTAAATAAGATTCCAACCCCGTTGAAGTCTTTAACGGTAGAACAAATAACCGAATACAATAATACAACAATCTGTCACTGTTGCGAAAAAAACATCGATGACGTTAATGAGAAACAGTTGACGGTTGTTCTATTACAGGTAATTATCGTGGTGCAGCTCATCAAAATTGTGCTGAAAAATTCAAACAGATATTTATTCCAGTTATCGCGCATAATTTTCGCGGTTATGGCAGTCATTTTATTACCACCGCGTTAGCTGATCCATCTATTAAAAAATTATTAAAAATCGTAACAAAACATCGCTGATACGCCATAAAGGTGTTTTTCCTTATGAAGACATCGATGGTTTTGAAAAGCTGAACGAGTTATCGCTACCATCACACGATCAATTTTATTCAAAATTGTCCAACGGAAACGTTTCTCCGGATGAATTTAATCGAGCGATAAACACCTTTAATGAGTTCTCTTGTGCGACAATCGGCGATTACATGGACCTATATTTGATACAAGATACGTTACTTCTCGATGATATCTTTAAAGCGTATCGCGATAGCGCTTTGCACGCGTACTAGTTAGACCCGTGCTGGTATGTTTCGTCGCCTGGTCTTGCTTGGGACGCTATGATGAAGAGGACTATAATAGAGTTCGAACTATCGACTGACCCTGATAAATTTAATTTTTAGGGAACAGAGTATCCGCAGTGGTATCAGCGTTATCACGAAAAAGCTTGCACGCGCTAAGAATAAATATCTCCCTGATTTCGACCCTGATAAGCCCGTTTCATACTTGGTTTTTCTCGACGATAACAATCTTTATGGTTGGGCGATGTCTAAAAAGATGCCTTTCAAATGCACGTTGTGGTACACTGAAGAACATTTTAGATTGATAACTGAAAACATGACAAAGGATTTATCAGAAGCCGATTATTCCTTCTTCGTTGAGTTTGACGCAGAGTATCCGAGTAATCTACATGACTCTCATAATGATTATCCGTTTCGTCCTAAAAAGATGATCGTCGATGACTCATTGTTATCACCGAATCAACTAGCAGCTAGAATAAGTAATCGTTTTGAGGTTCCTAAATTAATTCCAAATGTGTTACCAAAGCGACGTTACATTTGTCATTATCGAATATTACATCAAGATGTACAAGCTGGTCTTGTTGTAACAAAAATTCATAGAGCAATAAAGTTCAAGCAGTCTCGTTGGTTAGCTGAGTATATTAAGTTCAACAAAGATATGCGAGCTAAAGCAACTAATGAGTTGGAAAAAGACTTTTTCAAGTTGATAAATAACTATGTGTTCGGTAAAATGATGGAGAATGTCAGAAACAGATGTAACATCGAGCTTGTCAAAGAGAACACAAAAATATTTTCTAAATTGGTTGCATCTAATAATTTCGCTGGACGAGTGCCGATCAAAGACGATCTTGTATTCGTGAAAAACATAAATGTGATATTCTTCTCGATAAACCGATACACGTTGATGCATCCGTGTTAGATATATCAAAATGGCTCGTGTATGATTTTCACTATGGATTTGTTAAGAAAACATGGCCGAATGCTACATTATGTTACTCTGATACAGACTCGTTGTTGTATGAGATACCTGGCGAAGATTGTAACGGTGATCTTTACAAGGATATTTATGATCACCGCGAGCTATTCGATCTCTCTGATGTAGCAGGTGAATACAACGACAACACAAACAAGAAAGTCATTGGAAAATTCAAAGATTCAAAGCAACGAACTTTGCTTTGAGCCAGTAGTAGAGTTTATTGGATTACGTCCAAAGATGTACTCGGTGCTCGCGTTTAATAAATAAAAAAAATATGATGAAAGCGAAAGGCATTTAAAACACGTTGTGAAAAAATAATTTTTCTCATGAATTATATCGAGCTGTTGTAACAGGAACAGAAAAAAATCATACTGCAACAATGACTACGATTTGATCTAACAATCATCAGATCACAACTGAACGCATCTGCAAGTCCGGATTAGTTAACTTCGATGATAAAAGATATTGTGATGATGGGATCAATACATTCGCTATCAGTCATTATAGATCTCAGTATCTGAATAATGAAATATATTTGCAATATTTGCGATCAATTGCCATTATAATTATATTTTTATATAAATTGAACATGAAAGTTAGCGCAATATGAAACTGGATTTGGCACTAACGGCGGCTTAAAATCATAGTTCAAGTTGTATGAAAAAAAACTATCAAAAACACGTAGAATGGCATTCTGAGGACTTAAAAAATGCTGATTTTTCACTAAAAATCGACATAGAAGGGTTGAAAAATAATAATAAAGTCTTTATCGGGTAGCGCAATATAAATTTTCCATACTGCCCTAGAATCCCCATTTTACCTTACTACTCGAGATGACCAGAGTTGCGATAAACGGAGCAATATCGGATTTTGACATGACTAGATTCGCCTTTATCTAGTCATTTGAGTTTGCTAAAGATCTTCTTCCGATCTTATGTCTAGCTTGGTAGACAATTTTCAGGAAATAAATGGGTAACGATTGTATTACGACATATGATCGAGACAAAATACTAATATTTTTGACAGTGATTGAAGCAATTATATCATATCATCTGCAAAATTTTTTTATTACAGCAACAAAAAGAAATATTCCGATGATGAAAATTCTGATATAACCGATTTTGAAAATAAAATCGCAAAAGATCTTCGCAGAAGAATGATCAGTAAATTTACGCAGGGATTATGATATGATAAACTACATTATCTAAGATGATCCTGAACTTGATTTAATCATCTCCGATGCAACGAAGAGAAATGTGTTTGTAAGTATATTTTAAAAGAACAAACGCTTACTTGTCTAACGGAACTAAATTAGGCACAATTCTCAGTTGTAAGTTACATTGATGGAGACTCGCAGCATTGAAGATTTTCAATGCAAGCGGATGTTTCGATAAATTTATTATCGATGATAAACAGATTTCCTAAAACCGCGATTAGAGTCGTTACGGATTCATTCCATATTGAATGGAAATAGAGAATTAATGACTCAATTTTATATAAGCACTGATTACAATGTATAAAGGGGCAAATGGAAAATAAATTAAGAAAAGTTACAAAATTTTCTGAATCTGCCGACATTGAAATCACGGAAATTTATTACAAAAATAAAGATTGAAACTGTCTGTGCATGATTATGTGACTAGTTATGAAAGTTTATCTTAATGGGCCTGTTAGTTATGCTAAAACAACTCGTATGATCGACTTATTTCGAAATTTTAATATGATCGTTTTAACCCCTACACACAGACTCGCCAGAGAGACGAAGGAGAGAAATGTTGAATCCTGCACTAATAAATTCTTTCGATGGAAAGGAGATAATTGGACGTCGGAACGAATGGGTGAAAATTAAATTCCAAGAATTATTGTTTGGGATGAAATATGCACAGTATCTTAAGAATTATTAAAAATATTTCTTGATTGGCTCTTGACAAAAAAATTAACACGTGATAATGTACCCTGATCATGGTCAATCACAATTTGTTGGATTGTCTCCCCTTAAATGACAGAAAAGTTTGTACATTATTATGAAGAAAGAACGAAAGATAATGGAGCACTTGATCAAGAATTAAGAAGAGTTTAAAAAATTAATAAGACTACAATCAAATCAGGTTCAGCATGAAATAATGTGTGATCTAATAATTCAGACACACACATAAACGAATTTAGGAATTTGAGGAAATCAGATGATTGGATAGTTGCAAGTAGATAGTTCGTGATACACTTCAACAACAATTATTTTTGTTACATAAAGAAAAATATCCAAATCTACACGTACCATTTTTGTCGCCCAGCAGGTACTCGACGGCAAAATATTGAAGCTGATATACCAGGATCGTCAGAGAAGGGAACGTTTGTATTAAATGATATTGTTTTAACTCCTGTCAGTCTTACCGAGTGTGTTCAAGGATAATACTTCATGGACGCTAGGATATGCAATGAAAATTCATTCATCTCAAGGATACAAGGATACGGTTATTTGTAGTTTTGATGATATAATTGAGCGGTCAAACTGAGTTTATCTCAGTGTCTCAAGTCAGAAGAATATCTCAGCTGCGAATAATTATTATAAACTTTACTGAAAATAATAATCAAACTACTGACAATTACAGGGAAATTGCGCTCGAATATATAGTAAGACTATTTTTAGTTATAAACAATGTTGTGCCAAACAAAAACACAACACGACTTTGATCTCGATGTTGAATTTATCATGACATTAAAACAGCGATAGAATAATAATTGTGCTAGCAGTAACATTCTTGTTGTGGCAATATTCAAATGATAATCAAAGACAATGAACCGTATATAGAATTGATGGCAGTCTTAGTTACATGACGAAAGATGTGATGCTGGCCTCTCTTGAGTGTAATCGAAGTCGAGGTGCTAGTTCACAAAAATGAAGGGGATGGTAATTCTGTATCTTAAGGAATGAATTGTACGTGTTCACGTACTAAGTCACGTTGAGAGCAGTTGATCTATAGATTGCAGGTCTACCCTTGGATCTTACCACGCTGAAAATTGTGTCGTCACACTCCAAAAAGATCAGTCACTCATTTTTTACCGCCTTAGTTCACTGGGTTAATATCAATATCTTACGGTAGCATTGTATAATACTGGTTGCATTGAAAAATCATGTCGTTGTACTGGTATATGCTTTTTCGTGATCAAATTGGTGGGTTTCATAGAAATTGCATGAGTAATTTAATTTTTTAATGCGGCTATCAAACTTGGTAGTTATAGAACGCATTCACAAGATCTCGTATATTTTTGAAATTTGTTCATGTATATTCCCTTTGCATAGTGATATCCAAATAACCACACAGCAAGTGCTTGATTAAATTGTTCAACGATTGCCTGATAACGATGCAATGCGGTATGTCCTCGGCTGATTTTGATGCTGTTGTTTCATCAGAGATGATAATGAACCAAGAAATTCTTTGCCAGGATAAACTTGTAGTAGTTCTTCATAATGATCCTCGTTGGTAAATTCATTCAAAAGCAGATGAAACTAAAGCAGCTGTTTTAGTTAATAGTGGTTCTGCTTATTTATATCTACTTGCAACGTCAACTACAGTTAACACGTATTTGTATGTGTATTAACGCCTACCGGTTTTAATAGTATCATGAGGTAAAACAAAATATCCGCTTGAGGAACTTGATTAGGAGCACTAACAACAAAATGGACGTAATTAAGTTTTTAGGTGGTGGTAGATACAATTGCCATATTGCTTATCGTGCTAACCAATTTGCAGCAACAGAACGTGCAACAATCGCTGCTCTACACTGAATATCCTCTTGGGCTAGAATAAATTTCTTTTTTCTAAGCTTTCGAGTGTGCTACCACTTTGATCCATTATTGTCAGCGCCTCAACTTGTATTGTAAAAATGTGTAAATATGAAATAAAAAATAGACATAAAATTCTCTCACAGTTAATGTGCGGCGAAGTGGAAGAATGACAAAACTGAGCTTTTCATTTCAAAGCGTAATAAAACAGCTACAATGTTGACTCGTTCCCTCGCGTATGATCATCATACGTACTAACACCCAGTACATTGCTTTAACATATATTCGTACTCGACTTGACTAACTAAAGGTTGGTAAATCGTATGTCATCAGCACCTTGTCTGGATGAATTAAAAGAAAAGCGTCGTAAACATTGTTCAAGTTTTGTGTCACATAATCCTCTTCCCACTATATTTCCTCTAAAAATTTGGGTGTTTTGCCCTGGGTGCCAAATATTCTCGCTACGCCACTGACCATATGCTCTTTAACAAATGTTTCCAAGAGAGTGGCTTAGAACCACATTCATGATTAAATACAAAAATCGAAATTTTAAAAAAAATACATTTACTATTAAATCTCCCAAACGTTCTTTGTGCCGTCACTACAGCTGACCGCTCCGGTGGCCTTGTTGTTGGAGCCTCCGCCGCGCAAGCGGGAGGTAATCGGTTCGATCCCCGGCCGAGTCATACCAAAGACTTACAAAAATGGTACTTTTAGCATGTTCCATATGTTAAACAAAGCACTACTATAATCCCCAAGGATAAAGGACCATATCTTTGACAACAAAGAAAAAGCGGCAAGAAAACCATCAAAATTAACACCAAATAGCGTTGAGAACGTTTTCCAGTTTCTGAACAAAAAGGGAAGAGATTAGGACACAAAGTTCTGATCCCGTACTATGCAAATCAAAATATGATAGAACTGGCCTGTACTAGACCAATGGTATCAACAAATTCATGATCTATCTATAAGGCCAGACAATCCTTCCCTTACGAAATTAAGGACAAATAAGGAGCAAATGCACTGAGCGGCACTCTGGATACGATAAGCTTTATCAGACCAATTCAATCCGCAGACCTTCGCTCTGGAGATAAGATCCGACGTATGCATTTAAAATTAAACTTTCTATATAAGGTCAAACAGACCATCACCGGAGGAACATTATTTGGAACACGTTATAGGAAGGTAAGCAATAAATACATGGAAGAGAGAGAGAGAATCATTGACATTGGTCTAAACGTCAGAAATGTTTCGAGTCACTGAAGTATGGCACGTGTATAAATAGAAATTAATTTGAAAGTCAGCACTGGCTACTTTCCGGTTCCTCTAATTCATCGATTATATAATCTGACATATAATGCTTAAAGTGAAAATCCCTAAATCGAGAGATGGACATTAAATTTAGGTCACATCAGTAATGAATAATGGCAAATCTTAAAATATACACCAGTGTCAAGAAATAGAAGGAATCTGAAGGGAAATCCATATCGTCGGGTAGATGAAACTACACGTAAATCTGCATGACGTCCACCATGTCGTTTATTACGAACATCCGTAAAGGGTCATCGCGTGCAACTCTCTAAAGGCAGCACAATACTTAATTCATTGATTGGTAGTACGCAGTGAAAATGACATGCTTTCTATATTTGTCTCTTTCACATTGTATGCAATTTAAATTCTCTTTTACCTATATAATAGTAATGATAGTTATAATGCTAAACTCAATCAAACCTCTGTTATTCATTATATTTATCAAGCATATTAACATCAGTATACTATTATTATCTATATTTCAGAGGTATTCTTTTACTGACTGAGGACCGAAAAAAGGAAAAGAGAGCGACAATGCTTTCCCTACTCGTGGCCATATTAACATTGGCTACAGCAGTGGCGGGCAAAGGGTATATATATATATATATATATAATATGATCGAAAGAGTAATTAGTGTAAAACACTAACGTTAAAACTGATAAAGGGATTCAAATCGATAATGTGTCTTTTGATTTAAATATGCATCAAACATTAATGGTAACAGAGATGATCATTGTTTTTTGGATTTTTCATTTCTTGAATGTCGTCTATTTCTTGTGTTTCTGGTGCACGTGAGAGGTATGTTACACGTTTCCAAAACGTACAAGGTGTTATTAAGATTTATAATGTCGTATATTTCGTACGTACTAAAATTATAATTACATGAAAACCAGTTTGATTTGTTGTCTCATTCTTAAATGGATATATCAAGTTGTTTCTGTCTCCATTGACATTGGTTGCTCTACCTTAATTTGGTACCGGATTTTAAGTATGGATCAGTAAATTAGTTTGTTCATTATTCACAATCGCAAGTTTCACAAATTCCATGTACATACATAGCAAATTTTCAACGATCCTCCTCTATATACAATACAAAAATGTTCAGATATAACAGCTTATGAAATATAACATTTGTCCGTGAATTATTTCTCGTCAAACGCCCACTGAAAAGAGTACGTTTATTCAAATTATCATATAGAGAAAATATCCGTTCTCGACCTCAATTTTGTATTTAATTTCACTAACCATCTAAACAGTGTCATGTTGTGCCTTCAATCGGAAATGTTATCCTGAAATATATTGTAACTTTTGTTTGCATTAAACTTCTTAAATACTTCCAAAAAAGGTAAAATTGTGAAATTTCAAAGACATTGGTAGGTCTACTGCTCTGAAACAGAGACATGTTTTCGTAAAGTAAACTTGACCTCGCTTCTTCTTCAAGATAAATAAAACGGAGTTAGTCACGGAATAACACAAATACAAATAAGGTTATTGACCTTAGATCAGTGCTGATCTGAAATAAGGAGGGTGCTTAGTGGCTTAGAGATGAAAATATAGTATTTGTACATAAACATAACACTTTCTAAGTACAAAAAATAGACAAACGATCCCGGTCAGCCAAATTGTCGAATCTTTGTTTCCATATACTCGGTACACATTTGAACTTGTACGAACTGAAAGAATTAAACTTTTGACAAATTTGTTCAGTGAAATCTAAAATAACGTGAATCTCCAGATAACTTGGATGTTACTAGAGCTGCATGGACAAGAACACTAAATGCATGATCATAGAGCTTTGTTGTTCTTAAAGCTGCATGGACAATAACACCATCTTTTGGATGCTTAATTTATTCAAAGTTTTCCTTGTCGAAAGTATATAAGAAATAGAACGTGTACGTACTTTACACTACATAACAACGTGTACGTAAACATAATTCGAAATAAAAGCTTAAAATTAAAGCATTATCAGTTGTGATAAATGTATTGTAAGTATAGATTACAACAGCCCAAGGTGCGGTTTGTAACGCGTTTAGAAGATTAATGTAAAGCCGGTTCTTTTTCATGGCAGGCTAGCAAAACCAGATCTGGCAGTACGAACCAACAACAAAATCAACAGATGACAAGCTACACAAGCACATGCTGCTCGGTCACGTTAGCCAATGGCATGTGTCTCATGCTACCTGTTCAATATAGACTAACATCCATTTGCATTCAATACAGTTATATTAGGCAGAACGTTTGAACACTGCTTTAAAGAATTGAAGTGGGCTTTTATTTAAGTTGAATATAGCTTAAGTTGTCAAATAATTAGGATCCTATTTGTTGAGAATGTATATAACTCACGCCTATGTTATGTCAATTGATTTAAGTCTTTTATGCTCATTGTCGATATAAAAAAAAAATATTTGTCATAACTTCGTCAGCAATGCATGATTTTACATTCAAATTCATATGCACAACAAATTTTGAATTATCTATCACTGATTTCTGAAAGGAAAAGGATTGACATATTTACTAAGAACTGTGTAGAATTTAATTATCTTACAACCATGTAGAAGCTATTAAGATGTGATCGACATCATAAGGTTAAGGGCAATCATTTACCATAACTTACCATTTCAGATCTTTGTTGGATTGACAATTTCGTCACATTTTCATGTAATTTTTGCTGTATATTCAAAAGTACTTTTGAACACACTAGAAATTTGTCAGATAATCGGTTAAGCATTTCTTTTTATCTCGTCCTTTTCTATCAAATACAATTGTAAACAGACGAGAATATTCAGAATGAATGCCTCATCATATATTGGTTGGCATCTTGTTCACTAATTAAAAAAGAAACTAAATAGAAGAAACATTTTTTGATGTTGCATGAGTTCTAATTCGGCTCAAATTGAACAATTGCTCTTCTGTGTTGCTATTATCTTTTTTGAAATGACAACAAACAATATATTATCAGCATATAATATCATCCATTCCAAATGAAACCGTATGAGATTTAAGCATTTTTGAAAATAATTTACAGCTCTCACTGGATTGTAATGCCAAATGCTATTGTACCTGGCCAACCTCTTCAACTGGCTTTCACATTTTTCAATACTACCGAAGATGTCCAGGTACAAGTGGACCTGCTCGAAGATGACCATCATCTAATTTCCACAGTCAAGAAAACATTTCCAGGAGGTACACAATCCAGCCTGTTATCTCTCTCTCTCTCTCTCTCTCTCTCTCTCTCTCTCTCTCTCTCTCTCTCTCTCTCTCTCTCTCTCTCTCTCTCTCTCGTCAGATAAAAGCAGCCATGCTTCAAGTGGTTCATCGTCACTTAAGACGACAAGATATGAACATACCCGAATATCTCTTCAACATTTGTCATTTGAAAAAAAGTAAAATAATTGCTTCTGCAAAATTAAGCACGAAATCAGCATAATCCAGATGGACATATATTTTCTTCCCCTGACGAATTTTCACACAGAGGTAACTCTCATGAACGGTTTACATTCCGTCTTTGATTGCAAAATGGCTCATTATATTGAAATAATGGTTATCTCGAGGAAATGCTCAAAATGTTCAAACTAACTGAGAGACTTTAGCCAATAATAAAATAGAAACATACATCCAGTTTAGTTTACATACAGGATTAATCAAGCCATACTAGTCATATCTTGAAATTAAACTCTTTGTATACAAAAGGTGGACTTAAGCTAAAACAAAGTTAATTTATGTGACCAGAGATTGTTGCTGTTTTGTTTTTATAGAAGGAATTACTAGGGCATTTTGTGATTGCTCAAGACACGTCGTCAGAAAGATAGTGGTGTCATTTATGATTTATATATTTGCTTATTTGTTTATTTTAGGTGATTCGGACATGTTAACTATACGGGTGAGTGACCCCCAGATATATATATATATATATATATATATATATATATATATATATATATATATATATATATATATATATATATATATATATATATATAATTATATATATATATATATATATATATAGATAGATAGATAGATAGATAGATAGATAGATAGATATACTCCAAGAATGCACGCACATAGACCTTGAACCTTAGCATGTTTGTATCTTTGAATCATAAATGAACGAATGTCCCAAGGAGCGAATATTACATTTTGTTCTAGCATCAACTGAATTAACAATTTTTTCTAAGTAGAAACTAACCCATTTTATGCCACATAATAGAACAGTCACGTAAAGATACAACCACTCGATAATTTTATTTATTTCGGTAGAACACGCGCTTTCTTTGAAATCTCTTGGAAATTCTAAGAAAATTGGTACCTGTCCAATAATAAATCAGAACGTTCTCTTTTCATTCTCGCGGTTTGTAATTAATTGTACTTGCGTTATTAGGAAACATCATTGTTACAACAGTGCAAGAAAATTCTAAAACATTTCCGAGAAAATAAACTTTGCATAATATCATTTCTGAGAGAGAGAGAGAGAGAGAGAGAGAGAGAGAGAGAGAGAGAGAGAGAGAGAGAGAGAGAGAGAGAGAGAATATTATTTCACTCACTTTGCCCACTAAACAGCTCCTGAAAACTTGCTGTAGTAGCTAACCATTATTCTGTTGTGGTTTGTAAGAGGAGAAGAAAAAGAAAAAAAAAACAATGCAAATGATGTAGCACAATTCCAATAACTCCATCAGGTCGAGTAATTTTCAGTTGCAATGAAATGAACAATTTATAGATTATGATTCTTTTCGTGTATTTGGGTAGATATACAGCTCCAACATTTCTGCAGTTTCGCGTTATTACGGAAAGACTTCATTTGGACAAAGTAATCAAGTGAAGGTTAACCACGACGTTTAGCAGAAAGGTTATTTTTTAAATGCTGGGTCGTGAATTACTGGATTTTAGAAATGATCTTAATATTTTACTCAAGGAAAAATATTAAAAAAAATTCAATTGGCTTTCAAAAGACACTGATAACATCACGAGTGAGAAATTTTAAGTAATGCTTAGACTTTTATGTATGTAAATATGTTTAAATCCAAGGCGCAATTAATTTTCTTTTCTTAATGTCCTTTTTACTTTAAAATGGGCATGATAATTGTGTTACTGCCTATAATTTGTCAATGAATAATCACAAAACATAGCAAAACAAATAATAAACAGATAGGTAGATAGGTAGGTAAAGTTTTTGACAATAAATCACGTTGTAATTATGTGTTTAATACAACAGATCCCTGAACACGTACACCACCTAAATCGGTACAGTCTTCTAGTGCACGGACTGTCAGGGTTGTACTTTGTGGAGCACGCAGCTCTCCGATTTGACGATGGAATCCGTCCTGATAAATTCGAACTGTTCGCACAGACAGACAAAGCCCTATATAAACCAGGACAGACAGGTATTCATCAATTTATTTGTGCCATTAAAAGGTTCTGGAAATTCCATCAAATTATAATGAATGAATCGACCGGCCTGTCATAAAATATTTAAAATATGAATGCCTTTTGTAGCAAGTAATTTCAATTATCACATCTCTGAGTAAATCTGTCAAAGATTGTGTATATTGCTTTCTAACAAATATTGATGGAATTTATTTAAAGAGACTATTTAATGATTGAATAATGTTCACCTCTAAAGACAAAAAAAATTCCAAAAGTAATAAAGGTGATCAAATTTGATCAAAATTAAAATCAACAGCAAACATAAAAGTCAAAACAACTTAATCTTCAATAATTACGGATGAAATAGTAATTTGGACAATTTAACATATATTATATGTGTTCCTAAGATATATAATTAATAAAGCATGCATAATCCTACATATAAAAATGATATATTCACAAGAATATGAACATACGCTTATAAATGAATTGCATATGAATATATGGTTATAGAAACGAACGAGATATAAATATATCATTAGAAATAATATCAGTTCAGATATAGAACGAAGATATACAAAGAAAATGAAACCACTTAATGAACCTTAATGTTCATGATTTTCAGTTCACTTCTGTAATTATAAAAACACTGTTGATTTCAGTCCGTTTCCGAGCCTTTGGGATGTTTTCCAACATGACTGTCTACACTGGAAAGTTGAACATATCTATTTACGTGAGTTCTCATTCTCTCTCTCTCTCTCTCTCTCTCTCTCTCTCTCTCATTTTACAAATATTCTTAGCAAATACACCCTAGTATAAATCAAATATGTTTTTCTATCTCTATTTATTAAGGCTTAACGTATGAAGAAAATATACAATTATCTAGGAAATAGCTATTCAGTCAAGGACTTCCTTTCTGAAGACAGAAACGACAGTCAAGCATCAATGACAATGAATAAATAACTATCTAGAACGCATGTGTACACTAACTACATGTTGATTTATGTGCTCTCTCCTGGTCTTTTGCAATATAAAAATACAAATTAGGGAAATCGGAATATTTTGAATGTCAAAATCTTGCGTACGCTTCAAATAACAGGCAATAATTTCAAACTTGATGCGATATTTGTTGATGTTGGTTCAGAAGCTTCGATTCTCAAATTATTGATCTTATTCATTTTTCCAAGTTTTCAACTTAGTTTATTGTAACTGTAAACACTTTGTCATATCCATTCACGATTTTAAAAATAACATACAAGTGCCCGAGAATGGTTGACATTTTGTCCACGTCGATATGTGAAGCACGAGTTTGTGCATCATAAAACCCAGTTATCTCGACCTGCGCACAAGGTTAAAAAAATCGTAAGCATTAATTAAGACGACGTATTAGATTTTAAAAAGACATATACAGTAATGTGACTTAATTTACCAATGATTCATAGGATAAAGAGGAGACTATACGACAACAGGAGTCTGAGGTTTTATCAATAAAGTACGGCGATATATCTGGCGACATGAATTCCCCTTATCGGTAATATATTAACAACCTCGCGATTTATCTGCAATTGTTGACGGAACTTATGCGTAATTAACTAACTATAAAGTTCAAGGTGACTAGTTAGGAATGTTGATTAGTATATACTGTTATCCAGTACTGGATTTACCAATGTGCTTAGATGTGCTTCAGCACAGGACACCGCTGGTCAAGGGGCCCATCTTCTTGGCAATTTTTTTTTTTTTTAACGATGAAGGGGCCTCATAACTTAACTAGCACAGTGCATCATCTGTCCTTAATCCGGCACTGCTGTTATCAAATATAATAACATTAAACTACCGGCAACTGCTTCTTACAGTAACTGCAAAATGTGTCAATAGTCTTTGAAATCGTATTTTCTACAGGAACCTGCCATTCTTAAGTGACACAACTCAAATGCTGTGAATTCATAATGTTCTTATTTTTATTACGTCTTTAAGTGTCCAAAATTATATTTCTGTCTGTCTAGTTACACAAAGACACAGTGATCCCTTTCAAGAGTGCTCTTAAAACTCATATTTTCGACTTCAAGAACAAACTTAAAGACCTAATAATGTATTTTACCTTAAATATTTCCAACATGTTTTTATGTTTTCTTAATTTCATGTTTTTTTTTTTTTTACTTTTATAGTCATATCATTATATATGTTGTAAAGCGCTTAGAGCTTCTAAACATTACGTGCTATACAAAGTCTTCACTATATTATTAGTATTATTAGTATTATGTCTCCCTTTCGGTTCATTGTTTAGGCCGCAATGGAACGTAAAAATAAACGTCTGTCGAGCATATTCGCCACCTATGAGTAACATTAATGGTCGAACTTCGGGATTTTCAATACTTCCGCCAACTTACGAGGTTTACAAACAATTTAAAGTCTAACATCAGCAATTAAAATTGTTATATTGATTCATAATGAAAGTTTCGACATCAATTCATCTGAAGTAATGAACGTGTGCTTGTTGTATTTATCGTAATCTTTGACACACACTAAGTAATATTAAACTAGAAACGCCAATGTTTCCTGAAATATATTAAATTTTTTAAATACACGAAATTATGCCCCATGCATTTATATTGACAAATACATAGTCAAATAACCCATAATAAAAACAACAACTACTACAGGTTAAAAAGTATTTGCAGCCCACGGAAACAGTACAAGAAAATATCTGGAAAACTTGCATATCTGTGTCCACTTATGAAATCTTTTTTTCTTAAATTTCTAACACTTTTGTCAGCAAATCAGACAAGAGATAGATAAATTCGTACTACACTTCTTTGCCTCCCTCCTCTTCCCATGATATAACTTTGCCAACCCCCAACAATGGATTCATCGTTAACCCGCCTTTGATTACTGACTCCGCAGTTCGCTTAACCCACTTTAGCAGCAGAGGGGACGAATCCGACAACTTTATAGAGGCGTCTATTTGGCAAACCAAGGCTACCTCCAAAATCGAAAAAAAAAAAGTTTATAAAAAGTTAAAAAGATAGTCAGAGATACACTGCTGATGAAGTTATTTAGCACGCATAAAGAAAAATTCGCAACACATCCAGTGCCGCTGTGTTATAGACCTACAGATACGCGAAAACAGAATATCGAAGTTGATATTCCTGGACAAAGTGAAAAACAAATTCTCGTGTTAAATAATATTGTGTTTGTTGATATTAGTGTTGTCGAAGATGCATTGTGTGCTGAAAAATTCCCATGGAAACTAGGATACGCAGCGACGATACATTCTTCGCAGAGTTTGACTATATACGATTGTTTGGATCGTAGATAATCGCATCGAGTGGTCAAATTTGGTTTAGCAGTATCTAGAGTACGAAGAATAAATCAACTTCGAAGAATTGTCATAGGTGATAATGATATCACAATCAGTGATATTGTCAACGATGATATAATAAAAAGAAAACTCGCTGGTTATAAACAGCAGGACAAAAAAAATAAACGATAATTTGACATTGATGCTGAATTTATAATTACACTGAAACAACAACAGAATAATCACTGCGCGAGTTGTAATTGTATAATGCCTTGGTGTTGGTCGGATAAAGATCCTCACCAATTTACCGTAGACAGAAAAGATAGCAGTGTTGGTCATACCAGAGATAAAGTGATGTTGACTTGTCTTGAGTGCAACAGACGCAGAGGTGCTAGTTAAGACCACGCGGTGGTAATTGAGGAGCGTCGGGTATCACTTGCAATTGTTCACGCATAAATCCCCTTCGAGGAGCAGTTGAATCCAATCTATAGATTGCTGGTCTACCCGTGGATCTCGTTATGCTAGATATTTTATGCGTAGTGACACTCCAAATAGGATCAGTAGCTCTTTTTTTTTACCGCGTTCAAGCTCTCCTGGTTCATATAAATACCTCAAAGTGACATTACCGAGTATTCGCTGTTTTGAAAAATCATTTTGCGGTTTTTGTATAGTTATATACTTCTTTTTAATCGCGTTAATAGGTTTCATATTAATTGTTCGAGTAATTTCATTATTTATCGCGGTAATTACACCCGGTAATCTATTGACCCATTCACGTGATCGTTTATCCTGAATAAATTCCTTCGCGTATTGATATCCAAATAACCGCTCGGCAAGTGTCCGATTAAATCGTTCAACAATTGCCTGATCGCGATGTAATGCAGTATGTCCTCGTCTGATGGTGACATTATGATGCTTCATTGTTGATAACACTACTCCCTGAAATTCCTTGCCAGGATCAACTTGTAATAGATTTGGCCACTTTAGAGGACCTCGTCGATAAATTCTTTCAAACGCAGAAGCTACTTCAGTGGATGACTTTGTTTGTAATGGCTCTGCTTGTTTGTATTTACATCAACTACAGTTAGTGCGTATTTGTAAACACCATCATGCGGCAGAAATAATATATCAGCCTGATGAACCTCATTAGGGACGCTGACATCAAAATGCGAGAAGTTAATTTGTTGAGGTGGTGGTAGATAAATTTGCCATATCGCCTGTTTGGATAACCAATCCCTTGCTGTAGTATTTTTCACCTTTGCGGCGCTAGCGAGTTTACTGATTGCTGATTTACCCCTCCAATATCCTCTTGGGGAATAATAAATAGATTCCATGATGTTATTAATTACCAGCACCCATCATTAATTTACTTTTCATCGCCGATTTTATTAACCATGAAGCCAATTTTTCTTTGAAGGATTTATCAGTGATAGAATTCAACGCATGAATTAAGTTCACATCTGCGATATGTCTGTGTTGCAGATTTCTGCTTTTATAAGCAACAGCATGAGCATGACACGCCTTATCAATAGCGTTTGTTGGATACTCGCCGGGTTTGGGTTGGTTTTGATCATCGAGTCGGATATCGAGTCTGGTCCCGGGTCCGCAATAATTATACCCTGGAAGGCGTTTTTCTCTTGGGTATTTTTTCCCATGGTGTTCCTGGTAATTTTACTAACTTGGCTGCAATATCACCTCCTCGTTTTTTTAAAAATCCTTAGAAACAAATCGAAATTTTTTTGTACCACATTGTATACACTTACCAGCAAGTGCTGATCTGTTATTTTTAGTTGTAATTGTTGTCAAGTCATTTGTGCTAGTACGCTTCTTACATTTTACACAATATAGATCCATAATTTATTTATAATAACATGAATGTAATTTATTTTTCGGCGACAAAAACGCGAGAACCAGTTAAGCACCATGCAGCGCTACTAAATTCTATTCGCATGACTATAATTGGACCATCTGGAAGTGACAAGACACAGTTGTTACTTAATTTAATAACAAGATGGATGAAATGGGATAAATTATATTTAGTTGCCCCGAGTGTAGACGATCAGCGATGTTTTGAGGTGTTAAAGGATTTTAACGAGAAAGCAAATCGATGAGGATATTATGGAGTTTATAACCGATATCGAGGAAGCACCGAGTATCGATGTTATTGTTGGAAGTATTAACAAATTAGTCGTTTATGATGATGTCGTGTTAGACAATCAAAAGAATCCCGCTAGGATATTTTCCAGAGGTTGGCATAAAAATACTGATGTGATATATGTCACTCAGCGATACAAACAAATATCAAAAGTGATCAGGGATAACTGCAATATTCTTGCTGTATTTAATGGAGTTGACACACATTCACCAGACATGGTGTAGTGGTGATATGGATTATAATATCTTTAGAAATTTCTTTAGTCGTGCTCAGTCAATCCCACATGGATTTGTAACGATAAATTTGCATGACCCGAGATCAAGATATCGTGTCGGCCTTTAAAAAATATTCGGTTGAAATCCTAAAACGATTTTTACCCCATAGCAGCAGAGGGGGCGAGACAACAACTTTGCGTCTCCAAAGGGAACTTTTTTTTCGATTTTGGAGGAAGCCTTGGTTTGCCAAATAGACGCCTCTATAAAGTTATCGGATTCGCCCCCCCCCCCCCCCTCTGCTGCTACGTTTGACCACTGTAACTTGGGTTAAAGGCTGATGAGCTGTGTGAACGAATATCTGAAAACATAACCCGTATCCGCTGCTCTAATAAAGATTTAAATAATATTAGTTTAAAACTTAAATTTATATTTAAACAAAAAAGAAATACGGCAGTGACAGAAGCATTTTTGCGAACTTGATGCCGTTCTGAGCTTTGCTGTTGTATTTTATTTAGAAGGAGCTTAAAGGGATCTTAATTAGTAATATTACACAGACATGGGATACAACAAGGATATTGTAGAGCAGTTACACAAGACTTGATAATTCGTCTAGATACAATGATTCAATGGTATAATTTTAAGGTAGGAAATGTAAATTTTGCCAAAGTCTATTTGCACAAATATGCCGCCTACAATAGTATGTTACTTCCCGTACTTATTTGTTTTACAGGACCCAAAGAACAACAAGATAAAGCAATGGCTAAATGTATCGGAGCCTGAGTTTGGAGTCGTTGAAAACTTTATGTTAGTGGACAGTGAACCGATGCTTGGTGACTGGAGAATTGAGCTTGCAGTCCAGGCGCTAGTAAGTAAAGTTTGATACCACTTGTCACAAATTTAAACTTTGTTATCCTGGAATTTTATGCAAAGAATTGATGCGTCAGACACTCCCCCCCCCCAGATATGTGTGTGTGTGGGGGGGGGGTGTTACTTACGAATCAATGGATCTAAGGATTTAATCTAATTAACAGAGAAAGACCAAAACCAATCAAGTTTTTTAAAATTCATTGCCTTCAGTGCCCCTTAATGCATATGACTACATTTTTAGATGTGGCTGTTGAAGAAATGGTCACTCGCTGTACAGTAAAGTACAGTTACCCCTACTGGCTAACTTTTAACGAAATATGTGTCCGTATCTGAGTGTATGAAATAATGTCCTTCAGTTTAATCCAAACTCTGCATTTATATTTGTGAGACTGTGACTAAAAATGTCGTTAACATACCATTAATAAGAATATTTTGCTTCACGTGTTTTAATTCACTTCCAATATGTGAATAAATAAGGTTTCTACTTATTAATCAGTATTTTGTTTGAATATGATATAATTTACCTTTGTATTGTCCAAAAACTTTATTTTTTCCACTTTATTGTAAGGACTGACTGCGTGTATGTGCGTCTGTGTGTGTATCTTTGTGCGTGTGTGTGTGTGTGTGTGTGTGAGAGAGAGAGAGAGAGAGAGAGAGAGAGAGAGAGAGAGAGAGAGAGATTTGGATTTTCAAAGTAGCTTTAACAATTTTTCAATCTTATCGCTACGATGTCTGGAGTGTGACAGTTTATTGTGATGTCTAGCAATGAGGCATAGTGCCGCAGACATGTCGTATGATGTCCCACTCATTCACATTTTCCTGACACCGGGCCGACTAGTCCTATCGCTAACCTCTTAATGATGAATGCCAATCGAGGCAGCTGCTATTACCATTTTTATGTCTGTGGTTTGACTCAGCTGGCGATCAAACCCACGACTTCCCGCATCCGAGGCGGACGCTCTAACCACCAGTCCACCGTTATTGATAACGCATTGTTACCAAAAATCAAAGGACATTCATAAAGTTTTTTTTTTAATGTCTGAAATTGTAAGTATGTCAGTAAAAATACAGCTCTGTGATGAAAAGGTAATGCAGACATTTGAAAGAATGTCTTTGATAATGTCGTAGAACCTGCTCAAGTATTTGCGCGATGCGGATCTTTGCCTATTCGGCTATACCATTTTTATCCGAATAATTCGCGTTGTTATATATTGATCAAATAAGGCGAACCGCTCGAAACCAGGTTAAAGTTTCATACCTCTTTTGTCCAGATTAAGTGTGTTTTACGGCATATCACAATTTAGTTCTGATAAATGTCTTCGAAAACCTCCTTCAACTTTTTGACAAAACGATCTCTGTGTTTCAGGGCAAGACTTATTCGAAATCTTTCACAATTGGAAAATATGGTAAGTCCATTTTAAAGCTGCGTGTCCTTGCTATAAAGCGTAAATTAAGACATTTCATCAGGTGTTCGCCAATGAGGATTGATGAAACGTACGCTGCAAAAATGTACTCCAGAGTTACAAGAGTTCTGAGCGAGCGACCGAATAGTAGTAAAGGACACGAGAGCTGGAATGGAAATGAGACTGGATGTCTTCTTTACATGGATAAGACACCTAATTAATTTCCCATTTAACGTAACGTTTATATATTATAAACTAAAACTAGCTTTTGTAATGATTGGCTTGCAAAACAAACACGGTTCTATTAATTAGAGTTCGAGAAACAATATTTCAAGCGTTGAAACAGGTGTTTCGCTGCATTTTTGTTTTGCCGTATCATCGTATGCTGCAAACGGGGGGATTCTCTGGTCTTGTGTCTTACTAAACACCCCAAGACTCTCCAAAACACCTTAAACTTCACATAATACTCACTTTAAATTTCAACAACAGCACAAAAAAAAACCCAAAACAAACTAACAAATACTGCGAATATTTAGCGATATTTTGTGTAACAGGAAATATGTAAGGTCAGGAGTTGCCAAGGGAAATAACTCCCGTTCTGACGAAGAGTGTTACGGTACAGTAAATTGAATATTTATCAACATTTATAATTAATTAGCAATACCACAAATAAGTCGTTAAATAAGTTATACAAAATGGTAAATTTATTGTATATAAATTATCTGTTTATCTCAAAAACAATTTAACTATTCCGCCATTCTTTATTTTTGACAATTATTAACATGGAGCATAAACCATTCAAATAAATGAGAGAAGTATGGTGCATTGCCATTTAATGAGGTAATTGTGCTAAAAAAAAATTATATATATATATATATATATATATATATATATATATATATATATATATATATATATATATATATATATATATATATATATATATATATATATATATATAAATTTAAAGAGATTTGATGCATAAGAGCTTGTTTCCATAGATTATCAGAAAAAAGTCCATCAACCAATACAATAAATCAGTGATAGTAACAATGTCCATATGTGTTTTTTTTTCTTTCTTCTGCTTCTTGGTATGTTTTGCGAGATTTAGTGCTAATATATGCAATATTGGGGGTGTCTTGGGGTGTTTAAAGAGACTGTCTGGTCTGTACTGGGAAACATTGGCTCGCGCCAAGACTCCATATGTTATTTTGTCATTAAGAAATAAAATGCAATTATCAATATAAAAAAAAATCAAGATTAAAGTAGAACAAGTATTTTTTTCTATTTTTTAAATAGTTAAAAACCACAACAATTATCTGAACAGAGAGCACATTTCCAATATTATTTAAAGATCTTTAAATTTCCCTAACACTCGCTTTTCTAAATGTGATCAGTTCTGCTGATAGTGCCCCAGCTCTCGTTTTGTTTTTCTCGATCACTAAATTGACTGGTCAAAACAGGACTAATTTGGAGGACTTAAGTGATTGGCCATTCATTTTAAATATTACTACTATTTATTTATTTATTTAATATGTGGCCAAGAGAGGAGTCGTGTTGAAGAGCTGGTATGTGTTCTGCAGAAAAATTTGATGAGTGAGACAGGCACGTTGATCCCAATTCATAAAGTTTAATTGGTCGAAATATACAGACATATTATTAAGTTCTGTTAAGGCTATTATTGACAAAATACCAAGGATATGTGGTTGGAAGTTGCTTGAAATATTTCATTGATTTCCACATCAGAATTGTTCGTGGGTAGAAAATTGTCCGTTCCAGGTGGTGGGAGCTGCGTATGCTATCCAGAAACATCCTTAAAATTTATCCTGTAGGAAATATAATTCAGTGTATTTTCTGTGCAAATATGACATTGCCTCATAGTTGCTCATAAGGGCCTAAGACCATTGATTCATTCTTCAGGTTGAGCCTAAATAATGTAAGATTGGCTGAATGATTCTCTATATCGATATATTTTAAATTTCATGATAAATATATGTTATAGATATGCAAATACAGGTACATGTATGTCAGTTACCAAGATGCTCAATATTTGTATTTTCAGTGGTTTATTATTAACTGTCTTTTTCCTGTTCAGTTTTGCCTAAGTTTGAAGTCACTGTTGAACTGCCACCATTTATCTTAACATCGGACAAAGATGTTACAGGAACAGTAAAAGCGAAGTAAGTATGTGCTTAGCTCCTGAAAACCATGGAGATTTCATATTATTTATCGTCTTTTGCTGCAATATCATCTTACGTTATCAATTTATGTTTATTTTCAAATACATTGGAAGGATATTTCTTTGTTTATCAGAGTCTTCTCTATTTTAAAGAAAAGTAATTCATGTCTATTACAGCTAATTATTTAAAAATTAAACAGACTTTTCTTAAGGGAGCAAGTACAATATTTGTGGTGTTTGGGACAGTGCAAATGCAAATTATAAAGCATAAAAAAATTTACCTCTCCATCAAAAGCCATTACGGAAACTATCATACCCTGTCATGCGATTTCAATAATACAATATCCTTGGTACTTACAATTAAAATTGTTTATGCAATGTATCCAATTCACAAGGCTAGAGTAGTATGACAATGCATATTCAATATCACAGCATCCCACAAAAAAATCAAAGCTTTCTCTCTTTCAAAAATTACTGTCACATTAATACTCATAATCTTGGAGCATATTCTGGAAATTGCTCGGCTGACCATTGGTTTTGTTATATGTTGCAGACCACGGGTCAGTAATAATGAAGAGTTTCATGTTAATTAATACATCAATGAACAGACATTTAAATCAAGACACGTTATATGCCTCTTACAAATTAATAAATCTGACAGGTACACCTATGGAAAACCTGTAGTTGGAACAGTTAAATTACGAGCAGATATGGATTATTACTACGCTCCTTGGAAATATCACGGTGACGAAGTGATGCTGGAAACAACATTTGATGTAAGTGGAATAATTGTTTCTTGAGGGGGATTTTTTATGGGGATTGCTGCAACATGTCAAATGCAAATACTAATAGTGTTGTTGGTGTTGTCTCATAAATAGTTGTTGTGTCATTACTACTCCAACAGTTCTATTGTTAATGTCCTGTTCGTTCTGTGTATGAATTTGTCGGGTGAAAGATGTTTGTCTTGGAAATTCTACAATGTTCTAAATCACATCATCATCTTTATTCCAGATTAACGGCGAGGCACAATTCACTGTACCGTTGGACAGAGTTCAAAACGAGGTTGACCCCAACTCGTTTGTACCACTTGTGAAGCAGCTGGCTGGATATCACGTGTCCATCGTTGCCACTGTAACAGAGAGTCTAAATAATCTCACAAGGAATGGAACTGCTAGTGTCCAGTTCTATAGTGAGCCATATAGTATGTCATTTTCCAGTGGAAGTTCAAGAAACTTTAAACCCGGACTGCCATATGAAGCTTATGTAAGAGGAAAACATTAATTGCTATTTTTTTTCTCTCGCTCTAGTTGTTGAATTAAATAAGAAAATTGAGGGGTAATTATCTAATTTTAACTTTGCATCTTAGTATTTGCCTTTATTTTTCTAAGGCTGCGTACTTCTTTCCTATAACAACAACCTGTTCTCAAACGCTATTTTCTACTTTCTTTTACACCAGTTTCAATATATAAATTGCATTGCATATCGTCCTGTCATCCTGTTTTGCATGGACTGTCCATATACTGTAACTATTTATCTAAGTGAAAATCCCTTTATAAATTAGTATTTACTCATGTAGTTGTCGTTTGAGCAACAACAGGCAGCAGTCAACAAGTATTCATCCATCCACCCGTCCTTTGATACATACATACATAGTTATGTACTATTTAGTTATTTTAGTGTAGACCCATGACAATTGTTTTGATCAATCCCAGACTTGGTACAGTGTCTTGATCTCTTTTGAAAGATTCTACTACACAGATAGGCATTGAAGGTTGCCTTTGGTTGTAAAAATCACACCTGAAACATGTAGTCATAGTCAATGTTCATCGCAAAACTTCTCAGGACAATCATGATTATGGATTGTGTAGATGGTATGAATCTGAAAAATATGGTGATGTCGAATACTGACTTAAAGGATTTCACACCAAGGCTTTTTTTATTTATCCACCCTTTTTAGCATCAAAATTAGATACCGGTACACAGAAATGTGTCTTATTTTAGAAACTGGTTGTTAAATGCATGTCAATTATGTTTTGATTTGCTATATATTTATAAGTATCCATTTATTGAACGGCAACAGCAAAAATGGCTTACTAGAATTTAGAAAAGGCAAGAGTTACAATGGTGCAAATTTAATTGAAACTAACATTGTTTGCTTGTATGACTTCCAATTGTACACACTCCATAAAGACCCAATGATCTGTCTTTTTGTTCATGTAGTTATCCAGGCAATGTACCTTGCGCATTATGTATCTTGGCCGAACCATATTTGTCAGTAGACCTGAAGGTTTACTCCTGTTATATAGGACTTTAGTCAAATCTAAAGTTCACTATGTCCATTGTTGCAAGTAGATTTTAGTTCTTAAATGTATGGTGCCAATTCCTAGATCATGTCTTTCTAGTATTGGTGAATCGGCTAAAATGTCTAACTGAAACGGTGCACCCAACGGGTACAGCTTACTTCCACCACTTGGTTATCCTCAGTGCCTCCTACCTTAACCCATAACAAGCATAATGCCACCACCCACTTTGGGAACCACTTTTGTAATCAATCTAACTCCGTATATGATGTCACCGGTTATTAAGTTCAGAAAACAAAAATCATGTGATCAGAAAGCAAATTTCACTCCATATTGTAGCATAGAAATTATTCCTCATATAGGAGCCATGAAAATCAATGTCACCAATATCACAAAATCCCCATCTCTAACTAAATTATGACCTTGGTTAGTATCCCTAACCCCTCCAATAATATTTAATTTTTGCCAGTACAAGCATCATCTATCTATTGGTTAGTTTCTTCTGACCAAATTCATTGACATGAAAGCTTCTTATAGTGTACTAACGTCTAAGTTTACAGCCAGTTCAATTGAAGCAGAAAAAGTTGAACCTGCCATTCCAACGCCCAACGGTACAACAATGCTCAGGTACCATACAAAGATTCCATTCTAAGATAAAAATTACAATTATTCTCAGCTTTTGAACAACATCGAACCCTCAGTTCAAATTTGTTTGGACTCCTGTTCCTTTCCATACCAACCCTTCAATTTGCAAACCAGTGCATGTTGAAAATCTTGCAGAAACACAATTGTTCATAAAATCGGGACAAATTATTCTATACAATTGACTTTGTAGTCACACTGGTAGTCAGAATAATGATAAGGCAGGTAAAGCAGCCCAGGATGCCTCACAGTTACCTGTTGCTTCATGAAATACACCATATACTGGCTTCCGATATTATTTAAATCATCTTGTTTTGTACACCTATAAAGTACGTGGAATGAAATTTGAACAAATATGCTTTAGAACATCAAAGACATCTGAGTGTTGCACCATTCATTTAGAACATATTGCAAAACACTAAGGTGGTATTGTGCCTCTTGTGTATACAACTGTGAACTCAGTTGAGCATTTTGAAAATATGAGAGTAAAAACGTTTTCAGAAAAATGCAGTTTAGGTAGTAAATTTGTATCACAGTTTAAGGAGGTTATATGTTCCCTTTCTCTTTTTCTGATATAGCTTTCAAAGAATTTCAACATATTTAAGTTTTACACATTATATGCAAGTGCTTTATGCTTACGTTTATCTTAAAGGGGTTATTTTAGTACAGGTTTATTGTTTTACTTTTCCATTGATGGATGGTGTGTGAGAACAGGGGAGGGAAAAACTTTACTTTCCAATTATAGTACTTTTAATTATGCTGACGTGAAAGGCTGGGTCCAGCATTTAACAACGGTGATTAGGAACAACACAGCTTCTTCTCTCGATCAACCCATTAAAAAGAAAATTTTCACAAGATTACCTCACTGAATCTAAGGTTGAAGGCGATAATTAAATAAGTTAATCTTAATTATATAATTAATCACAGACAAAACCAATTGTTATTAATCGCAATTTGTAAGCGTTAAATTGGTCAATATATTCAGATTGTTTGGAAACAAATTGGTAGTAAAAATATTCCTTAAAAGATATACAAATTGATTTTGAAAAATATTATTTTTACAAACAATGTAAGATCTGATATTATTGTTGTTGATTGTTTTCATCATGTGTCTCAGGTACATAAGAAGATAAGGTTCTATGTGATGACAGTTATTTATTTTGTTTCATTCTACCCAGCTCATTCTGCACCAAGCTGATGGTCGCCCTGTGATTTCATCAGAGAAGCCAGTGGAGGTGATCACCTATGTTAAGTTTTACGATGAGAGTGTACACAAATACAGGGCCCATACAATAGCTCATGAGTACTATTTCCCTCCTCCTACCGGAGTACTAACCATTCAAGCAAATCCACCGGTGGATTCACAGTCACTTCACTTTGAGGTTCGTAAACTCATTATTTTGTTAATATGCGTATTCGACTGAAGAGTTTTACTTATTTGAAGGACACTTAATGTTACAATTTCAACCATAGTTATGTCATTGCAATGAGATTTTGCACCCAAAAAATATTTCTCTTAATTTGTGATTCATGAAGATATATTACTGTTAAATTATGCCTCGGTCAATATTATTATTTTGCTGCGAACTATGTGGTTTGTAAACGTTTGAGATTCTGGAATATTGTATTAAGTAGTGTTTAAGATACACTAAGAGGCATACTAGTCGTCTGTGACAAATGGAAGGTCTACCTCATTTTACAGAGTACCGGTAATATATATCCAGAGATCTGTACACATTTTCCTACATCAAATTCGTGCATAAGAACTTAGTTAAGTAAACTACTATACTGTGGTTGATTTATCTCATGCAATTTTCCCGTCTCTACAACAGGTAAAACATGCATTTCTTTTAACAGTGTAGTCATTGATTTGTGGACCCATCAGAGAAGTTAATTCATCATTAAATGACTGGCTTGGGAATGATTTGCATCAACGTTGAAAAGAACAAAGCTTACTTTTGTTCCTTAAAGTAGTTGACATAATTCATTATTACAAGAGCCAATATATTCATGAAAAATCTATATGGTTACAGATTGAAATTAACAAATTTAATAGACTTCATTATTTCACCCATTTTCTCTTACATGAATTATATGGAAGGAAAATGACAATGTGATTTAGAACTTATATTTTAGTCTATCTATTGTAGGTTTATTTTAAGCGATTCCAAGCTAGCATAGATGTAGAAAAGCCAAGCTTCACGATTGGAAATGGGGCATTACAAATATCCATGAATTCGACAGTTGCTGCAGTAAGTGTGGTTTTAAGTTGCTTTATTTTTTTTTGCCGATTCTTTCTTTTGTTTTTGAGATTACTATAACTATTGTATTATATCAAAATCAGTAACAAATTTTTACCAGTTTTTGTATGTAGTGGAATTTAAATCTATCTGTCTATCTAATTGTGTTATCTATAATCAGGGTTCTCCGGATGCCAAAATCCAAGTAAAAAAACAAACTATTTAGTTCAAAATGCATGAAAGTGCAGACAGCTGAGTCCTATTTACACAAGATTTTGTTGTTGCTTTGTTTGAAATATTGTAATGACATTGGGCGAAGTCGCATAGATCATATTTTAGAAGATGAAATTAATATAAGAACATGTTAATCCAATAACATTTTCTAATGATCGTTTGATGAAAGAACTAATTACAAAGCAAGTGTGATTTAACACCTGTCTCTCAACACCATTAAATCAATAACTGTACAAATCCTAAAGAATTGTTTGGAACATGCGCATTTTATCGAATAAGTGCATTTTAGAAATATTGTGCAGGCTTTTAAGACAGTGTGTTTGTCAGAAAAATACAAGCACCCATGTTCATCGTTATAAACTGTTCTAAAATCTGATTATTTTTGGTGTCACACAGCGGCAAAATTTGGTTTCTGTATGATCATCATGTGAGTATTTTTCCAATGACAACTTTACATGATCTCTTTGGTGCAATGCGCAAAACTGCAATATGCACGATTTTTGTGAGACTGGCCTGGATAAAGGAAAAAGAAAGCCACAGGAACAAAAAGATTAACAAATGATTCATGGGATAGGACAGTCCCTAGTGACAATGCAAAAAAACAGTATAACTATGTTGGGTATATACACACGGTGGCATGGCTGTGGAAAAACAAATGCAATGACAACCCATGAAATACCAGGTCAGAAACAAAGGATTTTGAAAACGAATAATAAATCTGTTGTGAAGAAATTATTAAAGTTTGTTTAAGAAACAAGTCAATTTTGCCTGCTGTGTTGCTTAAACTTTATTGATCTGAAATGGAATGAAAATAATTAAAATGAATATAGTTAAGATATCTGCAAAAAAAAATGGAAGAATTACAGGGTAAAGTCATTGAGAATTGTTATAGTTGTAGCATCATAAACAAAAGCCATTACATCGGTTATCACCTGCTTAGGTATTATTTTAATTACAATTTGTTTTGCTGTGTTCATTTAGATGAATCAAAAACTAAAAACCAAGAACCATTCGCCTCCAGAATTTCATGTAATCGTAGTTGCAACCCTTTTATTGTTGACTTTGCTACTTTTTTTGGAGAGGGTCGAATTTATTTATAAATATTTCACAATGAATGGGTATTTTGAAACTGATCACATACATACATGTAAATCAGTCTTAATGAAATGTCTGATTAAGACATAAATCAGTCTTAATGAAATGTCTGATTAAGATGTAAATCAGTCTTAATGAAATGTCTGATTAAGATATAAATCAGTCTTAATGAAATGTCTGATTAAGACGTAAATTCATCTTAATGAAATGTCTGATTAAGATGTAAATCAGTCTTAATGAAATGTCTGATTAAGACATAAATCTGTCTTAATGAAATGTCTGATTAAGATGTAAATCATTCTTAATGAAATGTCTGATTAAGACATAAATAAGTCTTAATGAAATGTCTGATTAAGATGTAAATCAGTCTTAATGAAATGTCTGATTAAGACATAAATCAGTCTTAATGAAATGTCTGATTAAGACATAAATCAGTCTTAATGAAATGTCTGATTAAGATGTAAATCAGTCTTAATGAAATGTCTGATTAAGATGTAAATCAGTCTTAATGAAATGTCTGATTAAGATGTAAATCAGTCTTAATGAAATGTCTGATTAAGACGTAAATCGGTCTTAATGAAATGTCTGATTAAAACGTAAATCGGTCTTAATGAAATGTCTGATTAAGACGTAAATCAGTCTTAATGAAATGTCTGATTAAGACGTAAATCAGTCTTAATGAAATGTCTGATTAAGATGTAAATCTGTCTTAATGAAATGTCTGATTAAAACATAAATAAGTCTTAATGAAATGTCTGATTAAGATGTAAATCAGTCTTAATGAAATGTCTGATTAAGACGTAAATCAGTCTTAATGAAATGTCTGATTAAGACGTAAATCAGTCTTAATGAAATGTCTGATTAAGATGTAAATCAGTCTTAATGAAATGTCTGATTAAGATGTAAATCAGTCTTAATGAAATGTCTGATTAAGACGTAAATCGGTCTTAATGAAATGTCTGATTAAGACGTAAATCGGTCTTAATGAAATGTCTGATTAAGACGTAAATCAGTCTTAATGAAATGTCTGATTAAGACGTAAATCAGTCTTAATGAAATGCCTGATTAAGACGTAAATCTGTCTTAATGAAATGCCTGATTAAGATGTAAATCTGTCTTAATGAAATGTCTGATTAAGATGTAAATCTGTCTTAATGAAATGTCTGATTAAGATGTAAATCAGTCTTAATGAAATGTCTGATTAAGATGTAAATCATTCTTAATGAAATGTCTGATTAAGATGTAAATCAGTCTTAATGAAATGTCTGATTAAGATGTAAATCAGTCTTAATGAAATGTCTGATTAAGATGTAAATCATTCTTAATGAAATGTCTGATTAAGATGTAAATCAGTCTTAATGAAATGTCTGATTAAGATGTAAATCATTCTTAATGAAATGTCTGATTAAGATGTAAATCAGTCTTAATGAAATGTCTGATTAAGATGTAAATCAGTCTTAATGAAATGTCTGATTAAGATGTAAATCCTACGAATTGAAAAACTCATGGTGAAGAGGTCCTCTTCTATTCATAATTATCTCATTGCACGCATAAAACAGTTGAAGATCTAATGTACATTTCTTTACATGTTATTTTCAGTATTCTGTAGTATCTTTGTATAATCTATTGTAATGATTATTACATGTATGTTCAGTTGTATAGTTGTCCCTTCGTGTAGCCTATTTCAATGATTACATGTGTAGTGTTCAGTTGTCACATTAAATAGCCTATTTTAATGATTACATGTGTGTTTGGTGTTCAGTCATCCCATTGTATAGCCTATTTTTATAATTACATGTGTGTCTGTCCCATTGTATTGCCCATTTTAATGATTACATTACCGAGCTCTAAGCTTATCTGTACCATTTATAATGTACCATTTATAATAAAAGACTTAGTGAGGGCATGCAATTTCACTAACTACAAAATACAATAGAACGAAACTATGGCATTCCTTGCCCTAGTTAGACTAAGTGAAATATTCCAATGCTGACAAATAAAACCATAGGTAAGCAAGTTATTTTTTAAGTATCGCTTTGAAATATGTGGCTGATTTGTAATCTTCTATTGTTGCAGGTAGGGCACAACGTTAGTTTTAAGGTATTGTCCACGGACCATTTGGGTGAATTTTTCTACTTGGTATGTATGTTTCATCATCTTTCCAATTGAAATACCTTGTATTTATCTGCTCTCATCCATTCCATCTCATGATTTCTGACCGGAACTTTCTAACTTTCTTTATTCTTCACGAATGAAGATGAGTGGTTCTCTTTCCGATGTCATCACACATGTCACGTTTAAATATGTTGTGTGTATCTGATTTCATCACTTTCATCTTAGAATTTCTGATCTGTACTTTCTAACTGTCTTAGCAGAGAAAGGTGTGTTGTGGTCCTTTTGCCAATGTCATAACATAGGCACCTCTCACGTCATTTGGCCCTATGCAAAAAAACCTGTTTGGAATTGTCGCTAAAAAATTCCTTCTCAAAATAAAATAATGAATTATTACATGGAATATGTTTGGATATATCTCTAAACCCTTGAAACATATTCTTACCACTAAAATTCATCTCCTGGTACATCGTCCAGTTCAGTTGATTTATTTGGTACAAATCCTGAGGTTGTTGACTATTGTTGCATTGTTAGATTCTCGATATAAAACCGTTTTGTTTCATGTCATTAACAATATTATTATTATTATTAGTAGTAGTAGTAGTAGTAGTATTATTCAATTAAACTCAATTTCTACTACTGAGAACTGTTAGATATCAATGAATTCTAGGAGTCTGACCTGCTCGAGTTTTTTCTCAGCTATTTTACGATGCCTAGATATTGGTGAAGATAAACAATTCCTTTGACTTTCTTCCACACTGGATGAATTTTCAATAGATTCATCAGAAAAATCAATGTCTGTCCTAAGTTTTCCCCAGGCATGTTTGATATTAAGATCTGTAAAAACAAAATAATTTAAAATCAGTGTTTACTAACTAATTACTATACAATTACAAGTGATTTCTCCCTTTTATGAATGTTATTGACTTTTCCTTTGAATGTTTGATTTCAATCCATAAACGTGAATCTTACTGGAATTAAAATAAGGTTTGACTTTTATTTGCGGTAAATTATGTCATTTTTTTCTTCTTTTTCTTGTTTTGTGAATAATAATAATATTATTATCACCAATGATAACAATATTTAAATAACATGAAATAACAAAATCTATATGTTGATATCTCCTTAGGTTGTTGCAAATAACCTTGTCGTTCAATCTGGAATCGGAAATGGTTTGGGACATAGATCGACATACATTATGTTCAAGATAACGGAGAAAATGCAGCCATATGCTCAGCTGATCGTGTATTACTTTAAGAATAGCACTGAATGGAATGCTGATTCAACTTACTTTGATGTAAACGATGGAAGTGCAATCTTCAAAAACAAGGTAGATCTAAAATGTTATTTCCCATTGCCTAAATTACTGATCAAAAGGGAACCACTAATGAAGATAGCCAAATGGCAAGTGCAAAAGAGATTTGATTTCACAAACAAACATCATTTAAAATTTGAAAATTAATTGCAAGTTTCCTCATAGTTCAATTTGGTAAGATATATGCAAAAAGACCATAGAATTATGGTTAATTTTTCCTCTTACTTTAATTATATCCAAACATTAATGCAGCCATGATCTCGAGACTTCAAGGAAGATACTGAGAATTTATTATGTCCAGAAATAGATGGTACATTTTACAAAACAATTCCATGCAATGATAAAGTCTTGTGAATACTGTACATTAACTCCCATTATACATTAACTCCCAGTAATATGCAATGAAACTCATTCCTTGATAGATATATATATATATATATATATATATATATATATATATATATATATATATTTATATATATATCAAGGAATGAGTTTCATTGCATGATTAAACAAGTTAGATATGCAATACTACCCGTTCTCAATTATCAGATTGTGTTGAACATCATAAAACTCATGCTATAAATAATCTGCACATTATAATGTTGATTTCTTTCTCCTAAGATGAGTGTGTTTTTGAATATTTGATACAAGGTTTATAGCTGTCTCAAAATCAAAATTGCTAATACATATGTACTTTCAAATATTTCCTAGGGTTTCTTCTTGAAAATATATACATTTTATCCATATAGATTGGAAGCAATTAATCCTCTGACTTCAAGCATACATGAGTCTAAATTAATATGCAGTGTTGATTGAAAATCATTCCAAATCATTGAAGAAAAAGCATCTTTTCCTTTGCTTTCTTCTTGCATAGGTCTCCCTTGCTTTTGACAAGACTACAGTGGAGCCAGGCGATAGTATAAATCTACAGATTACTACAGACCCTAAGTCCCTCGTAAACCTTCTGGCAGTTGATCAGAGCGTTTTGCTGATGAAAACTGGGAATGATATTTCACAAACAGACGTATGTAAATTGTATAGTTTTATTGAGTAACGTTTTCCTTTATAGTTCCTAACAATATTGCTAGAAACTTTAGCTGGCATTTTTTAAAACCAATATCTAAATAAAGGTTTTATCCAATCTGTGTCAGTAATCATCCAGTGTTACTAGGACTCTGCTAATGTTCTCATCACATAAATGCCAATATTAGAAGAAGGGGCCCTGAGTGGCTGAGTGGTCTAAAGTGCTGTCCATTACGGATCACTGCCATCTCACCTCTGTCTGCGTGGGTTCGAGTCTAAGATTCAGCTAATGTAGTTATGTGAGAAAGCTTGCCAGTAGCTTCTCGTGGGTCGGTGGTTCCTTCCAGGGGTTTTCCTGGGTTCTTCCTTCACCAATAATACTGGCTGCCATGTATAGCCTATTGTGTGCTGAAAAATGGCATTAAATAATTAAAAAAACAAAAAAAAAAACAATATTAGACGATGTCACAGATATGCGTGTTTGACTGTTGCCCATATTCCTGTTAGTGTTCAGATTTATACTGATTTTTAAAAAAAAGAAGAGTTTTTTGGTATTTTCCACTCGCTCTGATGTGTAAAGTGGTTTCATTGGATTATGTGAATGGCATAATATCAAGTTTGTTCAATTCTGGCATTTTTTCTGAAGTGCTTGTAACTAATATGGTGTGTTACCTTTTTCTGCACTATTAATTTGTCTTGCATAGTCAAAAAGTATTAACAATTCAGTCTGATTTTCAATTTCCTCTGAGCATTGATTTCATTTTCACTGTTCTTAAAACATTTGATTCTTTCAATATCCAGTGAACAATGAGTTACTGCAAACAAGCAATGCTTAACTTGATCATGATATCAGAACACTGGTGTTGAAAATAGTAGAAATCAAAGTAATTAAAACAGTTACTTTGATGTTTCATTTTTAATTATTGAACATCAAGTAAAAACGATATAATAATGCATGTTCTTGTGAAGATTATAAATCATTTGGAGCCATTTACAAATTAATGCACTGTTTGTTCACAGTAGAACGACATTCGCTGTAGATCGTTTGTGGGACTATGAAGCTTCTATGAATATGAGACAAATATTCCTTGAGTATTTGTGTGGCATATGCAGATATCTAAAGAAAATTAGTGTTCCTTATTGCAATATGTCCTGAGCGTTCATTTTAGTTTGTAGTATTTTGCTTGATCTTTGGTCAACATTGAAAGCGTGTCTCCAGAAACATTAACCAGTATGTCCTGAGCTTCCACAAGTCTGAAATTTGCCTGTATTTTATGTATGTTACTGATGTCTTTTGACATCCATTTCTCAGCTACAGGACATTGGAGAACACACAGGAAACTGATTTTGAGACTGTTCATAATACCTGATACCGATTATGATTACCATAAGTGCAGTTTATACCAATATTATTATCAAATGTAGTGTAATACACCTATACATTGTATTTCAACCTTCCATTGTTTCTTTAAATTTTTTTCTTACTTTGACTCGAGTTTTGATATATCTACACACATGTGTTCACTACCACTTTAAATAATCTTTTTACCTTCCATGAAGGAGAAGCCCATTAATGATACCGGGAGTTTCCCTTGATTAACCATATTCTTTTAGAAAAATGTTAATGTTTTATTTTGACAATTTTTGTTTTTGACAACACAGCTTTACAGACCTTTTTGGCAATAAACAAATTAATTTTATTCTTCGATTTTTTTTACAAATTAAAATTAAATACATGATACAAAATTCTGAAATAAACTGGCTAATTAATAATAATAGGATCCATAAACAAATCATACAACATTTAGGTTTCATGCTTTGTTAAACTATGGAGCATGAAAATAGTCAATAAATAATGAGAATGTCAGCACTGTTGGGGATCAGTGTTAATTTTAACTTTTATTCTGTGTTATGTGTTGATCCAGAGTATCTGACAAAAGAGTAATCAATTCATTCTTATATTTTGTCTATTTATAAAAGTTTAAAAATCTCACTTTTACAGGTAATTTTGTCTCTAAAAAGAGTTATAAATTTCATTCTTATATTTTGTCTATTTATAAAAGTTTCAAAGTCTCATGTTTACAAGTAATTTTGTCTCTAAAAAGAGTTATCAATTCATTCTTATATTTTGTCTAATTATAAAAGTTTTGAAGTCTCACTTTTACAGGTAATTTCATCTCTAAAAAGAGTTATCAATTCATTCTTATATTTTGTCTATTTATAAAAGTTTCAAACTCTCACTTTTACAGGTAATTTCATCTCTAAAATGAGTTATCAATTCATTCTTATATTTTGTCTATTTATAAAAGTTTCAAACTTTTACAGGTAATTTCATCTCTAAAAAGTGCCTCAAAACCGACTGAATCTTATTATGACTGGCACAACAGGCAAAGAGTTTTGCAAGTAAGTCTTATGAATTTAAAATACTTTCAATACACTATTTTATCCTTATTTACAAAACAATATATCATATAGATACCAAAAATGTATATGGTTGTCATTTAGAGTTTTATATGTAAAATAAAACATTACTTCATTTAAAATTTAGTACTATATATCCAACGATTACATTCTTTAAGTCGGAGTTATATACAGAAAGTACAGCAGTATTTATTGAAGATGTTTACATTTATATAATGTTAATAAAGTAAAACACCAACAGAGAACATTTAAGACAATGATATATTGCTTTATCTATGAAGAACTTTCAAATGGAAACCAAAGATAATACTTCGACAAAATGGGATTATAACAATTCAGCTGTCATATTTATTGTTTATAAAATTAAATGTTGATAAATGTTAAAGCTTTGATTTGACAAGTAACTTTTAACTATTAAATACAAGTGCAAGAAACTGAATGCTTTGAAGGAACCATTCATTTTGCAATGAAAACGAACCCAAGAATTGTCACCCAATCCAAAATATAAACATACATGGAGTTATGGTGTCTAATATGTAAAACTACAAGGAATTGTATAGTCTGATGTGTAAAACACCAAGGAATTGTGTATTCTGATATCTAAAACTCCAAGGAATTGTGTAGTCTGATATGTAAAACTCCAAGGAATTGTGTAGACTAATATGTAAAACTACAAGGAATTGTGTAGTCTGATATGTAAAAAGGCAAGAGAATGTGTAGTCTTATGTGTAAAGGTCAAGACTTTGTGGAGTATGACATTTAAAAGTCCAAGGAAATGTGAAGTCTAATATGTGAAACTAGAAGGAACTGTGGGGTCTGATATGTACAAATAAAGAAGTTTTGGAGTTAAATATTTAAAAACACAAGGAATTGTGTAGTATGATAGGTAAAATGCAAGGATTGTTGGAATAATATATACAACAAAAATTATTACTGGGAAGACTACTCACATAGTCTCATTATACTTCATTGGGAAAGACTTTTCGCAAGGCGTCCATGTGTATAGTTTACATAAATCTATTTTTGCTTATGGATCCTGCATACCTGAAATATGATAATTTTTGCAACTTACTGGTATTACCTTCCATATTTGCAAGTAATTGTTATTAAAACCAATGCACTGCTAATCTCCTTCACATCCGAGGATAATGAAAATTATGAAAGTAAAACTTGGGATTCATCGTTTGTGTGACAGGTCAAAACGTTTGAAGATAATTGTTTGCTTATATATGCTATGGCTGCCTAATGCAAAATGCTGGTCTGTTAAAATAACATTAAAGTATCAAAAACTATTTATTTTGAAAAAATCCTTACCAAATTAACTGAATAACCTCTAACTGTTGCACATTATATAATATAATCTGTGCAAATAAGTTAGTTAACGGCAGCAGTCAGAGGTCTTTGTATATGAAAAGACACAAAGGAACATTTTCACATTTTATGCTGTCTTGCAGTCTGATCAGTATACACCAAAACTTTAGTGGTAATGTTATTGACAAGTATGTTATGTCCATAGCCTCAAATATAAAAATTTGCACACATTCCAGCTTTGCTGTCTCTCTTACAAGTCTGAATTTCCTGTTACCTTGATGACTTGCCCAAGAAACATACTTCTATCACTGATAAAAACAATTTTGATAGAATTATTCCTGTATTATATGAATCTATGAATTGCTTACACAAGAACTGTTTAGGCACAAAAGATGCTTTGCTACATATGTTGCATCTAATCTGCACCCATTGATTCTATATACATTTAGTCATTAAACAATATTTTTTCATTTCTTTATCAACAGGCAAGCGGAATTCAGGTTCTCACTGATATGCCTGAATTTTACTGGCTTCAGCCTTTTACCAAACGACAGATCGATTGCAATTCTTTCGGTGGTCAGAGTGGTGCATTTTGTAAGTATCAATATTAATGATGCCAATGCATCTATGTGATATAATGCTGTGTATCTTATAAGCGTCTATGATGCTATAAATATATGATGTTTAATTGACCTCTCATCTAAACATGGCAATTGTCAATCAACTATTAGTCAACTTTAGCATAGCTTACACTCCAATGACCCACTGGCCAATACAGTCATATTTGCCCGATTGCATTACAATTCCACGCGCTTGTACTATACTTGTTGCAGCATTTTAATATAAATAATGCGAGAAAAGGATTATCATACTGTTTTCTTACTACATCTAATATTGTTTAAATACTAATGCTAAGAGAGATAGCTTTGTGACACAAATCTTTCTTTCTGGGGCATTTCTTTGAGACAGGACAGAAGCAGTTTTATGTGTAAATGATTATTTACTCTGTTAGCTGTCCAGAACATTTGTCTGCATCTCGTAACAATGGGATCACACTGCCACCTTTAGTGTTCTTGTATCTGATGTTGCAATTTCCGTCAGAAACTTCATACTGCCACCTTTAGTGTTCCTGTATCTTATTTTTGCAATTTCCCACAGGATCTTCATGGCAGTTCAAGGAACATTTTCATTTTAGAAAATCCCAATTATTTGATGATGATCTTTTCAAAAGTCTTTCCTGTCTGCAGATAAACTTGTTCACACAAATCCTAAGAACACTTCAGAGTTTGTATTCCAGTAATCCCATGAACATTTTTCCTTTAAGTCAACATAATTCGACAATATTTTTCTACAGTATTATGCACAATTCCAAATTAGGTGCAGAGAAATGTTGTCACTGTTTTCTTGCGTATTGTTCATATTTTATCTGTAATATACATAAATTAACATAATTAAGTGAGATTCTTCTTTAATATATATGTAATGCATGCATGCATGCACACACACACACACACACACACACACTATATTCCTGTATACTACATACTAAAGATTTTTTAAAAGTTCCTACCGCCATGCCAGGAATGCTTGTTGGAAACACGCCAACTGCCATGCCAGGAATGCTTGCTGGAGCCACGCCAACTGCCATGCCAGGAGGAGCATCACAAATGCAACAGGTTCAGCACACAAGGACATTTTTCCCAGAAACATGGCTCTGGAGCAATACAACCTCTAAGTAAGTTGTTATTCAGCAATTTTGGATATCCATCCATACAGTTAAATATATATATATATATATTCATTCATTCATTCATGTATTATTCATGGATAATACATACTCAGAATTTTTCAAAAGTACCTCCAGGGATGATGAATGGAATGGGAATGACAACCACTACCATGCCTGGAAGATTTCCCTTTGCACCAACTGCACCTACACCTATGCCTGGTAGGGATTCACAACTTCAACAGGTTACACACACAAGAACATTTTTCCCAGAAACTTGGCTTTGGACTAATACCACTTCTAAGTATGCTGTTTCTTTGAGTCTTTTTAAATCAATCTAGTGAACATGATAAAAAGATAGATTTACGGAATTACATATAGATAGAGAGGTGTGTGTGTGTGTGTGTGTGAGAGAGAGAGAGAGAGAGAGAGAGGTTGTAACAATACTGTTAATAGAGTGTCTCACCTTATGGTGAGATTGCTTATAATGAAGTAAATTCTACATATAATGAAGAACCATGAACCATTGCCACCATTAAACATGAATGCTGTTATAGTAAAGGACTTTACAGTCAAGAGTTCTTTATTTCAGCAGTCTTTAATTAAGACATTATTTTACTGAATTTGGTTTTATATCAATGCTATTTAGAATGTTTAATTATTAAAATAACACATTTGTATAACTTCTCTGAGTCTGTGTACAGAAACGTCAACATCATTTTCATATCTCTTTTCTTACTGAATATTCAACATAACATGCTGCCATATTTGCTCACAAACATAGCAATGGATGTTATGTGTGTTCACAAAAACATTTTTGTGTACATTGAAGTGCTGACCATTTCTATAAAATATATTCATTTCAGTTTGTAATTCTAAAGCCTAGTAAATGTTACAAAAATTATTAGTAGAAAACACTACACTGATGATAGAAATTAAATACTATTGTCATGTTGTTGTGTTCTTAAGTTGTGTATGTGCCAGCAAAAGTCTGCAAAAATACGTAGATGAAATGAGAAGTGAGGCTGAGGTGAACTTTAGGTCTCTTCATGTGATAGATTCTAAAACATTTCTAAGACTGTTAAATAAGTGTTCACAACATTTTCATAATTTAAGGGAATGGAGTTTTCATAAAGGAATTAATGGCTTGGACAGACATATCTAATCAAATGTTGGAGTTATCCATGTGACCCTCAATAGTTGTATGACTTTTTTTATATATATATAAAATACTTTATTGTAAATTACCTTAAATTCTCTACCAAGAACATTTTGTTAACATTTCTTGTAATATTTATTTCGAACCATAGAAAATTGACACTTTCATTCACTGTATATCTATTTAAGGTTATGGCAGATTGTAGATAGATAAGTAGATTGAGTTGAATTGATGCTATTCAGTTTATACATCATCTTTTGAAGGCTTAAAAAAAGAAATTTTGAAATAATTAACATGATTTTCATTTGACTGTCTTTTAACTAATCAATATACAGTGCAGTCATTATATGGACATTTTTTAAATATTGTATACAGGGAAAACATCTGATTGACTTCATATTCAACTTTGACCCAATGCAGCCACTTATGTGACTCATTTTAAGCATGATATACAGTGCAGGTATTTGATTGACCTCATTTTTAATTATGGTGTACATTGCAGGCATTGGAGGGACTTCATTCTTAAAGTATGGTATATAATGCAGACATGGTTGTGACTTTGAGAGAAATATTTTCACCAGTTTTAACATTACACATATTTCCACCCCCACCCCCTTTAATGTTTTGGTCTAAATGTTGTTTATTTCAGTGCGCAAGGTCACGCCAGCATAGCCGCTATGGTTCCAGACACAATTACATCCTGGGTTGCCAGTGCGTTCTCTATCAATAAAATAACTGGATTAGGAGTGACGTCTGCACCAGCAACGGTGGGGGAATAAAATTGTTGCTAGCATCAAATTCTTCTTCTCCTCCTCCTTCTTCTTCTTTAATTTTTTAAAATATTTTTATTATTATTATTATTATTATTATTATTATTATTATTATTACACAGCCTGATATATTTGGCTGGTTATTTCACCTGCTGTGACATTTTTTTAATTTCCAAGATTACTTGATGTTTGGATGCCTTCTGAATCAGGCCTTCATTAAGTCTATTTTTGTCACACATGCTGTCACACATGCTGTCACACTGTTGTCATGACTGCATGATACTAGTATCCTATCACATTTCATTTTGTTTATGTCTGCCCTCTCCACTATATTGGTGAACCATGGGTGGACATAGTATTCATTTTTCCATCTGTTTGTCACACTTTAACTCCACTCAGTACTTTGCACACTGAGTCTAAAGGATGAAGCTTGGTATACATGATTAAAATATGTATTGCTTGGTAAAATTCAGGACACGATATATATTCTGTTTTGCATCACACTTTCCTTTGTGGTCTGTAATACTGTGGCTGTTTGTGATTTATATCTTTTGTGATGTACCTGAACGATTATCTTTTTTGATGTACTTGTATGATGATCTTTTGTGATGTACCTGTATGATCTTTTGTGATGTACATATCACATTGTACCTCTGACTTCAAGGGTAAAGTCAGTGAATTAAAGTTTTCCATCACACTTTCCTTTCCGCTATAAAGTTTCCAAGGAGTCAAAAGGAGTTTCCAAGGAGTCTGAATTAAATGTCAAGCATTCAATTCAGCATTTTTAGATTTTCATGACACTTTCCTTTTCAAATCGAACTTTTAAACTGATTATGATTAAAGAACTGAACTTGGTAATCTGATAATTTTGAGGCAGAACATGTACCATATTAGAATGCTTTCTTCAAGGATAAGATCATGCCTCAGTTCAAGACTGGAATTTCGAAACTCAATTCTGTCTGGTTTATCTCATCATCTACTCCAGAAATTTCAAAGGTCCAAAACACAGCTGCTTGGATCATCCTTAGAGTACCATTATCAGAGCATAGCTCCCCGCTGTTATGTGCCCTACACTGTCTTCCATTCGTTCCAGAATAAAACACAAAATTTGTTCTCTGTGCTTTATTTCACTGATGGACTCCAGTCTAACATACCTATCCGGAATCACATATGTGTACACATCAAAAGGATACTTATGCTCCTCTTCTGACAATCGTATACCGTATTTTCTGTCCTATAAGTCGATTCTGAGTAAAAGTCGAATTCACCAATTTTGTAAATTTTCCATCCTTCATCCATATATAAGTCAATTTGGAGTATAAGATGAGGCCAGGTCAATATCTTAGCTTAGTATGTTACACTAGTAATGGTATCATTGTATGATATTCCATATTACCGGCAATCATCAAATTGCATCACCGATGCTAACAATCTTGTGATTTTACTTCTGAACAAATCACTGCTATATTCTGTTATCAATTGACACAGCTGAATAAATAGTCCATGCTTGTTTTTTTATAATTGGAAGCACATCCATGTTGTAGTTCATTTTATTACCTGTGATATTGTAAAGCGCTTAGAGCTTCTAAAGATTAGGCACTATACAATGTCCTTTAAATTTAGAATTCATGAGACAGCTGATGCAGTCTCATGTATTTATTTATATTATGATAATTACAAATAAAGCATATTGGCAATACACATTTGCATCGTTATAATGATTGAACCACTTTATACTAGCCCTTTTCGCATGAAGCAGAGCTTTTTCTTCAAATATGAAGGGCTACAGAAGACTATAATACAGTAAATTGTATTGTTTGTTAAGTCCAGAGTAAAAACAATAAACACCAGGCAGATACATATGAGGTATTGACAGCCAAACTGAATAGAAATAGATGCAGTGCTAGAGAGAAACATTTGCAAAAGTGACTTTTAAATAAATAATATCTATATAATCTGCAGCTGAACATGCAGATGGAATGAAACATATTAGCAAAGAATCTGTAAGGGAGCAAATTCCATACTGCACAAGTTATAGTTACCTTATTAATTTTTGGAAAGAGTTTGCTTCATTTATTTTTTTTATCTGTGGGAAGTCGAATATTACATAATTTGGTTGCTTGTCATCTCTACTTCCATACCCAGACTTATTCTATGTAACATTTTCCTTACACGAGGACATTGCACTATTTCTTCCATTTTACAAATAACGCCATAATATCTTCCAAATTTAAGAGAAGACATGATATTGGTAATAGATTGCTTTAAAAAAAGATATTGCTGCATTACAAAAAAAAATCATGTGGAAGCCAAGATTAGCCCTGCATCTGGTCAAATGGAAGAGGTTTAAATTGCATGAAATGTTCTATTTAAATTACCAACACCTTTGGATGTATTTTTTTCTATTTTGTCAAGGATGGGAATGACATACGATAATGTTATGTTTATCTGTCTGTAACAAGAGACCTTAAAAGGTGAAAGGCCATGAAGTTGACAATAATCAATAATGTATCATATCATGAATTGTATTGATACCTGGCAGAGGTGCATCATTTCATCCCTAGTAAGGAAACATTTTGCCCAGTGCAGTGAGAAAACTAATTGCGACTTTCCATTGTTTTACAGTTTTTATGTGTGGACTATATTAATCCAGTGATGGTATAATACATTTTGATATAGTTTTATTGGTGCATCGCCATTGTCCATTTGCTGCCATATATAAATATAGGCCAGTATTGTTTTAAAATTTGTTTAATAGAAATTACTCTGGGGTTTGCTTAAAATTGAGGAATGCATACACTTTTTTCCTTTCTTTTCCAGTTCCGTACCTTCCGCCCATTTTTTGTGAGTCTAAACTTACCTTATTCCGTTGTTCGTGGAGAGGAGCTCGTCCTACAAGCCAACGTCTTCAACTATATGACACAAGATATGGATGTATGTAGTATTACAAAATATTGTAATTTTTGAAAATTTGAAGTCTCGGATGTGGAAGGTTTTTGTGCAGCAAAGAACTCATCCACCATCCCGTGAAATAAATGTTTCTAAAAGTTTGAATAATCTCTTGGTTCCTGATAGAATAGTGAAACATACGACTATAAAATACAGCTTTTGTAAACAACAAAATACATATTTAATGACTAAGAATATTAATATTTTTGAAGTAATTGTGAAAGTTTTCTTTTGTGATTAATACTAATAAATGGTAAAGTATCAACATTCTTTTCTGAAGAATACTAGTACACCATAATGTCTTCCTGTCATCAATTAACCTAGTATCTATTCATACCTATCTTTAATAGGTTGTGGTGACCTTGGAAAAATCAAACAATTTCATGGTCATTCTACCCTTGGATGCCAGTGGAAACATGCAATATGTCTCACAGACCATAACCAAGAATGTGAAGGTACATTTAAATTTCATACATTAGTTTACATATTTCTATTGGCATAAACAGTCCTTTATTTTGCACACATCTGGCAGACATCTAAAACTACACTTTTAGTCACACAATATGTGTATGTGTTTGTGTGTGTGATAATTTCTATTGGATTCAATGACTAATCCTTTAGTTGGTCAAAACATTACGTCCTCATTATTATGACAATGATAACAGTGTTGGGGTAAAGACTTACATATTTGTATGATTGGTCAAAATGTTTTATGAAAACTGTAATTCTTGAAAATAGCATTAATGATTGAATGTTAAATAATTCCATTCAATTTCTGTTATGAAAAAAACTATTAAATTTGTTCCAAATATTCTCAAACTATTGATGTGAAAGTGGGTTGATGCTATTTCTTCTAGACGAGCTTTTGGCTTGCAGTACTTGCCTTCCATCCCTGGTTGTCATGGATACAATTACATGTTTTTAAATCAGTAAAATACAGGTCTATTATATATATATATATATATATATATATATATATATATATATATATATATATATATAAGGGTATGGATGGATGTATATTAAGCGAGAAATAGTGCAGAGATTGCATTTCTATTGTGCAGAGAACCATGTACATGTCTAACATTTATCATGACAATGTAAAGTATCACAACATTTCTTAATTCAATGATAGACTGGGATGGGGTTAATTCAATGGATTTCATTGACATATCATGTTCCATACTAAACAAAAACTACTTAAAGCAGTCATTCATATTTAATTTTTTTTTTTTTTGATAGAAAACCGTTCATTGGTATATACATATAAATGTATCTGAATTTGACAAAGTCACGTAAATAGTTACCAGTCAAATTTGGTTGACTAGTTACTCCATCAACAACGTGCATAAAGATGTTTAATTTCTATCACACCAGCCAGTTGGACTGCAAAACATATTGTCTATGGTACACCCATCCAAATGCCATTTAACTTGTCCAGATTTATGAGCCGAACCACAAGGAATATAAAGTATTGGGCATGCCTTTCCAACTGCCGAACGAGGTATGTATGTTTACAGTTGTCAGGAGTCTGTTAACTCCAACTAGCAGAAAAGGCCAACCAGTCTACCTGACTTTTCATAGCAAACCGGCATTACTTACAAAGCAGTCTAACAGAGTCAAATCGACCATGCCAGACCAGTATTCCATAATGCAATCGCTATCATTATTTCCAGTTGATTAAGGTGATGAAATGGAAATGCTATAACTTGCTGATATGACAAAGTAATGGGCGGAATTTCATTTGCAGCATCAGTAGAGGAAATAAATAGGGGATTGTCTCTGTGAGAATATCATCCACCACCTTATCATCCATTCTGTGTATACGGTCAAGAACTGGGAGATGTAGATCATCATAACAACATTTTGTATTTTGACATATTTCCACAATTGTTGAAGATTGCTAAATGTACCAAGCAAATCTTGGGGAATATGCGATCCTAGTAATGCAAGAACTTCATGCATTAAACTTTCTCGCCTCACTGAAAGTTACGTATAGACCTTCTTGTATCTTAATGTTGATAAAATGCACAGACAAGTCTCTAATGGCATGTCAAAATTGTTCAGTAATGTTGTGTCAATTTCCTCCATTACATGACTTAGCACAATTGACGAAATGCTAAATTGCCACTAACGATCATTGCTATGTTTATATTCTCCCCATCCATTTCTATTTTCAACTTTTAACACGTGAGGCAGCAATGGACACATAAGTCATCCTTTAATTTACAGTGCAAGGCCCTGTTTTAGAGCTGCATATATAATATGGGGCAAATGTCACCATAGAACTCACAGTGGCAGTACTCAGCAACGACAGTCATATGGTCCTATTTTCACAGGTAGGGAGGGAGGAGAGATACAAAGAGATAGACAGACCATCACCCATGACATATAGCAATCCACACGATACACCAGATTGATCCATTTTCATAAGATCTGGACCAAACATTCTCTAAACCATGTCAAAGGTCTCCAGAATTTGTTATCTGAGCCCTTCCACTTTCTCATCCTATTTTTAGGAAGAAACTCTTTGAGGGATACTTTAACACAAGAAAGTTTAGTTGATCTGCTTCTAAAGAGTGGTGGAGAACTCCAGAACATTACTGGTTATGACATCCAATGGCAATTTATACCAGCAGTATAGATGGAATGATATAGCGATTCATATGGTCTCAATCTAAACCCTTGGATCTTCACTAATGTATTGGTACATGTGATGGAAAGACTGCAAATTTTATGCATTTTATAAGCATCCTGTAAGTTTTGTTTGTGATTCTCGACATAAATAACCTTAATTCCCTCATTTTGTAGTGAATAATCAATATATAAAAGTCGGACCTTGTTCCCTCATTTTGTAGTGAATAATCAATATAGAAAAGTCGGACCTTGTTCCTTCTCAGCATTAGTATGAACCATTAACACTTCAACTTAGCATCCTATTCCCAAACTTATCGCAAGAATTGTCCATGCATAAAAAAGACAATGAAGTTGTATCATAAAGAAGACGTCATACCAAGTCATATCCCAGTTCAGGATGTCCTCCATAGAGAAGGTGGTCGTTCCTGGACAATGCAGTACAAATACCTAGGTTAATCTGGTGTTTTCTGTTCACGACATAAACAACCTTACTTCTCTACTTCTCAGTTTAGAGTGGATAATTGATTTTGAGATGTATAAAATTGTTCCCACAATTATGTCATTCTCAGATAAACTACGGTTAACACATATTAACATGTTTCTTTCTTCCAAATGCATTGAAGTACAGTTCATACATAGGAAAAAGTATTAATCATGGCATTGAGAAATTTTATTATAGCACCTCAGCCACCTAGTCAATGTGGTGGTTACAATGACAGTTTACTAATGGACCTGTGATGGTTAGTTGCACGTGGATTCTTTAGAAGAAGTCTCATCATATCATCAGGCCCGCACCGGGGGGGGGGGACAACCATGGCACTTGGCAGGGGCCCGAGCTAGATAGAGGCCCGCGTTTTAAAATATACGCACATATTTGACAAAAAAAAACGAAAGGGGCCCGAACTCTGTCAGCTGCCTGGGGCCCAGAATTTCCTAGGTGCGGGCCTGATATCATCCTCTTAGAAATGAAAGTCAGTCGTACAATCATGGGTGGAATTTATCCCTGGAAATATGTCTTGTATGTTACATACCTTTCCATGGAGGAAGATCAATCAGCTGACACATACCTTCATGTGTACTCCCACTACAAATGGATATTTTAATTAACTGAATGTTAATTAGGCACATACCCTTCCTCTATCAGTTTTGATGTTGAAGATAATTAGGAAATGAAAAGCGCAGACTACAGCAGCTCTAATCAACAGTGCTAAAATCAAACATCCAGGATCAAAGATCTGCTTTATTTAACAAGAGGCATATCTAGACTATTCATAGCAGCCTCAAGCTGCTAAACTCGCCACTATTCCATCCTTGTCCAGAGAACTTTTTTTCCCGCCTGGATCCTTTATGGGAAAAAGAGTTTGGTTACTTGTCAACCAACAATCACTATTCGTTCCCTCTCCTTAAATTATATCTCGAGAGAAGCAAAGTTGCAGGACTCTGTAATACCATCTGATGTTTCCTGAGATGCATGTACAATTTCTTTTCTGCATCAACGGTAAATAATTATTTAATTCAATGAAGGAAGCATGTAAGATAAAAACCCACAATCACTGGCATCTTTGTTAAAAGAAATTAATGAATTCTCAGCTAAAGGGAGTCAGTAAATCAATGTACCATGAAATAAATTACACAGGATTAGGCACACTAATCAACATTTCAGCTTTTGTAAGTCTGGCCCTGTACATAATGTCTCAATTTGGGACAAAGGTGTCAGCTGACAAGCATGTCCAGTCTGCCTTCTCTAGTTTCCTCCAGCTATTACCTGCTCACACCTATCCTCACAATGCATAAAATTTCGCTGAAATATAATAACTGGCACATCCAGATATAAGTGTACCCCCACCCAAAAATGGGGAGTGAATCTTGAAGAGTTGCTTCCCTTTGTCGATAAAATAAGGAGATAGAAAGACTTTGTCATTTTGGGAGGGCTGAATTTGGGGGTGGGTGAACGTTATAATGTAAATTGATCAGGTAATTATTAATGGAGATATATACTTTAATAATAAATTTTCCTTCAGAAAAAGGGATATGAATATTGCATTTTTTATCTATATTTTTTCAAATTCAGGCATTTACATGCTTATGGTTTCCATAGTGGGTGGAAACAGTGGTTGTTGTTGTTGTTGTTGTTTTAGGGTTTAACGCCATTTTTCAGCACACAATACGCTATACATGGTGGCCAGTATTACTGGTGGAGGAAGAACCCGGTAAAACCCCTGGAAAGAACCACCAACCTATGAGAAGCTACTGGCAAGCGTTCTCACATACCTACATTGACTGAACCTGAGACTCAAATCCATGCAGACAGTGGTGAGATGGCAGTGATCCATAATGGAGAGTGCTTTAGACCACTCTGCCCCGGAAACAGTGGTAGCTTTTACATGCGGAATAGCGTTTTTGTGAAATGGAATGACATGAAACAGTTTTATGTAAAATGTAATAATAAAAATATTCTCCTTATTGTATAACTTTAAAATTAATAACATAACTATAAACATTTTCTGTGCTATAATTATGATCAATAATCTAGATATGTATTGTATAATTTACATATTTTGATCATGCTGCCTCAAATGGGAATAAAGGAAGCAATTCAGTATGTAAATGGATTTGCGGAAAACAATCACCATAAACATTACCTTTTTAAAAAATGTTTCCAACCATTTAATCATATTTACTTCAAACTTTCTGCAAATATTAGTTATTTGATTATACTATATTATATACTAAATTTTGCTTTACCACTCACCCCCACCCCAAAATATTGCATTGTGTATTTAAGACCTACTCACAAAATTAATACTCTTTGCGGCTGGTAATCTGCCTCAAACAGAAAATGAATACTCTTTGCAGCTGATCTTCTGCCTCAAACGAAAAATGAATACTCTTTGCAGCTGATCTTCTGCCTCAGACAGAAAATTAATACTCTTTGCAGATGATCATCTGCCTCAAAATGGAAAATTAATATTCTTTGCAGCTGGTCATCTGCCTCAAACGGAAAATTAATATTCTTTGCAGCTGATCTTCTGCCTCAAACGAAAAAGTAATAATCTTTGCAGCTGATCTTCTGCCTCAGACAGAAAATTAATACTCTTTGCAGCTGATCTGCCTGAAACCATATTAATGCAATTTTATATAAACTGTAGAAATATGAAAAATGTACAGAACCACATGCAAAGTATAATTTCAGTACTTCATTGTTTTAGAAGGTTTTTTTTATGGAGTAAATAGAGCAGATCATCTCCATGTGTTAAAATGTTTTTTTGCAAATATCGACCTAAACTGGTTGTGATGTGTATGCAAGTAATAGTTAAATTGCAACAATAATTTTTTAAAGTAGAATGATTGTAAGTAAAATAAAATGTGCAAATTGCAGGACAATTTGACTAAATCAGTATTTCCCACTAAGGACCCAGTTCAAATATCTGATTTTAATCACATTATTTCATATTATCTCAGATCTTTATATGCTGCACAGTTTTAGTTGCTTCCACATTGAGTAAACTTACAGGATTCCATCCAAAATGAATTGGATAAATTTACATGATTCCATCCTAATACCTTTTCTACAGGTTGCGGCAGGCAAAGCAGAATCAGTTTTTATTCCTATTGTCCCAGCAGCCATCGGCAAGATAGATTTATCAGTAAAAGCCCAGAGTGTTCTTGCGGCTGACGGTGTCAGAAGGCAGCTGCTTGTTGAGGTATTGTTTGTTTAAATACATCAATACTGTATGAATGAAATTTTATGTAATATGGATAACTAATTCTAAGCAATTGTATTGAGTAGTTTTTAATGTAACTGCTCTAATATGTTCTAATTTGTCATTTAGCAATAAGAAATAGGATGTAAGACGTAGAATTTGTCTTGTCAAACGCATAACACCAAATGTATACCATCATATCATCTTGCAACCAAAACATCAAGCCAATTATTATTGTAATATGATGAAAAAAGCTGATTTTTTTTAAAGCCTTATAAATATAAGTTTACATAATCTGGAATTTTGATGAATAATATTCATGCAGCAAAAGTAACCTTATTTATTTATTCCCATACTTTACAGCAGTATCTTTATCCTTTACATTATCTCAGATAATGGAATTTCTTTAATTAAAGTAATTTATTTGTCGTTAATTAAACTATGTGCAAGTTAGCTATTACTTTAAGTTGTCTCCCCTGTGGTTCAAGAAAGCAGGTTAAAATTACCCATTCAGGAAAGTTTGAATTGCTATAATCATTTTCAATATGTTTGACAAAACTTTATGCATTCAGACAACACAGGAAGATACATGTGTAAGAGATTTACGTTCTCGTGAGAGGGTGGGGTTTGAGAGGAGAAGGTCAAAGCCTGGTGATTTGAGGTTTTGAGTAATAACAGTTCAATGTTTTTATTTTCACAGCCTGAGGGTATTCACAGGGAGTACAACTATCCTTTCATCATCGCCGCTGGATCGTACGTGAAAGTACCTATCATACTGCCACAAAATGTAGTAGCAGATTCTTTAAAAGTCAGGGTAACTGCAATGGGTAAATATGATTATCAACCTAGTCAACAAAACAAAATATGCAGATTCTTTAAAAGTCTGTAACGGCAATGGGTAAATATAAGATTATTAACCTAGTTAACTAAACAAAATAGGCAGATTCTTTAAAAGTCAGTAACTGCAATGGGTAAATATGATAAGATTATCAATCTAGTCAACAAAACAAAATAGGCAGTTATATGTCCCACTTTGAATGTGCTTGTGGTAGATCAGAATAGATGGATATCGCTAATACCACACTATAGTTATAATGTGGCCCATCCATATGTTGCAACATCAGAAAGTCTGGATGCACATCTAGTTAGGTATTGCATATTTGTGTTCCTTTGACCATATTTCTAGTCTGATTTCATAATTTCTGACCCAATAGCAAAATTTTTAAAGATCAGTTCCTTTAATATTTAAGTGTGAAAAATTCCAATCAAAGTCTAGTCATTGTTTTCAGTAACTATTTAAGAATTATGTCCTTTGAATCTGAGTTTGACTCAAGGAGTTGAAGTAATACCAAATGGAATTTGAGTTTTCAGAAATTCATTTTGTTTGACTTTCAAGTGCATCAGTCAGAGGAATATAAGTATCTTGCTGGTTTGTACACATGGGTATGGCCAGATAGTTATGTTGGACTGGCGTAGCACAGAGAACAAATTTTGTGTTTGATTCTGAATCAAATGGATTGCCAGTATAAGGTACAGAGCAGCGGGGAGGTATGCTCTTATCATGGTACCCTAAGGATGATCCAAGCAGCTGTGCTCTGAACTTTTTGAAGTTTCTGGAGTAGATATTGAGACGAACCAGACAAAATTGAATTACAATAGTCCAGTCTTGAAAGTACTAATTAACACACAAGTATTTTAGTGGCATCATCTGGAAGATATTTGTGAATGTGTATTAGCTCAAGACATGCAGCCTTGCATATGTTTATGACATGTTTGTGCAATGTGAGAGTACTGTCCAGAGTAACACCTCAATTTCATACTGACTGTGAATTTAATGTTGATGTTGCTGATATTTATTGTTTGATGTAAAGGATGTAAAATGAGAAAGTCTTTGTGTTGTGATCAGAATGGCCTCAGTTTTATCAGTTTTACGTCTGAAATGCACCTCTCTACACCTTTACATTTGGTTTTCATAAGCGTACAATTGGTGAGACACTGGATGATAATTTATGACACTTGAGAGTGGCTGAGTCTATAGTATGAAGAGAAAAAGTCCAATAACAGACCCCTGTGGAACACCACAACATAGATCAACTGGACTAAAGTGTATTCCATTTGCAGACATTTTTGTGTCCTGTTGACTAAGTAGGACTTGAAGCACAGTAAGGCTGTATTGTGAATGCCAAAAACATGCTGGAGATTGTGAAGTAATATAGCATGGTCAACTGTTGCAGACAAATCAAGGAGTATGAGGACTGTAATTTTTCCACTATCTAAAGCTGAGTGAATGTCATTAATTACTTTCAAAAGAGTAGTAGATAAGCAAGTTGTTAGGTTTGCTTGGATGGCATGCATTAGTTTGGTTCTATTTATCATGCAGAGATTTCTCTTAGTAGCAAATATAGGTGGAGGGTTAGTGACTGATACGTCCAGATGGCATATAATACATAGGTAATCTGATGCAAATTGGTGGCATACAAGGGTGGACTGTAGAATATTATCATCAGGTCTATGAAAAATCCAGCCTAAAATGTGACCAGAGTGTGCATTAAACCCTATTTGGTTTCCATTTATAAATTCACAAATTTAGATTTCAAAATCTGCATATTTCTTTCTTGTTAAATCTGCTTTTGGGCTGTTCATGGTTTATTATTTAAAAAATACTCAATTGACATACCTTTACACTCTCCAGTGTCTTAAACTGAAATATCGTTAATTTTGAATGTACTTTTAATATTATTATTATTATTATTATTATTATTATTATTATTATTATTATTATTATTATTATAGGTGATGTTATGGGACCTACATTGCAAAACTTAGATAATTTACTACAGTTGCCTACGGGATGTGGTGAACAGACCATGACAAGTTTCGCACCTGATGTTTTCGTCACAAATTATCTTAATACAACCGGTCAACTAACGGAAGACATCCGGGAAAAAGCACTGATGTACATGCAGAGAGGTAAGTTGATGCATAACCCAACAGCATAAATAATGCTAAGTTTCCAATACAGTTCTCCTAGAAAATGTCTGGAACTTTTGTTAATATTAATTCATACCATAACCCTGTACATTTTAAACAAGGTGCAGTGTTCCATGAATCAACTGATGTCTGTCTGACGTGGAAGATGATTTTTCTTGACAGGTTATACACAATGTACAATATAGATGGCTGATGTGGTATGCATGTTCTAAGTGTTTTGTAGTAAGGTGAACACTATTTCATCCATGGGTATCATGTCATCATCATCACCTCCTTCTTCTTCATCATCATCATCATCATCATCATCATCATCATCATCATCATCATCTTCTTCATCATCATCTTCATATTCATCTTCATATTCATCTTCATCATCATCTTCTTCTTCTTCTTCTTTTTCTTCTTCTTCTTCTTCTTCTTCTTCTTTTTCTTTGATGTCTTGTCCCAGGTAGCAAAGTGTTCTAAAGCGCTCACATTTATTGATTATTGTCATATCACTTAGACAGCATGGGTTCGATATTCAAGTCTCAGCCACCATGGGTATGTGAGAAAACTTATCAGTAGCTTCCCATGGTGTTTTTTTTTTTTTTCTCTCAATTTTCCCTGGGTAAGTGGTTCTTTTGGCAATTTTTCCTCCATTGCGAACTTGTGCAGCCTATTATGTATTGAAAAATGATGTTAAAACCTCAAAACTAAATATATCTTATTCTTGTTCTACTTTCTATTATTATTATTATTATTATTATTATTATTATTATTATATTGTCGACCGCTTCGGTGGCCTAGTGGTTAGAGCGTCCGCCCCGGAAGCGGGAGGTCGTCGGTTCGATCCCCGGCCGAGTCATACCAAAGACTTACAAAAATGGTACTAACAGCTGCCTCGCTTGACGCTCAGCATAAAGAGGTTAGTGTTAGGACTGGTCGGCCTGGTGTCAGGATAATGTGACTGGGTGAGACATCATGCTACATGTCTGCGGCATGATGTCTCAGTGCTAGACATCACTATAAACTGCCTCACTGCAGACATCGTAGCGATATGACTGAAAAATTGTTAAAGCTACGTTAAAAATCCTAATCAAACAAACAAATTATTATATTGTCATTGTTGTTGTTAATTATTATTATTATTATTTCAACATCTAGTACCGGTAATAGTGAAATTTGTCATTATATTTTGTCAACATTTTAATAATTTTTAATAATTTTTTTCTTTATCCACAAAACAATTCTTGTAAGCATTATTTAAATTTTAAAAGAATCAACAGACCATAATTTTAAAGCTACCCTAAAATATGGTTAAGAAAAATATATTTTTGTTTTCACAGATGTAGCATCCATTCATTTATAATCTAAATATTTACTCCCCAGCTACAAACATGGTTAGCATCATTCTATATCGCTGCCATGCTTTTAAAGTACAAAATGTTTCATTATCCTGTCTTTGTCAACTCTATAATGGTTATATTTTTAATTTTGTACCTGATGTTCATTTTTATCCTTATCTTTGCAACCTCATTTTTGTAAACATTTATATTAATGTAGCGTCACAAGGCAATGCAAACCTTTGAATGAAATATATCCAGAATGTTGCAGGTTAAAGCTTAAATTCACATCACTGGGGAAGGGTTCAGAAGAGGAGTGTATGTGTGTCCTTAAAGTGATCACATTAAAGAATTTACATTTTCAATTTTCATTTAGGATATCAACGTGAATTGACATTCCAACACAGTGACGGTTCTTTCAGCATCTGGGGAGAAAATGATGGTGTCGGAAGCATGTGGTTTGTGTTACTAATCACATTTTAATTGGTGCATAATACCATTGGATTTGTTAGAAAGTCATATAAAATACATTTTTACTCATAAATGCACCTATCTCTTAATGTATATTGCCATATTGATCTAAGTCAATGAAGCAAATGTAAAATGCCTTAAAAAGAAAACCTCAAAATGTTTCTTTTGCTTAAAAGAAGACACGAAAAGAGTTTATGGAAAATGTAATTATGTATCGAAACTAATTTCTTATTGGTAGGTTGTATCTAGCTTCATACCTTCCTTATAATCTACAATTAAAACCTTATGTCCTAATCCATATTAACTTATAATTTAAAGTATTATGCTTTGAAACTACGTAGTACACAAATCAAAACTCTAGCTTTTCTGTCTCTGTACATTGTTTCTATCCTGCCGATCTCAACTTATAACGATATTCGATGATTATTTTTGTTGAAGAACTGATGCACATCAGTTTATGCTTAAATTAAGATACCTGTATTTAACGTGATTCATTCCAGATATATGTGCTTATTGAAATCTGAAGTAAAAAAAAAAGTTATTTCGTGTTCCCTATGAACACACTTTAAATAAAAGTTTCTTTAAATGCAGGTTGACAGCATTTGTAGTTAAATCCTTCCATCAGGCCAAGAAACACATCTATGTGTCAGAGAATGTGCTCATACGAGCTATCAGTTGGATGTTAAACTATCAGAGTTCGGATGGTTCTTTTCCAGTCATAGGAAGTGTTCACAGCAGTATGCTAAAGGTACTGTACTTTTAGTGTAAGAATTATAATTTGAATCTTTTGGCGGTATTATATTTAGGATTACTCATGCTTAAACAAAATACTGTATCTTAGGATTGGATATAACCTAATACAATGGCCCTGAGCTGTTTGTCACCTGTCCATATTTAATGTTTTCATCATATTTTCCAGAATGGCTGAGCGTTTATCATTTGAAGTTAGTAGTGTTGTTTCTCATTTTATATTCTGCAAACCTTTTATTAGGGGTGGCTCCACTTGAAATGGTAAAGTTTTCAAATCAATCAGATTAAAACCCATTTGACAAATGAGGCCAAAAGTAGGGTAGGGACACCTGATGGTGACTCAAGTTAGGAGAACAAAAGACAGAAACAGAAGGATTTGTAATAATATTGAAGGACAATAGATGAGTTTGTACAACAGCATAACATCTTGGAGATGTGCTGAATGTGCAGGAATAAGTACAAGACCATCGTAAGTTCAATAAGCTAGTGCATTGTGAGTATAAAATCAACACTTCAAATTACCCCTTTTATTATACAGACAGATATTTGGAAAATCAGACAAAGATTCATATGAATTGTGGTTAACAAACAGAAGTAATACTCATCAGACTTAGAGACGGCCCGAAGATGTTATTAATCACACGAGAACTACTACAAAAAGATGCACTCCAAGGAACAGCCAGAATACTTCCGAAGTTTCTTGATATCTAATACCATGAGCCAAAAACAGAAATTTGAAATTGCCATCAAGAGTCTGTGGAAGATAATAAAAATAATAATAATAATAATAATAATAATAATAATAATAATATGCCACATAAATCTCCCATGGATGCAGCTTATTTAACATGAATGCAGAGCCACATAGTTGAAATCTTCAATCTTTATTTTTTGTTTCAAATAAAGGAAGAAATGAGTATAAACTGTATGTAATAGGGCCTAACTGGAAATCGCCTCGGACATTCGCTTCGGCCTAATATCTGGTTTTTCGGTACTATTCAGAAGTATTCGTCTTGGCAAATAATACATGCACAAATGGTTACAAGTAAAATAATTCAATAAATATCGAACTTTTAAGAAAAAAGTTTTTTAATATATAATAATTTTAGTTAATAATAAAAAATTTCATCTTATTGCCGATATATACGGTATACGGTACACGAAAAGTTTAAGCTTCGCATACGATAATGAAACAAATGGTACTCTCCGGAGTCGCACCTACTACTCGGTTTATGCCCGGATCCGGCAAATAATACATCCAAATACTCTGATTCGGTATTCGACGAAAATTATCTACTCGGTTAGGCCCTGGCATTTAACTATGCTAATTTATCATCGGCAATGGATATACTATTATAGATTTCCCTCTTTCATTCTGATGTTTGAAATGGAAGATGATCTGGAGTTGAAACTTGGTTTTTTTCTGGAACAATACTAATGTAACTGACAAAATTTTTTTTAGTTTAAAAGATTCTGTGTACCTGTATAATTCTAGATGCCATTAAAGTATAATTTACCCATCAAATTGTCTTCCTCAAGAAAGTCCATAAAATTCTCTCCTTTCACCTGTCCTTTTTTTGGTTCCTTTCTGTCTTGATTTAGTTTACTTCATTTGCGGTCTGTATCTGATGCGTTTTCATTCACATATATCTTTTATTTAGGGGGGGTCGTCGGTTGGATACAGTCTTACTGGTTTCTGCCTTATAGCCCTTCTGGAAAACGATGACATCCAAGACGAGGTATGTATATATATAATGGTGTTGAATATGCTAATATAAAACTTTCCATCTTAGTACGCAACAGTCACAGTGGAGTGCTCTAATTCTACAAAGTAACATGCAAGAAATAACATGTCTGGTTTTGTTTTGTTTTATGGCACAGTTACATACGTCATGAAAGGTATATGTATTTATCACATTTTCAGTTACATACGTCATGAAAGGTATATGTATTTATCACATTTTCAGTTACAGACATCATGAAAGGTATATGTATTTATCACATTTTCAGTTACATACGTCATGAAAGGTATATGTATTTATCACATTTTCAGTTAAATATGTCATGACAGGTATATGTATTTATCACATTTTCAGTTACATATGTCATGAAAGGTATATGTATTTATCACATTTTCAGTTACATACATCATGAAAAGTATATGTATTTATCACATTTTCAGTTACATACGTCATGATAGGTATGTGTATTTAATACATTTTCAGTTACGTACGTCATGACAGGTATATGTATTTATCACATTTTCAGTTCACAATATAATTGCCATAGTCATAGCTTTGAAAGGCACCAAAATAAATATGTAAAGCTTTCAAATTCGAGTCAGACACAAATCGTTATAACGCTAGCAATTAATCTGTGCTCATAATTCGTTTTCATTTTAGAACATGAACCATCAGATACAGAGAGCAGCAGCAAGAGCACGTGCTTACCTGGAATCTCGAGTGTATAATATAAACAATGTATACGATTTGGCCATCACAAGTTACGCTTTGGCACGCTCAGGCAGTAGCATGGGTGGGGTACTATTCACCAGGTTGGATACCATGGCTATAATTAAGGGTAAGACATATAAAACCAATATTATCCTCTCAGACTGAGAGTCCATATTTTCTGCTTGAGTTCAACCAAAGTTACATGGATGTCGGATATTTCTTTTGAACGTTGACATCAATATTTACATTTAAAGTAACTTGATTATATAACCCAATCAAAATCAAGGGGAAATAGGTATGATTGCCTTGACATTGAGATACAGTAAATTTAAGATTTAAAATAAAATTGTCTACTTATATCCAGTTTTGAGCAATATTGTGCTTGTATTTAGTTCAATTTAGATTGTGGTACAAGCAGCTATGAAAGGTCTGATCACACTAAACTCTACTTAATAGTAATCAAACAATTTGAATTTTTAATCTATGTGCTTTAGAGTTTATTATATTCTAAACATGTTTTGATAATTATATTCTACCTTTTCATCAATTACAGTTTTAAGCATTTTAATTTGCTAACTTTAGATGGTCAAAAATTCTGGTCAAGCCGTCCATCGCCCATCATTGTACGTGACCCACTTACCACGCCCTGGTTTGACTATTACATGCAGAGTCCTCCCCTTGACATCGAGATTGCGGCATATGCACTTCTTCACTATATCGAAACCAGGAACTTCGCCAGTGGATTGCCTGTACTTAAATGGCTGACCACACAAAGAAATGCCAATGGTGGCTTCCAATCAACACAGGTATAGACTGTTGGATAGAGAAAAATAAAGATGATATATAAAAACTGTTTGGAATCAACAGATGGGTGATATGAAGGAGGATTATATGGATGCATTCACTGATATGTTGATAAATTCAGCAATCGTGGATTAAATGAATAATTTCTTGAACCTTGAAATTTTCAGATTCACTCTGACTTTGATTACACTTAAGTTTGCATTTATTTCCTGCAGACAGCATGGATATTCTTTATTACGGGCGGTATGGTACATGCTATCTATATTTATAAGTGAACTGTGTTTTATTCCAATAAGATTTTTCAAGCAAGAATTGTTGTCTTTTATTAGACTTTAACAGCAACTACATTTATGTGTCTTTATTAATTACTTTGTCAACAGTTACATAGAAAATGGTTGAAAAGCTTAAACAATACTGTGCAATACAAAACCTTTAATTCCTCAACATGCTGAACTGACCTATAGCTATAGCATAGATAACTAAGCCATAGCATAGATAACTAAGCCATAGCATAGATAATTAAGCCATAACATAGATAACTAAGCCATAGCATAGATAACTAAGCCATAGCATAGATAACTAAGCCATATCATAGATAACTAAGCCATAGCATAGATAACTAAGCCATAGCATAGATAACTAAGCCATAGCATACATAACTAAGCCATAGCATAGATAACTAAGCCATAGCATACATAACTAAGCCATAGCATAGATAACTAAGCCATAGCATAGATAACTAAGCCATAGCATAGATAACTAAGCCATATCATAGATAACTAAGCCATAGCATACATAACTAAGCCATAGCATAGATAACTAAGCCATAGCATAGATAACTAAGGAATAGCATACATAACTAAGCCATAGCATAGATAACTAAGCCATACTCATTAGAAAAGCAGACAGTTTTAAATTATTTCAGTTACCCCCATATGTATTATAATAATTTTAATGCATTTAAATATTTAATGAAACATAGTTGAAAAATGTTTACGTTATGTCCATTTGTGTACATATATATGTATGTGTGTGTGTGTCTGTGTGTGTAATGGCAGTCTGATGGGTGAGTGACAATGGGCATGCGTGCCCAACTAGCTGCCAGTATGACTGTAAATCACATAATACTCAAAGGAAAGCGATAGTGTTGGTCAGCAGTCCATATGTTTCAGCAACTATTAGTGTATGAGTGACATGCTATAATACGTTAAGTTCTTCATGTGGTGTCAGTGAAGCACCAAGAATCATTTTGCACTATTGTAAATCTATTTGCACTGTTGTAAATCTATTTGCACTATTGCAAATCCACTTCTGTGAAAGCGAATTTATTTTAAGTCTCAATTAAACTCTTGGACTTCATTTAGCTAAATTTTTGTTTGCATACTAATCATGTCTAGCAAATGGTGAAATGAGATGGATATAAAAGAGAGGTCACATGATTTCAAATTTTGTTCCATTACAGGCATTTAAGTAACTGTCTCAGCAAATGTAACAAAAATGTGATTCATTGCCATTTAATTGCTCGGTGACTTACCTTTTGTGTGCAGTATCATTGGTAAGTGACTTACCTTTTGTGTGCAGTATCATTGGTAAGTGACTTACCTTTTGCGTGCAGTATCATTGGTAAGTGACTTACCTTTTGTGTGCAGTATCATTGCTAAGTGACTTACCTTTTGAGTGCAGTATCATTGCTAAGTGACTTACCTTTTGCGTGCAGTATCATTGGTAAGTGACTTACCTTTTGCGTGCAGTATCATTGGTAAGTGACTTACCTTTTGCGTGCAGTATCATTGGTAAGTGACTTACCTTTTGTGTGCAGTATCATTGCTAAGTGACTTACCTTTTGCGTGCAGTATCATTGCTAAGTGACTTACCTATTGCGTGCAGTATCATTGCTAAGTGACTTACCTTTTGCGTGCAGTATCATTGCTAAGTGACTTACCTTTTGCGTGCAGTATCATTGGTAAGTGACCTACCTTTTGTGTGCAGTATCATTGGTAAGTGACTTACCTTTTGTGTGCAGTATCATTGCTAAGTGACTTACCTTTTGCGTGCAGTATCATTGCTAAGTGGTTTTCCGGAATCTTAAACATGCAATAATTGATTTAAAGTTTTCAATATATAAATTCTCTGGTTAATCTTTTTAATGCAAATGTACAGGTGTTATTTATATTCATTTTTTTTTTACATGTGAAGGTAAAGGTTTTATGTTTTTACAGGATACCGTGCTGGCACTACAAGCAATGTCTGAGTATGGAAGCCTGTTTTCTAGTGACCTCAATCTACACCTAGATGTCGCCACTTACAACTACACACACAGCCTGACTGTACAGAAAATTGATGCGCTTGTCCTCAAAACTACTGAAGTAATTTTGCTTGCTAAATCTAGTTTTTTCCCTGTATATTTATACTCTTAGTCTGTCTTCCTCTGTTGTTGTGTGTAGATGGCATATTTGGTTATTGGCTCTGTTTTCTCCACGCAATCATTTCCATCTGTTATTTTAATATGGCTATCTATACTTCTCCCCCCCCCCTTCCATAAAGGAAAAAAAACACATCATGGAACAAAAACCGATTTGATTCAGATTATAGCTTTATAACAAATTCTTAAAACGGCATATATGAATAAACTTGATCTTTGGGCTATCCATTTTGAAGTCACTTGGTCATAAGGTCAAGTGATATTACTATGGAATTGCCATGAGTGTGTTATGCATCAGCGATTTCATTTATCTATTATGCGTTGGCTGTGCATACAAATTGTTTATTTACCCTTCTAAAGTCCATATTTCCGATTAATTTTGTAATTTTGAAACTTCTCAAAAAAATCTCAAAAATGTTTGATAATGAAAGAATAGGCAGGCATATTAATGAAGTGAGAACAGTTGAAACCATAACTCTGATTCTATTTTGATAAAACTTGCAATATTGGCTTACATCAACAAGACACTGTATGACTTTGATTATGAACAGAGTCCACACATCTTACTGGTAATTATGCATATGATGGGCTTTGTTTGTTACCACAATGGAAATAATATTTTTTATCTGATTTGGATCAATATAGGCCTTGGAACATAGGTTAATGTAATAAAGATCATGCATAAATTCCATAATGTGTATAATGCACACATTATTCCTACTTTATTTTAACATAAATGCCTCCTTTATTTTCATCAGGCACTTTTCATGATGAATAAAATCTCTCCACTACTATTGCTACTTATCCATCTTTCATGAATGGTTTCTTCGTCCTACAATTGTGCCACCTCATCATGTACCCTTTATGCACACATTCAATGTGACACATTGGAAAAGTGCTACCCATCAGTACTAGATGCAGTATAAAGATAAAAGAAGCAATTATCAATCAGTCAGATAATGGTAACAGAGTTCCGGTAGTTAAGGGTAAACTAAAGCTGATAGTGTCATTATGGTTGTTGTTGTTAATATTATTATTATTAAATATAGTAATACATAGTTTAAGATAGCTATGCACTTTGTTGCCTACAGGATGTATGGAATATAAAATCCCTCACATCAAAACGAATCTCACCCATCCTTTGATTGCATGAGATTTCTTTCCTGGACATCCAGCAACTAGATGCATAATTATTGATTCGTGCTAGTGTCGGCTCTACATTAAGGTTTATATTCCAACATTGGACATTATATCATGTAATGTGGCCGCCTAATTTCAGATGAACACTGGAAGAACTATGCATTGTAATTAATCCTAAGATTAAGCTAATTTCAAATAGGTTAAAATATTTCATCAGCTGCCACTCAAATGAAAAGTCTGTTTCTCACCTGCAGCTACATACCCATAAAGTCAGTGACCCGTATTTTCAATGCATGACCACAATGTTGTGAAAGAAAACATTTGTGATTCAAAGTAGCTTGAAATGTTATGAACCTTTTAAAACATAAAAATAAAATTCTTTTGTTCTAGTGGCAGTTACTATTATTGTTCTTACCTGTTAATTAATTATCATCATATACTTTAGGTACTCCTAACAGTTTCAATTAATTATAATGTATAGTTTCAACAGTACAAATTTGAAATCAAATGACCAATACACATGGCGTAAATGACCAAAATGAGAACATAAACCTTAATAAGATATATTCCATTTGACAAGACATGGCAGAAGGGGTTCCTTGGATTTTTTAAAAGCTGAATGAATGTTAATCTTGTTTCGAGTCTAAATGGTCACCATTCTTTGATTAATTTAATGAGAGGATCTGAAACCTCTATGACAATTATGTCGATGTACCAATTATACTTTGGGGTGAAATCAGAAAATATTACATTCATGGCAGGAACTCTCTTAGATGTAATCCTTAATGCAGTCATTTGCTCTAATGCAGATTAAAACCTGCCTGAATATTTCAAATGAAAAGTCCGAGATTACCCAGGTATGCAGATAACAGTATCATTACTAGAAGCACGCAGTCTGCCTTTGATGCCCAAAACTGCAATCAGACCATGAAGGTTCTAAAGATGGGAGCAGACTGGCTCATATGCTTCCATCCAGATAAATGCAACATTCAGCGTTCATGTCTAAAGGTCAGATCATGACAGTTTAGTTAAATAATATGAAAATATCCAAAAAAAGAAGATAAAAAGAAAGAGGATCAAAACAAGCAATACATCATGATCAACATTGAAGGAGGAGTATAGTCTAGAGCACATGGGGAAGCAATCACTAAGGGAACTCCGATTTGTTTATCATAAAGGTTATGCAAATGTTCAGGTGTGACTAAATGTTGATATCTTGTTCTGTTTAATTGTTTTCTTGCTTTGTTCATGAGATCGCAATCAAGTGTGGACATGTGGATTATTTCATTTCAGGTTCCAGTCTCCTTCTCACAAGGGAATGTTCCAGAAGTGAATATAACCGCTACTGGAAAAGGAGCTGCCCTCGCTCAGGTTGGTTTATCTAGTCCATGCTTTGTTTTCTAGAATAAACTAGTAATGTGATTATGGAACTAAAATGGCCCACGAACATGATTTAAACTGAAAAGATGGACAGAAGGTAGTAACACTATTAATTAAAACTGTAAATTGAAGTAAGTTTCACATTTGACTTTGAGCAATGAAATATTTAGTTGTTTGAGTATGAATTAAAAACATTTTTCTAAATATGGAACATGGTTTAATATTATGCTTTTTTATTTTATGCGTTTCCAATTCATGTAAGTGTTCACTTCTGGTGGCTGAAGGAATAACGCACGCTTGAAATGAAATCTCGTATATGAAAGGAATGAGTATGCATGGTATTTATAAACTATTAAATCATGCTAAGGCTGAAATTAGTTTGTTTTAATTAAAAATTATAAGCAAGAATGTACATTTGTATAGGGTTAAATGCAAAGCAGCACAAACCTGGTTTTATAACACCGACATTAATGAAAACTGAATTGATAATATGCAGAATTCTGGACTTAATTTCAACCATGATAAAATAGTTTCAGTTCTGTGTATTTGTTAAAAAGTTTTGGCATTTTAAAATCATTGAAAAAACGTTATTAGTACAAATAAGTCAACACTCTCTCTTGAACTGATGTAATTCAGCTAGGTGAAGATGTAATTCAGCTAGGTGAGGATGTAATTCAGCTAGGTGAAGATGCAATTCTGCTAGGTGAAGATGTAATTCTGCTAGGTGAAGATGTAATTCTGCTAGGCGAAGATGTAACTCTGCTAGGTGAAGATGTAACTCTGTTAGGTGAAGATGTAACTCTGCTAGGTGAAGATGCAATGACACATATTAGTAATGAAACCAGTAGTGTTTAGCAGAATTAAAGTTCTGTTTATCATTGCTTCCGTTTTTATAAGAAAAGAGTCTATTACTATTATTGTATTTATGTTTTATGAATTATTTGTATAAATATGTAAAAAAGTTAAAAGTTGGAACATTTAGATGACTTTTACACTAAGATTTCATCTAAGCCATGTTGTTCAACATTGCTTTTTTCCTTCAGGTTCACGTTTCGTTTTACGTGGAGAAAGAGGAGAGTAACAACGCATACAATGTCAGTGTTAAACTGATTAAAGAAACATTACGATCTATTATAGTGGAGACATGTGTACGGTAAGTAGCCAGTTTGTGTTTTCTTGAAATTAAGAGATTAATTTTCTGTTATATATAGTCAAATTTTGATTTTCAGAAAGATACGTACATGTGCAAACTTTTTTGGCTATTGTCTTCATAAAGTATATCACTCAGTCTAAATGTCCCCTCTCTGATAAAGGTTCTCCTATCATTCAACTGTCATTTTTCCACTTGGTTAATGGTAATAATAAACCACATATGACTAAATCATATAGAATTTTATTTTAATTTTGTAAACAATGTATAACTTTAAGTACAGCTGTGTAAATTATTTTAGAGAATGGGTATGAATATTTTGATCCTGAAATGTGTATGATAATATATTTCAGTTGACTGAGATATTTTTGCAGCCTACCCCAGAATAACTGATGGAGACATTTATTTATTCATTTATCCTGATTTAGTATGGCCATTTAATATTTGCTTCTATTATAATGTAGTCTACCCAGTGGTCCCGAGAATTATATTTAAATCATATCACATATCTATAAAAAGAGGCTATAAATAATCCATGAAATATTTAAACTATCATGTGGCATATCTAGTACAGATGGTGGTTAATGATACTTTTTGTTGAATTCTATCGTTTGTTTAGTCTTTACAAGCTATGCGATGATCATATGAGCAAAGCTACTGCATATGAGCTTTTCTAGAATATTTTGTCGTTTGTATTTGTCTTAAAATTTAACAGCAATTAAAATAATGTATTTATAATTGTCATAAGTTTACCTCATCATTGATTGTGTTGGGGGTTCTGCGCACGTGTGATACCAGTGTTTTTTGTGTGGCACTTGTGCATATTCATAATTTCATATCTATACATGCATTCAGTTGTTTATTCCTGAAGGTGTTATTGCATTCTCATGTTATACTTTTACCCATTTCATGGATGTGATCATCTAGCTTCTCTCTGAATTGGATGGGATAACTTTGTCATTTCCTTTCTCAAGTTCATTTTTGCTGTATTCCAAGATACATGTGGAACCACTCCGGGACATTCTTGACATTTTATCATAGACTTTATGCTATATGCATGTTTATGTTTCTTTTACATTATTGTTGCTATGCTGATCTTGTATAACTATGTATATATATACATTTTTTTCCTTTTTTCTTCATTGAACACTGAAGGTTTCCACACTATTACATTCTTGGGGGACAACATCTGCTGCACATACGTTTTCTTTGGGCATTCACTTCATTCCATTTTGTTATTCACCCAATAATCTAATGTCAACATTATATGGTGTATTGAAACTAAACCATTGAGTGAAGTCCACACGTTGCCGCTGTCATCCCAACCTACTTTGGATAGCCCAGACTTCGCTGGGCTCATTCAGTTTCCCCTGAAGAAACTTTACTCAAGGGTTATCCATAACATTCTGTCAGGGAGTTTTAGAGTCCTCTGTACAACCACGTTGTGCCATTCAGTAGCCGCCAAATCACTCACTGACAGAATGAATCAAAACAGCTTCATAAGTAGCAGCAGATAGTCCTCCTAGGAGAACAGTATAATTATAAATAAAAACATAACTGGATCTATGTTTTGTTGTGTATAAATGTTGAATGAATGTATGCATTTCAATAGTTCTCTTGCAGTGAAAACATTTCAGTTATACATTATATATATATATATATATATATATATATATATATATATATATATATATATATATATATATATATATATATTCATTCAGCAGGGACGAACATTTGTTAACAATTAACATTTTCAGTTACACTGGTGTCTCTCTGATAGTTCCCTGTTGGCTGTGCCAAGTTAATATTTCATTCAACATAAAAAAAGGAATCATAAATTGATTCTTTGAGAGAGAATAAAATACAGAAAACTTTATTAATGAAGTCACTAGGAACGATATATAAATTTTTTGTGACCTATATCGCCCACTCCCTTCTTATCATATTTTTTTCAAAATTCTTTGGAAAGATTAGAATTGTATTATGTACTTGTAAAAAGAAATGTTTTCATTTTATTCTCGGCTATTGATGTTTTATGTCTTCTCCCAAGTATTGAATGTGTTACAAATAGGAGACCAATCTTTGTTTTTTCTTTATTTATTTATGAAATGTGATTATTGAGAACTTTGAAATTAGGCATTTTTGTTCTTCTGAATGTTATTAATCTGTATACATTTATAAACAGCTGGGCACTTACAGGAAGTAGTGGAATGACAGTGGTGGAAATGGGTGTACCCACCGGTTTCATGGCGGAATTAGACAGTTCAAACACCAAAATACCAAACCTCAAAAAGCAAGAAAACAAAGACAGACAAACTGTGCTCTATTTTGATCAGGTGAATATTCTAACTGTAAAAGAGAAGAGCGTACCTCCCTTTTCTGGTTTTCAGTCAATTAATTTTGTCTTCATTTGGAACAGTTATTTTTCAGTATAAAGTGCATTGTAAAACTGCAAGAGTCTACTAATTGAAAAGAAATTAACTTCAGAGTAATGTGAAGCATTAATCTTACAGACATATAAGGCAAAACTAAACACATGGAAATATAATAAATGCTCTCAAATGTCTATTGGAACCAATGAAAAAATTAAAATCTAAATTTTGTGTTTTTGCTGTAGGTACCACGTACAGTGTATTATAAATCCATTGTTTTAGTCTGTTGTGCTACTATCTGAATATGTTTCAGTTTGATGGTCACAACTCATGCTTGTACATGGAGATGATTCGGGTAGAACTTGTCGCAAAGTCTCAGCCTGCCTCGATCAGAGTATATGATTATTATGAGCCAGGTAAAAACATTTAACTAAATTATACCATATTGTTTTATTATACCTCAGTTTTAAATCTTATCTTTCATTACTAAAATTTGAACACTAGACATTAAGTACATGTATATGTTTTATTTCCTGAGATAATGATCTTGTTTTTCCAGGACTTCAGAAGGATATATTATATTATGCTCGGACACTCAGATGATCTCCAGGCAATCAGCGATGTTCAAAAGACTAGTCATCAATGACAAACTTGGAAAATTCCAGGTCAACATCGCCACACTACATGAGACAAGGCTACCAGATTCCAGGTCCCTCATAAAAGAGAACTACATGTTATTCTGGCAAGGAAATAGTGCTGATGAAGCCAGAGAATTTAGTGTTGGATTCACCATTAGGAAGTCTATGCTGGGGATGATATAACCTTGCCAACAAGGAAACAAAGGCCTTATTCCTCTGCCTCCACACAACAACCTGGCCTGTCAACCTGATCAGCCTTTACACTCCCACACTAAGTGCCACCGCAGGTACCAAGGATGAGTTCCACAATGAATTAACATTGTTCATCGACATAATTCATAAGGAAGAGAACTTGATATTACTGGGCAACTTCAACACTAGGGCGGGTGATGACTATGACTCTTGACCTTCCTGTCTTGACAAGTTTGGCATTGGGAAGATGAATGAGAATGGACAGCTACTCCACAAATTTTGCTCGTACCATGACCTCTTCATCCCTAATTCATTTTTTCAGACTAAGCCACATCATAAAGTGTCTTGGAGGCATAAAGTGTCCCCAGTCCAATCACTTGCACCAACTGGACTTGATCCTTTCGAGACGGTTTGCAATGAAGGGTGTGCTTTTTACCCATACCTTCCACAGTGCTGACTGTGACACTGACCACATGACTGACTGCGACACAACCACATGGATCTTTAGTAAGAAACAGTCAAATAATGACTGGTTTTAGGCTAACTCTGCCACGCTCATACTAGTCATAGCAAAGCTATGCAGTGCTCAACTGGAATACAAACGATCCCCCTGTGAGAGGACTCTACAGGCATACAGGTCTACCAGAAGCAAAGTACAGAGGTTAGCATGGCAGTGTGCCAATGAATACTGGCTCTGTCAGAGCATCCACTCAGCAGCAGATATGGAAAAAATCAGAGGCATGTATGATGCAAAAAGAAAGCAATGGGTCCCACAAAGAAAGTGATAGCACCACTGAAGTCTGCTGCAGGTAATATAATCCACAACAAGGGCAAGCAGATGGAGTGTTGGGTGGAGTACTACTCTGAACTGTACTCCAGAGAGAACCACATAACCTAAATACCATAGAAAACCTTCTGCTAATGGCCAAACTGGATGAGAAACATACTGTGGGAAAACAGAAGAAGGCCTTAGATAAACTGTCCTTGGGTAAAGCCCCAGGGAAGGATGACATCTAAGCCAAAATCAAGTCAGGCTGCAGTGTGCTGCTTAAACACCTGCCAGTGCTGTGATGCAAATGCAGGACATGAGAGATGCCAACATCGTAACTCTATACAAGAACAAAGGCGACAGAAGTGACTGCAAAAACTACAGAGGCATATCCCATCTCAGTGTCATGGGTAAAGTCTTCACACACGTCATCCTGAATGGACTGCAGACACTAGCTGACAGAGTGTATCCAGAATCGCATTGTGGGTTCCACGCAGAGAGGTCCACAATTGACATGATCTTCTACATCAGGCAACTGCAGGAGAAATGCAGTGAGAACAACCCCTCTTCCATGCCTTCATAGACCTCGCCAAGGTTTTCCAATCTGGTCAACAGAGACAGACTATTCACAATCTTGGCAAATATTGGATGCCCTCCAAAGCTGCTAAGCATGATCCAGTCCTTACAGGATGACATGAAAGGGAGAGTGCAGTATGATGGCTCAATGTCCAACCCCTTCAACATCCTCAGCAGAGTGAAACAGGGTTGTATCCTAGCCCCCTCGCTCTTCAGCATCTTCTTTGCTTTATTGCTCAGGCATGCCTTTGGAATGTTCACAGAAGGGATCTACCTGCACACATAATCAGACGGCTCGCAGACAATGCTGCCCTAGCCACTCACACAGAAGCTGATTAACAGCACCTGATGGACCACTTTGCTAAAGCATGTGGTAAGTTTGGGTTGACCATCAGCCTAAAGAAAACAAATGTGATGGCTCAGAATGCGGATCTCCACCCCCCAAACATCATCATCAACAACTACGAACTTGAGGTAGTCAGTCAGTTCACATACCTCAGTTCTACCATCACCAACAACTTATCACTTGATGCTGAACTCAACAAGCAGATTGAAAAGGCATCAACTACTTGAACCAGGTTGTTGCAGAGAGTGTGAAACAACCTGGACTCTGTATGCCTTACAAGAGAAAAGACTGAGGAACTTTTACATGCGGTGTCTCCGATGCATGCTCAGGGTCACTTGGAGTGATAGAGTAACAAACAACAATGTGCTTGAATGAGCCAAGATTCCCAACATGCTTTTACTCCTCCGCCAATGTGGCATCAGATGGCTGGGCTATGTACGTTGGATGGATGATGGATGGATCCCCAAAGACCTTCTTTATTCTTTATTCAGAACTCTGGCAGAAAGTCAATCAGACGGCCATATCTCTGTTTCTAGGATGTCTGCAAGCATGACAAGAAAGCCCATGACATCAATGTCAACACCTGCGAAGAGTTTGCACTAGACAGGCCCAGCTGCTGACATGCTCTGATCACTGGTTTGAAAGCCGGCAAGGACAAGCTATGCTTGCTAGCTGATGAAAAGCAATCTCGGCGGTAAAAGAAGCAGCTCCAACACACACCAGACTCAGCTTTCAAGTACAGCAAGGACAGCTACTCCCATGTTGGGCTACATTGCCACTACAGATGCTTCACAAAAACCAACCGAGATATCTCTCATAAGCGCATTTTCATTGTCTCTCGAGACTAACTGATGGCAACAACAACTATCTTTGTTTTTGGTCTTTTCAAAGTTGCTCAAACAAATCAAGGATTTTTGAGCTCTACGAATCTTCCTTGGTCAACTACATCCAAAGAAATGGTCGTATCATTATGAGAGCTTCATTTAAACACTTAATGCAGTATTTTGTTGGTTCTATTTTAAAACCATGAAGATTCAACCTTCAAACTGCCTGACGTAAAAACATGCTATCAACACTATTCATGAAGAAATGATGTCATTGTCATGGGCTATTAATTAAACCAATTTTTTCATGCAATATGTAATTTTTCCTGAATGAAAATGCTGTTATCTTACTTCTGAAATTGCCTTGCTACTATTAATGAGTTGAAAAACATCTGCATGAACTTAGGGTCATGTAGAATGCCACTGCTTCCAATTCTTTAAAACATACAGAGCTTATGAATTAATTTTGACTAGACTTTGTATTTAATTGGATATCAGTAAAAAAAAAAAAAAAAGCTACTCATAACAATCTGATAATGATTTCAAAGTCGATGTCTTAACTCCATTTTTTTTTCATCAGTAAAGGTTTGTGAGGATGATGGCACAAACAAGTATGAATACATTTTTTATCAGACCTAATTTGTGGATGTATCATAAGACTACCTTGAATTATGCAAATTTAATGAGGGTTGTGACTGGAGATATAAATAGTAATTATGGATTTATTCCAACTTAGAATATGGTTATAGTATCTGTGATGAGTTTTAAAAAAATTATCCATCATTTCAAGTTCAAAGTTAGAGATCAAGACATGGATTTTGTACTGTGCTTATCTTGTAAACAATGTAGCTTAATACAAACCAAACAAAATATCTTTCTTCCTGAATGTGGTATCTTACAACGTTTGAAAAGTAAGATATTTTCAGTATTGAGAAGTTACAAGGGGATGTTAGAAATGGACTTCTGGTGACTTCCTGCACATTCTTTCCAACTGTAGAACATTAGTCCCTGTCTTCAATATATAGAATTTAGTTTGATTGCTCATCAGCACATGAAATACTATTTTTACTTGAGCAATATATGTAAGATGCCCTACCCAGATGTAGTTGAACAAGGCTCGCATAAGTGAGATTAGAATCCTTTAACTATTGTATGCCTGGCCCACAAACAACCATGCTTAAATGACAAAAAGCTGCAAAAAATGACTTTCGTCTAGCACAGCGCCATTCTGATCTTGAACGAATACTACTTTTATTACATAGGAACAGATCACATGTATTTGTTCAACATATCCATTATTTTACAATGGTTTGATTTTGAAAAAGCCTTTCATATGTTTAATTCTTTTCAAGAGAATACACATTTGCAAATATGGCAATTATTAAATACTCCAGATAGATATATCTTAGTTATGAAAAGAATTACAATAAAAGTACATGATGTTCTTAATGCAATGGATGAAAGTCATTTAGTGTATTTTATAATTGTTATATACTTACATATGTTTCAGTGCTAGTGTTTGTAATTTTACATGATGTTATACGTAATCAATACTTTCCTTAATTACCCCTGCATTCTTTCTTAGAATCCGAATTGTCATCTCTGATGTCAATCTTCTGTGTAAGACATGGCTCTTTCTTTGTTTTCATCATTATTATTTAGTAAGATTCAAATATATTATTCTTTTGTTATGTTGTACTTAAGATTTTTATACATGTAATAAGCTATGATTATGTACAAATATTTTGTATATGCCAGGACAGCATTTGAATTGTTACTCGTTAAAAGAGATCTCAGTTTTGTAGCAGTCATTGACCCAAATTATGATTTGAGAGTGGTTGCAATTAGTTTATGAAATCAAACTGGTCATATGCCGTAGTTTAGTAATACTATCACTATTATTGTATTATTATTATTATTATTATTATTATTATTATTATTATTATTATTAATATTTATATTATAGATAATCGTGCAATAAAGTTTTATCAATCAAATCTTCTGAAAGATGCATCTTTCTGCGACATTTGTGCTGACTGTGGATGCACTACCGTAAGTAAAAAAATGATCTAAATTATCTAATGATTAAATTGGAGCCATGTGCCTTCCCAAGAGCAAACCGAGGCAGACTACCTGGGATGTTCTAAGCATGTATCAAATTGGTCACCTTTAGATTATGATTATGACACTCTACCAAAGTAGCTACCGTACCTCAGTTCCTGAACAATTAGGAATCAGTAAAGAAAGATTTTGATAGATTCATTGTTTCGAGGGTTATATTTCTAACATAATTATGCCTATTGGTTTCCAAAGCTAATAAAGTTGTGGCCACAAAAATGTAATCGGTACCAGCCACAATATGTTGAATTTAACACAGTGAATTCTGTCTTACTGTGTTCTTCAGAAAGGTTTATCATTATTCATGGCCATTTGAAACTTCTTCTCTGTATTATGGATTTTTCATTACCTATTTCATCTTGTTAGTTCAAATGTTTTATCTAATTCATATTTCGAATGGAACAATTTCTGTGAAATACATTACCTGCTCAAGTTACATTCAGATTTACTTTCTCTGAATCCAGTCCCCCGAAAAAGCGTGAAAAAAATCTTTGTCGACAATGTGTAGGGTATATACACAAAGAGAAGCAAATCTTACATGTTAACTATGCTTTCTTCCCAAACAGACTGCATCTCTGAATACTCTATAAGCGTTAATCAGTCACATGTGTGATATTGAGATTTTTTTGTGGCCCCGTTGAAATAGCAGAAACAGTGACAGAACATACTGTGTCCACGAATACAGTAAAAAGCACCAGCAATTCTAATCAGGCCTTGCAATCCAGGAATGGCCCTAGCATATGAGGAGGCCCAATTTTGATCATTTTGGCAGCCCCCATCCCACCCACCCCGATTGAAAAGCAGGGCCCCTTGTGACCACGACATTTGGAACTAAACCTTTAAACAAGTTTAATTTAATATTGAACTTTTAAAAAAAGTTTCACTGCTTTAAAATTACTTTCTCTCTATTGCTATATTTTAAAAAATTACGAACACATGACAGCCTTGCAAGCGCAGGGCTTGATACTCAAATAAATCAAATTGACCTCAGGCTGGCCCTATTGCAATCGATTATAATAAATATGACTTTGTTGTTTATATGTCAACATTAAGAAATGGCATTTATTTATGGTGATAAGCTAAAGACCGTGCCAGTAAGGTGTGAGTACTGACAACAAATGGAACCATGCTCATGAAGAATACCTTTATTGGTACTCACAATAATAAAGAATACCTTTATTGGTACTCACAATAATAAAGAATACCTTTATTGGTACTCACAATAATAAACAATACCTATATTGGTACTCACAATAATAAAGAATACCTTTATTGGTACTCACAATATCAGATAATATTCAATTCCACAACATTACTGGCCAGTGCAGTGTCAACCCTGATTCATTATGAATATACAGCAACTGCTTCATATAGCTTTGTCCATCAGGTCTGTGCCCTTTCGGACCATCTGCTACTTGATATTTCTTTGTAATAATTTCCGGATCCAACAAGCATTGACCATACATATCCTTTCAATCAACTAGCAAGTAATGTATACAAACAGCTTCCCTCCATCAGTCATGATGATGTTGATACTGGATAATTAAGAAATAGGGACACAGATTGAAATAGCTGTAATTGCCAAAGATGAAACATTATAGTCAATTTAGTGATAGATGTACCTAGATGACTCATATCAACCTCCACTCTGCTCTTGCAGTCGAGATAACCTAAACTTTATTCATGTCCAAAGAAACTGAAGTCCTGGCCCATCAAAAGGTTGACCTGATTTTAAAGGAGTTTGGACTTTCAGTTGTGAAGAAATTGCAGTAGCTCTACTCAGAAAACATGCAATCATGCATATTCAGTGACTGTTGTCACATTAATGATGTCACACCAATTTTAGCACTCATTTCCAGATGGCAAACTACTTTCTTTCTCTTTTAAGACAAAAGCTAGCACCTATCAAAATCAAGACATACTGTTCCCTAATCTAAGGTATGTTCGGACTTCATTGATTGGATGATTTTGGCTGTAACAAAGTAATCACCGACATGCAGTATATTCTAATCATATCCAGACTAAGGTTAATTGCATTGTTTCCTGAAAAGAATCTCTCCCGGGTTTTGACATGGCCATACTTGATTTTGAGCCACTACCTCATTCCTACAACTGAAGTAGATTCATACTTGACTTGCAAGCAGAGTGGATGAACTACAGATGATATTCTTGTGTCCGAACAACACACAGTTTCATTCTGATGGTTCATTCATTCGAATGACACAACATGTTTTCTTCATATGAACATGTTACTAGTCAAACAAACTTAATTATGTTATTGCTTTCCTTGATCGATCTGTCAAGAAAAGCAAAGCTGCAGTACCCTCAAATGTTACATGAGATGCACAGACTTTAAAAGACTATTCCTACTGCTGAGGACAGGAATGCAAGACATAACTTTACAAGTACTGGATGCTTTGCTAAAGGGTGTTGTTAAATCAATGTCCACTAAAGGAAAATTTCAACTCATGAAATACAATCGACTTGCATCATCCTTGTTTTGAATGTAACATCTCTATTCGAGAGATAGCTGAGCCAGTTGACTGAGACACAGTCTGTTTTCTCTAGTTTTCATTTGCTTGACATAGCCTCGATAATGAGACAACAGAATTTTCATGTGTTAGTTGTAGCTGCAGAGACAGTAACCAATCATTCATGAATGCAAAACCCAAAACCGAGATTTAAAATTGCCACTTTTATTGGTTTCACCTGAGGAACGTTTGGTGTTGATACATGGATTAAGTACTGGATCCTGCATGTCACACACAGACACATACACACTCCTTAATTGTGCAGAAAACATTAATTTACATTTTGCCAAGTCATAATACAAATATATGGGTATATTCTATACATTATGACATTATTGGATGATTTGATTTGATGTGTTTCAATGTTCACTTTTGAAAGTAAATATGTTGATTCAAAGGTTTTAAATTTTGGCTTTTGATCACAAACTCTTTTTAACGGCTTACAGTTGACTTCAAAATTTCTTAAATTTGAAGATTTTCAGTTTTATCTGAGTTATTTAGAATATTTAATAATACAGTTTGAAAATCAAAGCAGAGATTTTTAAATGTCAGAAATTACTTAAAACTATTTTTTAACACCAGAAAAACAAAATAAAAATTTTGAAGTTTTTTGTTGCATCGTTTGTTAAGTCAGTAGAAAACTTTATATGATTACAACTTACATGTTGTATCTATCTCCATGCTATACAGAAGAAATGAAAAACCCATAGAGTCAGAAAGTAAGAATTATCGATACAAGTAGTTCATTTTTATCTTATTAGAGTAGATGTGCCCCTCTTGCATCTAGCTTTCATGGAATTTCCCTTGATGTTTTCTGTAATATTTTAATTATCTATTATTTAATGCGCATTGCACATATAATTTTTCTACTCATTGTTTGGGAAATCTTCCAATTATCATGCGCATGCCATTCCTCCATTCACCAAATTCCTTGTCTTGTAAGAAAAAAGTTTTTAATTTTAGCAAGAATGCTGTCTGTGAAGATCTACACGTTTAGTACATCAAACACGCGACGGTCATTCTCACTTGAAATATTGTCACTCTTCTTTCCAGGCTGTATCAGCATTTAGATCTTTCAGTTTAGAGATTCAGTTTGAGAATTAATATGTACTCTCAGCCAGTAAAACTTATATTTAGACATTAATACTACTTTATTGGCTAATGAAAAATGCTTGCTAAAACTGGAACCTTTACTTAACTTTAACATATAGTATCAAAAGTGTTAAAAGTATTTATAATAGCAAATTTCAGACATTGTTGACTAATAAACGCTAAACTTGTACCATTTCCTCTTTGTATCATGCCCAGTAATCTTACTAACTACACTGCATGCTGTAAAAAGATATTTAAGTTGCTTTGTTTGCACAAACACATACATGCACAGTGAAATAATTTAAGATTCATGGCACAAAAGCATTGTTGTACTATGTGATACAGATAATCAGAAAAAGAATTATAAAAACTCCCTACTGTCAAAGAAGTCTTTGAGGTCTTTTCTTATATTTGTGTGTAAAAAATATAACAGTTTGGGAGATAACTTCATTTAAAAGTACTCCATACTGTCAAAGAAGTCTTTGAGGTCTTTTCTGATATTTGTGTGTAATAAATATAACAGTTGGGAGATAATTTCTTTTAAACATTGCAGTTTCTTAATTATGCTTGTTCTATAGCTGAATCAAACATAATGATGGTATATTTTTTCTTCAGATGCCACGGAAATAATGAAGAGGAGAGATATTCAAGTGCGGCATCTAAGTAGATGTTGTAGATGTGACTAATACATATTTTGTGTGCAATTTATTTTTAAAGATTCATGAAAAAAAGAAAATAAATAACCATTTCTGCTTTTCATTGCCTTTTTGCAATGTTTTAAACAGTATGTCGATATTGCTCATAGTTTGCTTGTCCTAGACATTGATGATACAAATCTAACAAGCCCAGTCTATAGGGAGCAAACCAACCCTATAATTAGTTAGCTTGTCCTAGACATTGATAATACAAATCTAACAAGCCCAGTCTATAAGGGACAAATCACTCCTATAATTAGTTAGCTTGTCCTATAGACATTGATGATACAAATCTAGCAAGCCCAGTTTATAGGGGGCTAATCGACCCTATAATTAGTTAGCTTGTCCTATAGACATTGATGATACAAATCTAGCAAGCCCAGTTTATAGGGGGCAAATCAACCCTATAATTAGTTAGCTTGTCCTAGACATTGATGGTACAAATCTAACAAGCCCAGTCTATAAGGGACAAATCATCCCTATAATTATTTAGCTTGTCCTAGACATTGATAATACAAAGCTAACAAGCCCAGTCTATAGGGGACAAATCATCCCTATAATTATTTAGCTTGTCCTAGACATTGATAATACATATCTAACAAGCCCAGTCTATAGGGAACAAATCATCCCTATAATTATTTAGCTTGTCCTAGACATTGATGATACAAATCTAACAAGCCCAGTCTATAGGGGGCAAATCAACTTTTTGAAGATGATGTTCATTTGATTGTATTCATTTGAGAACTTTCTGTAACAAATATCGGTTTTATGGTTGTAACTAATATTTCAGTTCTCACTTACACTTGTGTGTGTATGCAAATTTTTTTCAATCACAACAAACAGTGATGAGCATGATTAAAAAATAGTTCATGCAAAAATAAAAAAAAATCTAATCTACATGTATTATTCTTTTCTCACAAAAAACAAAAAGTTCAATTTAGAAAATGTTAAAATATATTAACCTGGATGGTCATGGGGAATGTTATTAAAATTGGAAGAATTATATATATATATATATATATATATATATATATATATATATATATATATATATATATATATATATATATATATATATATATATATATATAAGAGTCATTCAGAAACAAATCTGAATGTTCGCACTATATACACATACATATATATATAACATTATTTTCAGTTCTGAAAACATACTCATATTTTGTCTCTTCCATTAATATTGTATCATTGTACTCTTTTAGAATATGAATAACACTCAAACAAAATGGTATTTATTGTCTATAATACAACAAAATCTGCATTTTCTGTCATTAATTGGTATACAGGATGGTTCAACCAATCTTACAGCTTCATATCTAAGTAATTGTACTCCTAATTGTACTCTTAATGGTACTCTTAATGGTACTCTTAATTGTACTCTTAATGGTACTCTTAATTGTACTCATAATTGTACTCTTAATGGTACTCTTAATTGTACTCTTAATGATACTCTTAATGGTACTCTTAATTGTATTCTTAATGGTACTCTTAATGATACTCTTAATTGTACTCTTAATGGTACTCTTAATTGTACTTTTAATGGTACTCTTAATTGTACTCTTAATGGTACTCTTAATGGTACTCTTAATTGTACTCTTAATGGTACTTTTAATGGTACTCTTAATTGAGCCAACACATGCAAAATGTTTTTACAGTAATCTATTACAATAATGACTTGAAGAGAAAAAATACCCCAATGCGTTTATAAAACAATGCTGTTCTAGAATCTTCAAGTCTGCAATGTCAATTTAAAAAAAAAACTTTTCATCAATACTAAGCTTCTAAAGTGATACAAAATATCCAGATGAACAACACTTTGTTCTAGCCAAACTCATAAACACAAATACAGACTACCGGTAAATATACCTTATTAAAGTTACCCAACTTATTTATTTGGGACAAGATTTTAATCATTGAGTAACAAATGATATACAAATTAACATATTTGTCTTCATTTAAATGTATTATTTTTATTCAGTACTTCAGACTGAACATAAAGCCTACTGATATCATAGTAGTTCCAGTAAATCTACAATAACTGTCATTTTGTCTTTCGTTTTGTTTTACCTATAAAAACATTTTACAAAGCTGTAAATAAACTCATTCAACAGTTTTTAGCATGACAGAAATGAAAAAAATCCACTACAGTAACCCAAATAAGGAACTATCAATATATAATGTTAATTATTTGCTGGAAATTGACTCTTTTTAAAATTTGACAAGAATATTTGCTGTGTAAAAGTGTGACAGAATTTAAAAGACTAGAATGTGTAAGTATTTCAATCAAAATGAAACAAGCAAATGAGTTGATGTTTCACATTGCAAAGTGAAGATTACAAAATTCAATAGACGCAAAGCATCCAAGGAAGCAATCAGATCAAAATTATGGAGGAATCTATTTACCAGTTACTGATACAGTTTGAATGCCTAAATTTTAAATCATTGATATGCTAATAATTTTGAAATACAATGCAACTTCTGATTAAGGCTACCTTCCAAAATGTATCGAAGAAATTTTGAAATAGGTCAGGTAATTGTAAGCTTAGGTGAGTCTGTAGTTTACAAAATTGGACAAATTGAAAAGTAAAGATATATTTTGATTAAAGTATTGAAGCCTCTACTGCAGAGACAATGCAATAAAGGCACATCCATCTAAGTATAAAGTGCTTGTGAGTTTGTGAAAGATAATTAGTAGGACAGTTAGGTAAATGTACAGGTGAAAAGCAAACAGCAACTTAGAAAATTAATGATTTATGTTGATTATGAAACCAGAAGAATAAAACTGCGCCTTGTTGTTCATCCTTTTTAGTTTGAAGATGACCATGACCTCACTGTCATGGGTTCTTTGAGTTTGAAGATGATGATGACCTCACTGTCATGGATTCTTTGAGTTTGAAGATGACAATGACCTCACTGTCATGGGTTCTTTGAGTTTGAAGATGACCATGACCTCACTGTCATGGGTTTTTTGAGTTTGAAGATGACCATGACCTCACTGTCATGGGTTCTTAGAGTTTGAAGATGACCATGACCTCACTGTCATGGGTTCTTAGAGTTTGAAGATGACCATGACCTCACTGTCATGGGTTCTTAGAGTTTGAAGATGACCATGACCTCACTGTCATGGGTTCTTAGAGTTTGAAGATGACCATGACCTCACTGTCATGGGTTCTTAGAGTTTGAAGATGACAATGACCTCACTGTCATGGGTTCTTTGAGTTTGAAGATGACCATGATCTCACTGTCATGGGTTCTTTGAGTTTGAAGATGACCATGACCTCACTGTCATGGGTTCTTTGAGTTTGAAGATGACCATGACCTCACTGTCTTGGGTTATGTGAGTATATGGGTGGCTAATCTGGCAAATTGGACCTGCCCTTGACACTGGATAGGGTATGCAACATAGAAATGCTCAATCAACAGATGTGCTGCAGTTTTAAGATTGTCGCTGCTTGCAGGTTCGGACCTGCCTCTGCAATTCTCCAAAGTCGAAAGTAGGTAGCTCTGGTATGGATGAGACTGTAATGGGTGGAACAATCCTGTTTAAGAGCTTTCAATGACTTTGAGTCAATGTTGAAGTTTTTCAATGAAGACTTGAAGGAATCTTTGAAGTGTTTCTACTGACCTCGCTGAGATTGCTTTTCATCCATCAGTTCACTGCAGAAAACTTTATTTGGTTTTTGTTCATCTATATCCTGGTGACTTGGCCTGCACATTTCATCTGTGATTTCATCAGCAAATTGTAGATGCTTGGAATGAAAAGAACTACACATGACAGCGTACTGCAAAAATAGGTCATAATGGGTACATATCCACTGATGATAATTACATTTTCCTTTTCCAGACAGTAGGAGTCTCTTTTTCATTAGTCTGTTATTCACACTACTTGGGAGATTTTGTATAATTTTTGTTTGAAGTGTGTCATTAATTAATCAGTTAGGCATTTATCAGGTATAAATATTGAAAATATGCATTATAGACGAGAACCTATAAGCCTATCAGAGGCTTCGCACTTAGACTACTGTAGAACATGCTTTTTTATAAAGAGCTATTATTGTTAAAACTTATCTATTCCACTCATTTTGCTTGATAACTATCATTTATCATAATTTAATGAATAAGTATGCACATGTAGCCGGTTAATTTTCACCCAAACATAAATGTCTCTTTAAAACAACAGTAATTATAATCTTATTTGTGAATGATTCTTAAAATAACTAAACTGACCTGTTCAATCCAACTGGGATCAAAGACCAGATGTATCGGATCATGAATCAAACTTTCATCATCTTTTATTGCTTAATATATTATAATTACTTTGTGAACTTAAAATGTCAGGATACAAAACTATATTGTTATTAATTCTTTTGGGGGAAAGGGTTTACAGTGATTATTGACATTTCTTGAATTTTCTGCGAATAAGAGTTCAATCACTAACTATATGTATATTCCTTTTTTCTTGATTTTCATTTGGATTAAGGGTATTATGAAATAAAAGGTTTTAACCTTAAGATATTTCATTTTTTTGCATAATCTGTTTCTGGATAACAATGCTTTAAGAAATTGTCTATTAGTTTAATACACATTAGATAAATTTCATCAATATTGTGATGTTTTTTCTTGTTATCACAAATTATTAGTCCTTTGATGCATATGAGTGAAAATACATAGCGACGATATCTATATAATTGAGGCAACAAACACCGTACTTGTGCTTGTTCAATATGTCTCTTAGCTTGGTATTCATTGGATGAAATTCACTATGGAACAGAAATGTGCAGTCAAAATATGTGTTTTGAGAGCACTTCTGAATGGGATCATTATGTTTTGTGTGTAAGTTCAGTGGGCATTTTGTTCCATGTTGCTGGGCCCTGGTATGCAAAAAAACGTCCATATGACTTCGTTTTCATATTGGAAATAATAATAATAATGAGGACTTTTTATAGCGCCTTGTCTTTAGAAGCTCTAAGCACATTACAACATATATAATGATATGAATACAAAAAATAAACATACACCATGGAATTAGAAAACATGAAAACATGCTGAAAATATTTAAGGTAGGAATCATTATTAGGTCTTTTAGTTTGTTCTTGCAGTCGAAAAAGGTGAGTTTTAAGAGCACTATTAAAGAGGATCACTGTGTCTTTGTGTCTAATTCAATGGGCAATTCATTCCATGTTTCTGGGCCCTGGTATGCAAAAGCATGTTGTCCATATGAAGTCGTTTTCATAGTGGGTATAAAGAATATACGATTATCAGAAGATGAACATGAGTATTTTGCTGGTGTGTACACATGAGTGAGGCCAGATAGCTATGTTGGACTGGAGTCCATCAGTGAAACATGGTACAGAATAAATTTTGTTTGATTCTGGATCGAATGGATGGCCAGTCACAGGCACTTGATTCTGGGTAAATTAATGTATACACTCACCATGGTGAGTGTATTCATTAATTTACACAGAATCAAGTGCCTGTGTGGCCAGTGTAGGGTACAGAGCAGAAGGGAGGTATTTGTGAATGCATCTCAGCTCAAGATATGCAGCCGTACATATATTCATGACATGTTGGTACAATGTAAGAGTACTGTCCAGAGTAACACTTAGGTTTCATATTGACTGTGTGAACTTAATGTTGATATTGCTGATATTTATTATTTGAGGTAAAGGATGTATATGAGAAAGTCTTTGTGTTGAGATCAGAATAGCCTCAGTTTTATCATCATTCATCTGCAGCTTGTTACATGTCATCCATGATTTCACATCAGAAATGCACATCTCTACTCCTTGGATGGTAGCATAAACTTTAGTCGGGTAGCTAGATTTGTATATTTGGGTGTCATCAGCATACAATTGGTGAGACACTGGATGATGATTTATGACACTTGAGAGTGGCTGAATGTATACAATGAAGTGAACAGAACCCTGTGGAACACCACAACATGGATCAACTGTGTTGGAGTGTATTCCATTTGCAGACACAGTTTGTGTCTTGACCAAGCAAGACTTGAACCACTGTATATACTAAGGCTGTATCATATATGCTGAATACATAATGGATATACCGGATGTGAAATAACATATGGTCTCTTGGGTCAAATACTGCAGACAATTAGAAGTAGAACAGTAATCTTTCCACTATCTAAAGTAGAGAGAAATTAGGTCATTAACTACTTTTAGAGTAGTTACAGTACTGTGACATTAGGGCGATATGCAGACTGTACATTGCTAAAATGAATCGGATAAGATACAAGTTGGGATGGAAAAACCTTTTCTAAGATTTGTTTTATATAAATGGAGATTAATATTTGGGCAGTAATTATTTAAATTGTTATGGTCACAGTTAATGTTAGCACTCCATATTTATAAGGGTTTGAGTGAATTTAATAATATGATAACTGTTTTACATGGTGTCAATGAAGCATAAAGAATCAACACTTCATTATTTACATTAACTTATTGTATATAACCTTTCACTATTACAGTTAATGTATATTCCAAGATGGCAGCTATTAGTGGAAATCTACAATATAGCATATATTATCTGTATTTGGAGATGATATGAACATAAATCATAAAGTTACAACATAATTTGGAACTATAGAACTATGCTGTCTATTTGGGTAATCAGTGATTAAATAAGAGTTGTTAAAACCACATTGGTGAAATAGTGTGACAGAGCAGTTATTTTCCACTGGTGACAAAAGTAGTTTTTTGTATGCATTAAGGTTTTGTTTAAAACTGATTAGATTTCCTTTACCTCTTGATCAATTATTTAGTACTACCAGTAGTTACTTATCAGTAATTAAGCCAATGAATCCATTTTGATATACACATCCACATGCCTTATACCTTGGGGTCAAAGTCAAAGACAATGAATCTATTTATATTTCCTTAACCCCTTTATGAATTTCTTACTTGAAATCTTGGAGCAGCCAGTTCATTCTGAAACACCTCTTGAGCATGGGGTCAAAGTCATCAATAATGTTAATTTTAGTTTTCATTGTGCATATCCTTTTTATTTGAATCCTGTGAGCAGTTCTGCTATCACAGTTATGCTCAAGATGCTACATCACAGCACAAAGACAATTCACTCTAGAGAGTAATAATTGAATAAATTAATGTTTGTCTCACAAAATATAAATTTAAAATTTCAAAAGGAATATTTAGAAATTAGTTTGCATAGGAAGAGGATGAGCCCCGTTCCTTTATGCAAAGATTTTACATGAAAACACAAAATATGGCAATTGTTATTAGCGTATATTATTCCACTGTTTGGGCAAAAGCTACCCAGTAGGTTCTTGTATTATGATTCTAATAAACATTATTACACCAGCCCTAGCTCACTGTGTTTTATCTTTTTCATGTTGAAGTCAACTATGTAAATAAGATATGAACATATTTATAAAATGATTATGAAATGTATTATATGTTGATAAAATTCAAATATTCTGTAAAGAGGAATGATATACATAAGGCCACTATTTACTACATCTCCTGATGGAACATTTACTGGACCTGCACTGGCATAACAGTATTGTTATTCACATCAGAAACAATGCTTGATTATTGTGGTATTGTTCCTTTATGGGATATTCAAACTAATGAAAATTTTAAATTTATTTACATTGTTAAGACTTAATAGGCAAATAAGTAACTGTCTCAGGAATGGTAACAAAAATGGAATTCATTGCCCATATAATTGTGTGATGACCAACCGTTTGCATTATGGTATATTTGGTCAGTCACTGTTTCCAGAATCTTAAAAATGCACCAATTGATTTAAAATTTTCAATATATACATTTTACATTTCACCCTTTCAATGTGAAGGTAAAGTTTTTATGTTTTTACAGGATACTGTGCTGACACTACAAGCAATGTCTGAATATGGAAGCCTGTTTTCTAGTGACCTCAATATACATCTAGATGTCACCACTTACAACTAAACTCGGAAAATGACTGCAGAAAATTGATGTGCTTGTCCTCAAGATGACAGAGGTAACTTTGCATACTATATTAAGTGTGACCCTACTAAAGCACACTCCATTATAACATGAATTTGGATATAACATGGTCATGGCATGGCTTCCGAAATTTAATATACATGTATTTTTCTCACACACAAAATAAATTCTTACTTAAAAGTACGAAAAAAAATGTAAAAAAAACTTTATTATTATTTTGGAGAAGAGATCCCACATGAATAATACAAGACAATTGTAGCATGGCTCTTGCAATTTTAAATGCATTTTTCTTGTACATGAAAAAAATATTTTTTTCTTCTTTAAAGTACAAAAAAAATAAAGTGTATAACGTTTATTCTATGATCGCATAGGGCTTTGTCAATGTCGTTAACTTTGATTTTTTTTTTTCCTTATTGGTGGCAAAATATACCATCTGGCAATCTTTTTATGGGCGATATTGTTTGGCTGTTAAACTTTTTTATACAGCAATTGTTTTGGAGTGAAGAAATTCATCAGAGGCCCCATGAAAGTAAACTGCAAACTTGATATAAAATGCACCGAAATTTATCTATTGCTACATAATTTCTTTGTCCTTCATGACAAACCAGTGCATTGTTATATCACAATCTGCTTATGTTGACATCGAGTGTGAGTACTATATGTTGTGAGATAACTGCTTCTTTTTTTTACATTTCTGGCAGTGGAGATCAACTGGACGAGGCATTATTTCATCATCTATCTTTTGTCAGATTTTCATCTGCTCACTAGTAATTAATATATTTACATAGAGTGACATTTGTATCTGAATGGTAAGTAAGATTCCTCTTTTTTCCACCCAGAATTAAATCTTTAAGAACATTCACATTTTCTGTACTAATTCTTGTCATCAGATCAGATCACCTGCACCTCTATTGTCCGTTGACCCTTTGTTAAATTTTTGATGCATGATTTGAAAGCAGCATCACTTCGCTACTACAAATGTAAAAGAAAACCATCTTGTTGGTCTATTCAATAGGCAGCAGGGAGAAACTAAAGCTACAATTGACCAAATGGCTTAAAATGCAAACTTTTACAGACTTGGGACATACTGAAAAGTAAATGTGCTTCTTAATTAGTTACATGATCTTGTGATGTTTACCCAGTGAATTCCTGTGACAAAATATGTACACATATATATGTACAAATCCATGAGTCTCTAACTAAAGTAAAATATTATATCTTCCTTCTTTCACTACAGGTGTATTTTCTATTTAATATAATTTTAAAACAATTTAAGATGGTAACTTTGCCAGTAAAGCATGCATTTTACCACAAGCATTTATTACCTTGTAGTTAAAATTAATTACACAATGTAGTTTGTACAGTCATCCATTAGAAGTCAAATGGCTAAAACACATGATGTAATGACTGAAGTGTGAACACAAGTTTTATCAATATATAATCCACTGAACAAGACATATCATAAGGTGTCCATTGCATGGATGCATTTCATTCTGCATCTGGTTTCTGGCTAAAGTGTTCAAATAATTTTTTGAGGGGATCCAAAACCTTCAAGACCTTTGTATCTCTGTACCACAAATATTTTGGAGAGAATCAGAACAAATTACTTTCAACACTGGAATTCTCCAAAGTATAAACTATTGGTTAAATCCAAGGACATCTTTTTATTTTTAGTTCTTGGGTGTGGGAAGTGAATGATTTTCTTCTGAATCATTCTATAAGTACGTGAGTTAGTGAAGGTAGCCTCTTTCGTTGACCTTCTATGAATTTCCATAAAATCATGTGATCCCTTGTTTGCGTAAAAAAACGGTATTTAAATTATTGTACTGGGAGAGATTCAGTAGAATCTGGGCTTTTAAGTTAATAGTTGTGTTTTGAGTTATATTGTAAATTTATTTTATTTATTTGGAGGAGAAAACATGTGCTCATAATTTCATTTGGATGATTATAAAACAAGAACTGCACGTGACATCGTCAGCCATTTTGGATTACATCGTCAAGATTCGAACCTGGAACTATTAGAACATTTATTTATCAGGACTCTTGCAATTCCATTAGTGGATTATTTTTGTGAATTCTATATTGGATTAATGTTGGATTTGATTCTCTAAAACCGTAAGTTTATTTATTTTATGAAAATAATTATACTTAATAAATTCATTGTTAAAGTTTTACAAGCTTGTTAGTTTTCACTCTTTCTGTGTTGCTGCTTATTCGAGCCTAAGCACGTAACAATATATATATATATATATATATATATATATATATATATATATATATATATATGTTACATAGTATAAATATCCTACCAGAATATCTCAAATAAAGCTTCTAAGATTATAGCAGATGACTAAAGTATTCCTACAAGTGCAAAGAGTATGTCTCTGATGCCCAAAAATTCCAAGCAGACAAAATGAACATTCTGGTCGATTTGTCAATGTGAGCAGAGTGGCTCATATACTTTCTAGATAAATGGAACATTAAATTTTCTTTTCTCAAGGCCAGTTCATCAAAGGCTAATAATATATATGTATGTACATAGTATAAAGAGGATTCAAATTAAATTAGGATGTCATTATTAGATTGCAGTAACTCAAAATCAGTAGCATACAGAGCTAAAATGCCATCTGGGGTGGAGGTCTGAGAGACTGCACTCTGCCTCTTAGTTTTGGCGGCGGCGTCATCAAGGGCAACTTCACCAAATATTTAAAATAGATTATCCTCCTTGTTCCCTCTCTCTTTCACCCTTTTTCATTTTCCTTTTATTTTCCTTCATTTTTCTCTTCCTTATTTCTTTTTAAATATTTTGCCACCCCAACAGAAGAGCCACTCAGTGCGATTTGCCTCCATTGCATGCTTTCTGTACACAAGTCCTCATGATCAATGTTTGAGGCAGTAACTAGCTTACATCACAGGCGGAGGCATTCCAGAAGGAAAATGATTCATTTATCCAAAAGGCTATACAGAAGTTTGCATGGAACTAAATCCCCATATCCTGTTCTGCTGAATTGTTTTCTTGCTTTGTTCATGGGATTGCAATCAGCTGAGGACATGTGGATAATTTTATTTCAGGTTCCAGTCTCCTCCTTACTAGCGAATGTTCCAGAAGTGAATATAACCGCTACTGGAAAAGGAACTGCACTTGCTCAGGTTGGTTTTATGTAGTCATTGTTTTGTATTAAAAAATAAACTACTAATGGGATTATGTAACATGAAAGATCTATAAGGTGAACTAAATGTAAAATTTAACTGTTCTTATAAACTGAATGGGTAACACCATGAACAAAAACCGTAAATGAATGGAAACAGTATGCTTTGTATATATAAAATATGAAATAAATCTACGGATGAAAGTTAACTATGTGCCTGTTTGAGTTCATCATTGTATATAAGAATGTATGTTTGTATTGAGTTACTGGTACAGCAGCACAATTCTGGCTATATAGTGTATAGATTAACAACGTATTAATTGATAATCTGCAAAGGTCTACAGAAAAGCGCAAAAAAAATTGGTAACTGTTTCATTTCTGTGTATTTGTTACTTGACATTCATTTAATCTATGCTGCTGTTATAAAATAGTCTAATAAGTGATCCAGAAAACTATGTATAAATCATGTCACATGACTGTACAAAGTGGCTGACTATAAGCTGAAAATTCTACCTTCCCATGTGTATATGTTATTAATGAGGTACAAAGGATCATTTGCAATGTCTAGTACAGATGGTGGTCAATGACACTTTAAAAAAAATGATTTCCTTTATTTAGTTTTTAACAGTTATGATTGTTTGATCAAGTTTCAGTGAACAAGCTTTCTTTGTCAGTGCAGTTAACTTTAGATCAGCATACTAATCAATGCATTCTCAGCATCTAGTGTCCTGGCTGTCTTAGCCCCAGAAAGGATTAGTTTATTGATATGGAATTTTTGCTTCATCTATCAGATTTGATGCATTCCAGTGATTGGTCTTTTGCAATAATTTGGAGCCACAAATGGGCCACATTTATCTCATGGGTTCAGGACCCAAACTTTTTGGCCATGGATGCAATGTCAATCATTTGGGAAGGTTGATGGACATGTTACTATCCCCCACAGTCTTAGTACCAAACATAATACAGAAAATAGGTGGTCAGAAGTACAAAATAATTATGATAGCCTCTTTCCAATGATTGCCTCAATCCCTCAACTGGCTGACTTTTTCTCTGGTTTTAAAGAGAAAACGTGAGCACCAGTTACCATCAATGGCTTGAGTTTATGATATCTGACACATTCAGACATCATGGCAGAGGAGATATTGGTCATGATAAAAATCCATCTAAACTGCTGGCCATTTTTAATTTGAATAGGACAAAATCCATCACTTATTTCAAAATTCAAACTGTCCTGGACCTTATCTTCAGTTTATATTGTAACAAAACTAGACGTACTAGCCAACAGGGGTGGTCAAAGATATGATCCCTCTCGTCTGTAGATAAGTCAAGAGCAGTGCACCTGCTAGATACTCTCCATGCTCTTAAGCACTACTTGAAGCACACAGAGACAGGTCATAACATGTGCAAAGGACACTTTCTCCCTGTGCAGGTGGGAAAACAGGTCATTACCTCCCAAGTCAAATCATTGTTGCTTAAGTTTGTTATATTCTCAGCTTACTCTAACATTCCAAAATGTACAAGTCGCTTTTTTAGATCATTACTTCATGAAAAAAGAGTGATCCCTGCAAACCTCACTTTCAAACATAATGTAGCAATTTTAGACATCATATATCTGTTTGTGGACATCATATTATCATCTCTATGAGTTTTAATCTCAGGGATTGAGCTTCTCAAAGACAACACTTGAATCTAGTGGGTCTCAATGATGCAGCCAATATGACTTGCAGACCCAATTAAACCAACACTGGAATCAGCAGTGAATTTTTAGGGTAAGAAGATTTGATAATGAGACTTCCTTTGATTTAGGGTAAGAAGATTTTATAATGAGACTTCTTTATAATGAGACTACGAGTGACAACGGTGATCGGTTTCTATCCTTCTGCGGCATCAACAATATCTGCATTGGCAACACGTACTTCGCTCACAAGACCATCCACAAGAAGACGTGGCGATCACCGGATGGTTTCACCTCAAATGAAATTGATTACATCAGCATCAACCAGCGGTGGCGATCAGCACTGCGCGATGTGCAAGTCTTCCGCGGGGCCGATGTTGGATCCGACCACTGCCTCCTTGTGGCCACGATCAAGTTGAAACTGAAAGCGATGAAGATGAAGACAGTCACCAAACCATTTAACACGGCAAAATTGAAAGAGAGAACCATTGCCGAACAGTTTCGGATCGAACTGACCAATCGATTTCAACTGCTCGAGGACTCGGACAATATCGAAATGCAGTGGACGCAGTTCAGAGAAACCGTTACCGAGGTAGCAGAGAGAGAGTGGTCGGATAGAAACGAGGCACACAACGGAAGCAGTGGATCACTGACGACACATGGGCGCTGATTGACGAAAGGAAATTAAAGAAACGCCAACGAGACCAGGCGAAAACAGAAGAAGAAAAGGAAGAAACGGCACAGGAGTACCAAACACTGGACCGATTGGTCAAACGAAGTTGTAAAATAGACAGGAAGGATTGGTTGGAGCGAAAAGGAGACGAGGCCCAGGAAGCGGCAGACCGTGGAGATGCAAGGACTTTGTTCCGGGTGGTCAGGGACCTTACAGGGGTCAAAAGTGGATCCAACTTTCCGATCAAAGACAAAAACGGCAAGGTCCTTGCCAGCAAAGAAGAGCAGGATGAGCGTTGGATGGAGCATTTCCGTGAGACACTCAATCAGCCACTGCCAACTTTCGACTTCACCGATGCACCACCTCCTACAAATTTGGATGTGAATATGGAGGACATCAATACCGCCGAAGTCATGGCAGCGATTCGTTGCCTCAAAAACAATAAGGCGCCCGGCATCGACCAAATCTCAACAGAAATGCTGAAGGCAGGAGGAGATGTTGTCGTGCAGAGGATCACCAAACTGCTTAATGACTGCTGGAATAGCGAGTGCGTGCCAAGTGACTGGAGAAAGGGAGTGATCGTCAAACTACCGAAGATAGGCTACCTGGCCGATTGTAACAACTGGCGCGGTATTACTCTCCTCTCCGTTCCTGGCAAGGTCTTCTGCATTATCATCCTCAAACGCCTGCAACGCGCTGCGGACCAGGCCCTGCGGGAAGAAGAGGCTGGATTTCGAAGCGGCCGGTCGTGCAGTGAGCAAATCTTCGCCCTCCGAAATATTCTCGAACAATGCACTGAATTCCAAAAGCCGCTTGTCGTCAACTTCATCGACTTCAAAAAGGCCTTTGATAGCGTCCACCGTGAATCCCTGTGGCTCATTGCAAGGTCATTTGGCATTCCACCTCGTTTCATCACCATCTTCAAGAATCTTTATCGCGAGTCCAGCTGCTGCGTACGAACGGACGCTGGCCACACACCCTTCTTTGGCATTGAGACAGGAGTCCGTCAGGGATGCATACTCTCGCCTTTCTTATTCCTTCTGGCAATAGATTTTGTCATGAGAAGGGCGATGGACCATCCGAAATATGGCATCACGTGGAAGGATAAGGCACGCCTGACAGATCTGGATTTTGCTGACGACATTGCGCTGCTGGCAGAGAATGCGAGATCTCTTCAGGAAATGACCACCAACCTGGAGGTGGAGGCGGCTAAAGTTGGATTAAGAATTAGCACAGAAAAGTCGAAGACACTGGCGGTCAACCGGAAGACACCTGTGCGGGTCAGCGTAGGCGGCCAGACCATCGGCCAAGTCGAGCAGTTCACCTACTTGGGAAGCACCATCGACAAGGAAGGTGGAGCTGATGCAGACATCAAATGCCCAATTGGCAAAGCGGCGGCCGTATTCCAACGTCTTCTCCCAATTTGGACACGTCGGTCGATTCACACAAACACCAAACTTCGCCTCTTCAACACTATCGTCATCCCATCCGCCATTTACGCCTGCAAGACATGGAAAGGCACGAAGAAGCTGGTCAACAGGCTGACCGTATTCCAACAGCGATGTCTGCGACGTATTCTTCGTGTCACCTACCACGACCACATCACTAACGAGGAAATCCTCAGAAGAGCAAACACCCGAAGCCTGGGAGAAGTGGTCGCAGAAAGAAGATTATGTTTCGCGGGACATGTTCTGAGAATGGCCGAGACGTGCCACGCAAAGACGGCGATGTGGTGGACACCAGCACGTAGGAAACGAGGCATTGGACGACCGAGAAAGACATGGCGACGGACATTTACAGAAGATCTGCAAGCCGTCAATATCAACTTAGACGCAGCGGAGGTTAAGGCTGCCGATCGAGATGGCTGGAGAAAGCTTGTTGCCCTATGCGCCCCACTGCGCGGAAGGACATAAAGAAGAAGAAGAAGATTTTACTAATCATCTTCTTAACTTGATAGATCGGTTCCTGTTACCATATGCTCTAAGTAGGAATGCATGCAATCATTCACATACGGAAGCTAATCTTTCTTATGTAGAATTATATCCAAGGTATAGATAGGATGTTCAGCATTCTCTCCTATTACCCATTTTTCTAATGTTATATCATGATTCGGGAATGTATTTGAAGGAGAATGCAAATTCTAAGAAAATTATGTTTCACTGAGAATACCTACTGGGTCATGTTACTGAAAACCCTCCCACAATTCTGCCATGCCAACATAGCCATTAGTCTATTGCACAGCTTAAAAACTAGCTACATTTATATTGTCCACTCCCATCTTGTCCTGTCTTTCTCAAAATGCTTTGTAAATATTGGAACTGAACTATTTATGTGTAAATAAAACTGTTTCCTTTTTATTCTCACCAGTTGATGTCAAGTCCTCTCATGTTTTGCAACACAGGGCTAGAACGAAGAAACCAATATTTGTCCTTTTTTTTTTGTTTTTCTAAAGTGCACAAAATCCAACAAATGTGCATCATTGGTTTTTGATCAAAATATGATTATTAAAAACTTTGAAATAACCATGTTTTGCTCTTAATATTATCACTTGCTTATATACATTTATAAACAGCTATTATCACTTGCCTATATACATTTATAAACAGCTGGACACTTACAGAAAGTAGTTGAATGAAAGTGGTTAAAATGGGTTTACCCACCAGTTTCATGGCAGAATTAGACAGTTCAAACACCAAAATACCAAACCTCAAAATGCAAGAAACTGGTTCAATTTGAAAGTGATGCCAATTTGATACCACAATGCCTTTACAATTTTGATTTTGCCTCATCTCCTGAAGATGGTTATATCCATACAGGATTTGCACTGGAACATATCTTATTTTATGCTCATTTTTTTTCTCAGTTAACTTTTCATCGTTGGAATCGTTCAGCATTTGATGATATTACAATCATAGAGGAACTACTTTCTATTGTAAATAAAAATGAATGCAGATGCCAGCACTTCTTATTTGTAAACCAATCATGTATACTCATGTAGCAGGTGCTTTACATTTTGGTTGATTAAATTTGTTTCTGAATGAAATAAAACAGATGTTTCATGGACTGCCACATACCAGCTGCTTTGCTACATTCCACATTAACTTTTAGATACAATGTTTTGGATTTAGGTAGGCGATGGATACCAGATTTCATAAAATTGCTGGGTATCTATAAAAAGCATGCAAGTGACAACGCATACACCATTTTATTTACCTGGTAATAAGAATGGCAAAAAATACACTTACAGAATTACATGAGCCATGTCATGGGATTCAAGCTTGATTACATATTTCAAAATTGTACTGTAATTTCGACTATATTCCAGTTGTAACTACATCCTCCTTACTGCACTCAAAATGAAAGAAACATTTTATTCCATAGCGTCTTTTCGATAATTATAATTAAAAGACTTCATATTTTCCTACATTATAATGCAAAACATTCAATGGCAGAACAGAAACACACTTGCAGATATCAACACATAACATGCTGCTCCATCATTGCTGAAATCTGATGTACTTCATGTAGAATTGGCACATAATTTCAGTCCATACTCAAAAAAGTTTGTAGAAATGATGAAAATACCAAAATATATTCATTCCAGATCTAATGGAAATATTGCAGTCCATATTCATTCACAATATGACTCCAAATTTCTATTTTAAGTAGACCAACATGCCATTTTCTTTTGAAAGTTATCACAGAATTAAGTTCAAATTTATTTTGGCAGAGTTATTTGCACATTAATAACATTGTTCTTGTTTAACAATGAAACTGCACTTGTTTATTTAGTTTGGAATACAGCACACATTCAGTTATTTTGTTTTGTGAAGTATACTTTTTATTTTTACATGATTAAACCTTAGGAAGAATATAAAAATGAGCATATAATAAAAAGGTTACTGCATTTGTATGGGAAAATATGAATTAGTTTTGTCAGATGGATATACTGCACTCCCAAGGTCATGCAGTATTTCCATCCAAAAAACTTGTTTATATTTTCCCACACAAATGCATTATCCTATCATTATGATAATAAGTATGATTTTTCCTCTTGACTGTATACCTACACCAATATGGGGTTTACTTGAAAACAATTCTTGCAATACATGTATATAGTTTGTCATATAAAATTGGTTCTGATAAGATCCATCAAGATGGCTTCTATAGTGGCTATTGTGATAAATCTACTTTTGAAAGGATCTTCATATCAACATGGCATTTAACAATTATTTCACAATTCTCATATGTTGTTGGTCCTATATTAAAATGATGCTGATTTAACGTTCAAACTGTTTGGATGTTTTGTGGCCACTTTGAAAATCCTTTTATATCTAGATCTTCTGAACAGATCATTGTACCTACATTGTTTTCATTTAAACAGTATAACAAATCATTATACCTACATTGTGTTTTCACTTAAACAGTATAACAGATTATTGTACCTACATTGTTTCACTTAACAGTATAACAGATCATTGTACCTACATTGTTTTCATATAAACAGTATAACAAATCATTGTACCTACATTGTGTTTTCACTTAAACAGCACTAACAGTAAGTAGCTGATCTTGAATCAATGTGATTCTAATCTGACCTTCAACATGACAGCATTTGGTGGTAATCAAAAATGTGTTATCAGTGCTATTCCTGAAGATGTGGTTCCATTGTCACTAAATGCATTTTTAAAGTAAATTTTGTATTTTTTCCTGTATGAAAATCTTGCTACTAAGTTTTCTCTGCTACTGTGAAAACCATCTTCATGGACTTAGGACCATATTGAACCTATGAACATGGTGACTTTTACAAATAATAAATTTTAATTAGACAATATATTTAATAGGATATCAGTAAACAAGCTGAGAGTAACAACCCAACAATGATTTCAAAGTCAAATGTCATAGGTTTTTCATGTGTAATGGTTTGTGACAATGATGGCACAGAATTTTATCAGACCTAGTTTGTGGATGTATCAAAAGTACCTTGAATGATGCAAGTTTAATGCGAGGTTGGAGTTGATTATTGATTTATTCCTACTTAGTATCTGGTTGTAGTATCTGAGATGAATTAATTTATCTTGAATCTTTTATATTATAATTAATCTCAGAGATCATGAAATGAAATATGTTGTACCATGCTTGTCTTGTAAACTTGTTAACTTAACAAACCAAGAATGTTCTATCTGAATTTGGTATGTTACAGTTTTGAAAAAAATATCGTAGTTATGTACTGTGCAGTTAAAACAGGAGCGAAGAATTGGAGTTTTGGTGTATTCCTACATGTTCTTTTCAACCTGCAGTACATCAGTCCTTTTAAAGGTCTCTTGTCTTAAATATATAGCATTTTGTTTAATACCACATCAGTCCTTTTAAAGGTCTCTTGTCTTAAATATTTAGCATTTTGTTTAATACCACATCAGCATGAGAACACTATTTGGTTCTGACGTAGATTGGACTTGGAAATTGAATCGACAGTTTGAAATTATCAAGTTTTAATAAGAAGTCATATAATTTGTTACATTTTCCAAACAACATTCTTAGTACACCGTAATTAAAGATATTCAAGGAAATTTTGATAAATGAACATATAACTTTCACCTAGTGTAGGCAGTACATTAATATTTAAATTCCAAAAAAACAATTTTTATTAAGCAAAATTTGTTGTTTATTTCTCTTTTATTCCTCTAAAGTGTAATCATCATAAATTCAATGTGTATTTAAACATAAAATGTGTCACGTACTATACCTTAAAAGTAATGTCTGCAAGCATATTTCATCTGAGAAGCAAATTAAGTGCCGACTGTATTTCGATAACTGACTTGTGAAAGTATTTGTTGTACTGTTGCACTGAATTAAAGCTGGCCTACTCTGTATTATCAAATTAATTATGTCTTTTAAATCAAATAATGAACGTGGAATAAAAGAAAATTTAAAAGGCAAGTAAGTCCTACATACTTAAAATCTAATGGCCCCAGTCAGATGTTGGGTGAACTCACTTCAGTTGATTAATCGAACACTGTTATAAATGTTATTCAGTACATAATTAAACTACCTTAAATTAACTGACTAATTCATAACTGATCAAATATAAAAAGGCATCCAAGTTAAATGAATACTTCATAAAACAAAGAGTTTGGTTTCATAGATATGGATCATTGTGGGCAAGTGAGTTTAGAGAATTCTTGAACTGGCACTTAGATCTATCCTCAAGGATGATAAGAAGATTCACTATTACTTTCAATGAAATGACATCTGTATTATACTAATTGAACAATACAAACATTGAGTTTTTAATGTATGTTATTGGCTCACAAAATAAATGCCGCCAGTTAAAAAAAAGGATACTTGTTTGGTGGTGAATATATCGACAGCTAGTTCTCTGTTCCTCTGACTCCTGGCTTGGTGTATTGATATCCAGTTCCACTCTGGGAACCAGACTAAAGAAGAAGCAGTAATGTATTGCACAGATGTTTTCACTTATACTTGATGGTTGTTGAAACCAGTTTGAACGATCTTTTACATGTTAGACATTTTAAAAATAAATGTTGTTCATACAGAAAAACAAACAACTTCATTAGAAAAAGCATGTTATTAACAATTATTATTGATGTGATTGTAAAATGGGGATTCAGTCATTCTTGAGCCTTTTCTCAGTATAAAGAGGATTTTCTTCATTTTTAGAGGTCCTTCTTTATCTTGCATCCTCGCTTATAGTGTGGTATATGTGTGTGAACTCAATGTGCATGAGTTATCGAGGGAGAGGTGTAGTTTATATTTACCATGACATATGTATCAATATTTAAATCACTATAATCTTTAAAGAAGATCTCAGTTATGCATCAGTCGTGATTTGATACTAGTTGCAATTAATTAATGAAATCAAACTGGTCATATGTCTTGATTTCACTTTTGCTATCATTAATTTATTATTATTATTATTATTATTATTATTATTATAAATAATTGTGCAATTAAGTTTTATCAATCAAACCCCCAGAAAGATGCCTCTTTCTGCAACATTTGTGCAAACTGTGAATGCACTTCCATAAGTAATAGTTTCCTTGATAAGAAAAATAATGCTTTTTAACGCACTTTTAATTGGTTATATAATTCTAACTAAATGGAAGTTATGTGCTTTGACATAGTTTCAATTTTTGTATTGTCAGTACAATACTCTACCAACCGAACTATCACAGCTCCAGAATAATAAATCAGAGATTAATTGTTTTGAAAGGTACCTGCTTAACTTACGCTATGAGTGTGCAAATTCCCATCCTAATTCAATCCATATGTATCTGATTTCATTCCCATTGTGGCCAATAATAGCAATTTATCCCATCCACCTTAGGTTAGATTTAGCAATGCATATTTTTGTCTTACTATCTAGTCTATCTCAACTCTACAATCAATATTTGGCAACATTTTGTGTACTGTAGGTCACCCTCACAAAAGATGTACTTGGACAATGAGACAATGTATACTTTTTACAGTATCTTTACTAAAATTATGAAACTCCTGTTTCTTAAACATTTAAATTACTTTTGAACAAATTAAACAGACCTAACATAGATAAAGTATGCCTATTGAAAGACTGGACAACAGAACAATATATCAAAAATACATACACGGGCAAACAAGAACTCCCATCAAAATAGTCTGTATGTGCTGTGTTAATGATCAGTGGCAGATAGACACAGTTGATGTGCAAACTTAAGAATAAAGAAAAAATAATAATCTATGTTAATACATTTTGGCAGTGATATATTTTCAAAATATGTTTGGTTTGATATAGTGTAAACAAGAAAGGGACATGACAACATGATTCTTTTAAAGTAATCTTCAAAGTGAAAATCTACAAAACAAAAAGAGTTTACATGATGGAAGAGTTTTACTACAAGAAAATAGAAAACATTGACCACTTTTAAACTTTGACAACAAAGCATCTGTAGTGGGGAAGATCTATAAAAAAAACCACAAAAATGTGTAAGTATTTCACTCAAATTTAAATTAGAAATGGGTTGATGTTTTACCAAGCAAGTTGATGGTTACAATAAAATGCTCTTAAATCAAGTGATGTGACAGAGCCAAGGAAGAAATCAGATTTTGAAGATCTGCCACATATTACACAACAGCAAATCTGGCTCTATGCAGTTTTCAGTTGGACTCGTCTTATAAGTGACAAGGTACTGTACCGGAAATTCATTGTAGCTGTGTTAGTAAGATGTTGATGAATAGCAGTCACTATTTAAAGATACTGTCACATTTTTCTTGGTAAATCCCACATTAGTTTGAATAGTTGAAATTGCATGGGTGTAAAGCAACTACCATCTTTCTACATGTACTTACAGCTGACATCCTGGACTAGAAACAAAAGAACACATAATGATTACAAAAGCTAATGTCCATTCATGGTACACTGTATCTAATTGGTAATGTGAAGAGATGCACCTTTCCAAGTAGACTGAAGCATTGACAACCATGTCGGGGCAGAAAAGAGAATCCTTCAAAAAAAGTACATCACAAGACCTTTAATAAATTAAGCTGATTTGATACATCTTTATGATTTCCATATTACAGGTATTTTAAATATTTACAGTAATAAGAGGAAAGTCAAGTTCATGAGCCTTTGGTCCTGATCATGAAATTATGCTTACTCTTCAGTTAGTGAGGACCGTACACCCAACAGTCCTGTAGAGTTCTAGGTGTCATTTCTTAGCAATAGGTAGCAACACACATCAAACATTTAACAAAATTGCCTATTTATTTACAATATGTTGGATTAAATTAATATCAATTATATACTCCCTTCCATTGACCACCAAGCATGAAGAGAAGAGATCATTCTATCCCATGGATGTGTCTTTTCTATCTGGCAATGAAACAAGCCCATGATCACACAATGGGGTTCGCATTTTGTTGATCAACGGAAACCTCAAAGATCAGAAGAAATGGATGTTTTGTCTAATGAATACAAACTCTAAAATCATTATATGGCAACATTTTGTCTGTCCAGTCAAGCTCAGTGGTTGACTTAAGCCAAATGTGTGTACTTTTAAGGGGACCTCAAAGATTAAGATTTGTAACCACAAAGAACAAAGCAGGTCAAAATTTGCACACTGAAGAAGACCACAAAGGTCAACTGTTGGATAACGCATTGAATACTTTTTTCAGTCTCAGCTGGACAGAATATATACATGAAAAACACATGGAGTCACTGGTGTGAAAGCTTATCTGTTGTCGTTTATCCACCTGTTTGTCATATCGTATCCATTTATCAGAAAAATGAAATTAAAAAAATAAATGACATAAAAATCACATAAGAATTTTTTGGTGAACTACTTTAATAGGATAGGATGACTACATGATAAAATTTCTTTTCAATATCCTGAAATTTGTATCCATGTAACAATATTCAAATACCTAAAACAACAACCAAGTCAATTATGGTGTGAGGTATAATAAATTGAAACCATTTTGTCTATTGGATTAGGAATATCAAGCTATTCAAGTACATTGTACATTAAAAGTGAAGAACTGAAAAGAAACATTGTTGGTGTCCTAATTTTACCCACTGTTGAATTTGCTTATTTTAATTTCTAAATACTGTACTGTATACATCAAAACTGCTGATATACAAATTGTATCAAATAGTGATAATTATCAGTGATGTTGTCTCAGTCAACAGATGACCTTGTTATGTTTTATTTAAATTAAATGAATGCAGTCATTGGGCTTTTGTTCAAATTCCATAAATCATGTTTTTACAGTACAGGTTTTTACAAGTGAGTCAGAAAATAACGTTATAACAAAAACAGATACCAACATGTATAATAAAAAATTAGTATTACTTACATACTCATGAAATATTACAACCAAAAATAGATTGCTTCATGGTATGAACTTAGAGTAACAAAGTGAGTGCTAAATCTAATCACTCACTTTGCACACCTGTAATATCTTAAACAGGTATGCTATTAACAGGAATCCTTCAATGAATCTTTAATGTCTTGAACAATTTTTATGTACTATTTGATCACTTATCTCATTTTAATTGCTTTATTTGTCTGAAAAAGTGACATATAAACTGCATATCATGTACATTTAATTGCCGATGGCCTCATGGAATGGTTTGTTAATACAATGAGCTTAATTTTAAAATAAAGTCATTATTATTAGTTGTAATATTGGTGTTAGTGAAAACAAAATTGCATTTTTATTTTAGATTACATGTATATCAATCCAGCCATGCCTGCATGGATAATCATCAGATGTATATTTCAATTCAAAAATAAAATTTGATGAATGACAAAAATTAAAATGGTTACATTAAGGAAATTGAGAAAAACCACAGTACTGGTGTAACAATTTAAATCAAGCAGAAGTGTGATGAATACAAGATAAACTCATGGGATAATACAAAACAAATATTTGCACCAATAGCAAGCTATATAAATTAAAAATTGCTTACTACAGCTGGTTGTAGTTAATACAAGCTGAGAAAATATGATGTAGACAATAAGCTAAAATTTGGAATGCTGAAATGCTGGTAATTCCTGATATGCAGGATAACTGTCAAGCAATATGAAACTATGCTGATTATCTGCTATTGCTCACTTATATCGATTCCTATCATGTACTCAAAATATTTAAATTCTGAATTAATGAAAATTAATTATCTCAAGCCAACTGGTTTTGAGATAAATTCACTCTGATCAGATAGGCCAAGACAGTAAAATGTTATATGCACAGGCTACAAACAAGACGCTAGTAGTGAGATATCAGTTTAAAATGGAAATTGTTATATAATTGCCAAAATAAATGAATAAAATTTATCTGAAGTATTTCATAACTCTTATAAATAATTTCTGATATTACAACTTATTTGCAGTGGTTCTTACAACTTGGTGACATTTTTGTTTAAAAAAATTAAAAGTGAACTGTCCTATCACAGATAAGAGTAAAAGTGAGATTTCAAAAGTAAAATGACACATGTCATTGTTAAAATGTAGGCTACATCTGTATTTCTTGTCAGGTTCAAGCTTTCTTTAGTCAAATTGAGAAGTAATTAAAAATAAAATATGATTAAATCAGGAACATCAGAATAAGTTAAAATAGTATAGAAGCTTTTGAGATCTTTTTATTAAAAATTCTAGGTATTAATATTTCTGAAGGACAGAGGGTAAAATGCAAACTCATACTTGCTCAGCTGTTATCATTATATTGAATGTCTCGTACACTGACATTTGTGCTGACAAATGATTACTCTGACTTGAAATAATGACATAGACAAATTCCAATATTCTGGAATCATTATCTTGTAATTGTCAAAATCAGATCAAGATCTTGTAGCAGACAAAGTGTCACATGACACCTAATATATGCATATAACATTGGGCATTCTCAGTTGATGATACCAGAGATAGCTTATAAAGGGGGGAGAGTAAAATGCTTACTCGATAACTTACACTTGATCAGCTGTCATCACAAGACCCATATTTGTCTTCACTCAGCTCTCATTGCTATAACTGATTTTTTCATAATTATCTTGTCCTGAGCTTAATTTTAAAAATAAACTAAATATCCTAAATTTAACGGACTGCATCTTATACAAACATCATAATCTTATCCAAAATAAAGTACCCGACACTGTCACATTAACTTGCATTAGACTAATTGTTATACACAAAATTTTGCAGTTTAATTTCACTAATTTGAGCATATATTAATATAAGACTAGTTTCTGGTGTGATCTATAAAAATGTGCTGGTTGACTCAAAATTACCAATAGAACAAATATTATGTTTACACTATCATTAAAGAACATAATAATATTTACTAAGTTCTATTATTATAAAATCAAACACAGGATGTGCTCATTATATTTAACACCTACCTGATCATCTATATAAAATAACCATGCATCCAACAAATTTGTGCTACATGTACATTGTTGTATGAATTTGTGTATACATGTGTATTGCAATACATAGCACTTGTGAGTAAATAATGATAAATATCTGCATTTATTGTAATTTACTGAATTTTGAACTGTTTTACTACACATAATTATTACATTGTTGAGGGTTTCCCATCATATCACACCTTCAGTCAAATAAGTTAAGTCCTGATTGTTTCACCAATTCTTGTAACATATTTGGACTTTGATTTCTATAATGCAAAGCTGACGAGTAAAGAATCATTGCATACAATTTCTATTGTAGAGATTGTAACTCTGACACTGTTGTAATAAAAAGGTTCAATACTTGACAGGCTTTTGAAATTGGAAACTATTTCAAAATGATTTACTTATTGTTGGAATGGAGTACATGTATCACTGTAACACTGGGTTCTATAAGAGGGATACTGCTATGTAATAGTTTCATACAACTGAAAAAAAATCAATAATTGATGACTCAGAGGTTCAAATATACTCAAGTTCTTGTAGTTATTTCATTGAAATTTACATTCTATGGAAAATAGACAGATTTTACTCAAATGCATTTGATAAACATTTGGAAAAGAAATACCGGTAAGCAGCAGGAAAAGTCAGACACTTTCTTTGTTTCATTAGAGTTTTTTTGTTGGTACGTGTAAAATATTCATCTTTACAGTTTAATTCTTGAACATACTGTTATTCTGACTAAAGGTGACAATTTTTAATACAATAGCAAACTTCCATGTATGAAAAATGCATGCCTAAAATTAAATATGCTTTTATATATACATGTATATTGTATACAAATTTAATTGGTAAAAAAAGTAAATTATGGCAGTCTGCCTAAAATCCTTGACTGCATTACCTCACTTGATTTTTGCTTGGTTTGTAGTTAAGTGTGACATCATTTCTTTAATGGTGTATTAATTTAACAATCATTTGAAATAAAAAACATCAATAGTACAAATAACAGCCTGAACCAAAAAGCAAAAAAATTTTAAAAATGGCAGAATGTTTTTTCTTATATTTCTAAAGAAAGGTGAAAAAAATCTGCTGATCATTGTGATCATCAGGAAGCATCATACAAAATTGCAAACACTGCTCAATCTAAAAACAATTTAAAGTGTATTACAAGCAATAAAACAAATCTGTCTAAACAAGGAAATAGATCTTATACATATGTTTATTCAATCACCATGGAAAAAGGGCATTCCTTTCATGTGGTACAAATATTTATTTGAAAAAATATCTTTAGTTTAACCTTTGCTTTTGTAAACAAAATACAAAGGAGAAATTAGGACTGCAAATATCAATTAGAACACAGAAAAAAAAATTATTAAGATATAATGGGGAAGGACACATTTGTCAAATTTTATTTAGCACCCTAATTAGAAACTTGAATAAATCAATTTAAAAAATACAAAATTTAAGGATTTTTTTTAAAAGTGTGTGGGAAAATTGTCTGAAACAATGTGATACAATGGGTATAATGTACATTTGCTGGGAATAAGTTTGTACTCAGGTGGTTTATCACTAATCTTTCTTAACAATTGCTTGTAGGAGTTTCTTGTAGCTTCCACTGCAGTCTTCCTGTAGCCATTTCCAAAGGGTCTTGTTGGTCAGCTGTAGGAACTCTTTCTTGATTTGGACCATGTCAATCTACAGAAAAATAAAAATATTATTTACATTTATTGACAAGAAAATGTAATAAAAAATACCATTAAAAATTACTGTTACTTAATGATTGTTTATTTTTCTCCTACAAGACTGTTTAGAGTACCTTACTTTCCAGTGCTATATATATTCTTGTATTAGTGTGTATATGTGATTTGGAATTTTAATGTAGCTTTAAAAAAATTTCAGTCATATTGTTACACTGTCTGCAGTGTGACAGTTTTATAGTGATGTCTAGCACAGACGTGTAGCATGATGCCCCACCCAGTCACATTATCCTGACACCAGGCCAAACAGTCCTAACACTAACCGATTAATGCTGAGTGCCAAGAAAGACAGTCGTTAGAACCATTTTTGTAAGTCTTTGGTATGACTCAGCCGGAATAAAATCCACGACCTACTGCATCCAAGGTGGATGCTCTAACCACTAGGCCACCAGAGCGGTCTGCTTACTAGTGAAGTCAAACTGCACAGACCTGTATCTTTCATTGCATAATACAATGCCAGATATAGGTAAATGCAGCTTGTACGGAGTAATGAGTAGAACAAAATAGACAGACCTGACCTGCCTGCACATTTTGTATTGGCAGATCAGGGTCCATGTTGTTGCCATTGAATTCCACTTGCAGGACAGTATATATGGTATGTAAGTGGCCACCTCCATAAATCAGACACTTTTTTGTGTCTCATTGGTATCTTTTGTTTGGAAGTTTCATTGTATTTATATTATATGATGGTACAAATTTAAGTTATCATATGTTCTAAAGCATATATCAGAGCAGGTTAAAAGGCAACATAAATCTATGTCCCTAAATGTTTCCTTTATGTGATAAATGAGAATTCTGATGTTAAAACTTTTGTTCCATTACCCACCTGGAATCACCCACTTATCCCAAGAAAGTTACAATTCACACCTGCACTATGATTAGACAAAATGTGATATTTCTAACAGGTGTACATAGTTGTTCAGGGTGGATCAATCATGCAAATATAATTTACTTCAACATTAGAATGGTCAGAGAGACAAACTTACACTGGCTGACAAATACTGATATTACCTGCAGGACTGGTCATTATACGTTAAAAGACAAATGCATACCTTGACGGAGGGCTTGAAGACAAAAGCCCCTAACAGTTACTGTGCCACTTTAGCTATCCAAGCTGATACGTTTAGTAGTATTGGTTACACTTTCTCTATAAATTTTTGAGACATTTCCCTGTGTTTGCCAAAATAAAACATTAATTTAAATGTACCCTCCCAAGGAAGGTTGAAGGTACAGGTGTGCAATAAACTAAATGTAACAGGAAAAAATGCATGACTGAATAGGGGCTTAAACCTGGAACCTCAGTACCACTAGACAGGCAATGTACAAATTGAGTTGAGTCAATACACCCAGTCCTACCTATTACATGTATAATAGTAATCTGTACTGTACCTCGGCACGAGTAATAATGATCCGAATCAGCGCTTTATCATCTGTTCCCAACCCCTTCATAGTCTTTACCAAGCGCTCTGCAAAGTACTTGGGGCGGTTTCTTATGGTGTTCACTGAAATATAAATTTATATATATTTAAAATATAGAATTAAAGTTATGATCTACTGCTGCTTATTTGAAAACTAGGCATTTCCCTTAAGATATTAGTTTGTGTGTCAATTACACATATATTTTCCCCTTTGAGGATCTCAAATCAGTCTGTGTGTCCCCCTCAAGGATCCCAAATCAACCTGTGTGTCCCCTTTGAGGATACCAAATCAGCCTGTGTGTCCCCTTTGAGGATCCCAAATCAGCCTGTGTGTCCCCTTTGAGGATCGTAACTCAGCCTTGTGTTCCCTTTGAGGATCCCAAATCAAGAATTATAATACTAAGAGCATCTGCACATTTACACAATGTAAACTTGAAATTTATTTTCTTTCCAATACAATGTTCAGACAGATGACTGAGTGGTAAGTGGGCCTGGGGACATCCATAAATGACGTCATGCGATTTTGGCCAATTTTGACCCCCCTCCATCTCCTTGTCACACGTCATCACAAAAAGTCAGACCCCCCCTCAAATATGTCGTCACAAAGCTCTGCTCCCCTCCTTCCCCCAAAAAAGCCGTATTTTCTATTTGAAAATTAACATGTTTCAAATTCTTTTATTGTCATTGTAGCATGTATTTAGTGTAGCACTGCACTGATATTGTAGGAAAAAACATGTATTAAAAAAAGGGCACTGGAAAGCTGAAATTGGCATAAAATTCTTTTGAAAATATTTATCGTTTAGTTAAAACTGCAGATGTTCAGAATAATGTATTCAGATTCTCCTATAATTATCAAATAAAATAATTTTAAAAAAAAAATACTTTGAAACTTTGTAGTAGAACAGAGAATTCTCAAGGTTTGCCACAAGCACGTTTTTAGATTTTTTTTTGTATCAGCATATGATGTTTGTTTAGCCCAAAATGTCAGAAGTGATCCTTTATTGTGGCGGCAATTGTTTTTAATTCTTGCAACCAGTAATCAACTTTAACTAGCAAATCTGCATAATTTTTTTTACTATTCCATTCCACTTTTGAACCACTTCTTCTTGCAAATCTTTCTGCTCTTTGTAGGATATGCCAGCACCTAGCTATGCCTCAAAAAGACACTGGAACATTTTACTTTTCTCCATCGTAGCGGTCAATTCTTGACCAAACTGTTTTTGAGATTATTATTGGTGTAATATAAAGTTTAATTTATTATGTTTACAATATATATATATATATATATATATATATATATATATATATATATATATATATATATTAATTATTATATTTCTTAAATGTAGGGTCTTTTATAATAGAAATCTGAAAAATATCAACCTTTATAAATTATTTATTTTTCTATCAAACTTATAAATTATATACTTTTCTATCAAACTTTTCAAATTTAATTTTATAGCACAAAAAAGTTTAAAATTAAAAGTTTTGGCGAGAAAGATCATTTCAACCTTAGCTTTGTCAACACCAGTGGACTGGAAATTGAAGAATGCTATTTGGAAAAAGCCACTATTGGGGCTAGTAGGGGTGTTGGTAGTTCGAAGACCAGTCGATCTTAATTTGAGCTCATGCACAACACGCATGAAGCTACTTAAAACGTCATTAAATAAATTGTAAACAATTCAAAAATGAAGTGGAACTTTTATTTAAAGTTGCGAAATTTGATGTGACGTCACATTTCTTAAACACCCCTCCCTCCCCCTCATCATACATTGTCATAAATGTGTGACCCCCCCTCCCCCCATAGGTGTGTGACGTCATTTATGGACGGCCCCTCTTGCAATTTGCATCTATGTGAAAATCTTAATTTTTTTCAAAACTAAACTGAAGCATGTAATGAATAACAGTGTTGATAGATATTCAGTTTTTAATGTTCACTCAATCGGCTGAAATATGTGTCAAAATACAAAAGGTTGTCCCAAGTATAGGTCAGTGTATGTGTGGTGTTGTGCTTCTAGAGTATAGGTCAGTGTATGTGTGGTGTTGTACTTCCCAAGTATAGGTCAGTGTATATGTGGTGTCGTACTTCCCGAGTATAATCAGTGTATGCTTGGTGTTGTACTTCCTAAAGCTAGATGGATCTTTCTTTGAAACAAAATTATTTTCTGTATAAGAAAAAGACCTTATTGTACAGGCTTTGTGAAATAATGAAAACCTTCCTTTCAACTTTGGCTTCAGCATCAAATACCTGTACATTATTTGTTATTGGTGTGGACAGATTTTGTTTTTGTTGTATTAAAACTATCTGTACAAGGGATCATTATATAGCATGACAATTATTCTTTCAGGTAGAATATTGATTGAAAGAGAAAATTCAAAACATCTGTAACACTGATAAAACATTAAAAATTACTTGTATTCAATGAAATCTGTCTCTTCTTAAAGGAAAGTTATTAGTGCAAATCTAAATATTTGTTTCCAAGACTTACCAACTGCACACAATCCTTTTTTGAAGTTGCCAGATGTCTCTTCATCTATGTCATTCAGTATGTCACACTGAGTTAACTGAAAGTACAGATGAATATATTGATATGAAAGGCTGGTTTTAGCAGGTATATAACTTTAAACAGGACATAACTGTGAAACAAGACAAAATGCTGTTCGCTTAAATCAGTTGTATAAATAGTGAATTTGATCATTAAATCTCTAAAAGTCTATAAGTTAAATATTTTAAAGTGACTTGAATCTGGCACAATGCAAAGTTATGTTGCCAAGGGTTTAGAGGTACTAGTGTCAACTTGCGATGGTTTGAAAAAAGCTGAAGAAAACCCTTATATGATGGGCAGTTAAGGATGCAGACTAATGCACAAAAGCTAGATTAGTAAAGGACACAGATCTGGATAGTGTTCGGGCATGGAAGTTTCAAAGAGAATTAATGGGCTAGATTTTTTTTATTTAAAGCAAACACTAGTTGTCTATATTGCTTCCAATATTGTCCACCAATACAATTCTAATTCAACTTGTGGTAAAATTTTGTTAGATGACTTTGCCACTACAAAGGCTTAACCATAGAAACTGAGACAGATTTTCCAAGATGGAGGCTATTGTCAAGAACAGATCTAGGCACATCCATTAAATGAGATAGATTTTCCAAGATAGAGGACAGTGTCATGAACCAAGGTGCAACCACTGAAACTGAGACAGATTTTCCAAGATAGAGGACATTGTCATGAGCAGAGGCACATCCATAGAAACTGAGACAGATTTTCCAAAATGGAGACTATTGTCAAGAACAGATCTAGGCACATCCACTGAAACTATGAGACAGATTTTCCAAGATCAAGGATATTGTCATGAACAGATTGAGGCATATCTGAAGAAACTGAGACAGATTTTTCAAGATGCATGCAACTGTCAAGAACAGTGGCATATCTACTGAAATTGGTGCAAATTATCCATGATGGAGAATATATAACTGCAATAAAAAGAACTGTACTACAAACTCTTTCTGGACAAAATCCTAGCACTGCAATTCTATGAGAAAAAAGCATGGATTTAAACAAATGAAAGACATTAATTATTGCACATTTTGTGTGTGCAAACAATAAGGAAACTGAAAACTGTGACAACTGACTAATGGAAGATTTAAATCTCACTGCTGCTTTTGTAATGCAAACATCCAAAATTGGATGACTATGGGAAAAGAACGATTTTGAAGGAATGCATACCACCAGTGACGCAAAATTTTTGGAGTAAAGGACTAGAAGAGAAGGGATCTGCAAAAGCTTTAAAATATGCTGGGAAAAGGAACTGAAGGGAGCTTATATACATGTACTTCAATGCTGAAGTACAGGAAGAAGATGGATTCACCGAGTTGGATATAAGAGACTTAGTGCTGTGCTAGGAGAACATTTGTATGATGATGTTATGAGGTTTGCCTACTGTTCAGTGTAAGACTAGGAGAACATTTGTATGATGATGTTATGAGGTTTGCCTACTGTTCAGTGTAAGGCTAGGAGAACATTTGTATGATAATGTTATGAGGTTTGCCTACTGTTCAGTGTAAGACTAGGAGAACATTTGTATGATGATGTTATGAGGTTTGCCTACTGTTCAGTGTAAGGCTAGGAGAACATTTGTATGATGATGTTATGAGGTTTGCCTACTGTTCAGTGTAAGACTAGGAGAACATTTGTATGATGATGTTATGAGGTTTGCCTACTGTTCAGTGTAAGACTAGGAGAAAATTTGTATGATGATGTTATGAGGTTTGCCTACTGTTCAGTGTAAGACAGAAACTGAATCATAGTTTTTCTCAAGCTGCAATAAAAAGAACACACATCTTGATCAGCAGCAAGCAGATCTACTATTGCTGTGATGTGGACACTCCACTGGAAGCACCCTGCCAGTTCTAAAGCATTATCTGGACTTTGCTGTGGAATGTGGTTATGCTGCCTAATTAATTGTATTCCCCTGTAAAAACATCTAGAAGTATACACATTTCATAGGTATGTAAATAAACTTGATCAAGCTAAATAGGGCAGTACATCCACTGATCTAAATGTTCCCCGAATTCTTGCACTCTTAGGTCAGATTCAGCTATTTAAAACAAGTCAAAGCTTGTATTGTGGATCTTTACTTAAGGCTCAAGTACAAGATGTTTGTTTTCAATAACTGTAAGCATAAATGTTAACATACCTTGACATAATTATTCCAAATACATCGAAGTTGGTAATAGTCCTTTACGGCAAAGATTCTCTGGAATGTCTCCTCATCTGTGCCCCAGCGATCAACACCAGCCTTTTTCAGTTTTTCAGCATCTCTTTGAGCTCCTGCTGCATCAACTAGCTTGTTCTCATTTACTTGGAACAGGCCTGTGCCTTGTCCCTCTGGTGTCATTATTTCTTCCACAGCCTGCTCGACTTGTTCTCGAGACACCTCCCTTCTGTTACCCTGCAAGGGAGAACAAAAGTGTTGTTTTTATATTATTAATCATTATTGACTTCAATTTCCTCTAAATTTTACTATAAAGAATAAAGAACCAATGTAAAAGCAAAAACCTTTAGATAAATCTGTCAAAAGATATGGGCAGTTTATTTTTATCCTTCCTGCCATATTTGCTTATAAGCCGATTCCCTACTGTCTATATTTGCTTATAAGCTGATTCCTTAATGTCTAAATTTGCTTATAAGCCAATTCCTTAATGTCTAAATTTGCTTATAAGCCGATTCCTTACTGTCTAAATTTGCTTATAAACTGATTCCTTACTGTCTAAATTTGCTTATAAGCTGATTCCTTACTCTCTATATTTGCTCATAGGCCGATTCCTTACTGTCTAAATTTGCTTATAAGCTGATTCCTTACTGTCTATATTTGCTTATAGGCCGATTCCTTACTGTCTATAATTGCTTATAAGCTGATTCCTTCCTGCTAAATTTGCTTATAAGCCGATTCCTTACTGTCTAAATTTGCTTATAAGCTGATTCCTTACTGTCTAAATTGGCTTATAAGAAGAGTCCAACTGTTGAGCTGGATCTTGCATCACATAATGCATTGGATCTGGGTCAATACAGTTGTTAGGAGTTATCAGCATAAATAAACAACACAGACCATGAGCTGCCAGCTTGCTATGCAATGACACATCAGGGTCTATGATGCTGGACTTTGGACTCAACTTATATGTAACCATATCAGGCAGCTAAAATTTGCTCCAATATTTAATGAATTGGTGGAGTGGCATGATCTAATCATCAAAAATAGGTATATTATTTAATAAATGTGGTATTTGCATGCCATGATAAATATGGTATTGACATGCCATGATAAATATGGTATTAACATGTCATGATAAATATGGTGTTGACATGTCATGATAAATATGGTATTGATATTTCATGATATGGTATTGACATGTCATGATAAATATGCTATTTGTATGCCGTAGTATAAATATGGTATTTGCATGTCATGATCAATATGGTATTGACATGTCATGATAAATATGATGTTGGCATGTCATCATAATTATGTGTTGGTATGTCATAATTAATGTGGTACTTGCATGCCATGATAAATATGATATTTACATGTCATGATAAATATGTGTTGGTATGTCTTGCTAAATGTGGTGTTGGCATGTCATGATGAATATGGAATTTGTATATCATGATAAATAGGGTGTTGGCATGTCATACAAAATCTTGCTCACATTGTTTTGAAGTGATGATGGTATTAATGTTGGCATTACTAAATTGCTAATGCAAAAAGAAACGAATCATCTATTGTTTATCAAAATTAATCCATCCGTACAAAGAAATGAACAGAAACACTGTTTTGAACACCAAACCTTCAACATATCTCACTGGTTACTCTCAAATTTAAATGACATGGATTTTTAAATTTAAAATATCCTTTTTTAACTATTTTTTAAAGTACTGACAAAGACAAAACAGTTTTGTCTTTTTGTAAAAATGAAAATTAACATTTTATTTTAATCCAAATGCTAAAGCGGTCAACATACTGTATATTAATGAAGATCAATAGCTCTCTCATGGGACCATGGGACCAAATAACATGTCAACTATTAAAATGACCACTTTCAGGTTGGACAGATGCAAGTTAACATCAAATGATATGCATGAATTTCAACTGCATTCATACTCAGCCATGCTCTTGATAACACATGCATGTATTCTGTAGTAAAATCAGCCAATCAGATGCAAGATCACCTCATTAATATTTACGTCGTCTCTTGCTCATTATCTAAACTGTCCAAGATCTTGAAATTAGAGCTTACATCATTAATATGCATGGATTTTGCTCATTATAGAACCCATCTATGACCATGGCATAAGGCCCATATTTCAAGTTTGATCAATATCAGAAACTTTGACCTCCAGAGTGGTATCAAGGTTATCCAATCAAATTCAAGATTACCTCATTAATATGCATTGATCTCACTCATTACTTAACAAATCAGAGATTTTGATGATATAAACCCATATTCCATGTTTAATTAAAACTGGACAAGATTTCATAGTGGTAGCAAGCTATAATTCATGGACATAAGACATATGACATGCAGAGTATACCATAAGCTCAATTATCATTATGACCAGGTGAGCTAAAAATGGGTAAAACTCAAAAACAGTCTTGACACAAACAAAGATAAAGATGCATTTGATCATAATCTGGTTCCACTGCTATATATTTTCATAATTTTTAAAGTTATCTTCGGTTTCAAAGATGGACTGCTCTGGTGACCCAATGGTTTGAGCATCAGCCTCAGATGTGGGAGGTCACATGTTCAAACCCCAGGCGAGTCATACCAATAATTTATAAAAATGGTACTAACACCTGCCTTGCTAGGCACTCAGCATTATGAGAATAGTGTTAAGACTGGCTGACCTGGTGTCAGGATAATGTGATTGGGTGGACATAATGCTACATGTCTGCACCATGATGCCCCAGAGTTAGACATTTCTATAAACTGCCACACTGCCGACATTGTAGTGATATGACAGAAAAATTTTCAACTGCCACACAGCTGACATTGTAGTGATATGACAGAAAAATTTTCAAAGCTAAGTTGGACATATATTCAACCTGATAAATTTAATGAAACCATTTACAAGACATAAACCTGTTTCAAATCATATCTAAAGGGCTAATGCAATACATGATAACTATCTGACATGATAAGATTTCTTTCTTCCATTTTTTTTATGTGTATACTACTTTAAGTAATTTCTTTTAAAAGGTAGCCTTGGAAATAGTATGAAATTCAATGGAAGCTATAATCAGCACTTTTATGAAATATCATTTATGGAGAAAGAACATCAAAGTTGGTGCAGAAGGTATGTAAATTTGCACATTGGTATATGCTAACAGGTACATGTACATGTAGTTGAAATGGAAGGTCATTAACTAGGGAAATTTTCTGACATATGTTCTGTCATAGTCAGTGGTGGGGTGATTATCAAAACCTCCATTATTTTTACCTTTGTTTACCAAAACAAACACTATACCCCATAAACATAAAAAATACAGTTAAACTCAATAGTCATAGATAAACTGAACTTTATTTATTAAGTCAGAAATTATTAATCTTCCAGTCATCCCCTCCCCCTTAAAAAAATAGTATTAAATAAGTTAAGCTGGCATCCTGGAGTTGATTGTAAGCAGGTTTAAATACCAACAAAGAATACCAATTATCCAAAAGATTTTTATGTCCCCCAATGATTTTTATGTAATTAGCTTCTATTTATATTATTCTGATTATAGTACTCTATATACTCGTTAATGATAAGAGTCCAACTGCAAGCAGATCGGAGTCTATGCAATTTATTAGTACTAATCAGTAGAACAAACAACATAGACCCTGATCTGCAGATGCATTATGTTATGACAAACCAGGGTCTTTGTTGTTTGCAATTTGACTCAATTTATAAGCAAGTACATATGGTAGCTTGTCAAAATAATGGCTATGCTTTACTTGGCAAGCAGAAATTAGCAGTCTCTTGAAGTCTCCACTTGTATCTCCTTCAATGTCCTTCTCAATGAGGGTATCCTTCACTTTGCGGGATGGGCTAGCAACTGTAAGGTAGGACATTTTGTAAGAACATTTATATAGTTATGATACTACTTTTAAGACCTGAAACAAAAAAGTTATCACAATGTGTGAACACATGATACAAGATACAAAATCTGAGAAGTTCCAAAAGTCAGACCCCTTTGTGAAAAAAAAAACAGTCAGGAACTAAGGGGACAATTGAATCTGTTATTTTTGGTGGAGGGAACAAAACTACCCATGCATGTCTAAAATTAAGCTTTCAAATAATATAGACTTAAATTTGTTTACCTTTCTTTTAATATTTTCGTGAGTAACATAACACAATGTATACTTGAATACATGGTATAATGTCGTGAGGTCTATCATTTCAAACATGCACAGAACATTCAGACTTTATTCTAACAAGTTGACATAGTTTACACTATATCAAATACAGTTTGATAAAACCCTGACTGTGCTAAGGGCTAAAACATACAAGGACCCAGGGAAGGCACTTTCAATGTGGAATAGTCATCTATAGATGCAATTAATCATTTTGCACTTTTTCTTATACACTCAGAATAATCAGAGTACCCTGGTGTATATTTGTAAAACCTGCCTTCCTTGGGTATAAAATGGAATAACCCTAATGGCAGCTAGAATAATATACAGTGTGACCTTGCATGTTCCATTGTAACATGAATTTGGATATAACATGATCATGGCTTGGCTCTTGAAAAGTCATTAAGTATTTTACTTGTATACAAAAAACCGATTATGTTCTTTTGCCCCTAAACACACTTCTCTTGCTGCTTAAATCCATTTGGTTACTTTGATATCTATTGCTTAATGCCATTATTTGCATATAAATAGGAACAGACAGTATTAGGTATTGGTATTATATTATTACATGGTAGAATAGATAATGTGTTTCTTATCTTTGTGTATGTATTTGACATTGATATATTGGTGGTCAAATCAGCATGATTTTCATTCAGGATCAGCAAGGCATTTGACTAGCATATAAATAAAAACTCTTATCTTACATTCAAGAGCAGAAGCTACAAAATAAAAAAAAGGACACCAGAGCAGCCATTTTGGGGTTGATCAACATCATTTTAGAATTGAAACAACAAAAATATTGGAAGAAGAATTTTAGAGAAAACCGAATATAAATATAATTATTGATTCAGAATGACCAGTCATAATAAGATTTTAACGAAGACCACTGTGTATTCCAAATGGGAGATCATACTGCCACCTTCATAATATAGTACAAGGTATTGCAGGAAGTGTTATATTGAAAACCACCATGCTGACATAACTATATGTTCAGGAGGAAAAGTAAGAATAACATGTTGAAGGTGGCCATCATGGCTGATATTTTGTGAGGTTAGATCAAAAACATTTTTTGGGGGACATCTTACATATAATTTAAAGTAGTCCACACTAAAATAGAAATGTCTTTTGGGGTTTTGTTAAACTGAAACTCCTAATCAATATGACCATAATAACAGGATTTTCAAGATGGACAACATGGTGCTCATTGTGGAGGACAGATAAACACCATTAATAATGTATATAATAAAATAATGTCTCCTAAGTGAAATCCTTTTATTGGTAAGATTATCAATGACAAATATTTTAAGATGGCTGATATGGCAGCCATGTTAGACAATGGATCATGCAAGACCATCAATAATGAAAATGGAATAAACAGGAATAACAAATTGATTATTTTCAAGCTGTACTAAACCTCTATGATTATGTGGATCAGATTCTATACACCGACAGACAATTTTTCAGCCCTAATTATAAGTTGTTCTTCTTGAGGCTGACAAAACATAAGCAAATTGATGTGAACAAAACAAAAGAAGACACTTCCTGACAACTAAGACAAGATATTGAAACAATAGTTCTCTCCCTTGATACCCTTGATGTGGAATTCTGAAATGGACCCGTTACACGAGAAACAATAGGAGCTGGCATGGTATTATACGATGTGGCTGGGATCTGGCATGGACCTTGAAACGGAGTTCTGACTTCGACCCCGAATATTGAGTCCTTTTCTGGTGACATAATTACTATTGGCTGATAAGGTTGAAAGTAAAGTATTTGTCCTCTACTTTTTTTCGAAATTGTTGATAAATATACATTATGGAAATTAGAAAGGTCATCAGAACATAATGCCTAATTGGTGCTTATTGGATCTCCATGAAGTATATTGTAAGGATCTGATCTCATCTGAATCAGGCTGCAATTATTCTTTATTTAAAGGTCTACTTATTTTCATTAATGTACAGGGTATTAGGACGAAATTTCAGGAGTGAAAAGTAGATGGTTCACCTTTAATTACTGGTACATGTATATTTTTCACAGAAAAAAATACTCAAAAATAAAAATGTCATGCAATAGTTTGTACCATAAATAAAAAAAATAACAAAATGGTGCCGTATATACAAGCTTATACGATGAGTCCAACAGCTAATTGCATAATGTGCCGGCAGATCTGGGTCTGTGCAGTTTGTTAGGACTAATCAGTAGAATGAACAATATGGACCTTGGTCAAAGGCACATAATGCTATGGTAACTCAGGTTATTTGTTTTTTGCAGTTTGACTCAAATTTTAAGCCAGTATACATATTTCTTTTAATTATTAACCGTACCATCCTTATATGCCTGTACCAGTTCTCTGACCTGCTGGTTTGTCCTGGTCATCAAGATTTCAATGAGAGCTTGTTCATCTGTTCCTAGTCCCTGGAGGAAAAAAAAAATCAAAATTTGTTTTAAAAATATGTACAAAATATTTTGCTCATTAATTCCATTCAGGACACAAAGAAACTTTAGTTTTTCATCTTTTCTAAATATTATTCATTTTTATAAAATATGCCGATTTAACAGTTTATACAATGCACTTTTGATAAATGGGCAAGATGCATTAAAGTTTGGATGAAGCTAGAGAAACCTGAGAAATACACTTGCCTTGGATATCCAACCATATATCCTTGCAAGTACATGTACCACAGTTAGGGATCTAGCCAGGGGTATAATGAGCAACAGAGTTATTGCTGCTGCAACTATCCTGCTGATGAAAGTATGGCTGGGCTATTAACTGAGTTTGATTTTTGATTTTTCCCAAAGTTTGATGCAGTGACCTAAATTGGGTCATTTAAGTGGTACTCAGGGTTTTTTACCTAGATGCACCATCATGAAAGACCATATGTTGAACAAGACCTGTATTTCCCATATAATTAGTATAATTGACAGCAAATATAGCGTGGTTTATGTTTTGCTGACTGTCATGATGTTTTTTGAACAAAATTTAAATGGCCTTGGTGCTGGAATGTTCTTGTCAAATCTGGTTAAATTGTTTTGACTATTTTTTTTTAATCAAAACGTCATTTGAAGGATTTTTACTTTTAGTAAGGTCATCAATATTTAGTGGTGGATTGGCAACTTAATACCAGAGTTATTTGTCAGAGTTATACAGAAAACAGATTATTTAAAGATTTTTCTAATTTTAGTAAAGGCATCTAAAGTTTTTCGTTGATTGGCATTAGCTTAATAAATCTAAAATTGATGCCAGAATGCTTCCTGTAAGATTTTGTGCACATTGGTGAAGCAGTTTTGGAAAAAGTTGAAAACAACAACTATGGGTAGATGACTTCCATGAATGCAAGACATAAGAACTAACCAGCCTTTGAGAAGCTTGCATGCCCAAATACTTCCTTTAAAATATAATACAGATAAGTGAAGCAGTTTTTAAAACAGTTGAAAACAACAATAGCGGACAAATGATTGAGATAGAAACAGACAGAAACAATAAAAAGTCCCTGATCCATTTTTCATTCAAGAGACTACCTATATGAAGAAAGCACTTTTGCAATATCCCTTTGGTGACCTATTCAGACAGGTTGGGCAATATTGATATCCTACAGCAAATTTACTTACGTAAATGGCCTCCTTGATATGCCAAGCGTCATACTCAGCTGGGGGTACGAAGAGGCCGACAAGTGTAGCCTTATAGTTGAAGGATGTGTCATGCTTTATTTCCTCAATCAGATCCTACAAATAATCATGATGACTGACATAAATGGAAGTACCAACATAATTACAAAAATATTTCATAGTTCTATTTGTTGAGTGGATCAAAACGTTCTAAATTATTTTAATGACAGTGGTAAATACAAATTTGTTGTCATCTACGTAAGGCTAAAGAAATCTTTGAAACTTTACTGGACAGGCTGGTATTTTATTTTTGTGACAGCACTAAAAGACAAGAGGTCTCAGACAATTTTAAGTTCAAAAAGGAGCATAACTCCAGATTTCTTATGGTATTTGAAACAATCAGAATCAATTATCAATCTCATTACAGTTAATTTGTGAATGCTTGTTTGTATTGTGTTACTTTAACAAGCAAAAACAATAACAACAACAAAAAATAACTAAAAATTAATTGGACAAACAGATAAAAGGACAGATAGACTGTCAAAACAAACCCAAATTAATCCCTTCTGCATTCTGTATGGAAATATCAAAACATATTACCCTTCCAAACATGGTTTTGTACATCTTCTTCAGTTCTTGCCGCTGTGCATTGTTTCTGGTTGATACAATGTATGTTATGGTTTCTTCATCTGTGCCTAAAAGATGAAGAGACAGTGATATTACTAGGTAAGATTTTTGGAGATACATTAGTACAAAGTTGACCACTGAAATGAAAAGAAGTTTTAAATGAGAGTTTATGAAATCTACATGTTTCATACAACATAAATGCTCAATCAATGGAAATGAAGCACAAAATGTCTGTAACATGGACCAGTGTACGAAATCAGATTTTGGTACTAAATATAAATTTGATACAAATCTATCTCACATTCTGCATAACTAAAGTGACCTTAGTAGCCATCCCTATATATTTATGTATGCAATGTAATTATACTAGTAAGCATTTTTCAAGATGACCATCCTGATATTAGGCACAAAGACCAACCAGCAGACTATGATGATAGGATAATAACCAATTATACTAACTACCAATTATACTAACTACCAATTAAACTAACTTCCAATTATACTAACTACCAATTATACTAACTACCAATTATACTAACTTCCAGTTATACTAACTACCAATTATACTAACTACCAATTATACTAACTTCCAGTTATACTAACTACCAATTATACTAACTACCAATTATACTAACATTCAATTATACTAACTACCAATTATACTAACTTCTTACTACAATCAGCTCAGTGGTTAATTCCTAATTTACATTTCATACTTTTTTTAATTTGACTCATCTACTGCAGATATTTTGACCACATGTACAAGAAATGTATGTATGGGTGTTTTTTGAGTTTGATTATTGCATTAATCTTGACAACATTAATTCCGATTATAGAATTACTGACAACATAAATTCCATTGATAGAATCTGAAAATATTAATGCCATTTATAAAATCACTGACAACATTAATTCTATTTGTAGAAAAACTGACAACATTAATTCCATTGATGGAATCACTGATAAGATTGATTAAATTTATAGAATCACTGACAACATTAATTCCATTAATTGAATCACTGACAATATTAATTCCATTTGTAGAATCACTGACAACATTAGTTCTATTTATAGAACCACTGACAACATTAATTTCATTTGTAGAATTACTGACAACATTAACTCCATTTATGGAATCATTGACAACATTAATTCCATTGTTGGAATCACTGACTGTCACATTATTTATTCCATTTATGGAACAATTGACAGCATTAAGTCCATTTATGCAATCAATGGCATCACTATTATTTATGGAATCATTGATAACATTAGTTTCATTTATGGAATCATTGAGAACATTAATGTCTTTTGGGGATCACTGATAACATTAATGTCCTTTATGGGATCATTGATAACATTATGGAATAATGGATAACATTAATGTCATTATGGGATCATTGATAACATTAATATCCTTTATGGGGTCATTGATAATATTAATGTCCTTTATGGGATCATTGATAACATTATGGAATTAATGGATAACATTAATGTCATTATGGGATCATTGATAACATTAATGTCCTTTATGGGATCATTGATAATATTAATGCCATTTATAGAATCACCGACAACATTAATTCCATTTGTAGAAAAACTGACAACATTAATTCCATTGATGGAATCACTGATAAGATTGATTAAATTTATAGAATCACTGACAAAATTAATTCCATTTATAGAATTACTGACAATATTAATTCCATTTGTAGAATCACTGACAACATTAGTTCCATTTATAGAATCACTGACAACATTCATTTCATTTGTAGAATTACTGACAACATTATTTCCATTTATGAAATCACTGACAAACAATAATTCCATTTTTGGAATCACTGACTGTCACATTATTTATTCCATTTATGGAACAATTGACATCATTAAGTCCATTTATGCAATCAATTACATCACTATTATTTATGGAATCATTGACAACATTAGTTTCATTTATGGGATCATTGATAACATTAATGTCCTTTATGGGATCATTGATAACATTAATGTCCTTTATGGGATCATTGATAACAATAATGTCCTTTATGGGATCATTGATAACATTATGGAATTAATGGATAACATTAATGTCATTATGGGATCATTGATAACATTAATGTCCTTTATGGGATCATTGATAACATTAATGTCCTTTATGGGATCATTGATAACAATAATGTCCTTTATGGGATCATTGATAACATTATGGAATTAATGGATAACATTAATGTCATTATGGGATCATTGATAACATTAATGTCCTTTATGGGATCATTGATAACAATAATGTCCTTTATGGGATCATTGATAACATTATGGAATTAATGGATAACATTAATGTCATTATGGGATCATTGATAACATTAATGTCCTTTATGGGATCATTGATAACATTATGGAATTAATGGATAACGATAATGTCCTTTATGGGATCATTGATAACAATAATGTCCTTTATGGGATCATTGATAATATTAATGTCCTTTATGGGATCATTGATAACATTAATGTCCTTTATGGGATCATTGATAACAATAATGTCTTTTATGGGATCATTGATAACATTATGGAATTAATGGATAACATTAATGTCATTATGGGATCATTGATAACATTAATGTCCTTTATGGGATCATTGATAACATTATGGAATTAATGGATAACATTAATGTCATTATGGGATCATTGATAACATTAATGTCCTTTATGGGATCATTGATAACAATAATGTCCTTTATGGGATTATTGATAACATTAATGTCCTTTATGGGATCATTGATAACAATAATGTCATTTATGAGATCATTGATAACATTAATGTCATTTATGGAATTAATGGATAAAATTAATGTTGTTTATGGGATCATTGGATAATTAGATCATTATGAGTTGACAACTCATATTCTGTAATACATCTCATGTTGAAGTTTCTTGATACATGTAGTGCTTGTTGTGCTGTCAAGTGGAAGCTTAGGCAAACAAGTCAATCTTAACACTGTTTATCAAGTAATATAAATTATATGGAAAAAATTTATTTAAAAAAGTTATCAATATCCATGATGGCAAATTTGCCATATTTGACAATCTTTCATTCTGAGTACTATTTTGCATAAATTGAAATTATTGATGGATAACTGCAAATTATATGCAAGAGTATGTGTCATAAGATAATAATGTGACAATAGGAAAAATATACCTAACATTGTAATGCCATGAGATAATAATGTGACAATAGGAAAAATAATCCTAACATTGTAATGCCATGAGATAATAATGTGACAATAGGAAAAATAATACTAACATTGTAGTGTCATGAGATAATAATGTGACAATAGGAAAAATAATCCTAACATTGTAGTGTCATGAGATAATAATGTGACAATAGGAAAAATAATCCTAACATTGTAATGCCATGAGATAATAATGTGACAATAGGAAAAATAATCCTAACATTGTAATGCCATGAGATAATAATGTGACAATAGGAAAAATAATCCTAACATTGTAATGCCATGAGATAATAATGTGACAATAGGAAAAATAATCCTAACATTGTAATGCCATGAGATAATAATGTGACAATAGGAAAATAATCCTAACATTGTAATGCCATGAGATAATAATGTGACAATAGGAAAAATAATACTAACATTGTAATGCCATGAGATAATAATGTGACAATAGGAAAAATAATCCTAACATTGTAATGCCATGAGATAATACTGTGACAATAAGAAAAATAATCCTAACATTGTAGTGCCATGAGATAATAATGTGACAATAGGAAAAATAATCCTAACATTGTAATGCCATGAGATAATAATGTGACAATAGGAAAAATAATCCTAACATTGTAATGCCATGAGATAATAATGTGACAATAGGAAAAATAATACTAACATTGTAATGCCATGAGATAATAATGTGACAATAGGAAAAATAATACTAACATTGTAATGCCATGAGATAATACTGTGACAATAAGAAAAATAATCCTAACATTGTAGTGCCATGAGATAATAATGTGACAATAGGAAAAATATACCTAACATTGTAATGCCATGAGATAATAATGTGACAATAGGAAAAATAATCCTAACATTGTAGTGTCATGAGATAATAATGTGACAATAGGAAAAATAATCCTAACATTGTAGTGTCATGAGACAATAATTTGACAATAGGAAAAACAATCCTAACATTGTAGTGTCATGAGATAATAATTTGACAATAGGAAAAATAATCCTAACATTGTAGTGCCATGAGATAATAATGTGACAATAGGAAAAATAATCCTAACATTGTAGTGCCATGAGATAATAATGTGACAATAGGAAAAATAATCCTAACATTGTAGTGTCATGAGATAATTATGTGACAATAGGAAAAATAATCCTAACATTGTAGTGCCATGAGATAATAATGTGACAATAGGAAAAATAATCCTAACATTGTAGTACCATGAGATAATAATGTGACAATAGGAAAAATAATCCTAACATTGTAGTGTCATGATTGGGAAATATGACATGAAACCATTTAGTCCATGTTCCAAATGGAGGAGGTACAATATTTTCTAAGCAACAAAACCAAAATAATATTGTAAATCAAAGCATTAAGCTTTCAGTTGATGCTGAAAGTTTATCAAGGTGAGTCAAAAGTGAATTTGTTGTACTAGGGATATTTAGTCAGGAAGACCAAGAACATCAAACAAGATAAATGTTTTGATGGATAAAAAAATCTTTAATGGAAGAGGATAGACATTGTGAGCTTTCTGATTAAATGGATATTATTCTAATGTTATTTGAATCAATCTTGGAATGTTTTGCATGATGACCCATTAGATCCAAGGTTACAACTAAACAATACCAGACAAAATCATAAATGTCACAAATTTCATTGTAAGGTATCAATCCAATGGTCTAACTTTGAGTCAGTTACTTAGATCCAAAGAGTGCAAGGCAATCCTCAGTTAGTAAAATAAGCAATGAGACATCTCCTGTAAAGGGATGTAACAATATCTCTTGAAAATGTTTATTGTCTTTTTTAAAGAGAGGACAAGTCATCTTGAAACACAATTTAGAGTCACCACCAGGTCAAACAACTGGTACAAAATACCAGTAATACTCCAAGGTAACTTGAAACACAATTCACAGTAGTCAAACAACTGGTACAAAATACCAGTAATACTCCAAGGTAACTTGAAACACAATTCACAGTAGTCAAGCAACAGGTACAAAATACCAGTAATACTCCAAGGTAACTTGAAACACAATTCACAGTAGTCAAACAACTGGTACAAAATACCAGTAATACTCCAAGGTAACTTGAAACACAATTCACAGTAGTCAAGCAACAGGTACAAAATACCAGTACTACTCCAAGGTAACTTGAAACACAATTCACAGTAGTCAAACAACTGGTACAAAATACCAGTACTAAAGTACATTTGTTTTTAAAGGAATACATCATTTGCACATTATTAATACATATTTTTTTTAAAGAGATATAAAATATGCATTGAGACAACAATTTCAAAGATTGTATGCACGATTGATTTGTCATCAAGAAAAGGCATCCAAAGAAGGTGAACCATACTGAATCTTGTAAATCCATGTATCATAACTTAACATTGAGTGTTAAACAGAATTTTTGATGGTTTTAAAACTGGCAATGAAAGACTGATACATGATTTCACCACCTTCTAATGTGGCTAATGGATGGTTTGGTTAAAATTAGAATTGTACAATAGTAATGTACACAATTTAAAGATTGGATTGGGGGAGGGGGGCAAAGAGCTTGTAGAATTCTAGAATCACAAGAGTAAACATTAATAAGCATAACATTCCATTTTGTCCTTCCAAGCCAATCTGTCTTATACTAAAGAGTACTAAAATTGTGACCATACAAAATTGTATGCATGACTATTATATTACGTGCATTAAATAATGATGCATTACCCAATCCTTTGATGGAGTTCCGTAGCATTTGGCAATCTGCTTCAGGATCCCAATCCTTGCCTGCCAGATCAATGCCTTCTTTCTCCTTGTTATATTTCACAGTAGGATCATCCTCTAGGTATTTCTTATAAGGTACGACTGTCCCAAAGGTTATCTCAAAGGTTCCGGACACTGCATTACGTCGCATGACTTCAGCTATAAATGCATCTTTAACACGCTTCTTTGTATCTTCAGATATGCTTGGACCTGCTTCTTCCTGTACTCAAAATAATTTTTGGTGCAGTTACAGTGAATCTTCCACAATAAGAGCAAACAAAATAATAAACCCAAATTTCCATGACAAGACCATTATTTATTATAAGCCCACCCAAACTTCCATGAGTCCACCCAAATTTCCATGATAAAACTATGCTTGATAATAAACCACCAATACTTCCATGATAAGACCATTATTTATTATAAGCCCACCCAAACTTCCATGAGTCCACCCAAACTTCTATGAGTCCACCCAAACTTCCATGAGTCCACCCAAACTTCTATGAGTCCACCCAAACTTGTATGAGTCCACCCAAACTTCCATGAGTCCACCCAAACTTCCATGATAAAACTATGCTTGATAATAAACCACCAATACTTCCATGATAAGACCATTATTTATTATAAGCCCACCCAAACTTCCATGAGTCCACCCAAACTTCTATGAGTCCACCCAAACTTCCATGAGTCCACCCAAACTTCCATGATAAAACTATGCTTGATAATAAACCACCAATACTTCCATGATAAGACCATTATTTATTAAAAGCCCACCCAAACTTCCATGAGTCCACCCAAACTTCTATGAGTCCACCCAAACTTCCATGAGTCCACCCAAACTTCTATGAGTCCACCCAAACTTCCATGAGTCCACCCAAACTTCCATGATAAAACTATGCTTGATAATAAACCACCAATACTTCCATGATAAGACCAATTATTTATTAAAAGCCCACCCAAACTTCCATGAGTCCACCCAAACTTCTATGAGTCCACCCAAACTTCCATGAGTCCACCCAAACTTCTATGAGTCCACCAAAATTTCCATGAGTCCACCCAAACTTCTATGAGTCCACCCAAATTTCCATGATAAAACTATGCTTGATAATAACCCACCAATACTTCCATGACAAGACCATTATTTATTATAAGCCCATCCAAACTTCCAAAATAAGATCATTACTGATTATAAGCCCCCAAAAACTTCCATTATTAGACTATGTGTAATAATAAGCCAACACAAACTACCATTATGAGATCACTTGTTATAATAAGCCCACCTAAGCTTCCCTAAATTTATACTTGATAATAAGACCACCCAAACCTTAACAGTAAATCTTCCATAAGACCAATCTTGATAAGTACTCTCAAACTTCCATGATAAGACCATTGCTAAATATAAGCCCACCTGAACTTCCATGATAAGACCATTGCTAAATATAAGCCCACCTGAACTTCCATGATAAGACCATTGCTAAATATAAGCCCACCTGAACTTCCATGATAAGACCATTGCTAAATATAAGCCCACCTGAACTTCCATGATAAGACCATTGCTAAATATAAGCCCACCTGAACTTCCATGATAAGACCATACTCTTGATATAATAAACCCAACCTAAAACCATGATAAAACCATTCTTGATGATAAGCACACCAAACATTCCACAATTAAACCATTATTGATGCTAATCTCACCCAGCTTTGCAAAATCTGGAAGAAGTAAAAACTAAATTATGCCCCCACATAACTGTTTTTACCAGGTCAGCCTCTTACATCTAACATGAGAAATACAGAAAATTGTATTCAATATTATGAATATTTTTGGAATACCAATACTAAAGCTGATTTCTATTACACACACAGTAAATGAAAAGAAAATAATTAGTGTTTACAAGAACTATCCAAATGCTAAAAAGATCTTATCATTACCATCTTATTTTCTATCAAAACAGCTCAAGTTATTGGGGGAAAAAAAAACCAGGGCTATCAGAAAAAGGGAAGAAAAAAAATTAGGCTCTCGCCATTACACTTACTTTAGACAAGCTATAAATTGCCATTTTTAAGAAACAACAGCAATGAAATGAGACCAACATGATTAGTATTAACTGAAACATTTTTCAAGTCATGCTGGGGATATTCATTTATCAGAAAATATGTTTTATTTACAGAACAGTCAAAATCAGTATCTTGCTTTTGGTAAATTTTATTTGAAGAAACACTTATGTGTACCTCTTCTTCTTCCTCTGGCTCCTCTTCTTCCTCATCTTCCTCCTTCCGCACAACTGGCTTTTTCTTTTTCTGTTTCTTTTTCTGCACAATTGCCAGTTTCTTTTCCATATCTACCCCCAGGCTCTGGATGGAATAACAGTATTGGTTACAGAGGTCCTTCATTAAAATTATGTAGAAGTGTGAAGTTGTATATGTGAGATAACCTAATAGTGAAGTGCATTACAAGCTGGGCCAAGCAAAAATGAGCATGTTTAATGAACAAAGCTTATTATTAGGGCATGGTATACTTCATGCAAAATTACATTGTGATGAAGTGTCATTTATCAAGGTCTACCATTAAGTGAAAAAAACGATAAAGTAATTTCAGCACCATAAAATTCACCAGCATAATAGGATTATACCCATGTTAAATCAGGGACCATGTTAACCAAGATGCCTTACAATGAGGCAAATAGGATCTATGTTTATACCCATGTTAAATCAGGGACCATGTTATACCAAGATACCTTACAATGAGGCAAATAGGATCCATGTTTATACCCATGTTAAATCAGGGACCATGCTATGCCTTACAATGAGGTAAAATTCACCTAGTAAAATAGAATCAATGACTATGCCATGTTTCATTTGGGACCATTCTATAGTGAGGTGCCTTAAAATAAGGTAAACAGGGTTTCAAGTGAAAATAAATAAAAAAAATTTAAGGAACATTTTTTAAGGTTCTTAAAAGATTTTATAACTATTTTTGAAGTTCAAGACATGAAATACATTTATAAGATTACCCCCCCCCCTCCCATGGTGTTCATAACAGTTATTAAAAATTTAATAAAGTATCAAATGAATAATAAAATAAAATGATCTAATGTCTTTAATTTGCATCCTGTTTTAGGTTTAATCAATTTATTTAGGTTTCTTTGAGTATATTGAGGCTTTTTTTTAGGTTTCTAAGGTGAAAATGAAATATTAAGGTTTTCAATTGTTTGCGGTTCATTTCTACTGTAGGGTAAATTTAACTCTGCACAATTATATACAATATTAACCCATGTTACATCAGGACTATGCATAGCTGAGATACCTTACAATACGGTAAATTTAATTCAGTATAACAGGATTCATGTTTTATAGCTATATTACACTAGGGACCATGCTATACTGAGATGCCTTACAGTGAGGCAAATTTCACTAATTGTATTAGGATCCAGTATTTACTCATGTTACATCTGCATCATGCTATACTGTGATGCCTTATAATGAGGTAAATTTCAATCATTATAATAGGATCCAGTATTTACCCATGTTACATCTGCATCATGCTATACTGCAATGCATTACAATGAGGTAAATTTGCTCACTATAGCTGAATCCATACATCAGCGACCAAATGATACTGATTTACCTTAAAAGGAGTCACCTTGAAAGCACAAATCTTGTTTAGCACTTGATGTAATAAGTCACACATTCACTAATTTAGCTGTTGATGTAATAAGTCACACATTCACTAATTTGCAGTCTTTGCATGTGTTCATCCCTTCTGCATGCTGCATCACAGCCCTATCAATACCCATGCAATATAATGTGTACCCATCTATGGACAACATAGACCCGATGGCATAACAGTCTCTATTCTGCTTACCTTAAGAACCAGCAAAGACCCTGACCTGCCAATGCATTTTATAAAACAGTAAATTGGGGTCTATGTGATTACAATTGAGGGCATGTTATGCATACACAATTATGGTGCACTCAAGTTTGTTTGTGTCAGAAAAAAAGAGTAATGTTTTGCAGATCAGTGAAGGTCATGATACCTTGTACATCTGCATCTGCATCATCTGGGCCATCACCATTGCATTTTCGTTAGCCATCTGATAGCCATAACTCTGTGGCATCTGCAGTGGCATCGGGGCCTGTAAACAAAACATAATGCTATCTAAGTTTTGGAAGATTTTAAATATCAACATAAAATAACTGTATCATTTTTTTTTAAAATCTCATATATATTCTAGACAAACATCAAGTGCCTAAATATGTCATTTTGTCTGTCTACCCATGCATCTGAGCATGTGACAGTCTGTTTTCCATGCTGTAAATCTTTTTTCAATACATCTACTGGGACCAAACTTGACATGTGGGATGATCTTGAGAGTAAGGTGGGTCACATATAAAGTGGACTGCTGTTAGCTTTTTTCTGATGCTTATTTAAAACTGCATTTGAATACAATCTCATGACATAGAAGAATGGTAATTTTATGAGCTTCTAATCACCAACAGCTCTAGTTTTATGATATGCTAGAATGAAAGGTTTTGAAATATGTGTAGTTTGTTACCCACCATGATTTGAGTATGAAATTATATGGCAATTTAATTCAAAATGTTTATGCTAAAACATACTATAGCTACTGTGATTACTCTGCAGTAGTCCACATGGATGCTAAGTAGTAAATCCTGGCCTAAAATATGATTAGAAATAACACATGCAAGAAAGTCTATTTGACAACATACACTAATTCTTGCATGACAAGTCTATATTTTAGTATATGCCCATTATCCATGTTTACTAACTTTTGACCATGTTTAACTCCAGAAAACATTTCCAATGATAAGTGCATACCCTTTACTTTTCAAATACTTGACAAGATAGGCCCCCTGGGTTTAACATGAAAAACACCATAATCATACATACTGATGGACATTTTAAAATTTTTAAGTCATTCCAGCAATAGTGTTCACATATTTTGGGAAAGCATTGAAAATTCCTTCTTCAATTGCTTCTTCAATTACAGTCCATTAGATAGAAAGCCATGCCAAATTTTAAGAAAAACCTGCCAGTCTGGTCATCTTGCAAGTCTATCATGTACACTGGCTTGCATATGTGCATAACAGCTAAATATTATGAGAACCATTCCATTCACCATATTTATTCTGCAATAAGACAAGAGGATTAGAATAACAAACATGGGTTTATAACTTAATACATATCGTATGCAGATTGTAATGCCTGCGACAAATAAAAAGAGTTTTGTACATTTATCCAAACATCTTTTTAAGTCATACCATGATGATTAATTACAACAAGCATATACCATTAATGGGATGTCAGAGTTGCCTTCATCAAGAAAAGCAAGGACTTGAAGAAAGACAGATAATACAATAAATTAAGAGATACTATGGGTCTCTCACCACAACTACATTTTTCATATCATTGGTTATCATAAAGGAAATGTGGCAAGTCAGTGGAATTTGCATCAAAAGATGCCATTCTAGTTTTAAGAAACAGTTGAATCAGGATTGTGGACCTATATGATTTACTTACCCCACTGTAGTTGTACTGACTGGACATGTTCTGAACAGCTGGACAAGTAAATCCAGGTACCATGCTTTGACCAGGTCCAAAACCTCCTCCAAATCCTGCAAATACAAAGTTGAAGCCAACTCGTGTATGTGTCAAGTAATTAGTTTTGAAACTGATTTAAGTCAACTTGTGTATGTATCAAGTAATTATATTTTGAACAGATTGAAACCAACTGATCTTATATCAAGTGGTTATGTTTAAAACTGATTGAAGACAACTCATGTATGTATCAAGTAATTATGTTTTAAATGGGTTCAAACCAACTCATCTATATATCAAGTACACATAATGATGTTTTCAATGGGTTCAAGCCAAATCATCTATATATCAAGTAATTATGTTTTAAATGGGTTCATTGACCAACTCATCTATATATCAAGTAATTTTGTTTTCAATGGGTTCAAAAAAACTCATCTATATATCAAGTAATTATGTTTTAAATGGGTTCAAAAAAACTCATCTATATATCAAGTACACATAATTATGTTTTCAATGGGTTCAAGCCAAATCATCTATATATCAAGTAATTATGTTTTAAATGGGTTCAAGCCAACTCATCTGTATATCAAGTGATTAGGTTTGAAATTGATTGAAGATAACTCATGTATGTATCAAGTAATTATGTTTTAAATGGGTTGAAATCAAATCGTGTATTTATCAAGTAATGCTAATTGTAATGTATTCTAAAGATTCATTGAGAATGTTGAAAACATGTCTGAGCAATGCTCCATAAAAAAATTCTTGTTTACATTAATAACCTGTCACAAAACATCAAATGTATACTTTAATATATGTCATCATAGAAAGTATGTAATAATTCTGTTATAAATTAACAAAAGAAAAAACTAGAATTACACTAGATAGAATTTTCTATTTAATAATAGAACAAAAAGATAGGAATTAAACAATTTTACTGAAAAAAATAGGATCTCAATTAAATAGACAAACAATTCTGGAAAGAAGTGATATTTTTAACATAAAACTTTAGTGTACTTTATTACAGAGTTAACCTTACCCTTAAGAGAATCAATTCAATTAACTAGACTAGTTCCATATAGTACTTCCAAAAGAATGATGCCCTAAAACCTGGAAAACAGCTCATATAGCATTCACTCTCTGGTTCATTTTCATGGATTTTACTTTTGATGTAAGTATATATTATAGAAAAAGTGTCGGTAGACAATCGCAGTCTTTGTATCTAAAATTATTGCTATATATTTTATTGCGCATAAACTTAGTAATATATCTCATTGTATCTAAAATTACTAATATATCCTAATATCCTATTATTACTAATATATCTTATCTTATCTAAAATGACTAATATATCTTATCATATAAAAACTACTAATATATCCTACTGTATCTAAAATAACTAATATATCTTACTGTATCTAAACTTACTAATATATCTCATTGTATCTAAAATAACTAATATATCTTACTGTATCTCAACTTACTAATATATCTCATTGTATCTAAAATTACTAATATATCTCAATGTATCAAAAATTACTAATATATCTCATTGTATCTAAAATTACTAATATATCTCATTGTATCTAAAATTACTAATATATCTCAATTTATCTAAAATTACTAATATATCTCATTGTATCTAAACTTACTAATCTCATTGTATCTAAAATTACTAATATATCTTACTGCATCTAAATTTACTAATATATCTGATTGTATCTAAAATTAATAATACATGTATATCTTATAGCATCTAAAATTGCTAATATATCTTATCATATCGAAAATTAAAAAAGGGTACCTAAAATTACTAATGTAACTTATTTTCTTAAATTACTAAAATATCTTACTGTATTTAAAATTACTAAATAAATCTATCTTATTAAATCAAAAATAAAATACATTACCGGGGTATTGTACCTAAATATACTGGCATATGTTATTGTATCTTACAAGAATGTTAAGAAATTTCAAATCCAAACTTTTCAATACATCAGCAATAGAGAAATATGTTAATTCTGTGTTAATTGATACATGATTTAACAATTACACTGTGACAAGTTAGATCAAAATCCAAACATTTCAATATTACCAGGGACAGAGAAACATTGCTAAATTAATTGATACATGACTTAACAATTACACTGTGACAAGTTAGATCAAAATCCAAACATTTCACTATTACCAGGGACAGAGAAACATTGCTAAGTTAATTGATATAAGACTTAACAAGTATGTTGTTACAAATAATTTTGAGCATAGGTGTTTCTTCTTTGAATAGTTTCTCATCCCTAATGGTAACTCCTATGAATGCACAAGTTTCTCATCCCTAATGGTAACTCCTAACAATACACAAGTTTCTCATCTCTCTCATGTTAACTCATAAAAATACACAAGTTTCTCCATCCTACTTGTGAACTCCTATGAATACACATTTATCAAATCTACATGATATCATTAAACTTGTCTCATAAATATGTTGTTCTTATTTCTTGGAAAAGAATCCAGCTGAACTGCTTCATTCAAAGTTGATCTTCAGATGTAGTCCACAAAATTAATCTGATAAAAACCCATACATACCTGTCAATGCTCACATGCCAGTATATTTATAAACAAAAATTTAGACCTTTGATGTTAAAATCAATGTCACATTATTGGAATACAATTAAATATATTACGACAGGTTAAAATTCATATGAATATGCAGGAACATGATTCCAATTTTTCATGTGGAGGAGGATCTTAATACAGGGGAAGCAAAACTTGATCGGGGGAGGTGGAAATGTATATAGCTACAGCAATTTTATAGCACAAATAAATGGAGGGTTGGGGTCAAATGCACCCTCACATGTCCCCCCAAAAGCAAATTATGTCCCTGTGAATATATATAAAAGTCGATGTGGTCATTAAGATCAATAAAGTATAAAAATGTACACAATGCCTCTTCATTTTCCAGAATTCCATTAAGGTCTTGTCTTCAAATTTCTTCCCAAAAGTACAGTTATACAGGACTGGTCAAATCTACCATTTTTATTCAAAACCATTCATACTGCAAGAAGTGTTTTTAGTGAAAATCAAATGTCAATGGCACAATTCATGCAAAAGAAATAAGGCTATTTCATTGTAAAAAGGATGGATAAAACAAAAGTTATTTCATTAAAATATAGTTATTAAGGAGGGCGAATTGTTTTAAAAATGGGGGATAAAGTAGGCTTATTTTATTTAATAAGTATGACAAAAAAAAATTTATTGTAAAAGGTAGGAATTAAGTAGTTATTTCATTTTAAAATGTTGGGAAAAGTAGGGTGATTTTTCTTTTTAAACATGGATAAAGTTAATTTAAAAAGTAGGGATTAAAAAGGGTATTTTATTTAAAAAAATAAGGTTAGTTTTATTTCTTAAAGTAGGGATAAATTAGCTTATTTTATTTATAAAAAAGGATAAAATATGTTTATTTCATTATGAAAAAAGTGATAAAATAGAGTTATTATATTTTGAAATGGATGAAAACCAAACAGGTAAGTAAGGGTGACTCATACAACTCACTTACCTTTTATTGTTGAATAACTCTACTCACAAATCCACTCTTCCAATCCAGAAAACTTCTTTTCTAGGAATAAATAAGTTCTACACAGCAGCAGCCAACCTTTATATCAAACTGCAGTTCAGAAATAGTTGATATTCTGCCTCTACCACTCGTAGAATTATAACAAATGCATTGACTAAGCTGTTTGTTGAATTTTATCATCATAACACCAGATGTTCCCTTAAAACTGCATGAATCATTGAAAAGAAACATTGGGAGGTAAAAGACCTCTTCATGATAGTCTTAAACTATGTCAAAGAAAGAAGCAAAACCAAAAATGTTTGTAAAATGCAGTAAATAATTAATTTCACTTAAATATAAAACTAAAATCTGAAAGGAAATTGAATTATTGTGAATTAATTACCAAATAATCCTAAAAATTCTATCATAAATCCAAAACAATCGAGTGTTCCAGATGTATTTCAATCTTGAATATACTGATGTACTAATAGTCTTGAATAGGTTGATTTACCAACAGGTTTGATGTGTCACAGTGATATACTCCAGAATGTCTTTGAATGAATTCACAATAATGCCAAAACAATGTTTTAGTCCAAACAGCCAACGAACACTTGGTAATTTCAAAAAATAATTTAAATAAAAATCTCCTCTCAAATTATATCTGAACACAACTAAAAGTGATTCCTTAGACTTGTATTAAACTAGAAATGAAGACTTTGCTGACAAAAACCACTTTCATATACATTCCCACATGACCTATGTTGCTATAGCATTTTCTGAAGAAAAACAACTCAGTCATCTTAATGGACTCTAATACCAAACTGTAAACGAGTTTAGTTCCAGACCATATAAGGTCGTAATCAAGGTTAGGTCTTGAACTCAAATTCCAATAAACATCTTTAAAAACAAGTAGGCCAGAATTATAACCTCAGCTATGAAAGAAGGTCAAGTACACAATACACAATGTACATTACACTAGTATGTAATAACAAAAAAAATGTCTCCAAAATTTGAAGAAAAGCATGGAAAAGCAGGAAGTTTAATGAAAAAATTGAGAAAAGTAGGACAGCTTGAAAGCCTGAATTAATTACAATGTATGGTTTCTGATATGTTCATCATGACTAAAATACATGGTGTACGGAGCAAAGTCTGTATATATATACCTTAAACCAGAACCTTAATTTAATAACATCTCCAAATAAACCACATTATTAAATTTTACCTCCATCATAGAAGTTCCCTGGGGGTGGGGCAGAGCCAGTCTGGTAGCTATAGGCATTGACATTGTAAGCACTTCCATAGGATCCATACTGGAATCCCCCCATTGGAGGAAAAGGGGGTCCAGAATTAGGGTATCCCCCTCCATAACTACCTGGGTAGTTACTCTGAAATACAGATTGACACCTATTAAGATAATGCAGTTTGCATACAAAGCATACATACATAACTCAGCCATGATAGATCAGAGCATACAAAGCATACATAAAGTACTCAGCCATGATAGGTCAGAGCATACAAAGCATACATAAAGTACTCAGCCATGATAGGTCAGAGCATACAAAGCACACATAAAGTACTCAGCCATGATAGGTCAGAGCATACAAAGCATACATAAAGTACTCAACCATGATAGGTCAGAGCATACAAATGATACACACAGTACTCAGCCATGACAGATCAAGCATACAAAGCATACATAAAGTACTCAGCCATGATAGGTCAGAGCATACAAAGCACACAAAGTACTCAGCCATGATAGGTCAGAGCATACAAAGCATACATAAAGTACTCAATCATGATAGGTCAGAGCATACAAATGATACACACAGTACTCAGCCATGACAGATCAAGCATACATAGCATACATAAAGTACTCAGCCATGACAGATCAAGCATACATACAGTACTCAGCCATGACAGATCAAGAATACATAGCATACATACAGTACTCAGCCATGATAGATTATAGCATACAAAGCATACCATGACAGATCAAGCATACATAGCATATATAAAGTACTCAGCCATGACAGATCAAGCATACATAGCATACATACAGTACTCAGCCATGACAGATCAAGCATATATACAGTACTCAGCCATGACAGATCAAGCATACATAGCATACATACAGTACTCAGCCATGATAGATTATAGCATACAAAGCATACATACATTACTCAGCCATAATAGATCAGAGCATATACAAAGCCTACATACAGTAGTTCTGTTCTGTAGTGTAGTCATATCATTATTGATGGTGTAAAGCACTTAGAGCTTCGAAAGATTAGGCGCTATACAAAGTCCTCACTATTATTATTATTATTGTTATGATATATCAGAGCATACAAGTGATACACACAGTAATCAGCCATGACAGATCAAGCATACATAGCATACATACAGTAATCAGCCATGATAGATCAAGCATATGTAGCATACATACAATATTCAGCCATGATAGATTAAAGCATACATACAGTACTCAGCCATGATAGATTAGAGTATCCAAAGGATACACACATTACTCAGCCATTATAGGTCAGAGCATACAATTTCTACATATAGTTTAGAGCATAAAAAGCACACATATAGTACTCAGCCATGATACATTAAAGCATACAAAGCAACCATATAGCATTCTGTCATAAAAGATCAGAGCATAAAAAGCATACATCTAGTACTTAGCCATGATTGATTAGAGCATGCAAAGTCATAAGTCATACTGATCAAAGAATGAACTGCAGATATACATTAATAAAACAGAGGACACAAAGTATACATCAAGTATTTCATAATGATTAATTAGAGCATGTAAAGCACACATACAGTACTCAGCCATGGTAGATCAAAGCATAAGAAGTGCCCATTCAGTACTCAGCCATGGTAGATCAAAGCATAAGAAGTGCCCATTCAGTACTCAGCCATGATAGATCAAAACATAAGAAGTGCCCATACAGTACTCAGCCATGGTAGATCAAAGCATAAGAAGTGCCCATTCAGTACTCAGCCATGATAGATCAAAACATAAGAAGTGCCCATACAGTACTCAGCCATGGTAGATCAAAGCATAAGAAGTGCCCATTCAGTACTCAGCCATGGTAGATCAAAGCATAAGAAGTGCCCATTCAGTACTCAGCCATGGTAGATCAAAGCATAAGAAGTGCCCATTCAGTACTCAGCCATGATAGATCAAAGCATAAGAAGTGCCCATACAGTACTCAGCCATGGTAGATCAAAGCATAAGAAGTGCCCATTCAGTACTCAGCCATGGTAGATCAAAGCATAAGAAGTGCCCATTCAGTACTCAGCCATGGTAGATCAAAGCATAAGAAGTGCCCATTCAGTACTCAGCCATGATAGATCAGAGCATACAAAGGATGCACTGAGTATGAAGTCATATTTGATCAAAGAATGAACTGCAAATATACAGTATTCAGTTACGATAAAACAGCACATGAAGTATGCATCCATTATTCAGTTATGATAGATCAGAGCAAAATATTAATCATACAGTACTCTGTCATGAAAGATCAGAGCATACAAAGCACACAAACAGTACTCAATCATGATAGATCATAGCTCTTTAGTAATAGTTGAAAGAACAACAAATATTTTTCTGATTTGTATTTAATGGCAAATAATTCAATATTGGATAGTATTAAATAAACAAATAGCACTTATTTAATAATTTAGGTTCTCAAAGCATTTTCATTTTTAAACCTAGTACCTTATTCACATTTTACAATGGTGTTACTTTTTCATGTTCCCATGGTTTCAAGTATATTGTAATACTGTACAACACTGCCTCTCTTCTATGTAAGAATGATCAAAATTGCAATGTTCTATTCATCTTCCAATAGATACAAATGTGGAAGTTGAATAGACATTTTAAATATCTGCATGTTTGCTGATATGCACAACAATTATAGAATTTTACTCTCAAATTATTTAATTGGGCTGAGACAGGAAATGGTGCTTTCATTAAGTAAGAATTTCAGAGTGTTGCACTAAAAATAAATTGTGTAATGTACATGTACCTAATGAATTGTGTAATGTACATGTACCTAATGAATTGTGTACTGTACATTTACCTAATGAATTATGTAATATATATGTACCTACTGAAATGTGTAATGCACATGTCCATAATGATCTGTGTGTAATTTACATGTACCTAATGAATTGTGTAATGTACATGTACATAATAAATTGTGTAATGCACATGTACCTAATGAATTGTGTAAGATACATGTACCTAATGAATTGTGTAAGCTATATGTACCTAATGAATTTTTTAAGGTACATTTACCTAATGAATTGTGTAAAGTACATGTACCTAATGATTTTAACATGTACATGTACTCAATGAATGTGTAAGGTACAAACACAAAACAACATACACATTTCATTGCAAGTCAGTGGAAAAAATGATCTGGTGATGGGATATGTCAAGTCCTTCAAGGCCAAAGATAATAATAACCATATCAAACATTTTCTTTTGCTGACTTGTTCAAGCAAAACAAGAATATAACTTTGCATTTGCTGTATAACGTATCCTCTCTTGTGTGCTGCTGAAATATGTTAAGCTTTACAGAGTGCATATAGTTCTGGGATTTATACAAGTAAGATTCAGTGTGTCTAAGAGTACTGATACAAGGAAGTCTAGAAAAAACATCCTAACAAGTATCTCTGCATGGGTATGTCATACAGAAACTCAACATCAAATGCTACAAGAGCCAGATAAGATTAAAGCAGTACATCATAAATGTACCACACCTAAAGAATTGTATACCTTGCTCTTTATGAACTCAAAAGAAGCTCTAATAATTAAGGTTTGCACCTCCAAGGCTACCCAAAAAAACTAGATTTGGCAAATCAATTGCCAGGACTTTGCCAGGGCTACTATAATATTCAAACAGAATATGGTCTTTATTTTTATCAATTTGACCTGAAAATTTCCAAGTCAGGAATGTGACAGGTGACACTCATTGTATACCTTGCTCTTTATGAACTCAAAAGAAGCTCTAATAATTAAGGTTTGTACCTCCAAGGCTACCCAAAAAAACTCGATTCGGCAAATCAATTGACAAGGCTTTCCCAGGGTTACTATAATATTGAAACAGAATATAGTCTTCCTTTTTATCAATTTGACCTGAAAATTTCCAAGTCAGAAATGTGACAAGTGACACTTATTAATTACCTTGAAATGATTGTTGTCATGTTTATTCTATGACGAGCACATGTTTTGTTCCCAACCCATTTTTAAACAATTTTGGCAAATATGAACAAAGGATGTACATCCAGCTCTCTCTTGTGACAAGTTTATTAGACCAGGCTCCTACTCAAATGATAGGAGAAATACAGTACTTTATTCAAAGATAAAAAACAAAATATGATATTTTGAAGAGTTTAGACAATTGGAGTTTCACTGCTGCTAACTACAACATAGAACCATGCATTCATTTATAATGTGGCCATTATCAATTATTTAAAAGAAACTTACTGGATAAAAAGACATGCTGGATTTGCTTGATTTTTTGGTGCTGATGCTGAAATTAAAAGAAGAGTTGTTAATTCACAGGAATTACAAAGATTACCAATTATGTAGCACAAATTAATTGTGTTGCTACCAGGTAGTTTTGATAAATCCTACTTCTTGCAAAATGAAATTTGCAGCACAGAAATGAATGATGAAGGGATTACAATATAGCAGTTTTCCTATATTTCTCCTCATTTTTTACCATGGCATTAATTATTCTCTATGCAGATCCATCAGGTTTCTTTCTTCACTGCTTAATAAAATAATCCACGTGATCTTTGCAGACCCTACATATTAAAAAGAAGAAACTGAAATCCTACTGGCTGAAAAGCATTTCCATGAATCTAAGATAAGGCTCATTTTGCTCTTTAACCTCTGACTGTTTAAACAATATTTGACATTCTTGAGCAAAAACAAATGATTTTCAATACAGTCACCATGGCAGTCCTATTTACTGTGACAGAATGACACTGCTTTATTTAGATCCAACTAGATATCATACTGTCAGCAGGGCTTGAAAATAGCAGTAGCCCGCTTAAGTCCAAGGCAAGCAAAACTACATGTTGGACTATTACTTTTTATAATTTTAATAGTCCAATGACTAATCCAGTTTCAGTTCTTACAGTTAACATTTTTTAAAAAGTATTAAATATAATGATAAAAAATATGAATTATACGATGTCCATGTTTTTTCAAACTTAAATTATGTAAATCTCTGAGATTCAGTTGTTCCCCTTGATAGAACAATTAAGATTTGATTCACCATATTTCAAAACAAGGCTCATTTTATTAAATTTATAAAGTAAAATTGTATATCAAAAAGACTGTAAAACAGACTTGTGATCTTGTCAAACCATCACTGTAGCACCATGGTCATCAAAATTCCTATTTTAGTTCATGATTCCATCTTTAAAGGATTAGCAACCATGGAGACACATTCCACTGAAAGGTTCATATTGATTGTATATGTCTGTTGTGAAAACCTGCTCAGTGCCTTTACTGCCATAATTGTGTATCTTATCGCCCTGCTTTTACTGTTGCATGCTGGGTACTCCCTTAAATTAAGAGTTACTTTACATAAACACTAGGATGAATGAGGCCTTTGTCTTTATCTTGGATTAAGTTATTGGGTTTTGTTATGAAGAGGCTCTAAAACTGTTAACTAAGTCAGTCTTATTTTTTACAATTAATTTCTGAAAACTAAGTCATTGATTATTGTGTGAACTCATAATGAATATCTTCAAGTAAAATATCAAATATCATTGGTTTGCTAAAACAATATTTTTAGCACTAAATTATGAATGATGATGATATTTAAAAATTCAAAAGTATTGTATGGCTTACATTGTTTTGCAGAAATAACCAATAAAGATTCAACAGGACTAGAAAGTTTCTCAAGTTACTAGTCCTTCTGGCTACAAGGATTTATGTTAAACTCTATGCTTGGTCAAGATGATCATCCATTCTGGATGAGTTAGGCGATACAATTTTCAAGTTGACTATTATGGTGCCATTACAAAAAGAAAGGCCAGGACCATTTTAGCTTAGTACCAAATAAATTTAATGGGAAGTCTTTTGGTGAAATTACTTATTGATATGAATGTCCATTCAGAAAGAAAAGCAACATAAAGAGTTTCATGATAACATAACCATATTGGACATCAGATTGACAAGATGTTCATCTAGGTCCACTAGACATCATAAAAGATCTTCAGTGACAATATGATGTCCCCTTTAGAAGGAATTGTGATACCAAACCTTTCATAATGGCTGTCATAATGGGGATAATGCAGGATTTCAAATCATCACCGTCTTCAATTAGGCCCAAGTTTTAGGTATCATTGAAAGTCTTTTTAGTAAATCCATTCCAATATGACCATTCATCCAGGAGGAGAAGTGATAACAAGATTCCCAAAATGGCCATCATGGGATATATTGCTTATTCTACTGATTACTAGTAACAAACTGCACAGACCCAGATCTGCTGGCATATTAGGGCCATTATTTCAATTCAACTATCACAAGAATAACCTGGTTGATTTATCTGAACAACTGTAGCTGTAAATTCCATTTATCAAAACAGTACATGTACTTTTATTTATAAATGAATAAACCATTTAAGGAATATTTGCAAATTCATAGAACAAACCATATTCCAATAATGTTTTATAGTGTTATTCTGAAAATAAAGGCTTTAACTTTATTACATGTTAAAATCTCTTGTAAATGCACTAGTGTTAACTAACATTAATTAACATTTGAATAACAATTTAAGTATATTAATTAACATTTGAATAACATTTAAATGTGTATTAATTAACATTTGAATAACAGTTTAAGAGTATTAATTAACATTTGAAAAACAGTTAAATGTGTATTAATTAAGATTTGAATAACAGTTAAATGTGTATTAATTAAGATTTGAATAACAGTTAAAGTGTATTAATTAACATTTGAATAACAGTTAAATGTGTATTAATTAAGATTTGAATAACAGTTAATTATTTATCAATTAACATTTGAATAACAATTAATGTGTATTAATTAACATTTGAGTAACAGTTAAAGTGTGGTCATTGAGATTTTAATAACAGTTAATTGTATATTAATTAACATTTGAATAACAGTTTTTGGTGGGCACTTCTGGTTTTATCAAATTGCAATCTCAAGTGATATTATTGCATACTGATGGAGATTATACAGACAGCAATAGCACACAGCACAGGAATTTGAAGAGAACTGAACAGATCCCAGTAAAGAGGTGCATTGCTCATTCAAAATACATGCAAATTGCTACGTTGTTCTCAAGCTTCATTGTTTGTCTAAAATAGTCGATATACCATTTCTTAATGTCTCACCATCGTAATACATGCTACTTATATCACTGGTTTTCCTGTGTGAGAGTCAGGGAATAAAAATAAATATTAAATAAAGGCGACACTTTCAGTTGTCTTTATCACTTGAACATCAATAAAACAACAGACAAATGAGCAGGTTTATTGAAATATATAAGAGGAAGAGATGGAAACCACATCAAGAATAAACTAGATGATAATTAACATTATTTGAAAGAAGTTACATAAACAATGATAAGAATCAATTAACACAACATTTTAAAAATGATTACATTCACAATGATTATAATCAATTAGCACAACATTTTAAAAATGATTACATTCACAATGATTATAATCAATTTACACAATATTACATAGACAATGATTAACACATTCAGAATGAACATCAGAACTAGAATATCATTATTTTAAATTAATATAACAAAACCAGAGTAATTGCATAACTGATATCTAAGAAGAAATGTTATATAATGAAATAATGCTATTTAAGTTAATTAACAATGTAGACTAGGAATCTATTCTTTTTCTTCAGTTTTACATCAGTTTTCACTACTGGGCTTATCTTTTGTTGTTAGCTTTGCCTTTCCACATAAGGCACAATATTTTTAACTGAAACATTTCTTTGATATGCATTGAGGAACAAATGAATATATACTAACACCAAAATTAAATTTTATTCAATTATGAACATTTTGAAAGAACAGCAATAGTGAAAAAATAGTATACATGTGTCAACATCTTGAATTTAAACATATAAATTCAATGAGTTTAACAATGAAAAGCTTATCTGATTTCCATACAGCTGATATTTAACCAATCGATGAAGAGCTTATCTGATTTCCATACAACTGGTATTTAACCAATCAATGAAGAGCTTATCTGATTTCCATACAACTGGTCTTTAACCAATCAATGGTTTAAGATACAGATACATGCAGATCACTTAAGCCAATATAGTCGCTTTACCTAAGGAACTTTAAGTTTACATTTATGATTATTAGTAGTATAGTTCCTATTGGTAAATTATTATTATTATTATTATTATTATTATTATTATTATTATTATTATTCAAGCAAAGACCCTTGTGGCTGAGTGATCCAAGGTTCTTACCTGTACAGATCAGTGACATCTCACTTTTCTTCTAATATGTTTGAATCTTTGGCTAAGCCAAAATGTGTATGTGTGTGTATTTTCCAGTGGTTTGTGATTCTTCCTGGGGTTTTCCCTGGTTCTTTCGACACTATATACACTGGCTACCATATATAGCCTGTCATGTGTTGACAAATGGCATTGAGCCCACAACACCAACATTATTTCTTACTTGTCATTACATGTATTATTAATATTGTTAACGTTTTTGTTAAGTCCAGCTTTAATTTGTACAGTATAAGGAGTAACATTACAAGCAGTTTCACATAAATGAGATATGTGAGGAAAAAAAGAAAAGTTGGTAATTTGAATTACACAGCCTGTTGACCTGAAAACAGCAAAATCTAGGAAACATTTTCTTATTTCAACATCAATGCATTGTTCACAGACCCCTACAGTATTTTTGGAATTATGCATGTATTACTTAAATGGTCCAAGGCATTGATATGAACTGTAATTATTACATTGACATGTATAAAGATATAAGTTTCTAGAGTAAGAAAAAAAACACCATTTCCAATAAAATGCCTTTGATTTTAATGGTGATATTTTTGTCTGTAAGCCTGTTTTTGGTTCAGTAAAAATTTAAGATGACACTAGTGTCATTTAGTCACATCACGGTGCTATTGGTAACATACTCTTTCTCATGGTAAATGATGATAGATCTCTGACAATCTCTATATTTTTATGCCGTACGGGAACCTAAAAGACAACCGATTTATATTACACTCAAACATTTACTTACTATTCTATAAGTTTGTTTGTACATTAGCCGAATCTTATATTCGAACCCACGCAGACAGAGGTGAGATGGCAGTGATCCGTAACGGACAGCGCTTTAGACCACTCGGCCACTCGGGGCCCTTATTCTATCAGTAGATGAAGGAAAAAGTAATGTCTTACAACTGGTGTTTCGGTTAATCCCAGTGCCATAAGAACTATAGTCTTAAATATGTTTGTAACAAGCCCGCAACACAAGTTATAAAACATTCTCTACAAATTGTGACTTTCATGTTATGATGATATGCAATTATTTTCTAACAAAACATATTTCATACGTACTTTTTGGTGGATAGATGGTCTCTAGATAACTGAGTTCTCTGTTTTAAAAGAAAGAAAAAAACCCTGATCACAAAGGGGTCAGCTCTGACGTAAATGCTCCCTTGATACACTCAGGTTCCTTGGTGATGTTGTAAACAGATTTAGCGGTGTGGTCATGTGACAAAACAAACAGCGTGTTCGATTGAAACGTTCCACATGATAATCCTCTCTCTCTCTCTCTCTCTCTCTCTCTCTCTCTCTCTCTCTCTCTCTCTCTCTCTCTCTCTCTCTCTCTCTCTCTATATATATATATATATATATATATATATATATATATATATATATATATATATATATATATATATATATATATATATATGAAGATAGATAGATAAAGGGGTGATTCAAATCTAGTCATATAAAATCCCCTACCCCCGTACTGATACTGAAAGACGTCATACAATATCAATACAGGATTAGGTGTGATTTATTGGACTATATTTTAAATCGAGATCTGCTTAATAATGTTATATGGGAGATTTCAATTTTAATCAGAATTGCATACATACATACATAAGTACGTACGTACGTACGTACGTACGTACATACATACATACATACATACATACATACATACATACATACATACATACATACATACATACATACATACATACCCTTCCGTTTTCTAAATTTATTAAATCTGTATGTATAGTGCATCGTAAGCCCAGAAAAATCCTTTTATTTTATTTTATATTTTTATTGCTGTTTTTAGTATTTCTATCTGTTAGCTTTATCACTTAGCTAATACGGTAATGATAAACACTGTCCGTGTTTTTACCGAGTTTCAATGGATACCACAAGTCTTTCATAAAACGATTACCCCATCGGACGAACGATAATAATATCTCTACACCGACTGCCAGATTATACTAAAGATAAACTATATCATTTAAGAAGCTTTTGCTAACATATGCAATTTTTATATGGAGTTATTCAATGTCAGTCAAGTTGAAATCAAATTACATATTGGCAAAACAGACATTGCACGAAACCAGTCTTCGTGTATTGAAAAGAACATAAATAAATTTAAATTCTCAAGAAAGTTAAAGAATATACATAGTAAATATAATTAGTATTTTCTGTGTATGTATGTATGTATGTATGTATGTATGTATGTATGTATGTATGTATGTATGTATGTATGTATGTAGGATGAAGGATGGGCTCCGGCAGACAACTTTTTCCCAAGACACACTGATAATGCTGGACAAATCTGAAAATATCTTACCGGATCGGTCGTCACCCGGGTCAACAAGGACCGCGCATGCCGTTTTCCACCAGGACGGAGGTGACAAGTGTGCTACTGGTACTTTGCATAAAATCAGAGCGAGAGACAACGTTGCCATCGCCACCTGGAACATTAGAACTCTGGCGCAAACTTGAAGACTCCAAGAGTTGACACATGAGATGGAACACTACTCATGGCACACACTGGGACTCTGTGAAGTAAGATAGAAAGCCCTAGGAGAACACCAAACTGAAGATGTGCATATATTATACTATAGTGGAGAGTTGGACAAGTCCATAAAAGGAGTAGGCTTCCTTGTAAACAAAGCCATCAAGGGATCTGTTCTTGAATGTCGCCCCATATCTAGCAGAATCATCTCCATTCGTCTGAAAGCATCCCCCTTTAACATCACAATTATCCAAGTCTATGCTCCAACTACTGAACATGATAATGAAGAAATAGAGGAGTTCTACAACAAACTTCAAGGTATAATAAACATGGTAAGTAAAAAAGACATCCTTATTATCCAAGGAGACTGGAATGCCAAAGTTGGCAAAGATGCTCTAAAAGATTGGGATGATCATTGTGGACCTTCTTGCAAGGAGCTTACCAACGAAAGAGGGAGAGATCTGCTCGAGTTCGCAAGCTACAACAACTTGGTACTAGCCAACACCCTGGGTCAACATAAAGCTTCCCGATGCTGGATATGGCATGCACCAAATGGATTCCATCATAACCAGATCGACTACATACTAGTTCAAAATCGGTACCGATCTGGCATCAATAGAGAAAAAACAAGAACGTTTCCAGGTGCTGATGTTGGGAGTGATCACGACCACGTCATTATGAACTTCCGAGTGACGTTGAAGAAAATTAACAAGCCAAAGAAAATCGGGCTCTAATTCAACCTTGAACAACTGAAGGACCCTAACATCTACAAGTCATTCCAAGCAACAATTGGAGGAAAATTTGCTCCACTCCTTGTGATGGATGTTGATGTTAAAGTGATGACAGACACTTTCAACATAGTCATGACAACAGTTGCCAAGGACATCATTGGCCTCCATCGCCCAAAGAAAAAATCCTGGGTTACAGAAGATATTCTGAATCTGTGTGATGCCCGAAGAGACCTAAAAACACCAGACACATAACAGGGGCAGTGGAATATCGAGAAATAAACAAGAATGTCAGAAAAAAATTGAAGAAAGCAAAAGAAGATTGGATTGGACAACAGTGCACAGAAATAGAGGACAGTCTGATAAAGAATAAAAGGCATTCCAAATTGTGAAAGACCTCACCAGAAAGAAGCAACCAAGAGTCAGTACCATGCAAGATGAAAATGAAAAATGCCTCACAGAAGCAAGTGACATTGCAGAAAGATGGACTGAGTATTGTAAAGAACTCTACAACCATCCGTCCGCAGGAGACCCAGAGGTGCTTGAAGTTCCAAACTCCACAAATAATGATGATTTCTCCATTCGCAAAGAAGAGGTGGCGTCAGCAATAAGAGCACTGAAGAATGGAAAGGCAGCTGGAGCAGACAACATCCCAGCTGAACTTATCAAGAATGGTGGGGAATCAGTGATAGAACTACTAACAAAAATCTGCAACAAGATCTGGCAGACAGGCGAATGGCCAGCACAGTGAACCCAGTCACTAATTATAACACTCCCCAAAAAGGCAATCTCCAGCTGTGCCAAAATTACAGAACTATCAGTTTGATCAGCCATGCTAGTAAGGTGATGCTGAAGATCATCTTGAACAGACTGAACCCACAAGCAGAAGAAATAATCGCTGAAGAACAGGCAAGGGTCCGTAGTGGAAGAAGCGCAACAGAACAAATTTTCAATCTTAGGGTTCTGTGTGAAAAGTACTTACAACATCAACAAGACATCTATCATGTGTTCATAGATTTCAGAAAGGCTTTTGATAGAGTGTGGCATGAGGCATTGTGGGCCACAATGAAGAAGTACAACATGGGTCAAAAGTTGACCAACACCATCAAGCAGCTGTACTCCAAGGCTACCAGTGCAGTAATTGCTCAAGGTTCTGTGAGGGACTGGTTCAAGACTACAGTTGGAGTACGGCAAGGCTGTCTCCTGTCACCCACGCTTTTCAACATCTACTTAGAGTGCATCGTGAGCTAAGCCTTGGAAAACCACTGTTTGACAGTCAGCATTGGAGGGCGTAACATCACCAACCCCAACTTTGCAGACGACATTGATGGGCTGGCAGACAGTGAAGATGAGCTTTCCACCTTATTGAAGAACCTGGATAAAACATCTTCCAGATCTGACATGGAGATAAGTGCCGAGAAGACAAAGCTGATGACAAACAGTGGCAAACAAATCTCAATCAAGATTAAAGTCAAAGGACAGGAACTGGAAACAGTGGGCCAATTCAAATATCTTGGTTCCATAATCACGGAAGAGGGATCAAGAGCTGAAATTTTGTCACGAGCAGCACAAACAACGGCAGCTATGTCAAAGCTAAGACCCATCTGGAGAGACAAGAACATCTGTCTGAAAACTAAAATCAGACTATTGAGAGCACTAGTCATCTCAATCTTTCTGTATTCATGTGAGGCCTGGACCCTGACAGCAGAATTACAACGAAGAATTCAGGCACTTGAAATGAGATGCTACAGAACCATCGTTGGCATCTCTTACATGGACCACATCAGAAATGAAGAAGTGCGCAACACCATCAGGCACAAAGTAGGCCATTATGAAGACCTCCTCACCATTTTCAAAAAGAGAAAGCTGAAATGGTACGGCCATGTCACTAGAGCCAACAGTCTATCCACAACAGTACTGCAGGGTAGTGTCCAAAGTGGTAGAAGGGGAGGTAGACAGAGAAAAAAGTGGAGTGACAACATCACAGAATGGACCAGGAAAAGTTTTGCACAGACACAGGCATTGGTACAAGATCGAGTCAAGTGGAGGGAACTGGTCAGATGATCAGCAGCACAGTGCCTCAACGAGCACACTAGGTCAAGAGACTGATGATGATGATGATGATGATGATGATGATGATGATGATGATGATGAAATGGGTCTATTTCCCTAATTTACTAAACAAGCATAATATCAGGTATCGTTTTCAGGGTTCTGTCATCCTCAGAAGACAGTTCCTGACGGCAAATTCAACATCAAACTCTCTGGCTTCGTCAGCGCTCTTTCCTTGCCAGAAGAACGTGTAGTTCTCTTCTGTGAGGGACCCGGAATCTGGTATCCGTGTCTCCTATAGTGCGACGATGTCGACTTGGAGTCTTGTAAGTTCGTCATTCATAACTGGCGTATTTCAAACAGCGCTAATTGCCTGGATATCATCTGAGAGTCCAGTCAGCATGGTCCGGATATTTCAGGTACCTAGCTTGAGGATTGGAGGTTTCCTTGTTGTCTTTCGTTTGTTATTTCTTGGTGCAATAGTTGCAATCGCTTTGTCGGGTAATCGTGTTCCTTACGCCCTACGCACCCATTTAAGGCAGACGAACTGCTGGCGGACGGCACCTTATTGTCTGGAGGCTGCCCGGCTTGAGGCAGACGATAGCTGTCCAGTGAAATATGCTGGTCTCTCCCGCCGTCGGAAGCAACCTCTGGCTTCTGACTCTACGCCAATCTAGCGATGACTTATAACCGATAAACTGCCGCTTACCGTGCTGTGTCGACGCTCTGAAGCGAAGCTGGAGTGTCCTCTTCAGAGCGCTAGCCTGGGCAGGGTGATATGGAAAATGGCCCATGCAGCTGATTTCCCCTTTCTACACAGCTGTCTGAACCAAGGAAAAGGACAAGCCGATACGTCATGGCACCAGCGGTGTCGCAGGAGTTGCCGAGATATCGCGAAAATAATGCTAAGTCGTCTTTGGGACTCCGTCTCTGGATTTTCTGTTACGGTTTACTCCCTTCGCCTTTCCCATGAAAGGATATAGTCGCAAGGTAGTGAAGGTTTTAAGTCAGAGTTTACCTTCTTCTAGATGGGCGACCACCCAAGTTTGATGAGCCCCATCTGCCCGAAGCGTCTGGTTTTCAGGCGCCAGAAACTCGCCTGTCATCTCTTCTCCATTCCATTTAAACAGTTTCGGCTAGGCTTAGATAAGCCACTCGTGAAGGCCTGGAAATAGATTTGGTTGCCAGAGGCTTTATCAGATGCAAGCCATTTGGGGTTTTTCCAAGGGAAGTGGGTGCTTATCTTCCACATCAACCCTGGTGATAACAACCCAAAAAATGATTAATATGAAGTCACTTATTCCGGACATTCCTAGTACTGGTTTATGTTACAATTAGCACATACTTAAGAAACCAATAAAGTACGCCAAGTGATCGGTAAACATTCGCTAGTCTGCTCGATAAATTAATCTGCTATTTTCAAGATAATTTGTACTGCTTATTTTTGTTGATACGTGCCTTTTTGTTTGAATCGGTATGTTATTTTTAAAGATATATTTCAGATTTATTAGATTTTTATGGCGCTTTCTATATCAAACGCACTTGTAACACGCTGTCTAGGCGATTGTGTACTTGCCGGTTTCTATAATCATTTGGATTTGTAAGGAGTAATTGTATTATACACTTTTGACTTACAATCTAGTGACCTCCTTGACGAATTCGGACAACCTGGGTGAAAGAAAAGCTTTACTATTACTACTTATAATAATAATAATAATAATAATAATAATAATAATAATAATAATAATAATAATAATATTTTGAAAATGAGAGTGATATTCCAACACAGCTAAAGAAAGAGAAGTTAAATGGGACAAATAATTTTCTGCAAAAGCCTCTTTTAAAATGTAATATCAAATAAGGTTTATAAATGGCTCAGAAAGACATATGATGAACTATGTTATTTTAATAATCCCATGTAAGTGTGTTAGACAATAGGGTGGCCATGTGTTTGAAATGTTTTCATTAACCCTTTGCTTCCCTTTAATTTATTTCTGTAGATGTGAATGTTTGGATGATTGAACACAAAGTGTCTGCTTTGTTCTCGAATGGAATTCACTTTCAAATAGCTGCATCTGATATTGAAATGCAGATTGTGTTAAATAACTACAAAAATTAGGTTATTATGTGGTCACTGGTTCTTTTTTGTATTGGTTGATATAATGTTGTTATTAATATTAATAAACTTTATTGCAGATGGTAGTCTTGTCTATCTTTCATAAAATGGTAATTTCTTCTTATAAAGTTTGCTCCTTATTTTCAGCTTTCAAATTGTTCGAGCGCTGACAAGATGTACGGAGGTGGATACGGTATGGGTTATGGGGGTTATGGCCCAGGCTTCCCTGGTGTAAGTGTGATAAATATATTCATTTCCATAATAAGTTACTACAGTTAATCTCTAGCTTAAAAAAAAAAAACAACTTTTTTTAATTTTTTATTTTTTTGTCTGGACATTGTTGTAATGTCATAGAGTGAAGATACTGTTTCAGATTTTTATCAATTCTTCCACCATTCTCATTGCCCTGTTCTTCTCCAGCAGTTAAAAAATTACTGACAATGTACAGTTAGCTATAATACTGCATTGAATGTCACTGGGATAAGCTGCCATGAATCATGCTTTCACAGATTCTTTGGATCATTATTTATGTTGGGGAAACCCCATCTTATTCATATAATGTCTAGCATTCCAGAATGTGACACTGATCTCTGTACCAGCAGGATTTGCCTTATTTCTGGCTTTAGTTCACCACCTGTTTGTAAGTCACTGACTGGTATGAATTTTGGGTCAATGACTGGATTGTTGCTTAAATCATCAACTGAATCATATCTGAGTCATTGACTGAGTCCTGGTCTTGGTTGTAGACTGGCTTGCTGACTGAATAGACTAGGTTATGGTTTTCATTGGTTCTCACTAAAACTTAAAGTTTGACAAAAGGTGATGAAGAAATGAGTAAAGATGGATCTTCGTTAACAATTTGCATTTGGATACTGGTTAACAAGATCTGCTTCCTGTATTAACAGCCTTGAATCTCTCCTTTTCTGGTTAACAAAAGACCTGGTTTTTAACATGTTAACATGATCCTTATTTCTGGCTTATCCTTTTCATCAAACTATTGGCAAATGTGATAAACTCTAGCTGAGTGGTTTTTATTGCTTCACTCAAAGAGACATCTTAACTCTAGCTCTGGCTTATTCCATACCACATCACTTCACACCATAACACCATAACTTCATACCACATCACCATCACTTCACACCACAACACTATAGCTTCATACTCCACTACACAACCACAGTTCTCCCATATATATTGACTCATTACAATACTATATTAATTGTTTATGTATTTCTTTTTTAAAAATTAACTGTAAACAACAGAATGAAATTGCACTGTTAGTGTCAATAAATTTTGTCTGCTGCAGCTTCAGTGCCATTTTAAATAACTACGGATCTTTGTGAAAGCTATGAATCTGTCATTTGTTAATTTAACGTTTTTTTCATTACAGCAGCAGTATCCAGGATATTCCTATTCACCATATGGTGGAGGTGCCTACAATGTCAACCCAGGTTTGTTTTAATGTCTTTGTGTTGCACTGTATTTTCCTCTTTGTTAGAATGTCAACCCAAGTTTGTTTTTAATCTGTTACACTGTAACTTTCTCTATGTTGTGTGTTGGTCTATCTGTGCATATTGCTTTTCATGATTTTTATTTCTTTAAAGTCTTCTCTGTCAGCCTTTATTTATTCTGTCAGTATGAAATGTATCTGTCTCTGTCTTTCTTTTTCCTCTTTATGTTTATCTCTCCAAACTTTAAATATAAGTTTTTAGTTAGAATTGTAATCAAATGCTGAAGGAACCATATCTTTGAAACCCAAGTTGTCTATAAAATCCCAATTTGGAAACATTAAGCCATAAGATAGTGATTGCGCTTCTGGAAAACTAGGATCACCATTCATAAGACATTAGGATCACCATTCATAAGACATTAGGATCACCATTCATAAGACATTAGGATCACCATTCATAAGACATATAGGATCACCATTCATAAGACATTAGGATCACCATTCATAAGACATATAGGATCACCATTCATAAGACACTAGGATCACCATTCATAAGACATTAGGATTACCATTCATAAGACACTAGGATCACCATTCATAAGACATTAGGATCACCATTCATAAGACATTAGGATCACCATTCATAAGACATTAGGATCACCATTCATAAGACACTAGGATCACCATTCATAAGACATTAGGATCACCATTCATAAGACATTAGGATCACCATTCATAAGACTTTAGGATCACCATTCATAAGACATTAGGATTACCATTCATAAGACATTAGGATCACCATTCATAAGACATTAGGATTACCATTCATAAGACACTAGGATCACCATTCATAAGACATTAGGATCACCATTCATAAGACATTAGGATCACCATTCATAAGACTTTAGGATCACCATTCATAAGACATTAGGATTACCATTCATAAGACATTAGGATCACCATTCATAAGACATATAGGATCACCATTCATAAGACACTAGGATCACCATTCATAAGACTTTAGGATCACCATTCATAAGACACTAGGATCACCATTCATAAGACATTAGGATCACCATTCATAAGACACTAAGATCACCATTCATAAGACATTAGGATCACCATTCATAAGACATTAGGATCACCATTCATAAGACATTAGGATCACCATTCATAAGACACTAGGATCACCATTCATAAGACATTAGGATCACCATTCATAAGACATTAGGATTACCATTCAAAAGACATTAGGATCACCATTCATAAGACATATAGGATCACCATTCATAAGACATTAGGATCACCATTCATAAGACATTAGGATCACCATTCATAAGACATTAGGATCACCATTCATAAGACATTGGGATCACCATTCATAAGACATTAGGATTACCATTCATAAGACATTAGGATCACCATTCATAAGAGATATAGGATCACCATTCATAAGACTAGGATAACCATTCATAAGACATTAGGATCACCATTCATAATACATTAGGATCACCATTCATAAGACATTAGGATCACCATTCAAAAACCACTAGGATCACCATTCATAAGACATTAGGATCACCATTCATAAGACATTAGGATCACCATTCATAAGACATTAGGATCACCATTCATAAGACATTAGGATCACCATTCATAAGACATATAGGATCACCATTCATAAGACACTAGGATCACCATTCATAAGACATTAGGATCACCATTCATAAGACACTAGGATCACCATTCATAAGACATATAGGATCACCATTCATAAGACATTAGGATCACCATTCATAAGACACTAGGATCACCATTCATAAGACATTAGGATCACCATTCATAAGACATTAGGATCACCATTCATAAGACATTAGGATCACCATTCATAAGACATTAGGATCACCATTCATAAGACATTATGATCACCATTCATAAGACATTAGGATCACCATTCATAAGACATTAGGATCACCATTCATAAGACATATAGGATCACCATTCATAAGACATATAGGATCACCATTCATAAGACATTAGGATCACCACTTATAATGCAGTAACCAATCTTTATGGAAAAGAACTTTATTTGTTAAAATGAAAAACAAAATGTGAAAATATTCAAACTAATTAATATACAATATGTGAATCTCTTGTTATAATATGGAAATTGGAGTCAATAACTGCTGACCACATTAAATGTGTGGGGTGGGGAAGGGGATAAAAAAAAACATGCCAGACACATGTATAGTTTATGGAAAGAAAATATAGTTTTAACTCCACGGTGTTTGTGCATTTAATTTTGTCAAATAATAATTATTTGATAAAGTAATTGAATACATGTATATAATACTAAAATTCATGTTTGTTTTCTTTCAACCCATATAGTCATACATTTCATAAACCTATTCAGATACAGTGGTTTAATTATGGTCTCAAGGTCAACAGTTGTACCACATTATATCTAGAATCATGTTATAATGAAGTGTGTGTGTGCTTGTGTGTGTTTCAGATAACAAGATCCAGGTGAAGGCCAGGGTGTTTAGATAAATAATGTTCTGGTGTATTTAGAATTAATTCTGTGTCAGTGAGTGAGATGTTTTTCTGTTTACTATATGTGAAACAGATTTTGAGTGGGACCATGGTGTATGCCAGGGCAAGATACTTTACTCTGATTGCCTTGGCACAATGTAATCTCACATGTGTTGATATGCCATAAAGCACCAAACAATCAAACATATTTGATTTTAGTTCAGGTATAGTCAGATGTTATATATTAGGATATTAATGCTATTACAAATTGTCACTAGCATTAATATGTTTTATTTTATGCTAAGCAGTGAATAATACTGTGAATTATTATAAAATATTATTGATATTGATAATATACTTTTTTTTGGTCAGAACCTACTTACCTCCCTTTCATTTTCTGTCAGTGAATTGCTTGTGGTTGTTTTCTTATTAATAATCCCTGTCTATTATCCTTGAAAGTTGTGGTTTGTTAGTCTAGAAATATCAGTTAATTTTTATCGATCTGATTTGGAACTAGTTTTGTGCATAGGTACACATAGCACAGCAGAACATGTACAATAAACAGCTGACATTACCGTAGGAAATCTGCTAATTCACTGTCACAAACTTTAGGTAGCCAACATATGTGAGCATGAAATAAAAAGAAGATTTGCTTGAAATGAGTAAATAATGGATACATTTCATCTCGTGGGTGAAAAACTCTAGTATTTTCATCTACTTGATGAAATATATCTGTTATTCACTTGATGAAATATATCTGTTATTCACTTGATGAAATATATCTGTTATTCACTTGATGAAATATATCTGTTATTCACTTGATGAAATATATCTGTTATTCACTCATTTTACATGTATCGTCTATATCTCTGTCAGGTAAGAAAAAGACCATATATGTAATGAAATAATCAACAGTAGTAAATAAAGAGACAAGAATGTCAAATTGTGCTATACAACTTTTTTGTAGGTATGATGATGCCACAGCAAATGCAGATGCCCATGCAGGTACTTTATATGTGTTAGAATACACTCTAGTCAAGTGAATTAAACAAAATTTGTTTATATGAATAGTACTATGTTATTCAGTATTTTCCTATTAGCCTTTTTATAGTTAGGTAGTAAGTTGTCATGGTTTAAATCTGATTTTATAGCCACAAGACAATGCTAAGATCATATACAACCATTGTTGCCAGACATGGATCAGTGTGACATAAACAATTGAAAAAAAAAACCCACCCATTTTATGACATTTTTATTAATTACTTTTGTAAAATGTTGCAGTACCAATACAGTGTAATTGTATAATTTTATGCAACTGAATTTCTTGTCTGCTTATTTAAGAATTTTTTTATGTGTTTAATTAATTGAAACTAATCTAAACTTGACATGAAATGGAAAGCAATGAAAATTAAATTAGTATATTTAACTTTCTGGCTTATCCAATACTTTCTAAGGGCATTAGTTGAAGTTTGATGAGCTTGACTACAATGAATGAGCAGAGGGTAATTTACCATTAAATTAACAACAAACAATCAAGAGCTTCCAATACTCTGGTACAGTTCTGCGGAACAAGCTTCCACAATATGTAAAATCTGCTGAAAATATTAGAGTATTTAAGAAGAGATATGAGCATGTATGTGTTTTTAATACATAATGGAATTTAGTATTTTAATACTAAAACTAAATACACAGTAATTATTGCTATCTTCAAAAAATCTTCATGTAATTTGCATTGTTATACTCTCCTTAAGAGGGTCTCAAGGGAGAATTTTATTTATATATATATATATATATATATATATATATATATATATATATATATATATATGTATGAGAGAGACAGACAGACACACAGACAGAGACAGAGAGAGACAGAGAATATTCAGCATTTGAGTTTATTTGTATAAGTAAGATTCAATAACTGTACATCAAAATGATTTGGGATTATAAAACCTCAGACTATTGTTATGTATATTAGATTTAATTTAATTATTTGTTTGTTAATTTCCAATTTATTCTCATACATCTATACTTTCTGTTGAGAGGGCCACAAAAGTGTATCACAAGAAAAGGACCTGGTTAATGAACTTTTACAATTTCAGTACTTCTTCCATTTTTATGAAGTCCTTTTACTCTTAAGGCCTGTATGCTGTAATGCTTTTCTTTTTGGGTTTGCTTGTCATAAAGTGTGCAACTTCAAATAGTACATTGGGACAATGCTATGATTGTATAGTTTTAAACTATGTAACAGAAAAGAGGTGAAATGAGTAAGTTTAGTAAAATCAATTAAATAATTTATTTTCCCAATAATACAAAGGAAAATTCAAAAGACACAGTATTGTGAATTCCAACTGATCCTAAATGTCGTTTCACAAGTCCTAAAGTATAGAATGTTCCAAATGAATTCCTACAATCTTGAATGTCCTTGAAGTATAGAATGTTCCAAATGAATTCCTACAATCTTGAATGTCCTGAAGTATAGAATGTTCCAAATGAATTCCTACAATCTTGAATGTCCTTGAAGTATAGAATGTTCAAAATGAATTCCTACAATCTTGAATGTCCTGAAGTATAGAATGTTCCAAATGAATTCCTACAATCTTGAATGTCCTGAAGTATAGAATGTTCCAAATGAATTCCTACAATCTTGAATGTCCTGAAGTATAGAATGTTCCAAATGAATTCCTACAATCTTGAATGTCCTGAAGTATAGAATGTTCCAAATGAATTCCTACAATCTTGAATGTCCTGAAGTATATAATGTTCAAAATTAATTCCTACAATCTTGAATCCTGATGCACCACAGTGATAAAATCAAAATTGTCTCTGAATTAATTCTGAATAATGCCAGAGTAGGGTTTTAGTTCAAAAAGTAAATGCAATAATAATTGGAATATACAATTCCTCTCAAATAATATTTGAACACGACCGCAAACTCTGATTGTATTCCAAATCCTTTATATGCATATTTAATTTGATATATGCTGCAATAGATAGTTTTCATGATAGTATTGTTTTGACATATTACCCTTTTTTGTGCTGAGTACATCTAGTTGCCAGATACAAAATATTTGACAAGCTGATAATAATATAAACATTTACAATGAAACATTTTGCTACCGTTGTTCTATTTCTCAGTAATCATGCCCACAAAAAACTGATTTCCTATTTCAATTTTATTTAAGCCTGGTTTACCAATGCCTGCCATGTGTTTTGGAAGGATTAACTTGGCCTGCAATGTACCTCTGATTTTTAGTTTGTTCGTTTTTGGTTTTAGAGCATTGTTTGTTTATTTTTGTTCATTGTTTTATCCATCACTATGAAGGTTATAATTCTCCAGTTTATTTTGTTCTTCTTTGTGGCATCTGTTGGGTCTATATATCAGATTACTACAAGAAGTAATAGCAGTATTTTTTATTTTGTACAGTACCTATTATTATTAATGTTATCAGATGCATGGTTATGTACAAAATTTGCTACATATAATATTATTTATGCTCTCTGCACACAAGAAATATTAAGATAAATTAAGGTTTCTGTCTGAGTCAATAAATATTGCAACAATGAATTGTTGGGGTTGGAGGCCTCAGGATGAGATGTATTTCAGTTTCTAAAAAATGAAAAATATTCAATAATTCAATACAATGTCTTGAAGATACAGGTTTTATTGAAAAATGGAAAATTTTAAATTGACTACCATGTGATTGATTGTTTGTATTTTTATTTGATACTCTACTAATTCTAGATCCATATTATTGAATAGTAATTTCCAGTATACCTTTTTTGGAATTAAAACAAAATAATACAGGGAATCAACATAGCATGGATGTAATGATTAGAAACCACAGAGCTATATTAATCAATATTTATTGACCAAACAGAGACAGTCCAGATAGAGTTATACTTTTCAATATTTATTGACAAAACTGGGACAGTCCAGATAGAATTATACATTTAATTATTTATGGACCAAATAGAGACAGTCCAGATAAAGTTATACTTTTCAATATTTATGGACAAAACAGAAACAGTCCAGATAGAGTTATACTTTTCAATATTTATTGACCAAACAGAGACAGTCCAGATAGAGTTATAATTTTCAATATTTATGGACCAAACAGAGACAGTCCAGATAGAGTTATAATTTTCAATATTTATTGACCAAACAGAGACAGTCCAGATAGAGTTATACTTTTCAATATTTATGGACAAAACAGAGACAGTCCAGATAGAATTATAAATTTTATTATTTATGGACCAAATAGAGACAGTCCAGATAGAGTTATACTTTTCAATATTTATGGACCAAACAGAGACAGTCCAGATAGAGTTATACTTTTCAATATTTATGGACAAAACAGACACAGTCCAGATTTTTACCTTGAGATAAAAAAAATATATATGTATTGCATTTTAGAGATGGTTATATTACTTTTAGGGAAATTTCAATTTTGTGATGGATCCTGATATAGCTGTTTTTAATTATGATAATATAAATAATCAAAGATAATGAGAAGATGTCTTAGATATAATTATCAAGTATAATTTACACATCAGCAATGTAAGTTGTCTTAGATATATGTATCAAGTATAATTTACACATCAGCAATGTAAGTTGTCTTAGATATATGTATCAAGTATAATTTACACATCAGCAATAAAAGTTGTCTTAGATATATGTATCAAGTATAATTTATACATCAGCAATATAAGTTGTCTTAGATATATGTATCAAGTATAATTTATACAACAGCAATATAAGTTGTCTTATTTATATGTATCAAGTATAATTTATACATCAGCAATATAATTTGTCTTAGATATATGTATCAAGTATAATTTATACATCAGCAATATAAGTTGCCTTATATGTATCAAGTATAATTTATACATCAGCAGTATAAGTTGTCTTAGTTATATGTATCAAGTATAATTTATACATCAGCAATATAAGTTGCCTTATATGTATCAAGTATAATTTATACATCAGCAGTATAAGTTGTCTTAGTTATATGTATCAAGTATAATTTATACAACAGCAATATAAGTGGTCTTAGATATATGTATCAAGTATAATTTATACATCAGCAATATAAGTTGCCTTATATGTATCAAGTATAATTTATACATCAGCAGTATAAGTTGTCTTAGTTATATGTATCAAGTATAATTTATACATCAGCAATATAAGTTGCCTTATATGTATCAAGTATAATTTATACATCAGCAATATAAGTTGTCTTAAATATATGTATCAAGTATAATTTATACATCAGCAGTATAAGTTGTCTTAGTTATATGTATCAAGTATAATTTATACATCAGCTATATAAGTTGTCTTAAATATATGTATCAAGTGTAATTTATACATCAGAAATGTAAGTTGTCTTAGATATATGTACCAAGTATAATTTATACATCAGCAATATAAGTTGTCTTAGATATATGTATCAAGTATAATTTATACATCAGCAATATAAGTTGTCTTAGTTATATGTATCAAGTGTAATTTATACATCAGCTATATAAGTTGCCTTATATGTATCAAGTATAATTTATACATCAGCTATATAAGTTGCCTTATATATATCAAGTATAATTTATACATCAGCAATATAAGTTGTCTTAGATATATGTATCAAGTATAATTTATACATCAGCAATATAAGTTGTCTTAGATACATGTATCAAGTGTAATTTATACAACAGCAATGTAAGTTGTCTTAGATATATGTACCAAGTATAATTTATACATCAGCAATATAAGTTGTCTTAGATATATGTATCAAGTGTAATTTATACAACAGCAATGTAAGTTGTCTTAGATATATGTATCAAGTATAATTTATACATCAGCAATATAAGTTGTCTTAGTTATATGTATCAAGTGTAATTTATACATCAGCTATATAAGTTGCCTTATATGTATCAAGTATAATTTATACATCAGCTATATAAGTTGTCTTAAATATAAGTATCAAGTATAATTTATACATCAGCAATATAAGTTGTCTTAGTTATATGTATCAAGTATAATTTATACATCAGCTATATAAGTTGTCTTAGATATATGTATCAAGTATAATTTATACATCAGCAATATAAGTTGTCTTAAATATATGTATCAATTGTAATTTATACATCAGCTATATAAGTTGCCTTATATGTATCAAGTATAATTTATACATCAGCTATATAAGTTGCCTTATATGTATCAAGTATAATTTATACATCAGCAATATAAGCTGTCTTAGATATATGTATCAAGTATAATTTATACATCAGCTATATAAGTTGTCTTAAATATATGTATCAAGTGTAATTTATACATCAGCTATATAAGTTGCCTTATATGTATCAAGTATAATTTATACATCAGCTATATAAGTTGCCTTATATGTATCAAGTATAATTTATACATCAGCAATATAATTTGTCTTAGATATATGTATCAAGTATAATTTATACATCAGCAATATAAGTTGTCTTAAATATATGTATCAAGTATAATTTATACATCAGCTATATAAGTTGCCTTATATGTATCAAGTATAATTTATACATCAGCAATATAAGTTGTCATAGATATATGTATCAAGTATAATTTATACATCAGCTATATAAGTTGCCTTATATGTATCAAGTATAATTTATACATCAGCAATATAAGTTGTCTTAGTTATATGTACCAAGTATAATTTATACATCAGCAATATAAGTTGCTTTAAATATAAGTATCAAGTATAATTTATACATCAGCAATATAAGTTGTCATAGATATATGTATCAAGTATAATTTATACATCAGCAATATAAGTTGTCTTAGATATATGTATCAAGTGTAATTTATACATCAGCAATGTAAGTTGTCTTAGATATATGTATCAAATATAATTTATACATCAGCAATATTTCCTTATATATGGGTATATTATTCTAAAATAGATTCAATATTTCCACTTAATTCTATTTTTCTTTTTTCTTTCATCTTGATACAAAATAATTGTCTAGAAATATATACATTTTTAATTTATAGAATAAAGGTTGACATGTTGTCACATTATGTATTCTATAATATGTATAAAGTATGTTTCAATAGTTTTAATGCCAATAAAACCTTTTTAAAAAATTTGCTCTCACTAAATATGGTGCAAATTTTATAACACCAACCATGGAATAAATACCACATACACTTGCTTATAAGTTGAGTCAGTCTGTAAACAAAGATCCTGATCTGCCATAGCATAATTGACTGTGCAGATCAGGGTCTATGTTGTTCTGCACAAACCCAGATCTGTCATCACATTATGCAGTTTGCAGTTGGAATCATAAGTGAGTATAGATAGTACAATGCAATATAAAAAACAAAAATAAATAATACCCGGTAAAGTATACACAGTAACTTAAATTATATACAGTAATCTAAAATATATAGTCTTATAAAGTATATACAGTAATTATAAGTATATATAGTAACCTAAAGTATACACAGTGACCTAAAGTATATACAGCAATCTAAAGAATGCACAGTCCTATAAGTACATACAGTAACCTAACATATATAGAGTAACCTAAAGTATACACAGTAACCTAAAGTATATAGTCACCTAAAGTATATACAGTAACCTAAAATATATACAGTCACCTAAAGTATATACAGTAATGTAAAGTAGATACAGTAATCTAAAGTATACACAGTGACATAAAGTATACACAGTAACCTAATGTATAAACAGTCACCTAAAGTATATACAGTAACCTAATGTATACACAGTGACCTAACATAAACACAGTAACCTAAAAAGTATACACAGTAACCTGAAGTATATACGGTAATCTAAAATATATACAGTCCTATAAGTACATACAGCAATCTTAAGTATATACAGTAACCTAAAGTATACACAGTAAACTAGAGTATATACAGTCTTACCGGTATAAAGTACATACAGTAATCTTAAGTATATACAGTAACCTGAAGTATATAAAATAACCTAAAGTATATATAAACTACTTCTATCATTAAGTCATTTCATTTTTGTTAAACCTGGAAACTTTACACATTTTTGTATCCATGTCAACATTATTCTGTCTGTATGCCCACCCACAGCATAAAATAACCTCAGTGTGAAAATTTCTATTTTTCTTTTATATATATCTTTTGTAGATAAAGGAAAGGTAGGCTTTACAAAAAGGGGTTGTTTGTTAGAAAGTGCTTGAGCTAAGATAATTTTACTTTTGGAAATGCCTTTGATCAAGGTCAATGCTAATTTTCACCATATAATTTTCTGACTTTTGAATATACCTACGGAGAACTAGTCTTCTTCTACCATTGAAATATGCAGTAAGCCACACATTTATTAACATTTACATTTATGAGCAGTAAGAGCTGAAAATCTTTTATGTATCATAATTTAAATGTGCATTTATGTTTGACTTATGCTTTGAAAACAATTATTGGTAGAAACACATGAGTTCATTAAAAAGAATATCTAGCTGTTTATAAAAAAATAAACAACTTAAGAAAAAATCCTATCCTCCATTACATTTTAAATGTTTTTGTTTTGAATCCTTGGAATAATTTGTGTTGCCAAGCACTTACAGCTTAAAAGTCAGCATTTTTAACTTTTGAAATTTTACCTTTGACCAGTGCACTTTTTAATCTTCATGGTGAATCTGTAAAGTTTATATACCTAAATGTTCACAGATTCTAAAATAGAACTGGTATCTTTGAAATCTGACTTTGAATTTTTTACCTTTGCTCTTGTTTTAAATCGATCACAATGTGTAACGTTAATCAAATGACAGAGTTGGCATATTTAACCTTTGATCTTTGACCTGCATTTTTTCTTTTCAGCCAATGCAAATGAATCAGATGCCCATGTCCTGTGTGGTCAATGTAGTCAACAACTACTCATGGAATTCAGGTGCCATGATTGAACAGCTGGCCAAAGCTGTAAGTTTAAATACTAAGTTATCATAAAGATACATATTTAATTTATTAATTTTTTCAACTTATTGTTTTATGGTAATTTTGCAAATTATAACAAATGTCCAAAGTGCTTAGAAATTTGTGATTCATTCTTCCTTACAGCTACATCCAGAAGAGGAGGAGGAGGAGGAAGAGGAGGAAGAACAAGAGGAGGATGTTGAAGATGAAGAAGCTGATGAAGAAGTTCGACAAGTCAAAAAAAAGGAGAAAAAGAGAGCCACGAAAGGGGCTGTGAGTTTTCTTTCACATCAAGACCTGTTTTATTCAGCAATTGAGACTTTTTAAATTTAGAATCCAGGAAATCAAATATTTGATATCCCAATACCAGTTTATGGAACAGATTTCTTCTGTAATTCTTGGAACGGATTTGTCAGTGTAGATTCTTCATTCTTGCATACATAATGGGTGGGAACAAAAGTGTCTTGATTAACAAGATTTGATCATATCAGGACACAGTAAGATCATAAGTCGAAGCACATCACATATGAAAGAAAATAAAAAGTGAAAAAAAAACACATTAGATTCAATTTGTAGGACCATTCTCAGCAAAGTTGGTCATGCTTTATGGTATTCATTTTGTCACTCCACCCTCAGCCATCTTTCCTTCCATTAATAATTATTAATTCTTTAATTGTAAGCTATTTATTATACCAATTTTCACAAATATGGCTATTTGGTAAAGAAAGATACATGCTGGAAGCCTAATTTTAACAGGTCTGCGACATGTTGGCTTCTATTCAGATATTCCAAAATTAACTGAATTAACTCTTTTTTTTTACTACTTGGGACATCACACCAGTATGTCTCACTGGTGACATGAGATGGGATGGATATATGTTTATTGAGTGTACATTCCTCATAGTTTTATTATATTTCCCAAGTTTTTTAACACTATATTAAAATACAAACTATTTACGTTATTAGGTATGCATAACAATATTTCATTTTATAAGCAGTAAATTTATTCAGTTTTTTTTTGTTTTATTTGTTAGCATCAATAAGCCTTTGATCTTAGTGTAACTAGGCCTTTGCTTTTAGTGTAACTAGGTCTTTGATCTTAGTGTAACTAGGTCTTTGATCTTAGTGTAACTAGGCCTTTGCTCTTAGTGTAACTAGGTCTTTGATCTTACCTTTGATCTTAGTGTAACTAGGTCTTTGATTCTAAGTGTATTAGGCCTTTGATCTTAGTGTAACTAGGCCTTTGCTCTTAGTGTAACTAGGTCTTCGATCTTAGTGTAACTAGGTCTTTGATCTTAGTGTAACTAGGCCTTTGCTCTTAGTGTAAACTAGGTCTTTGATCTTAGTTTAACTAGGTCTTTGATCTTAGTGTATTAGGTCTTTGATCTTAGAGTAACTAGATCTTTGATCTTAGTGTATTAGGCCTTTGATCTTAGTGTAACTAGGTCTTTGATCTTATTGTAACTAGGTCTTTGATCTTAGTGTAACTAGGCCTTAGTGTAACTAGGCTTTTGATCTTAGTGTGAGGAGGTCTTTGATCTTAGTGTGAGGAGGCCTTTGATCTTAGTGTAACTAGGCTTTTGATCTTAGTATAACTAGGCCTTTGATTTTAGTGTGAGGAGGCCTTTGATCGTAGTGTGAGGAGGCCTATGATGTTGCACTACATTTCATAAATCCAATCAGCAAATTGATCCAGGGTAGACCATGTCATCAGAGATAATTTAATTGTCATATGGTGTTTATTGTGCTGTCTTGCCATTGAACCCTTATAAATACATACAACAATTCATAGCATATGATCGACTTTTTTTGTTAGTAGATATCATGATTTCATAAATTTTTTAACTTGATGGATAACAGATGCTCAATGCTTATATGTAAAATATGTTTATTATTTCATGCAACCATGTATCCAATAGTTTATGACTTAAATTTCAGCGATCTCTCTAATTGCACTTTCAATACACACATATGTTCCCTCTCTCATTTTCACACACATGCCATGATTGAGTCAAGTTCAGTAGACCTGACATTCCTAATATGGTAATAACTAAAAGCGCTGGTTACATAGCACAAATGCATCAGATTAAATTTCAAAATTCCTGTGTTGGAAAAATTGAGAAATTAAAGACTGATTTCTACTTAATTCATGGGCTGAAATTTGACAGATTTAATAAATAAAGTGAATTTAATTGACTGCATACAGATTATACTATAGATTGAATTTCGCCATTAAGTTCATGAATTTTTTGGAGAAATTTTAATAACAATATCAGCACTTAATGTTATGCATAAAATGTAAGTTTTTCCTCAAAACACCCCAGATCAGTATTTTACAGTTTACCATTAATTGGAATTTTGTTATCTTTCATTTATCTTTCTCTAGAAAAAGGCACAAAAAGTGGCGGAGAAAGCTCAGAATGATGCACAGTATCGTGAGACCCTGCGACAAAGATTTATTGATATGTGTTTTGATCATTATCAAAAGTACGGCACTCTTGACCCCACAGAGGGAACCATTAAACCATACACCAAATACCTTGCTGATGATCCTGTGGTTGCCTATATGCAGAAGCAAGATGGATATGACATTACAGGAGAAAAATGGGATCCTGAACATGATACTCGGTATCTTAATGATGCCATAAAAGGTCTAGGTAATAATAATAATTAAAAATTCCATTGTTAAATTCAATAATAATAATAACAATCAGACAGTCCTTATTCCTTTGTTAGAACGCTGTAAATTAGGCCCCCTCCCCCACTAAATATTTTTACAAATCAAGTTGAGAGAAGTGCCATTTACAACTAGGAGTGTGGGAGTCTAATATCATGTTGGGAAGTTCAACCATGACCAGGAATTTTGGAGTTTGAAATCAACATTTGGGGAAGTGTCAATCATGACTAGGAGTTTGTGAGTCAAAGATCGTGTTGGTCCCAATATACCAACCATGACCAGGAGTTTGTGAGTTCAAAGTTAACAAAGTTAAATTTGGGGAAATGCCAACAATAACTATAAGTTTGGGAGTCTTAAATAATGTTTTGTGAGTGAGAATCTGTGATGTGACAGGTATAACGCAATTATGTAAATCATCCCCATGTCCTCAAATGAGTCTGGATAATTAGATTTTTCTCTTAGTGATTTTACAATTTGTTCATAAATGGAATGGAGAAAGCACATGTCTTCAAATACATATTGAAAAAAAAAAGTTTCAATTGATAAACAGTGTAGTATACATGCATGGAATATATGGTAATCACTTCATAAAAAGTGCATGAATCTATAATGCATTCCCTTTAATTTGAAAGTAAGCTATGACTTATATTAATTTAAGTAATAGATATTTGAATTTTTTAAAGAAAGATTTATTGGACATTATTGATAGTAAATAGTTTCTGGTGTTTGTAATATTATTGATGTACAGTCAAATCTGTCAGTAAAATATATCCATGCAAAAAGGTGTAACTGGCCTTGATACACAGGTGCAATCGGCATGTATGTTTGCTTTTAAAACTTGGTTTTGGACTAATGCCATAGTTTGAATATCATTTTAATAATAATAATAATAATAAATATTATTTTATTATTATTAAATATTATTTTATTATTATTATTATTATTATTATTATTATTAATATTATTATTATTATTACTTTTATTATTATTATTATTATTATTATTATTATTATTATTATTATTATTATTATTACCAGATTTAGTTTTTGCTTACTTTTCAAAATTTTACATGATTATGTTTTTTTCTCATTATGTTTAGTTCCATGTTGGTTTCTTTTGTCCACCATGATAGAAGACTTATTTCACTACTAATTCACAACTTGTGACTGTGAAGAAGAGAACTACTTTTGTTTCACCAACTTTCATAATGATGCTTGGAACAGTTGTGCATCTTTCAGAAAATATCTTAAGTAACCAGTTCCTCAATCCACTGAGATCAAACAAAAGGTGGCTTATGTTAGAGTCCTGTGATTAACAAGTGTATGAAAAGAAGCTTACTGTGGCTGCTGGTAGTAAAACATAAACCAAAACTATAGCTGCCTTTACAGACAGGTTTTGAAAATACTAAATGATTTCTGGCTCTAATGAGTAGGGATGTAACTTGCATCTCTTCCTGGAGATTATTTTCCATGGAGATAACTTTAATTGGAAGTTTTAAAATAACAATTGATGAATTCATCCTATTAAATTGAAATATAAAAAAAGTTCAGTTTAAAAAAATACAACATAACATGGTTTACTATATAATAGAACTAATGAAAATATTGAACTATATCTGTCATACTGGTACATACGGTAGTTCTCATTTCCGCTTAAAAAAATGCAACTTTTGTTTCCATTATTTAGCAACAGTATTGATTGACCCACTCCTTAAATATAATTGCTTCACTTTTGATTTTGACATATTGAGGCTTTGATTTACATTGACAGTTTGATTGGAGGATGAATATAATGATACATATGCCTTTGTCTAAGTAATGCTTTCCATTGAAACAAAGGCCTCATTTGAGTAGAAAGAATTATCACTGTTGACTTGCTCCATTGTGCCACTTCAACAGTAAGATACCATTATTTGGTTACAGAGTGCCTGGCTGCTTATTGTGAAAAGCAGGTGACTGATACTACAACATACACATGACTTTTATGTATCAGAGGAGGGAATTAGAATGACTATTGAGACCAGTTGAATACTATATAAAAGGGATCATTTTGACATGTTTGACTGTATATCACAAATACTTATAAAATCTTTAAAATTGTCAACTTCACTTGTTATCATCAATGAAGGATTGTTGTATAATTAAAGTTTGACATAGTTTTGCAACATAAGTATCTCTCTCTCAATGTACACACTTCTCCATACTAGATAGAAATAAGTATATTACCTTGTTTTAGGTATAGTTTAATTGTGAGAGGAAGATTTGAAAAAAACGTGATTTTTTATTTTAAAAATGTTTGAACTTTTGAGAGCAGTTTCAGGTTTTGACTTGATTTAGTGTTAAATCTCTGTGGTCTTAAAGTGGGTAATAGGAAAAAGTGAAAACAAACAAGTTTTGTAAAATTAAACAATAATTTATTTTCCAAGGATAAAAAGTGAAAATTTAAAAGAAACTTACATTGTTGTGGATAAAATCCCAAACAGACCTAAAGGTCCCAACACAAGTGAAAATGTAGAGAATGTTCTGAATGATTCCAGTGATGTTCAAAATGAATTCCAATCTTGAATGCGCTGGTGTCACAATAACATAATCTAGAATGTCCATGAATAAATTCACAATAGTTCCAAAATAGTGATTTAGTCCTTAAGTCAATGAGCACTTTGTAATTTCAGTGAATAATATAAAAAAAAAATCCTCTCAACTTATAACTGACACAAATAAAGAACTGATTCCACTAGAATTGTGTTAAAATAGCAATGAGTAATTCTGATGTAAAGAATTTAAATACCTCCTCACTTGACCTATTTCATGAAAACCAGGTTCTAAACATATTATGTCATCTTTATGGAAAATTACTCCAAACTGTAAACAAGGTCAGGTCTGTTTACTTAAACTTTAGTGATTCCACCTGGCATATATCAGGAAGACTGGATTCCCAAGTGGAAAACCAAAGTCCGGAACTCGAATCCAAGTAAACATGGTTACAAATGTTTACTTAAGTTTTACTCTACAGTTTTGGACAAAAGTTAACTATGTAATATGTTGTTTACAAATGACCCTTACAGATTACAATCAGAACAAAAATTTAACACACAATTTAGAAATACAAAACAATTATGATGATTTAAAAGTTAACTTCTAAACTGTATAGGTAAAATTGCAAAACTCAGTAAGAAGATAAATCCCTTTTCCTTGCAAATAATGCAAATATTTAGTACAGTCTTTATTGAGACTTTCCTAATAGATAAAAGGTAATTAATATAAAACGGGTACAAAAATCTAAAATATTTATAATATATTCAAAATTTGCTTTTCAAAAGTTTGAGATTTTAACTTGTGGCTATCAAATGGATTCTTACTGAAATCACATAAAAATATAAGTCTCACAGGGTGGAGTCAATATGCTGAACAGAAATGTGTTCTAATATCAGTTGACACTAACAGGATATGCACCCTGGTTGGGGTTTACCATTCAGTAGTATGTGTGTCCAATATACATGTAGTTAACAGCTCAATACCACCTCCTCTCTATGATTGTACTCAATGGGCGATGCCATTCTCCATTGATGGGTTGGACACTTTTGAAGCTTGTTTGTGGCATGTCTTGGAGTTGACTTGTCAAATATACAGAGCAATAGATAATATATACCATTTTGATGTTCACTTAATGTTTATATGATACAATAACATTATTTTAAAACATTGATATCATATTCTGCCACATAGACACACCCAGTATATGACAATTGGTTTGCAGGATGCCTCAAAAATAGGCAAAAATAGACACTCAGGCTCTGGGAACTAAACACGACATGTACTGATGCTATTTTCTGCCAAACAAAACATGCAAAGGGCCATGATGATACAGCACCTGCAAGATCGTTTTTGTTTTGAGTTTGAATATCTCGTATATAAAATTGAACAGTTACATGATGCAAATTATGCATTCTTGATTTAATTCCTTTATTGCATGGACATCTTTTAAGTCATAGGTAGGTATTTACTTATATTTCAATGCTTGGGTGTTTATTTCACCGCTTTGTAGTATGTACTTTTAGCACAGAAAGATTAATATTTATTCCATGGTGGAACAGATATTTACTAGAACAATTAAATGTATGTAAGTTATTATTCTAAAAACACTTTCAGGTTTTAACAATTGCAATCTCATGATAGACTAAAATTCCTTGAATTTAAAAAGAGTGTGAAGCAGTTAAATTAGGTCCATATAGGGGGTTGATGTTGTTGTTATTATTATGAGTTTAATGCCATATTTCAGTTAATGATAAGTTAGACATGACATGAAGAACCTGGGAAAACCCCCAGAAAAACAACCAAGCCATGAGAAGCTGCTCTTAAACATCTCACATACCCATGTTAGCCTGAGATTTGAACCCATGTGGACAGTGATCTGTAGAGGCAAGCACTTTAGACCACTAAGGGTACAAGAATACAAGAATAAAGTTTGGATATAATTATATTGTAATTATTCTCGATGTTTACTTCATTCAAAGAAATATACAGTGAAACCTGTCTTGAAAGACCACTGCTATGTGAGACCACCTGTCTTGAGAGACCATATTCTCAATGCACGAATTTAATGATTATATAACATTATGACCTGTTATGAGAGACCACCTGTCTTGAGAGACCATAACTTTATGGCAGAAAGGGTGGTCTTTCAAAACAGGTTCTACTGAATATGCAAAAAGAAAATCTTTAGTTTTGGATGATTTATATGATTTAGTTTGTTGTTCCATTCTATTATTATCTGGCATTGAGAGTTTACATATGTATTTCAGAGAGGATGCACTGATATAAAACCACCTATAGAACTTACACACTTTATTGGAATATTAAATATTTGTTAAAGTATTAAAATTCTAAAAAGAAATGTAATTGAAGACAGCTCTATCTAACAGTAAGTAAATGTAGTCCTAAAGATGCTTTTTATTGTTACAGATTGTTTGAAAAACATTTTTATATTTGTATAAGATATACAAGTAAGCAAAGCAACTGATTTGTTTGAATTGATGAATTTAGTGAAAGTAAAATATTTGAGGTTAGTTTGAATAAATTATATTGGACAGCATAGTTTTTTGAATTGTCATTGGAAGCAACAAAAAAATAACTTAAGAAACATGTTGAAATAAAGGAAACAACATGACCTTGATTTCACCATCATAACTTATGAAACAAGTTGAAATAAAGAAAACAACATGACCTTGATTTCACCCTAATAACTTTAGTCTTGCTCTTTCTACAAAAGGATCATTATTGGATGGGTCTTTACATTAGTAGCTCATAATCAGTCATGAAATTTACAAACTTTGGTACTTGGTGAAATAATAGTGAATTCACTTTAATTAACAAGGGAAACAACTAAATTATTTATTGAAAAATAATTTACATTGCCATTCCAGCTTATCACTGAAAGACCTGATTTTGAATTATTTAGATTCTTTGTTCTGTTTGTAACCTCCATCGACAGGTTTTGACTTTCACATTTTTCTCTTTCCCAGGGACTGATGAAGATGCCATTACGTACACTATATCCACAAGAAGCAGTGCTCAACGCCAGGAGCTGAAGAAAATGTTTAAAACTCAGTTTGGCAGGGTATATATGCATGCATGCATGCATGTGTGTGTGTACAGCATTTACTAACTTTTAGGTCAAGTCTAATTGCAAACACCATAGGTAGTATATAAAACCCTGATTTGCCATAATATATTATGCAGTAGATCAAAGTCTGTGTAGATTGTTTTGCTCATTAATCTTAACATAGGCTTAGATCTGCTGGCATATTATCAAAGTGGCAGGTTTGGATCCATGCAATCTGCAGTAGGACCACACACACACACACACACACACATATATTCTACATGTTTGTGAAGTGTGGATCATGCATTCATTCGTGAGTAGCAGCATTTGTGGTCTTGCAAAAGATGACATATTTTAGTTTATGTTATGGCCCTCCATGTGTATGTCATGTGTTGGCCATGAACATTTTCTGTTATTTTAAACTTATCAACGTCTACTGAACTATTTTAAACCACATTTGGCATAAAGAGCTTTTCAAGTCTGAACAACTGATGCCCATCTATCATCAACTATTACTTTAAACAAAGAAAAACTTTCAAATATCTTTTTATTATATACAAAAACTGCTCAACAGAATTTGAATACGTTGTATAGAATGTGTCCTGCCATAAAGCAACATTTAAAGTAAATTTGTCCATAAAGAAATGCTTAACAGAACTCATTGACCAACTTTGACAGAAGTCATCATCCTGGAATGAAAACTTTTTTAATATTGAACCAGTGGAGCTTATGTGCCATCAAAGATTGATCACAATACAAAAAATACAGAAACATGGAACAATTCATAACATGTAAATAGTTTGGAAGAATTTCTACAGAAATTATCCTACTGACCCAGATTTCTTGGCCAACTGCATTTTTAACTTTGTGAATCTGGTCAATTTAGAGCATGTTTCTATTTAATTTCAGGACTTGATTGAGGAACTTTCTGGTGACTTGAGTGGAGATTATCGTAAATGTGTCATGGCACTTTTTGTCCCACCAGCTGAATTCGATGCTTACTGTATTAAGGATGCCATCTATGTAAGTACTCTAAATTACAATATTTTAGTGTGCATAAATGTCATTTAATTAAGATAATTCATCATGTTTGTGACAAAATTTTGTCACCTTCTTGCAGTATTAAGTAACTATGCTTTTGTTATCATAAATAAAATCTTTATCCATTTAGTTTTCTTGCAAATTAACAAAATTTAATGGTTTTGAAATTAAGTGATTTTACAGCAGTTAACCTTTTATTACAATGGAATATACTCATAATGAACAATTCCATAATAAATTTGTCTTTAACATGGTACTGTTTTAGGTTAGAATGCAAATGCTACCTCTATATTGTGGTCTTGTTTTAAGACAACTCTCTTTTAATAAACATGATTTATCTAGTGAACATAAAGGTTAATTTCAATTTAGCATCACTTTATGAATTTTATATCAAATTTTTATTAGTATAGGCATATTAAATTCCTTGAGGCGTGTTAATTTTGTCAATACCCTAACAATCTTAGTACAAAGGTAAAATGTAACTAAACTTTTATTACTATAAAATTATGTTGGCAATACAGCAAAAGATGTGTAAGTTTCAAAGACTCTATGAAAAAAATTGGATAAGTTGCTTTGGTGGCATGAAACTTTAATCAGGCCATTGACATGCATATATGCATGCCTGATGTATATGTCAGATAGGATTTAGCTTACTTGGCCTAAAGGTCATGAGATTTTATGGTATGGTCATGTATCCAGCATGCATTATCCGTAGTCCATCATGAATTGTCCATCAACAGTTGCAATTAAAATTATCTTCTTTTCAAAACAACTGGACCAGTTTCAACCAAATGTAAGAAAGACCATCCTTAAATCCTAGCATAAAGGGGTTTTAAGTGCTTTTAGATGATACCGATCTGTCTTTCTGTGCGTCAGCTGTTATAAAAATAGTAAAGTACTTAAATGACTTCTTCTATAAAAGATTGTCAACAGAATTTGATGAAATCTGAGAGAAAGTATCCTAGCATAAAAGCAGGGCTCAGGAAAATGACTCATCCTCGTGTCTTGACTGGGAAAGAATTGGCTGGTCTGAGTAAAATTTTACTATGCATTTATCTTTACTCTTAACAAGTGCCAGACTTAAACTTTGGTTATTATTTGGTTACTATGCATTTATCTTTACTCTTAACAAGTGCCAGACTTAAACTTTGGTTATTTTTTGGTTACTATGCATTTATCTTTACTCTTAACAATTGCCAGACTTAAACTTTGGTTATTATTTGGTTACTGTGCATTATCTTTACTCTTAACAAGTGCCAGACTTAAACTTTGGTTATTATTTGGTATGTGTCATTGCCTAATTTGCATATTTGTTGTCAGTCGGGAACATGTTGCAAAGGAAATGATTTTTATTTTGTTTGTACAAGTACCATATGTACACTTGATACTAAAATGGGTAAATATTATGAACATATTCTATTGCAATTTAAATGGGTAAATATTATGAACATATTCTATTGCAATTTAAATGGGTAAATATTATGAACATATTCTATTGCAATTTAAATGGGTAAATATTATGAACATATTCTATTGCAATTTAAATGGGTAAATATTATGAACATATTCTATTGCAATTTAAATGGGTAAATATTATGAACATATTCTATTGCAATTTAAATGGGTAAATATTATGAACATATTCTGTTGCAATTTAAATGGGTAAATATTATGAACATATTCTATTGCAATTTAAATGGGTAAATATTATGAACATATTCTATTGCAATTTAAATGGGTAAATATTATGAACATATTCTGTTGCAATTTAAATGGGTAAATATTATGAACATATTCTGTTGCAATTTAAATGGGTAAATATTATGAACATATTCTATTGCAATTTAAATGGGTAAATATTATGAACATATTCTATTGCAATTTAAATGGGTAAATATTATGAACATATTCTGTTGCAATTTAAATGGGTAAATATTATGAACATATTCTATTGCAATTTAAATGGGTAAATATTATGAACATATTCTATTGCAATTTTAAACTTAGCCTTTTATTTCTTAATGGTGTTAGCATTAACCCTATTCAGCAGTTATGGGGTGATTTTGATGTTGAGAAGCCTCCAATTCAACAAGAAATAACACATCTTAGTTATTTCTTTGGGATGTTAAATTTCATTTTTTTTAAATCTAATCAGGCAATGACATAATTACCATAGGTCACCAGTATTTTCAAGACTGAAGCTTTATTGATACATTTCCATGCCAAAGGCAAGATGCCAGCAGATATCATGATACATTGCCATGCCAAAGGCAAGATGCCAGCAGATATCATGATACATTACCATGTGAAAAGCAAAATGCCAGCAGATGTCATGATACACTGTCATGCCAAAGGCAATATGCCAGCAGATATTTATATCAGTATATTATTATTTTTCAACATACATTCAGAATGAGTATTTTAAGTGAACCAACCAATCCCATCAACATTCACAACATGCATGATCTTGTAAGTCTATATATAATTATATAATGCAGAGAATGTTGAGATGACAGGTGGTTGATTGAAATCAAATTAGGGTAATTACCACAAAATACTCCAGTTCTTTTGTCCAAGCAGCTATCTTCCTTTTCTAATTCAAATATGTTACCCAATCAAAATACTTTAGAAGAACTACTACTACTTCACAAATTCACCCCTCCCATATTCAGACAGTTTAGCTAAATAGCTAAGGGTTATCTGCTTGCCCAGGTAGCAGTTAGAGTGATTTCCCTTTTGATACCAGGATTGGTGCAGTATCCCATGAATTCTTCAGTTACTACTTCATCTTGTGCTAAGTTGTATGCTTTCTACAGACAGAGAAGCCTTGCAAAATCCATCCAAGAAGTTTGGAAGTTTTCAATCTCAAAACAAACTGAAGGAATTCTCTATGATCTTTAAATTGCCAACTTTTCTTTTATTTCTATCACTGATGGCAAAGTTTCCAAACTTTCAGTTTGTTATCTCATTATCTCACACACACATAGGGGCCTTCATTTGCTTCATTCCTGCATGGGTTGTGATGGTATCCATTCACATTGCTATATCAATAAATGCACGTCTGATGCATGAAATAGGAAAGTCATTTAGCATTACTGTATAATTTCCACTGAGTCTTTATACATACAATTAACTTTCTGTATTATCTTGTCTTAGCATTTAATTTCATTGTTGTATACAGGATGCTTTACTGATTTTACCTGTATAAGATTTCTTTGGGCCTTTTCTACAGGTAGCATTATCTTATGGATATTGCAGCATCTACTTAACAAGTGTCAATAATGATGCTTCAGTACCTTTCATATACAGGTTTTGTGTGGAACATAGAAACATTTATTTTACAGTATAGCTTCCACTGTAGTGGGGTAAATACAGGTAAGTTTCCTATACATGGTTTACTCAATAGCATCCATCTAAAACAGTTACATAAGTGACACTTCAGCGATTTTACCTGTAGAGGGAGTCATTTGGCCTTCCTATAGGTAATTTGTTATTAGAATTGATTATTTGGTTTCCTCTTCTTACACATAGCTACTGAAACACTCAGACACTCATAAGTTCTTAAAGCAGGACACTCACTACATTACTTGTATATATTGTCTGCTTCATTTTGTCATGAAATATTCCTGTATCTGTGTTAAGCAACCATGATGGCAGGTGTTTCATTCCAAACCCAGAGTCACTGAATCTACATGAGAGATCACATCACAATATGCCGTTTAGAACAAACAGTTCTCATAATACGTGGTGGGGAATCCCTCATGCAAGATGGCCGTCAACCTTAGAGGCATATGAAGGCAATGGAGTATATTCTCAGTGGGTGCAAAAGAGAACTTTATACCAACTTTGGCATCCATTCTGCAACAGTTAACTTCATTTGCTACTTTGATGAGAAACAGTTAGCGCCCATCACAATCAAATCTATTATTCCTCAATCAAGTCACACTGTTACCATGTTAGAGAGGATATTGGACAAACCAAACACCTAGCTAAATCTTCTGTTCATTTTGGAATTTACCTGGCCAATGACACTGAATCCTTGCCCAAGTAGAATTTATCATGGAGACTAATCTGGCTGAACAAAACACCATTTAAGCTGCTCTTAAGAGCTTAATTAGTTCACTTCTCAAATAAGTCTTGCCTCCTCATGTCTTTGATGATCTGCAGGTAAAGTTGGTGAATACATTTTGTGTTGATGAACCCATCTTCATGTGGTTCTGACAAGATGGATCAGTATCACTCATGAAGTCCCATGCTTTCATTGCTAAGAACAGGCTACCATTCATGAGTAGTCAAATATTGGTAAGAATTCCTGTCAACTCTGGACACTTCATCTCAAGGTCATCTACAGGACCCAGTGCAAGATCTGAAGTGGTATATCAGGAAGACTGTTCATGGGATTTAGTACCAATCTTGGTATCAAGGGAAGATCACTTTATTTAACTGCTACCTAGGTGGGCTGATAACTTTTAGCTGTTTAGTTAAAAATTTGTAACGTAGAAGAACTGGATTTGTGAGGTAGTAGTAGTTTATCTTTGATATTATTTATGATTTTGGGAGATATTATTAAAACAAAAACATTTTGCTAAAATCAGTTGTTTATATGGCACCTATGTGTAGCTCACTTGAATGTGGGCTTGGTCAATTGTTGGTAGAAATTGAGTTTGTTTCAATTATCCTTTCAGATACAAGGTATAGACATTTGTCTTTTGAAAAGTAATTACACACTGGAGTCTTTACTTTGGCATGACAATGTATTAATGATGCAGCACAATCTTGAAAATACTGGCCTTTCTTGTTTAAATTAATAGTGCTGATCTTTCATCAGATATGGGTGCAGCTGTTGAAAATAGTTAATCCTTTAAACATCTCAGAAACTTTGCTATTGCACACCTACTTTTTTCATAAAATAAATTTTACAATTTCTGAAATTGTAATAAAGAATGCTTTAGAATCCTGAACAGACTAATCAGGTCTTTTACATAAACATAAAAACATTTTCATCAACATTCAGAATTTGCTCATACAGTTTTAATAGTGTTTTTGTAATTCTAATTAAAAAAAATCTCTCCAGATGGACATATCAGACTAAATCAAGATGACCCCTATACAGTGAGGGTATTAGAAGTTGTAGATTTCAATACAGTTGATGTGTTTTGTAGCCAATTGTTTACACATAATATTTTTATTTAAAGTTTAGTATATTAAAAGTTATTTTTGATATAGTAAGGAATGAGGGAGTATCTGTGGTAACAATGTTTGGGAAAATAAATTCTTATTGGTTACAGATTCAGTAATACTACATACTGTACTAGTGTAATATTTGGTTTCACCAAAAAGATGTTCCTGATAAAGATATGTTGGGTGGGACAAAGAGAAATGTATGCATGTTGAACTTTACACACCATCAGACTTATGTTGACTTTTTAAATGTATCTATGTTGACAGGGTGCTGGAACAAATGAGGATAAGCTGATTGAGATTCTTCTTACAAGAACAAATGCTCAGATCCAGGAAATCCGTAAAGTATATCCAGATGGTAAGCAGATTCCAGAATTGATCCATTTAGGGCAGGGAGTACAGTTTACTTTGATACGTGGTTGCAATATTCTTGAAGTAGGAGAGAGCTTGATGGAAATTTAGTTGCTATTAATTAGATTATCATTGAAAAATTAAGAATTTTTATGGTTAGCTGACCAGGCTTTTATTTAAAATACTCCTTAACTTCAGGGCCACTTAATTTTTAATATTCACTTATGAAATTAACATATTGTCTTATTGGAGATTGGAAAATTGAAATTTATCTAGTTTGGGAACTTGAATATATGGGGAAAGATCATTCATTACTATGCACATGTCACTTATTCTCAAAATCTTTATATAATTATATTCACCAAGTTTGATCAAATCTGAAAATAAACAAGAACAGTTGTTGACAGACACATAATACATAACACACAATGCAGTGTGCACAATACACAGTGGATACTGGTTCATATCACAAGTTTACTAGGTTTAAAAACCAGGCCCAATATTCAAACTATTTTAGTGTACAATACTAAAATATTTTCCCATTTGATTTAATTATATTCCTAGAATTTGCATAAAATATGCAACATCTAGAACATGCAAAACTTGGTACTTAATCAAATATGATTACAATCTTGCACAAGTTTTATTTGAGTGACATTGCACATAGTAATGGATCTGACTGACTGAAATTGTTACCATTCTTAAGACTGAACATACTTTGATCAAACTTAGTATGTAGGATAATATCTTCAAAATCTCATAGAAGTTCTATCACCAATAACCTCAAAACATATTAATTAGGTGATCTGGCATATTGTTTTAATATTGTGCAATAGTGTTTACCTTTAATCAGTTTGACATTTCTTTAATAAAAATTTTTTTATGCTTTGCTGTTTCTTTTTGCATGTGAACACATTGCATTGTATCCAAAAGCCTGATTTCTTACATGAATTTTTTTTATTGCATAGGGTAGAAGTCTTTAAAAAATTATCACATAAAATGTACAACTCTCACAGAATGTTTTGCAATAGGCCACATTCTAGTATGTGGAAAATGTCAGAGGTATAGGTTGTTTTTTTTGGCTTTACTGGCATATTGAAGAAATGATAGTAGTAAACCTTCTCACCTCTAAAATGTCTGATTTGCAGATTTTGTTTCAAATTTAGTAATTATTTTGTATGATGATAATTTTCTCTGTCCTTTAGTGGTTTGTGAGGGACAAAAGGTTCCAGAGAATCAAATAGAAAAGGATATTGAAGATGACACAAGTGGTGATTTCAAGCGAATCTTGATAGCATGTTGTCAGGTATGAAACAAAGACGTGATCTTTATGTTTGCTGTCAGTTTGTTTGTGAACTTGCAAGAGTCAAGTATACAAGATTTTTAAAAAATGCATTGATCGCCAAGGAATACATATATAGTTTCTATTTGATTTGTAGTATGATAATTCCTCAAAAATGGTTATCTCCCCTGACAATACTGTTTTGAAAGTTACTTACTCTTCAATAATTATAATGTGCCTTGCATTCTGACACATTTGAAGCAGTTTTTGAGTTTGAATGTAGGAAGTATAAAACTCATCCTTAGTAAAATGCAAGGTCTGAATGTTACAAATAATTAGCAAACACATGAAGTTTTGGCTGAGTCAGGTTTATTGAGGACCATGCATTGAGATCAGAAAACTGTTATCGTATTTTGTATGTCTGTCATTTATCTATCCATCTATCAATAAATGTGTGCATCTTGTAACTAGCATAACTCTGAAAGCCTTTGTATGATGTTTGGTTGGTGAATTGCATAATACACATACTTAAACACTATTTGGTGAATTGACCAATATAGATAACTGAATGCCATTCGGTTGGTAAATTGCCTATTATAAGTAGATGTTTCTTTTATAGGTCTCATCTCACTAACTTAATTTTGGATAGCGTTGTGGTCATGGACATATCTTTACATGGGATATTTCTTGCAACTAGCATAGCTTAAGAACCATTCCACATATTCTGTTGCTATTTTGAGTGAACATTTTCTTGTAGGCATACATATGCCTTGCATAAATTTATTCTCAATTAATTAATTTATGACCCCTAATTGCTGGAACTAATGATTTTTGTTTCTGCAAGCTAACTTCAAAATTTGTTGGATTTCAGCCAAATTTGTCATGTGGCTTCAGACCCTGAGAACTTGATTTAAAAACATCATGTACAGGAGTTATGGCCCCTGATTGCCCATCCCCCTAACTTGGGTTATTGTAGCTTAACTTGACTAAGTTATGATGAATTTGAACCAAATTTGAAATGAGCTTTATGATGTTGAAACCTCGAATGAGTTAACTTCAGGCATTTTTCCATTAGCATTTAGAAGAGTTGTGATCTCAGTTTGCTCCTAACTTTGGTTCCTTTATATTGACAAGACCCTGAATGGATTAATTGCTGATATTCCACAGCAATGTTCAGAAGAGTTACAGTTCCTGAATTCCCATCTTCTCCAAACTTTGGTTTTCCAGTAGATATTACTTTTTCTCATGATTCTGCCAACAAAATGCAGAGTAAGGCACAAACTGGTATTAGATTTAGACTTTTATTATTGTTAATCACATTAATAGGAGTGCTTGCCACCATACCATAATCTTGATTTGACATATTGCATCAAAATATGTGTTAGGAATTGCAGTAGATACTTTCTGATAAAAGTTTAAGCTTTCATAATGTAAGTTTTAAGAACAAAAAAAAAATTCGAAATTCCTCATAAATTGCATATATATATATATATATATATATATATATATATATATATATATATATATATATATATATATGTATGTATGTATTTGCCAGATTGAAGATTTATTTTTGTAGAATTTTTATTCCTTTCATTGTACACATACAATGCTTGTTTTTTTTGCCCTCAAATACAGAGGTAAATTGAATAGATTTCATGCAAATTTGAATGTGTCATGAAACACTGATTGGCTTGTAATACCTTAACAGGGCAATAGGAAGACACTCTCCAGAGCAGATATTGAAAAAGCTGTTGAGGATACTTTGGACGCTGAAGGAAATCCAACTGGATTACCTCACATTAATGAAGAAAAGCTTGTTAAAATGGATCGTTGTAAGCGAGAGGCACAGAAATTATTTGATTCAGGTGAAAAGGCCTGGGGTACTGGTGAAGAAGAATTTACAAGAATTTTCTGTGTCCGTGACTTTCCCAGTCTTAGAGTCATTTATGAACAATATGTAAAGGTATGAATTTTTTTATTTGCAGGTAGTTAGATAGATACTTAGGTATCTGTTTCTGTGCTGGTGATTATATTTGAGAAATACCTTTAATTTTGTGATGAGGATATAAAAAAAAATTCATTCGAATTGTGTTTTTATTGAAACATTTTTCTTTCCTATTATCTAATGGGGGAGGGTAATAGGCTTATCTTTTATATTTTATCTGAAGGGTTTTTTTGTTTTGTAACACTCAGTAGTTTGGCCTTATTGCCCATTTTGATACAGTGGTCCAACATTTTAATATTTCATAGTATAACACGATCCCTAAAATACCAAGTTTGTGGTCATGGATCGCATTGTTCTGGGTAATTTATGTGCCCCCACTCCCATCCTCGTTTCATGCTGTCCACCCATCCTTTGTTTATCTGTCTATCCATCACACTTTGTAATAAGTAACATATAACTAAAAACCAATATATATTTATACTCTGGATAGCTCCTATGACTTGATAATGTTTTGCTGACTGCTGCTTTCTTTTTATTTTTTTAATACATATTTTAAAGTAAACGTTTTGGACAAAAGTATTTTTGGACAAATACATTTCAAGCACTTTTAAGCAAAATTTGCTTGAGATATACAAATAAAATTTGTATCAATATATTGGCTAGATTTTTTTCTTATAGTAATTTTTTATTTTAAAAAATTGAAACAAAATCCTTGTATGTTATTTTGTAGACATTTTTAAAAAGCAAAACCTTGTAAGCATAATTAAACAAAAATCACTTCAGGTGGGATCAATCAAATTTGGTAGTCTTATTTAAAATAATATAGATTATCAGAATAAATTTTCAGACTCTGGCCTTTATTATGAAAGTCTACACCTATTTTGGTTAGGTGTTTGTGCATAGCAGGAAGGTCAGAATAACCAAGGATACTTGAATTAAGGAAAGAAACTGCAAGTTCAGGATCCATTGAATTCAGAATTAAGGATGCAAAAATAGCATACTCCATGATTGTGGTTGCAGACCACTTTTAGTGACTTTCAGCAAAGTTTGCATATAGATATTAAGCAATATTCAATAGGTATACACAGCATAGTAAAGCTATTATTATAATGGCACAGCTTCTCTATGAGTTACTTTAGCATAAATTACTTAGCATTACTTTCCAGACTTAATGAGGTTAAAGTGTTTCAAAGTTTGGCTTCAATCCATATTAACATACTAGTAAACTACAAATATCAGCATGGACCCCCATAAAATAAATGCATGAATAACAAAAGGTAAATAATGACACACTGATGACACAGTAAACAGATAAAAGGACTAGTTACTTGGTAAATTAAATGGTTGCAGATTTCAGTATTGTCCATATTAATGATTACATTGCATTGATACCATTTGGAGAAAGAAAGAAAAAAATAATTAAATACAACAAATTCTGTCATAATCAAAGGTAGCTTGTTAATGAGGTAAGTTCTAATAGAGGCTGTATGGGGTTAAATTAAAGGTGGGATTCAATCAGAAAACAGACTTTTCTTTACAAAAAGTTTAGTTTGTATTTTTTTGTGATTCATTTTTATAGTAAAGTAATGTTAATTAGAATTTAGTTATTTGTGCAAAGTTACAAACCCTAACAATGACTGAATAATGAAACCCATGTGACTGCTAAACACATTGGTCTTGTTGGTTTCAGCTCATTATCATAACCATGTATTGTGAAAGTAGACCAAACCTCATCACACCATCTATATATGTACTTGGACATGCATAAGTAGTTTTATACTATTTTGATGTTTAACAGCGTGAATGTAAGAGATTTGTTTAATTGTTTTTGATGTCCTATTACAGCTTTCTCAGAGAGATATTATCAACTCAGTAGAGAGAGAGACATCAGGAAATTATCAAAAGGCTCTCCTTACTTTAGGTAAGACTTTCTCTTTAGTCTATATTCAGTAACCTAATAGCAACCGTGAGTAAACAAATAGGATATATAACATTGTTGCATCTTAATTAATGATGTTCCAGTTATAACAAATCATAAAGTTCTCACAAACATCGCACAACAAATATCCAACAGAACTGTTAACATTTTCATATAACTTATGCAATTAAGATGAAGATCAAATGTCACAATATACACTAGCAGATTGCCAAGCTGTTTAATGTTATAGAATTTCAATTTAATAATATAGACCCTAATCTACTATTTGCATTATGTAATGGCAAATCTGGATCTTTGTTTGGTGGAGATTAATAATATTTATAGCAAATAGTATTTTTAAAAATATGAAAAATATTTCAGCATAAATTCTCTATAGGTCTTATTTTGGAAAACATAAACTATTTTTTGTATTGCCATATATACTCGCTTATAAGCCCATTCACATATAAGTTGACCCCCAAAGTGAACAGGTATAAACACTAAAATGTGCATGACCCGCGTATAACTCAACCCACATTCCGAGATATCTAAAGATGCATGAGGTAAGTTTTAAATGCATTTATTTAGGCAAACTTATATTTTAAAACATTACATGTATACTTATTTCAAGGTTGGTATGAAAGATTATTAAAAAGAAATGGTATAAACTTGTTTAAAAAGTGATGGCATCCATTAGTCTTAAGAGACAATGGAAGTGCACCCATGAGAGATGTCCAAATTGGTGGTTGTGCAGCGTCTGTAGTGGCTATGTAGCCCAACACAGTAGTGACAGTCCTTGCTGTACTTGAAAGTTGAGTCTGGTGTGTGTTGGAGCTGCTTCTTCTTTCTCGGAGATCGCTTTTCATCAGCTAGCAAGCGTAGCTTGTCCTTACCAGTTTTTAAACCAGTGATTAGAGCATGTTGCGAGCTGGAGTAATTGCTGGTAAAAATTCCCTCTTAACATTAGCCAGTTTCAGGGTTTTAATGATTAACTGGCCTGTACTGCTGTCACAAAACAAAAAGACAGATTCGCTGACTATAACCAAATTAAGTTATTTTTTTTTACATGCTTATATCTTAGGACGTGAAAAAATTACTGTTTCGTGTTCCAAGATTTACAACCATTACAGCAGTCAACAAAAAGGCCTAAAAACTGTAAAGTTTAGACATTGGCCCATGGATAAGCTGACTCCCCCACTTCTTCTTCCAGGCCTTTATTTTTACCTAAATTATTTGGCTTATACACAAGTAAATACAGTAAGTATTATACTGAGAATCCTACTATAACACATCTCAATGATTAATCTTCATTGAGCATGGGGATATCTTAATCACGATCATTATACTAATTGGCAGGGAGTAAAATTATTTATGTGTGCTTGATTTGTTTTTTTAAATCCATAATATACATACACATTCAAATTTTGTATCATCACTATTAACTCCATTATGGTACCTAATGTGTGCAGCAGTTCTGAACCCCAACTACTGAATTATAGCAAGGTTCCCCATATGTGTGTTTGACTATTTTTGTATTATTTCTGTACGTCTTCACTGTCCTCTGAGGGAAACCTTGTTTTAAGTAAATGCATATTTTGTGTTTTCCTCTGTGTTTTTGGTTGTTATGCATATGATAAGACTAAAACAGAACTGACGGTCAATTGTTTGCTGTTAAGGTCAGTCATCTGTGTGTGCCACATATCTTGAAATGAAATATTACAACAGATGCAGAAGAAGAAACATATAGGGCAGGTAAAGAGTGAACCTGGGATCTGCCATGTTTTGGAGGACATCTGTTCACTGGTATTCATTAAGCTAATTTCTTGCATTTACCAGCCTTAAATGGCCATGCAAGTAAGTATGTGGGCCTCAAATGTTTTTGGCTGTTCTGAAGTCAATGGTTACTATTTCTGAGAACATTTAGTAGGGAGTTTTTTTATACCAAGAAACAACTACCAGTATACTGTTATTTTTAATTATTCATATTTAGATTTAGCATTATCTTGACCACCACTATGAACTTTCTTCATGATTTCTTTTAAAGCCATGTGTGTGAAATCACAGCCACTTTACTTTGCCACCCTAATCCGAAGCTTTATGAAGGGTCTGGGCACACGAGATGTTGATTTGATTCGTGCCATCATCACTAGGTCTGAGGTGAGTAAATATCTGCAGTACATGCAGACCTTAAGCATGAACATGTAAGAGCTGCAAGATTTATCGTTATTCAGGTTATAGTGAACAGTAAAACGTGTTTATTACAAATTTCTTGGCCCCCCCCCCCCCCCCCCCAATTACTTCATTGCATCAATAATATTTCATCCATATTTTATTGCATATTTGATGCTTAATCAGGAATGCAAACTCACTTCAAACTAACCATAAATATGCTATAGCTGTGCTCATACTAATTGTATTTACTCAATATAGTTTATTAAAATCAAGTTTGAGAATCCGTTTTGATGTGACATAATTCAACTTGGCATTAGGATCTGATTTAATTAGATTGGGGTTCATCTGTTTATGAAATTAAAACCAATAACATCATTTACCAACTTCATTTTGGTCACCAGCATAAGACAGGTTTGAATGAATATTTAGGGACAGCTGTTTGTAATAGATGATATTGCTTGTCAAAACAAGCACCTTTTGTATAATAATAATAATAATAATAATAATAATAATAGTGTTTATTTATTCACTGGCCCATGATACATATCCATACATCATGAGGTACTAAAAGATGTTATAGTGTATTAAAAAAAGAACATCATATCTATTGGAAGTGATATACATGAAAGTAATTTTCAAATTGGGTGAGATACATATAGTATATTTTACACAGTAATGACACAAAGAAATTACAGGGGAGTTCTAAAACTTGCATGGAACAAGTTTTGTGATATTGATCTAGAGTCTTATTGACATGAGTGGTCTCTCTAATCAAAACAAGTACCTTATTACTTTACATAGAAACTTCAGATCCAGAGAAGTTTTCTACATTGTATACAACATTAACAGATTAAATTTACTGTAAATGTTCAGTAGTCAAAGTAAAACTTGTGCATAATGCATAAACCTCAACCTCAGTAACACACACACAACAGGGTAAAAAAAAACACAGACCATGGCATAATGCATAAACCTCTCAATAACACACACTCAACAGGGTCCAAACATTTCACAGACCATGGTATAATGCATAAACACCTCTCCCTCAATAACACACACACAACAGGGTCCAAAAACACAAACCATGACATAAGTGAGGGCATGAGTTAATGAGGGACATCAGAAAAATTAAGAACCTGGATGGACATCAACAGCATGAAAGTGGTGGGTGGGTTGGGTTCAGTGGTTGAATACTTGTTAATAATTGTATTGGGAATAATTGTCAATAAATAGATTTTGCTAATGAAATTCTTACTTAAATTACCTAATCTCTGAAAGATCATTTAAAACATTACTTCAGGTGGTTTCAACAGACATCGCCAGTGAAAACACTGTGTGTTACATTACTCCATTTTGCATTTCAATGTGGAATCATTCTAGTATTACTGAAGATTCAGAAAATAATAATATTCTTTATTTCAAGAATGAGTATAAGTTATACAGCACCAAAACTTGAATTTTTTGTATCAGTTCATTAGTAAAATACCACTGTTGTTTGCAAGTTATAGCAATACATGTATTTCTGCTCATCCTTGCGCAAACCTTTGAGTGCCAATTTGGGAATCTTAAATTTACTACAAGCTTTGGAACTTGAGCCAGAGTATTGAAAACTGTTGAAATAACTCTTTCTGTGTGGTTTGGAATTAGAAACATTTTGGCTGTCATTGATCTAAGATTTTGGGTGTTGCTGGTTTCTCTGTTTTGAGAAGTCTTTCTCAAGTAAACCTGGGCAGACTTCACAGAAACTTTATACACTGTACAAGATTTTGACTTAGTTAAGGTGAAGTTGTTAGGATAAAGGTGGACATTTTAAAGTATCCATTACCATGAATGTTCAAGTTGCCATCTCATATTATCTTACAACCTTGTATTTGCAGCCAAAGAATTTTCTTCACATCAGATGTAATTCCCCATCATAATAGTCAAAATGAGACTGAATGTAGCTCATATAAAAAGGATCACAATATTGATTTAGGAATAAATTACTTCATTTTTCTTAGTAGATTAAGAAAGCAGTTATTTTTCTTTGTATTATAACTTGCATGATCAGAACAAAATTAATTGTTATCAACAAGACCCCAAATGTTTCTATGATAACCACTTTCACTTTTTCATTGTTATCAAAAAGGCTCAAGTCATCCATTTATAATTATGCACTTTTTTGCTGTGTTCTCATTAATGAAACCTTTATTTTGTCAGTATTCATAATGAATTCATTCTCCTTACACCACATTTGAAACCTATTTAGTGCCAATTGTACATTATTTTCCAGTTCATTTTCGCAACTGTGTTTTATTGGAGAAAATAGTATCATCAGCATATAGATATATTTCCAGTCTTATGGGGAAGATTGTTGTCATAATAAACAAAATTGGTCTGATTATAGATCTCTATGGCACACTATAATTATTCTTTTGTTTTTAGATAGAAGTCCATTTTAAGTCAGCATTTGAATTCTGTCACTCAAAGATAATAATGTCATACAAATAATAATGTCCTATAATACAATTAATAATTTCATACAATACAGTAAAAAATGTCATACAATACAATAATGTCTTACAGTACAGTAAATAATGTCCAGTAATACTAATTTTTCTTTTCAGATCGACATGGTCCAGATTAAGAAGGCATTTTTAGGACTGACCAATCAGACTCTATGGAAATGGCTGGAGGATGACTGCTCTGGTGACTACAAGCGGCTGCTTCAAGCTGTTGTTGGCAGAGATTAGATTACAGTATATCTCATATGAAAAGCCTTGACCTAATTTGTTCATTCTCTGACAGATTTGGGGTGGGTTTATTGTTGAGAAAAGTGTTCTTAATAGAAACACTGATCACAAGAGAATTACATTAGAAAATGGCAATAACTTCTTTTTGAGCAATAATTTGTGTGAAGTTTTTGTTGTTAAAAAATTCTTTTTAAATTTTGTAGCTTTTTCTGCAAGTCTTAATAAAAGTGTCTAACGTGATATTTATAACATACTCAAGACTTTAATTCTAAACTAATAATAACATCTTTATTTAAAGAGGATGACAGTTGCATGGAACTAATTCTCCTTGCAGCCCTCAATTATTTGGATATTTATAAAGTTCATGTACATAGCCATACACACAGCTTTGATAATAAGATAATATTATATACGGACATAATAAACAGAAAAAACAGAAAATTTAAATGTACATGCTCCAGCTAGGTATATTGTGTATATACAGTACAAAAGTAGTGAGACAACAAAGTGGAAAGTTAGTAGATATAAGTTGCAATGCATTTGTCAAATTGAACAGGTTCTACTTTTCATCCATTGAATTAGATTATAATTAAATGCATTTATATGGTACATGTAGTTGTACTCCTAATTTTCTTTTAACTCTGTTCCAAATTAATCATCCTGAAAATTGAAAATATTTCTTAAAGAGTTCTTTATTTGGTTTCGGGATGTAAAGATGTTTAGCTGAAATTTATCTTAAAATGGGAATGTTACCTTGTTTTCTAGCATGAAATAGTTGATTGAGATAATGACACCATATTGTTGGCAACTTTGTGCACAAGTCTAACCTTGCTCAAAATATGTTAACTTACTGTAAAAATTCTAATATCATTCATTGCATTTTAGATGTTTTCAACATTAGCTAAGATGAGTCAGAAAGCTTGTTTTTGCAAGCAGAATAATTTGTACATATTCTTGACAGAAGTGTTTCCTCAGATAACATTACAGTAGTCTATAATATTCTCAAACCATCCTGTTTGTAAACCCCAATCAAGTTTAAAGTCTCCAGCCGTAGCTATTCTCCATACCACTGGAAACCAGTTATTATGGCAGAGAGAGTGGAAGTGCCCCTAAGCAACAAAATTTCCCACTTGAAAAGCTTTCCTGCACAGGTTTTGTTTACTTCTTCAAATTCTTGCATCATCATTGAATACAATGGACAACCAAAAAAAGACCAATTTTAAAAACAGAACGCATAAAGAATATACAAATGCAAAAAAATTAGTCATTTCATTCATTCATTTTTAAGTTCTAATCGGATTGTTACAAGGACGCACACTATTAACTTGTTGGCATTTTGAATCAAGAGGGAGTTTCCTTTGCAAACACTGTTGCCATATTTGGAACTACATCTCTTTGAACACATGTATTTAAGAGTTTCTCCTATTAATTGTTGAATTGATTCTAGAAATATTAAAATTAGACATTGCAATTATTGGATGCAAACAAATAATTTTTACTCATACTATTCTAGAAATAAGAATGGATAGTGAGCAGTCCGCAAACGTGTTTACATTGGGAGCTTCCATTTGTGTTGAGCTGCCAATAATTTGAAATTGTTAGAAATTATAAATCGCTGAATGAAATGACTAAGTTTTGTGCATTTTTATATCTTTTAACTTTTCAATTTCATTTTAAAATCTGTAAGAGGGTACAAATAAATGTGAGGGTATGTGGTCGTAAAGTTATTTTGATTGGGTAAACTTGGATTAGACCAAATAACAGCCAGTAACATTTGTGGATTCTGGAATGAGCCTTAAGACTATCCTCAAACTTTGCTTACATAAATTAATCATTGGAAACATGAGTCACTAATACTTTTATTATATGAATGTGCCATCACACATTTGTAGTACAGTATCATGGAATGGCTTCAAAGCTTATTCTGTTTCATTAAGGTGAGAATTATTTCATGCAATTGAGAACATCTTTTATGTTGTGTAAAAAATACTGAATCATACTTGCTGAGACACTTTCATAATTGTTTATTGGCTGTCATTTAATTTAAATGCTGTGACAGAGAGTAACAATTTTGGATATTGCATCTGATAAGGACTATTTTGTTTCCAAACTTATTTGGTTGAGAACTTTCCAAATGACATTTTAGGATGAATATTAAAATACCAAGCTGAGACTTTGAGGAGTGCTGATGGAAGCATCCAGTGATATTCTCTGAAACATGATCATATATATATATATATATATATATATATATATATATACACATTTATCAAGTGTACTGTTTAGTGTGATACGTCTTTATGATATTTATATTTTCACTACATGTAAATAAATAAATAAATCTATGCCCAATATACTTGCATTGTAAGTTGGGTCCAGCCAGAAATATTGACCCTGATCTGCTATTGCTTAATATGCTGGCAGATTAATGTCAGTCTTGTTTGTTCAAACAAATTGCATGGATCCAGATCTGCCTAAACAGTATGCAATGGCATTTTGTTACGCAGTTCATTTCCAAATTCTAGCGCATAATCTCTGGTAGGATTTTTTTGTTTTACCACATGTATCATCATCCTAAATGCCCAATTTTAATGTTGACAGTAACTGTAATAAATAATTTATTTTCAATAATGTGTAGTATTGACAGTTAATTTGTGATACAACATACTCTTCTAAAAGATATTGTAAATTCAACAAATGAACTGTGAAGTTTACATAATATAAATATCCACTTAAAGCTTTTTAAATTAGCAAAGGCTATTTGTAGTTATTTTTGATATGCTGTTGTCAATACTATTTTATTTAACTACTGTATACAATTGATATGATATTAAAAGTTATTGATATTGTTAACATAACTGCTCTTTAGAAGGTCAATAATATGACAATACAAATGCCATTAAACTAAAATGATGAATTATGTATCTTACATTTGAAAAAACGTTTTTCTATAACTTTAAAAAAAAAATCAGTATGTACATTTTTTTTTTTACTATCCAATCAAAATGCAGCATAGAGATCTAACAGATACAAACAAAAGTTCATGTTCTGATTCACTCTGGAGTTCTCAGTCCACTTAATTTAAATTGCCTGTAGACAATACTTGGTATTTTGTGTTAGGGAGGGTAATCAATAACACTATGTTCTGATTGGTCAATAAAAAGGTCAACAGAATCTGACCTTGTGATTGTGCGCATTAGATCTGCTAATTGATGTGTGTGTGATTAGGATTTTTAACGTAGCTTTAGCAATTTTTCATTCATATTGCTACAATGTTTGCAGTGTGGCAGTTTATAGTGATATCTAGCATTGGAGCATCATGCCTCAGATTTGTAGGATGATGTCCCACCCAGTGACATTATCCTGACACCAGGCCAACCAGTTCCAACACAAACCTCTTAATGCTGAGTGCCTAGTGAGGCAGCTGTTAGAACCATTTGTGTAAGTCTTTGGTATGACTCGGGCTGGGGTTTGAACCCACAACATCCCGCTTTTGAGTCAGACACTCTAACCACTAGGCCATGCTTATGAATAAGTAGATCTGTTTTAATCAAGTCATTTGTGCAATTTAATATCATAGAAATCTCATCTGTACATGTATTCATTATTTTTTTTCTACATATAAACCTATTCTCTTGACTCTACAGTACTGTATCATGCATAATGTATTATTATTTGAACCAGTTCTAGCCACCCCCTTCCTAAAATAAATTAAAAACAAGCAAAAGGAACAACTCATATTTTTTTTATTATAATCTAAACATTTAAATGGCATGGAAATTTGCGTTTGTCACATGGCATAGTATTGTATTTTCAATGTTAAACATCAGTTGTATAGCTCAATGTTACGGGAATTCATGCATACACAGTATTAGCTAAGATTTTTGTAAAATGGCAAGCATGAATAAATGTTTCACATTTATTGTATTTCTTTTTATTTCACTTTCTTGAGAAAGTGATGAGGATTAACAATGCATATATCTTTCTTATGGTGGCTGCAACTCAGTATTAAAGTTTTGTGTAGATGATAAAAGTTTAGGTGTCCACCAGTGTTAAAAGTTTATGTGGAAGACCACAACTCATTAAATGGAAAGATGTAGATTTTTGCAGAACCCTTGTTTCATTAATAAGCTTGTATTTAATTCTAAATGCTGACGATTACATTGCTGTGTGTTAGAGGAACTGAAGGACAGTATAGTCTTAAGTATATTTGTATCTGAATATTCTTTTAGAATGATGTTGTGATAGAAAGCACCATCTTAGCAGGGCTCACACAGTCATGAAAAGTGCTTGAATTTAATGGTTTTCTTGAAAAGTGTTTAAATGGTTTGCTTAAAATGAGCTTGAATTTGAGGTTATCTCAAAAAAGTACAGGAAAAGTGCTTGAAAACAAACATGCTTTAAATCTGAAATGAATACACTTCATTGAAAATATTAGAATTTGTTCAGCTCAGAATCATGAAAGGATATCCTTGTTTGTGGCTCAGTGAATTTTCTTGCACTTAAAAAATTTGACAAAATTACCCAGGTTGTTGCATCCACATATTATTTTACCACCATTTGCATCAATATACAGATCAATGCCACTCTTCTGATACATTCTATAAAATAGATGTCTTTGTAAATCTTCTGCATTGGCCCTAGAATTAAGAATGCATTTATGGGAACTGTCATGTGTCTCGGGTTAACAAGTACCATTTTCATCATTTAGTTTTTATGAAACTATTTCAACTCTTGACCTAATATCTGCTTATGGTAAACTTTGTCTAATGAGAAGATAATGTTTTGTATGCATGAAGCACATGACAGCTCCCATAACTGCCCACTCCTGTATAAAAAATGGACTTATCTACAACTCAAGGACTAACATTGTGGATTATATGTATATAGTCCACTCTATTTTTCATCATGTATCAATCAAATGAATTGAATTTATGTCAGAACAAAGGACATTGAAATTAGCACATGAACAGAATTCTGTAATTTTTACTACATTTTGAGAATTCAAATGTGGATATCATTCAATATATTGAGCTGACCTATATCTAGCATAATTATTAACGAAACAAAAAACTTGTTAAAAAAGTTAGAAATCTGGAATTTTTATTCCATTCCAAGTCGCTTGGGTAGTCAGTAATACTTCTAGTTTTGGTTCTTGCATGCATGCTCATTAGTATTTGACCTCATTAGAACTGTCACCACTTCATCATGCAGGAACAAACTTAGAGACCTAATAATGTTTTGTACCTTAAATGTTTTCAGCATGTTTTGTTTTCCAATTTCATCGTTTTTGTTTTTTGTTTAGTGTAGCCATATCATTATAGATGTTGTAAAGCACTTAGAGCTTCTAAAGATTAGGCACTATACAAAGTCCTCATTATTATTATTATTATTATTATTATTATTATTATTATTATTATTATCATGTACATAAATGAATGCTGAATTGGTAGGGCCATTAAGACTGAAAGCAATGTCAGCAAAGTGCTCCATGATGGTAAACTTATTTCTAAAAAAGATCCAATAGGCATAAGCACTATATATCCAATACAAGGCTAAGCAATAAAAAATATAGCTGTGTGTTATGTCAAATGATGTTAGCCGAGTCACCTTAAGTTATACTAATGGTTGTAACTTAACATACCAATCACAATAATCAAAACAAACTCTCAAAGGTGCATTTCTTATCCTGTTGTGTCTGAATCACTACAAACATATAGCAAATTGTATTTAGAATACAGTATTATTTTTAATTAAAACTAATGAAGAAATAGAACAGAACTAGTGCAAAATGCACTGCAAGAATTTGGGAACTGCTGAAAATATCTAAGCATCTGACCTTATATATAACCAGCATATTAATTAGGAACTTATGTAGCTTTGTGTGATTTGGATTTTTAATGTAGCTTCTTTTTTTTGTACAAATCACTACAATGTCTACAGTTGACAGTGATGTCTAGCACATGGGCACCATGCCGCAGACATTAAGTATGATATCCCACCCCGTCATATTATCCTGACACCACGCTGACCAGTCCTAACACTAATCTCTTAATCTGAGCGCAAAGCGAGGCAACTGATAGTACCATTTTTAAAAATCTTTGGTATGACTCAGGTGGGGATCGAACCCACAACATCCCACATCTGAAGCAGACGCTCTAACCACTAGGCACCGGAATGGTCATTATGGAGCTGAAGTAACCTTAGCTGTGCTACTAAATGCTTTTCAGTCTCATGTCAAAATTTAAAAGTATATGAATGAAGTACAGTATCAACAATAGGTTTAGTTTAGCTTTTGTGGGGTTTAACACCATTTATCATAACAAGACAGACTATACATTATTTTTCATGGAAAACCCAGTAAGACCCACCCAAGGAACAACCAAAGACCCAAGGGAAGCTAGTGGCAAACTTTTTCACTTATTCACATTGGTCAAACCGATACGCCGATCACTCCGTCATCCCAAGCCCCATCGACAATTGCAGCATATTTATGTTTTTGTCTATATGTCAAGTTCTTATGGGTAGGAATGGACCCCAGGGTCACAGTTGCAGCATATATACATTTTCTTTTCATGCCCAGCATATTGCCCAGGGTGTCTCCATCTAATAGGCCTTGACACAGGGTTATGGATCAAACATACAAGTTCTCAGACATGTAAGATACACAACTCCAAAGTTGTTTGTATAAAATCTCCCCCACCTTCAAGGCACATGCAAAATTCCATAGTTTCAATACAATCAACACCTCTAGGACTTTAATTGATCCAAGAGTCATGTGTCTAGCTTTAATGAGTACAGTGACATTACTCCTGTACATACAAATTCACACATGTATGTAGGGGCATAATGAGAGACATAATTTACATCCTTGCCCTTTCCTTTTGTTGCTGATTAAAGATATTACCACAACACTTAAAATTTCCTTGGTAACAGTTTAAAGGTCACTTATTTATAATTTTGTGAAAGTCGGTGTAATTTCAATACATATTATTGCTTTAGTTCTTAAAATAATAGCTGATAAATCTTGAACTGGCCAATCTGGCTTTCCTTAACAAATTCAATCATAAATTCAATTACTCTTCTATGACACTCATTACTGGCTAGTTAGTATTTGACAAAAATTACAGTAACACTTGCAAGATCTTTAAATTAGTTGCAGTTGTAATTGACAACTTGTAAAAGTTAACTTACATTTAGAGTGCCCCCAATTTTGTTATTACATAAAAGTAACAAATTTAAATTTTGTCAATATTCCTTTCAGGAATAATTAACATTTTTGACTGGTTCTGTTTGTATCCTAATACAGAAAAATTGCATCAAATTAAAATTAAAAAATTTGCAACAAAAAGGGCCACTACAGGTTCAAGTCCAGAAATGAATTGGAATCTTTCAAAATACAAGGATGACTATTCTGTCATAGTTAGGATTCTAAGTTGTCACACAATATAACCTTAAAAGTAATTTGTTGTTCAATCTCATTCACATTTTATTCAATACCCATTGGATTCTTGAAAAAAAGCTTTTAAAAACATGAAACTATATATTAATAACATTAATACAATTAAAGACATATTTTATAGCCTTGCCAAACATGTAGCTTAGCAAAATCTGGTGATATTCAAGACATTATTGATTGATTGATGTGAAGTGTTCAACTTATTCATAATACAGTTTAAGTAAGGTAAACCAGAGGTGTAAAAACAAGGTATGAACAAGAAGAAATTCAACTTAAACCTAAAACCTAACCAATTTACAATACTGGAGGCTATTTATTATACATTAAAAACAATAATATCTACTGCAGATACCCATTTCACTACGAAGTTTGTGTAACAGTAAGCTTATCAGTTGAATTAATATGATGGATATGCAAGGGAAATTAACTGCCACTGCATTCTGAAGAAGAAAAAAAACATCCTCCGATCTGCACATAGTAATTGTCCCCACCCTTTTTTTAAATTAGGTGTACATTATACCTTTAGGCAGCTAACCTATTACATGTATTACGGCTTTTCATTCAACTAGTAGCAATGTATATTTATTTGACTTTAAATTTAGTTTTGGTTTCCAAAGATTCAAAGCTGTTTGGGCAATTACGGATATAATTTCAGTCATTTCACACTCTAATCTTGTTGTAGGGTTTAATGCTATTTTTCAGCACATGATAAGCTATACATGGCGGCCAGTATTAATGGTGGAAGAACCCGGGGAAAACACCTGGAAAGAACCACGACCCATGAGAAGCTACTGGCAAGCTTTCTCATACCCACTTTGGCCACATCTGGGACTCGAACCCATGCAGAGAGAGGTGAAATGGCAGTAATCTGTATTAGAGACCATTTGGGGACTTTTTCTAATCTTGTAATCTACTGTATTTGTACTGCATTGTATTATATGTCAATACAAAAATAATTTCAGTACTTTCACATCATTGGTCTAATCGCTAACTCCTATATAAATATGTTTGGTTTGTATTATTTGACAATAAAATGTTCAATTTGTATGTACCTCTATTTCTTGCAAAGGTAAAATATAAGAAATGAATAACAAAACTGAATGAGGTTTGCTTGACATTTGGAACAGTTTTGCAGTATTTGTCACATGGATTGAAAGAACGTACTATACTCAGCATTAACAGAAACTAATACATAAAAGTTAATCTCCTATTGAAATCATTACACTTTGTCATCACTTTCACCTGTCCATTAGTTGTCAGATGGCCAAAGCAGCCATCCTCAGTACATTTTAAAGATGTTTAGTTATAGCATGCAGCTTCGTCTAGTCTGCATAAAAACAGTAGGTCTACGGTAAAAGCAAACGCGTCTAGTTCCTGAGAAAATGAGTTGCATGGATGTATATTTGGGGTCGCAAGTACAAAAATCAAGGCTGCACTAGTCAAGGTTGCATTTTGGATAGTGCTGTGTTTATTTCATTGAATGAGAACATGTTCAACAAAATATTTTTAAAAAGTTTCAGGATTCTCTGCTCAGAAATCTTTCATTTCTCGCACCACATGTATATACGTTTTCATGGGCAAGTCTTTAAAATTAAATAACATTGTATACAACCTGACGAGCATTTTGTACGAGCATTGTAGCTGAGCTGACAGGTAGGTCCCATGAGATGTTGTGGATGTCCACCATTACATAATTATATTGCTGTGACTTACTGAGGCAATAAAACTTAATCTGTCCACTACATCCGAACTGTGAACAATTAAGGCCTTGTCTGGGAATGTGGACTTTTTGTAATACATGATGAGTGTACTTGTCTCTGATACTCACAATAACTATGATTAGATGGTCTGAAAAGAAAAGTCATCTGCAACTGAATTAAAATGAGGAAGCTAGGATCAAAGCAGTTCTTATTTTGTCACATACACAAGTTCTCCACTTTGAACACAGAACAAGGAATTATTTTATATAATGAACAAAAATTGAATTAATTCAGTGTATTTATTTCACATATGCCATGTAACACATTACATAAATAACAGCCATAAAACACGCAAATCTTTCCCAGAGTCAAACATTTGTATCTGCCCATTTCCTATTTTGTCTCCAAAAATGGTCACAAAGGTTTTGTACAGTATCTGTCTGTTCTTGGAATTACTAGTCTATATATAATATTCATTTGTTTACTCTTGTTGATCTGCTAATATCCTCTGGGTATATCTTTTTGAAGAGAAATGGCAGGCATGCATTGAACTGCTATAAATGAAGCAGTTACTTCCTTATCTGTAAACAAAAAAAAAGACGAAAATAGATTATACCATGACAGATAAATCTTATGTATGTTTGTGTGTAATCAGATCTTTTTTACCCAACTTAAGCACCTGCCAAAATATATTCAAACACTGATACATATATGCAATTGTATCATACCAGACCCATACATGCCAACCCCTTGTAAGAAAAAGTGTAATCCAAGTGGTCAAAAAAGCATAATCCAGACAGAAAAAGCGTAATCCACATATAACATCCTAAAATTTTAATGAACAATGATTTATTTGCCCTTCTCGTGTTTTAACATCCTTTAATGATTAAAGTTTTCATATGCAGCACCTTTAGCTTTACACACACTCGGACTAGAATCCATCTGAAGACTTTTAGCGCCAAATATTAAAATTCTTTCCACACGGTCTGTAATAGACATCACATGATGCTGCCCTCATGTCGTCATATTTGGATGATTCTGCAAGTTTCTGTTTTATTTGTTGCCTTTTCTAATCCATCTGTGAAATTATTTGAAAGGAGATATTTCTGCTCTCATATATGCATCGACTAAAATATACATTTATATACCTTTAGACTGCTTCTCCGCTAAATATGAATTAGTGCAAAGAATGCGCATAAAGATGGAATTAGAAAACCAGTCTGTTCTCTCTTCACTAAGCCTTACAGCTGCTTTAAATAGAATATGTGGTCGAAAGTTTGAAAGCAGAACCAGGATGTTTCTTGGTAACAGGATAGTTGCCATAAATAGAACATGACACTGATAGGAAAGTGCATGCAAGTCCATGGACAAGTGTACTCTGATATTGTAGTTATGTAGGAGCCAGCTTTGTTAAAATATGGTCTGTGGGATTAATGGAATGTTAATAAAAACAAGAAATCAAATAAAAAACGATTTTAAAGATGGATATACAAAAAGAAGCGTAATTCATATACGTTTACGCACAAGGTGTAATTTAGTGAAAAAAAGCGTAATGATTACGCCAAATGCATAATGGCTGGTGATTATGCAGATCTGCCAACACTGAAGAGTCCATCTAAGCAAGGCATTTGATTTCTTTCCATAAGATCAGTAAGGTGTAACAAAATATCGATAACTGCTATTGTAAAGCTGGAAAATGTAATTAAAAGTTCAATGCAGCGATGATAAACATTACGTTCAACTGAAAAGTTTGTAAAGTAAGTGTGGAGTTTATTTACCGCTAGTACAGGCTACAGCAGCACAAACTTTAGTTCCAAACCATATGCAACTCAATGGCTTGTTGCAGTCTGTCAACTTTGATGTAATTCTTGGAAATTCTTTTTCCATATCTTCTGCCACGAGTCACTCAAACTGGCATGTGATGTCCAATACATGTAATTATGTCCTTTCCAGTTTTTATTCACAAGAATCTGAATTTTTATTCTTTTGTGTTGATAATTTACACTTTTCTAGATGCTTATTTTCCCATTTGTCCTAAACATCCATCGCTTTATCAATGCCATATTTAAACAATTCTATAATCAGCAGTTTGATCATGCAGACACTTTATGTGAACAAACAAGAGTAGTTTAAAGCATCTGGGGTGCTACTGTACAATTAATCTGGTTCCCTGACTAATTTCACTAATCTAATATGAAACCCGGATCCAAATAAAACACAGATGAACCAATTATATGGATTTTTTTGGCATCAATCTTTTTTTCTCTAGTTATTGCTTGTATCCCATAAGTTCATATTTTAATAGTAATTTTCATAAGACTTATGTCAAAATCAAAAGGGTTGGCAGGTCTGTCACATAGCTGCCAACCCTCCAGTCTTGCAATTAGTGAAAATATGAATACAAATTAGTGAATTTTGACATGATATTGTGAAGTGATCCTCCAGTCCGGGAACAAATAGTTAGCATTGTCTCCAGCTGATAAAAATAGATTATATTCAACAGAAAACTAACAAACAATTCTGCAGCATTGGTACCTTGCAGTTCTTCTGCTGATGACTTAAAATATTCCAAAGATGAAATCTGCTGTGAGTTCTTAGTTTTCCCAACCTTTATGTTCTTTTTGCTACCAATGTGCTTCCTCACATGGTCTACACCACCTTGCCCAATGCTAAATTTGTGTCATACTGCTGTATATCGATGTTTGATGACTGACTGAATGCACGACAATGTTTGGTATATTCCAAGCAACAATTTTTTTTCTTCATTTTTTGTGCAATATATTTCTTTTTCCTTGTCCAAGTTTCAAATTACCCTTGCCACACCATTTGTGATATTTGGACATTTTTTGGGGGGTGTAGGGTCAGAGTCTATTCCATATCAAAAAGTTGGAATCTGCAGACACCATTTGGTGTCGTCATGGGGTAGCCACTTACTAGCTTGCCCAGTTAAATCCCCATTCGTCGCTGAATATTGTGAGGGTTGGCAGCTATGCTGTCTAGGGCTGTCAACGGGTACCTGACCATAGCGAAAAACCCGGGTATTGAAAACATAATGAAGAGTACCTGTTCACAAAAATAAGCTGTCGACAACACTATCAAAATATCATATATTATCAGCAGCACACTGGTCTGAGTAGGCCGAGATTCCTCTGACCCTTGCCACCCCATTTTTGATAGTTGGACATTCATGTTGGGGTATAGGGTCAGAGCGCATTTCCTATCAAAAAGTTGGAATTCGGCAACACCATTTTTTGATGTCGGCATGAGTAGCAGCTTACATGCTGGCCCAGCAAGCTTGAACGATCTTCATCCAGATATACCAGTATGAAATCAATAGGAATATGATTTATTTTCTCAAAAATCGTGAGCATAGCAGTTGTTATGTGTTGAATCTGCTGACAGACGAGACGAAAGTACCTCATTCCTGAAATTTGTCCCGAATCTGGCTATTTGCATTCCTAGTCAAGTGACTACACAAATCTCGCAACCTAAGTCATTCAGTCACGTGATATCGACAAAAAGCAAATTTCCAAAAGTTGTTGTACATATAATTTGGACATATTATATAGTAGCCACATAAATAAATCTAGTCTGTTCTCTCCTCACTAATCCATACAGATGCTATAAATAGAATTCAAGGGGAAAGTAGAACAAGGTTTGCTATAAATAGAACATGTTACTGTAGGAAAGTAGAAGTCCACGGACAAGCGTACTCGTACATTGTAGTTATGTAAAACAGTCTTTTCTAAAATACGGTCTGTGGGATTTATGGAATGTTAATATAAACGAGATTTTTGGAAGGTGGACGCGTACATTTACACGTAATTTAGTGGGGAAAAAAATTTGTTGCTCAAGGGTTGTACATGTCTTTCATGTTCTAATGAGTACCCGGGTACCCGTTAAACGGCGCAACGGGTACCCGGATAAGTTTTCCATGGTTTATGACAGCCCTAATGCTGTCATACACCTGTAGGACATGTACTGTTCAACTGCAGTCAAAATTTCATTGTAAATTAGAGCTAGAGAATTTAGCAATTGGATATTGTATTCCATTGTTTGGAACTAAGACATTTTTTCTTCTTCAAATTTCAACAGAGCATTTTGCAAACACTGTACAAAGACGACTTAAAATACCTGACCCAATCATAGTACATTTATGAACTTAGACAATGTGCTGAATAGCTAAATGGTGGACTAAATCATGCAGCAATATGTACTTCATGTTCTCACTTTGTTTTAATATAATTTCATACGTATGATGAACACCCAGAACTTTTCCCCAATACAATTATATTAATCAAAATAATAAAACATTGCACTTATAATTGGTAAATATTATGATCATCATCAAAAGTTGAGCATATTAAAAACACACTTAGGTGCTGAAAGTTTTCTAAGTATTATTGCCCTGAACTAAAATTTCTTTAGGATTAAGATAAATTTACTTGCATAACATTCAATAATATGCAGATTATTTACAACTCTGATGAAATATAGAGTAAGATTGTAATGTTTACATGTGCAAACAGCTAAGCTGAGTTCACTGCATAATGTTTACAAAAAAGATTAATATACAAATAAAAATACAAGTGGTGCATCTGGTGTTAGCTTATGTGAATGCCCAAACAGCAAGTACAGTCAATTTTTTCATGTGTGTGTGTGTTACCATAACTGTCAGATATCTTTAACAGAGCAATGTCTTACAAACTATATCACGTCATAATAAGTGGCTAAAGACGATGGAAAAAACAATTGCAAGCTAAGCAAGGTATGGTAAACACACTGTAAATGGCTTTAATATAAATAGCTGTCAGCTGTAAGCCTGCTGAAGAACAGATTGGAGTTTAAAATCAGTTTGATTATTAAGAATTATTTTGCTTCTTGTGTAATGTGTAACCTTTAGAAAATCTGGTCCACATTGCATTCCTTAGTGTATAGACCAATTTTCCAATGATTTGCACAGAAAGATCTAAAACTAAGCAAGACACAGTTTAAAATGGATTACACAAAAGAAATACATGGGGGGGGGGGTATTCCTGCAATTGTTTGTATGGGAAAGGGGACTGGATGTCATTTGTTCATTGTCAAAAATAATGCTAATATTCCAAGCTCAAAAGTCATTTTTTTAAAAAGTCATATCATGGTTTCAAAACACAACAATGAATTCTGTCACATGAGAAGGAAACCCTATTTACTGCCATCATGCAAAATATGAAGCAGTATGATTTATAACCAAATGTATCATGCTGTATATTGCATGGAGAGAGATTTTGTTTTTAAAGACAGAGGAAGATATATTGTGAAAACAAAGTGATGTGCTGAAATGTGCATATTCAAGTTTCAAGTAATGACCATAATTTTTATGAAGTTCATTGGAAATCTGGTACTAATTCCATTACTCAGATTGAGTCATATACAGTATTAGTTTGAGTAATAGACCATGGCTATAAGACCAAATATGCAACAGTGTTAATAAGAATCGCAGCAGCAAATGTGTCATTAACATTTTTTTAGTTAATCTGCAGAGTCAGCATGGGTTCCTTTCTTGTCCGTCCTTACCTGCATAGGGCACTGTCCCTGAGTAATAACTTGAAAACCAATGTGATCTCCAAACAAGGAAACTGCAGTGTCTCTATGATAAGGCATGGGACTTGGGACCAGAAAATTGTACATTTGATTCCCATAATCCAATCAGCTTGGCTCCTAGTTAAATGCATGGATCTTGCTCATAACTGAGAACTTGGTACAAGTTTACATAATAAACAGGATCAGAAATAAGACTTATGCAACCTTTGGCTACAAGACAAATAGGACAATAATACTTAGAAAACTTTCAGCACCTAAGTGTGTTTTTAATATGCTCAACTTTTGATGATGATCATAATATTTACCAAGATTCCTGGCAATCCATCAAAACCAGAACTAGCTGCCTAACAAGTCTTTGTCATGCACTACATGAAGCTAGCACAAGATCACTGGTCATGAGCTAAACGTCAATATATTTAACCCTCATGCATTACAATATGAAACATAAGTCACAGTGAACTTTCATTGTAGTGATGTGGTACAATTAGCAAATTTGTTTTGTAAAGTTTCTTTACTAATACTTACCTGATTACATTTTGGATATAATTCTTTGCTACCTTTGAATTCAGCCATCCATGAAAGACTGATCATATTCTGGCTCTTGCTTAGATAGACCAATGGAAAGCAACTCCCCTATCTACCCAATGGGCAGCTACAATTTTACCCAGTTTAAAACAGTTTTAACTTAGCAAAACTTTAAAGGATGCTCGTAGTGCGGGCAAGGGTGAGAGGATTTTTTAAATGTGATCTGCTAAGTATTACTGGTGACACATAATTTACAAAAAGAAATTTCCTGTCAACATCAAATACATTACCTGATCATATTCATAATGAGATTTGGTACAAGGAGGATGAAATGTGTAGCATTCTACCTCTACTAAAATCAACCAGTCAGAAAATGATTTCTCAACTAAGAGGATGAACATCTCCAAATGTTACTTTAACACAAAAAGTGACAATTTGTTTATATACTTGTGAGGGAGATTCCTGTGGGATTCCACATTTGATTATTGTGTCACCATCAAGTTTCCTAGGTGTATCCAGTGAGTAGCAAATTCATGTCTGGTTCTGAAGTTGTGTTTTCAAGAACTGGAAGTGGTCACTGTTTGTGCAACTACCACTAATCCAAAAAGATTTAGTTTTCTCCTTACTGAGGTGATGCCACAGAAAAGGAAACTAGAGAAGGCAGATTGAGTATGCCAGTCAGCTGAATCCACTATATTTCAAACTGAGGAATTACATTTAGGCCAGGCTGATGCAAGTTGTTTGTTTCTTGAGCTGAAATCTTCATTAGTGTATCTGATCCGGCGAGAGTTCATAGAGCACTGATTTAAAAACTAGGAATAGTCAGGGATTTCACTATAAAAGTACGATTCCACATGAAGAGAAGCCTGTTCTTGGCAACAAAAGAAGGGACAGACATGAGTTGTAATCCCTTTTTGTCGGAATTTAGTAGTTCAGGATGACTGATAAAGAATGTGTCTCGCTAATTGTGCCTGCTAGTACTAGTGCAAATAGGAAGCAGGTCTTGTATGAGAGGTAAATCAATGATGCTTCAAGATGGGTGCATAGTGTTTTATTCCACCAGGTTAGCACCCAAGATAGATCCACTTTGGGTTGCGATAAAATGCCTGCCATTGTGGTTACCTGAGAAGATGAAGAAATATCTCTTTTCATAGATATTTTGGCAGCTATATTGATGAGGTTGTTGATCCACAATGTTTTCTCACTTGAGTGATGCAATCAGGATAGGAAACTGCTCTCATTCTTTTGCTTTGTTTCACATTCAGAAACAGGTGTGTTTGAGACCCTTGGGATATATGTAGATCAACTTGTATCAAAAAATGGATTTGTACTAAATAACAAACTCCATATTAAATCTTGACAAGAACATGAAAGATAGAAACTCTAAGATAAATACTTAATTTGTATATTTACTTTCAAGATGAAAGACTTTTTCAATCGATACTTACTAAAATACAACTTATCTGGAATTATTTACACACGTGAATCAGTCATATACATCTTCTTTATCACACACATATTGTACGATATCTTTAGGGGTCATCAGTCTGTCTGCATCTGAGTCAGGAATTTCAAACCCTGAAGAAGAAAAAATAATCTTAGTAATATAAAAAATATTAAACCTCTATCATACAAAAACATGTGTACCATACTTTTTGTCTTGTATCATACTTGGTAAGATGATCATTTCCTCAACAAGTAAAAAGAATAAGCCAATTATCAAGAGATAGAAAGAGACAGAACTAGTCTTGTGATTGAAATAACAGTGCCAACTGCAGTCCAAACAATTATTACTCAAATTAGATCTTCTAGAACTCGTTATAATGGCAATAAAATATAACTAGTCATTTATATACAAACATGATTGCAAATTTCATTTGCAAAGAAATTAGATCACGTGTTTTCCAGGTAATTGTGCAAACAAGGTGTTCACTATATAAATGCATGTTTAGCACCATTTTCATTTAGGACCAACCAGACTCCAAAAGATTTATATTAGTAAAAACCCTTAGCTGATCTGACCATCCATTCAGTAAGATTAGCAACAGGATTGCCACTGTGCTGGCCATATTGAATGTCCAAGTGATACCATTTTCATATAAGACTAACCGGATTAGGGGATGAATGAGTGTGCATAAAGTTCATTTCAAACCTAATCTGCTGGCAAAGCTTAATTGTCAAATAATCAAACAGATACTGCTGTATATATTTACCCAGCCGATCATTATCAAGGTACCATGAGCAAAGGATAGCTCATTAATATTCACACAGGGCATGTCAGCACTACTTATAACCAGCTGTGAACAGAACATTTGCTTCACTTTCTACAAAACATTTATAGCTTTTGATACAAATAACATTAAACAAAGGGCCTTCATAGGGTAAAGTGAACCATAAATGGAGCCAAAGTAGGGGCTGATATTAGTAAATCAAGAGTCTTGTAACAAGCTTCAAAATGAAAAGGGTGCATTTTGTTGGCATGCTCAACATGCTCAGTTTTCTTTAAGGCAAATAACACTATTTTGACTAACCCTTGAACACCTCATTTAGATTAATATGACAGGGGTCTGACTAGGAGTGGTGGCCCCAGGAATAAGGCTATCTGATGTTTTTTTTAGCTCTGAGCTGCCATATTTGACGAAGGATTAGCCTTATGTGAACAAATTTGAAAGCTAACCCAGCCAGTATACTTGATCTCAAATTTGATCAAATTCTTTCAAGTTTCTGAAGAGAAGTAGTATAGAGGGTTGTACTGTTTTAGTAATAGTACCCATGGTTTGACACTTAATAGCGTGGCTAAAATATGAGGAAAGCAGCAACTGATTTCTTACTAAATTACTTTTTCAAAACAACTTTTAACTGCCTTTCAAAATCTATTACAAGAAATATAATTATAAGTAAATTGAGTATTTTACCGAATTCATCTTCCATGGCCATAACAATTTCTATCTGGTCCAGACTATCCAATCCTAAATCTTTCATGAAGTGGGAGTCAACAGTAAGCTGAAATGACAAAATCGTATACAATGGAACATGTTTTACCCCGACACTAGACATCCTCAAATGAAGCTTACCTGCTCATAATGCATAAAATGGTTAAGAACCACTCTTCCCTCGTATCCATGGCTTATTTAACCCGTATCTAAAGGACACACCTTCACAGAGAACAAAATTTTAAGGTATCTTGTGCATCATTTATAGACAGGTTTCATTTTAATGGTTAAATATGAATTTTATAAACAAGTAAAACTGAAATTTAAAATACAACACTAGCATGCTTGAAATACATTCTACAATTGGTAAAAGTTGGGATAATCATCGCCCTACCTTTGAATGAAGATGAAACAATGGGCTTGCAAACATCCGTCTAGATGAACAAATGGCCATTATACACTGGTACAGTGAAGTCACTATTGCTTTGTGGGATACCACTGTACTATGGATTTCAGTTTTTGTAAATCATTTAACGATTCATTAAACCAGGATTCTTTCCCAATGTAACAATTTCACTGCGATTGAAATTAAGATGAAAATACTATAAATATCAAAAGTAAATTTATTTTCTTGAAAAATGTTAATAACTGTGTCACAGTGAGAACTGTGGTATGCATGGAACAGCAAAACACAGAATAGCATAATATACTAAACTGTGGTATGATTAGAACTATCAAAATTTGTTTAAAAAGACTGTTTTCAAAAATGGAAATAAAGATATAACAATAAGCTCCATCTTGTTTCCTTTCAACCCAAACCGGTCTACGTTGGTATGATTTTGGTCATTAAGTTCATAATGGTACCTAGTTATGTATTAAACTGCACTATAACAATGTACTGTAATGTGGAAAAGCTGTCTTAGCAAATTGACAACGGGAATTTTTCAGTGTAATAATGTTAATGGATAATGTGATTAAGCACTTTTCATAGCTCATAAAAAAAGGAGAATAAACCATGTTTTAATGAAATTTTAGGTGATCCATCCAAGGTTATTGTTGGAGTTACTCAAGAGTAAGTTTTATAACCACTTTTCGTGTATAATTTTTGAAAAGTCTCCCATTGATACATGACCACACTGATATACTTATTGTAATACCTAACTCTACAAACCAAAATACTTGGCACTATTAAGAACTACATTCGTTTACATAGTAATACTTATTGTTACGTATATCTGATATGTCATTTATATTTATTTTTATTGTTTGTTTGTTCGATTTAAATTCGGCATTTTAGTTTTAAGATTCGCTCATTGAAGGGGGTATGGGGGTGACCTGTACTGTACAGAGTAAACACCAGGTGTTGACCTCATTTCTGACCTGGTTTTAGAGTTGTAAACAAGCTTTTAAAATGATTGGTTGGTTCCAAGGACAAAATGGAGTTTTGTATAAACATCTTTCTATTTTAGTTGCATCATACTCTGTTTACGTGATTTCTTGAAAGTAAAATTGTTCTGAGCGATTCTAGAAGATCGTGACCCCTTTCTTGTTTACTTATAAACAGGTATATAAACTATGTTTTGGAGCGAGTTATTGAGTAGAAGTTTGGGCTTTTAGAATACTAAGTTGTGTGTGTCGTTTTGAGTTATTTTAAATTAACTTGTACTGGAAATTGTGTCAATTCGTTTGGATCAAGAGGAATTATTTTGTTATTTATCTGGAAGAGAATTGTGCAAATAGAAATTTTATTAATAAAAACTGACTTCATCAAGTGACATCGTCTTCCATATTAGATACTTCGCTGGAATTCGAACTTAGAATTTTTTGGATATTTTATTACCAGGACTTTTGCAATTTCTCTAGTGGATAATATTTTGAATTATTTTGGGATTAATTCTGGAACTGATTCTTAAAACCATAAGTTTATTTTTCTTTTCTGAAAAATATTTGTACTCAATATAGTTTTTTAAGTTTTACAAGCTTGTTATTTTCACTCTTTGTATGTTACTGTTTATTCGAGCCTAAGCACGTAACATTATAATGATGTAAATGTAAAAACATGAAACAAAGTCAGAAAAACATGAAGCAGTTCACTGTGTTGTAATACTTTAATGGTAAATAACCAGGTATTGTGAATGGAGTTTCGCATGCACAAACATTGTCCTTTTAATGTGTGAAGATTATTTGATGTTAAATGTCGAGATGTGAGATGATGTTTGAACTACAAGACTTTGGCATATTTTATGATGTCATTTTTATCTGTCACTGAAAACATGTACCACATGTGAATTACTTCATTTATGACCGTATGCCACCCACACACAATTGTTTAGATCGCCGTCTGCATCTCATGTAATGTTTACTGTGTTTTATACTAAATTCGAGTATAAAATCCTGCTCTGGCCCTGATAATGAATATTAATGAATTCGTCAAAAAATTCATTGAAAAAAATCAATTGTTCTACAAGCCCTATGACATTAACATTAAGTAGAAAGAAGTTTGCATGTTAGCAGTTATTGTACCATATTCATTTCTCTGTTGGACCGTGCATGTGTCATGCATGAATTTCACATGAATAGTTTAGGAAACAAATTATCTTACCTTCAATGATTCTGGAATATCAAAGCCAGACATATTAGTCCTTAAATTAGTGAATATTTATTATCAAAACAGACCAAATGCAGGATAGTGATGGAATCAATTTGTCTGGATGAAGAATCACATTTCTCTTCTCAGACTTTTGTTGAACAGTAAGTTAGAACTAATGTTACTGTTATGTAGAACTTGTTATTTTACCTTAATGTGCAAAATAGTATGCATTCTAAAGGGACTATTTCTAGCTGTATTACAACTCACTGCATCATCAGTACGTCGTATTCTCGTTAGATTCAGATAAAAGTTGACTTGTTTGTCTTGTTCAGTTCTACGTTATCATAGGTATGAATATACAAATAAGATTAAAAGTAAAAAAGCACACCACGGACATTGAGAGGACAACTTAATTCTGTCTAAATTTTGTGTTTGGAGGGATTTTTGAACAGCTGACTTGGTTACTGTCATGGCTAAGGTCATGTGACATGAATAGGAGTCTATAAATGAGTGCAGACAGTGCACTGGCAGATAGCTGTCAGTGGAAAAGTATGAACATCTAAGTTGAAAAGAAATTTGACCCTGTATTCTAAAACCATCAACTATATATTTAAATAACCAATAATACCTTTGGCACTTTAAAAATCCCAAACTGAATCAAATTATGAGAAATTTTAAGTTGATTTATTACATGATTGCTATTAAATTTAAATGTCTTATAATTATTACATAATTCTTATAAAGCCGCTAACTCCCATCACACTGCTCAAGTAAACAAGTACTATAAAAAAAATCCATTGAGATCACACTACTATGTCAGAATGTGTTACTGTCAATCTAATAAATTTAGCTGTTAATATACAGTAATGTAGGAGAAATAGGCATAACAAGATTTTTCAGGACAATCATGATGCTGGCCATACCACATGTCAGATTGGCATCATTTTCATTTACTACAAATTAGACATGATAACAACTCTTCTGGTGAAAACCCCAGGTATTTATGGCCATACATTTTAAAAAAATAGCAATAAAAAAATTTTGTGGTAATGATGGTGTTTTAATTGGGACTATTTTCATTTACTATCATAAGGACATCATAAGTGTCTTTTTTATAAAGTCCAATGTCAATGCGAACAGCCATTCAGAAGTTTAGGTGATAGCAAAGTTTTTAAAATGACCACCAGGGTGGCTATAATGTATGTCAGATTGGTACTCTTTTCATTTAAGACTAAACTAACCTTAGAATGAATAGTTTATTAGCAATAACTTGTTATAACGGTAACGAGACCAAATGCCATGACATGAATTCTTCTGATCCATTACCAATAGAGCTAAAACTGAAGTCATATTGTTAAGTTCATATACCAAGTGCTCCGAACACTGTTTTCTCTAAGACTTACAAGTTAAATACTTCAGAGTTATTTGTTAAATCTTAATTCTACACAATATAAATATAAATAAATAGTCATATTGTAAAGTTTGTACACTTCATGTTCAGAAAAATTTTATTATCTTGAACACCCCTACTTCAGAGTTATTTGTTATATCTGTAATTCTACACAAAAGAAATCCATATACCTTATAAGGATCAATTTTATCATACAGCTTCAAAACCAACAAAACCCTTTCTTCAACCATCTTGATAGTGAGAGGTGGTTTTCCACTGTAAGTTCTGACAAAACTTTGTTGGATGTCTGGAATCTGTAAAGAGAAATAACTTAACTAACACAAAGTCATACCTTGTCTTTATTTATCTTATCAAAATCCCTGCAGACTTTTAGTACTCTTTCTTCAATATCTGCCTTGGGGAGTTTTTTGGTTGCATACTTTCTTGCTGACACTTCTTGCAACTGTAAGGCCTAAAACATAAGCAAATTTGGTAAACTTAAGTCTCAGACTTTTTAGAATGCTATTTACAAGGACCATGACTATAAAAAATTTAAAAGGCAACTGTACACAGCTAAAATCTACAATTTGCTTTTCATCATAGAATACAACATGATAGTCTTTCCAGCAACCATTTGTGATAAAATAAGTATAAAGTATGGCTACCTTTTTTTTAAGCAGAGAAAATAAGAATATTTCATAAGCAAAACAAAATTTGTAGTTGTTGTTATAGAGTTTAACATCATTTTTCAGCACACGATAGGCTATACATGGTGGCCAGTATTATTGGTGGAGGAAGAATCCAGGAGAACCCCGGAAAGAACCACTGACCCATGAGAAGCTACTGGCAAGCTTTCTCACATAACTACATTAGCCTAACCTTAGACTCAAACCTACGCAGACAGAGGTGAGATGGCAGTGATCCGTAACAGAGAGCGCCTTAGACCACGTGACCATTCGGGACCCAACAAAATTTGTAGGAAAAATTTTAATTACATGTACTGTAAAAATAAAACTTTTACTTGACTTACCTACATGAACTTGAACAAAGTCATCATCTTACATACTAGTTGTCTCTTCAGATCGGAATCTCAGTGGACTGGACAGCAAATCTTCCCATTTGCTAATAAATACTGAGAGCAAAAATACCGAAGAGGAAACTAGAACTCTTTCAACATGGTCCTACCAATTTATTTTATCATATGTCAACATAAAATTGAAAACCAAAATAGGGAGAATAGGGCCACTTGGAAATAATGGGGAGAAAAAGGGAGTCTGCCAAATGTATAAACAGCTATGGCTGCTGGAAAGACTGAAATACTGTGACAAATTTAAACAATATGATAGCAATGATTACAATTGCACATACAAACTGAAACGAGGAATCACAGAAAGGATAATTACATGGCTGACTTGGACAATGTCCTGTCTGGCAATGAAACAAAACAAAAACATGTTTAATCAAAAGTATGAATCCCCATGCCAACTGGAAAAAGTTTTTGTAGCAGTCTAGCAGACAATACACATTGGATTTTTGACTGATGCCAAGGCAATGGGAGTTCAGTCTTGCCTGCTATGATGCTAATTCCGGTTGGTCATATAAAAGTTTCTTGAGTAAAAGAAAATAAAATACTGTGCTGATGGAAATGTCAAGATAAGGATCAGTTTTGTCGACTAATAATCCTTTTATAACTGTTTCATATACTTTTTGATATACATATTAGTATGCTATCAACTAGATGACTCTTATTATGATGTCCTTCGTACTAGTCTACTTCAGACTGTGCCACAGATGTACAAATGCAATAGTTGAAAGATATATTATGGATCAACATCAACTGCACACAGAAAATGCAAATCAAATAAAGAAACAATTTAAAACTTCAAAGCTGTTCTTATATTGATGGGACAAGAATGTTCTAAAAATACTCACCTTTTCCAATCAATGCCATTTCACCTCTGTCCACATGGGATCAAGTGGCTGGCTCGCACAATGTGGGTATGTGATAAAGCTTGCCTTTGGCATCCAGTGTCCTGGTGGTTCTTCATATTGTTTTACCAGGTTTTGTTTGTTTGTTTGATTAGGATTTTTAACATAGCTGTAACAGTTTTTCATTCATATCGCTACGATGTCTGCAGTGAGGCAGTTTATAGTTCTGTCTAGCACTGGGGCATCATGACGCAGACATGTAGCATGATATCCCACCCAGTCACATTATCCTGACACCAGGCTGACCAGTCCTAACACTAACCTCTTAATGCTGAGTGCCAAGGGAGGCAGCTGTTAATACCATTTTGTAAGTCTCTGGTATGACACGGCCGGAGATCAAACCCATGGGTGTCTGGAATGCTCGGTAACGTGCAAATCGGTAACTGGCAATTCGGCCACCGCCTATTCAGTAACAAACAGGCAACTCGGTCACAACAAAACAATAAAATGCATATAAAATATATTTTCAAAGCAAATATGATAGAAATTAAATCTTCATAACTGATGACAAAGACTGTAAAGTTAAATGTTCACTTCTGATAATAAATGTATTACATGTGGTTTTATATGCTTTATCCCGGACCGCCAATTCAATGAATTCATGTATTAAATTACTTCCAAGGGTCGGCTTCATTCAATTAATCTCGGCTGGCTTGTAAACTGCTTATTTTCTACAGCAGTTAGCTTACGACTGGCTTGTAACAAATTACTATTTTGGAATTACTTTGTATATATAGCAGTCTCAGGAATCGCTTTCTTCTTTACTTTAATTATAATTACTGGATTACCATGTGGTCTGTTACCGATTAGCCTGGTACCAAAAAGATTGGGACCCGATTGCCTGTTACCTATAAGATTGAGGCCAATTTGCATGTTACAAAGCAGCCCGGGAATCGAACTCATGACCTTATGCTTCTGCGTCAGATGCTCTAACCACTAGACCACAGGCAGTTAGGAACAAAGGTAATCTACTAATCATGTGTCAGAAGATCACAATTTTTCAACATGTGGTGACAACTTGTAATGAATCTCCTGCAAATATCTCATAAACCTTGTTTTAATTAACGGTCCCATGCAACAGGTTATGTTGCTGATTTTGCATTTAACACGAGGAAAAATTGCTTTTATGTATTCTATTGCCATGGTGCAAGTTCATATTATTAGTGGATGATTTTAAATGAACCAGGAAAGTTGCAAGAATGGTTTCCACCCAGAATATTCTTACAATGCAAGATGTATCACATGTTATTTGTTTTGGTGATATTTCTTACACCATAGTAATGGTCTTGTGTAGCATGTTCCAAATTGTCAAGAATATTTCATAAACTTGGAAGCTCATATTTAGGCCTTTCCATAAATTAAAGTCATCTTGATTATGTTAATCTTTTCAAATTCTGCTGGTCTACATTTCAGTTGGTTGGATTGTGATCTAAGTCAAGAATGCCAAATTGGTTAAAAGCATGATAAATATCTTGAATGAAAAGAACACTATCTAAAAACTTTCTTTAATATTAATATATATTTTATTAAATTCATTAAAGAAACAGTCTTTAACCAAATCCATTTTTAGCATTCTTGGCTTCCATCGCATTCCAACCAGCTAACATAATGTGAAAATGCGGTCATTTGCTACTGTTAGGTTTTGATTCCATCAGGATAAAAACAAATTAAGGAATTTAATGGAGAACATGTCCCATCGAGAACTCCTCCCAGGTGTCAGGTGAAGCTGCCACATGGTGGCTGAAGAAGTCGTCAGACTGCACCTGGAGAAGTCACTTGAAGGATCATAGATACTATTTTATGAGATGTCGCCACTTAACAACTCATTAAATCCATAAAATGTGCAACTTTTCGACTTATCCATTCGATCAACATCGCTTCTGATCCACTCTTCAAATCATTAAATGCATTTTAGTTGGAAAAAAAGAGCAGGTGTAGGAATGCTGTGATGTTTGCAGTTTTATATATGAAAGGGTTATAACCTAATAACCAAAGTCATCTGGAGAAAATTTTATGGCATGGACCTCTATAACCTGAAATAGACTTAATTGGTGCTGACAGTCAGTAAGCCAGAGGGTTATAGTATCATATCTCTAATTGAACAATTTAATCAGATTTTTCATGGAGATTTACTAACCATTGATGAATATTCAACATCATGGCTAATGCACAGAATTTGGATAGTTTCCGAAAATTCTCTTGTACTACATTCATCATTTAGTTTATTTCTTCTTTTTTGTCAGTGTTCATAATTGTATTATGTCTCAATAAAGCAATTATTTAAAGCTGAATGTTTAGTTTACAAAATGTTTCACTACTAAACTGCAAATGAAAATAAACAGGATTACATTTTTTTTATCTATAACACGATGATCATGAATATTAACAAGATTTTGTTAACTTAAATGCATATTTGAACTGCTTGACATACTTGGGACATAATGAGAAGATCATCTTTAAAAAAACAAATTTATGTCATGGACTAAACCAAATATTTTACATGGTCTGAATCAGCTTGGAAATTGGGCCAAATCAGTAAGAAATCTGAGCCCAATCAGTAATTTGTACTGAATTAGCAAACATCCAAATTTGAGAGTAATTACCATTATTAACTAATTCGGCCCCAATCCAGTCAATACATGTGATCTGGTTTCTGCATTCAATGACTGATCCCAGCAGAAGTCAAAATTTGTTGACTGCATTCAATGGTCTATCCCATCTTTTGTCACATTGAATGTGTGTTAGATACAATGTTTCTGACTGGTTACAAATGGTTTTTTTTCTCCAAGAATCAGACAAATATTAACCAATCTGAAATGATTTTTCTTTTCTTTGTACAAATTTGAATTGTTCAGTAACCAAGGGTTACTAATGGAGAACAGTTCACTACACATGTTCTGTTCATGAAAAATCATAAATGATGGCAAACTTAAGACTTGATGAAGGTGAGAGCAAAAATGAAGTTTCTTAGGTTTAATCTATAAAATATTGAGCAAGCAAAGAAAAAATATGTTTGGCAGTTTGATATTTTGCGAGATTTAGATTCAGACAGAAGTTTCTGAGACTGAATTGTCATAAGAAGAGGATACTGATAGCAGTGATGATAAGAGTTCATGCGGATCTAGCAAATTATAGTGATTATGTTAATTCCATAAAGTGTACAAGTAAGTTATAAATAAGTTGTGAAAAACTCAGACAAATAGAAGAAAAAAATACATCACTGTATAGACAAATTCATTTAGCACTCATGAAAGCTTTGTGGATTTTTATTAGATGTAAGAAGAGAAATTAAGGTAAGAGTGAATGCATGTGCATATTTACAAAATTGTCTAAACAGGTAAAAACTTTATGGGGCACCAGCAGCTAGACACCTGTTGCTGGGGCAGAGCAGCAATAATGCTGATAACTGTGCTGGGATCGGAAGAGTTTGTGAATAATATTAGTATAAACAGATGTATCAATCAAGAAAGTTAACAGAAACATTTGTTACAATACAAGAAAACTTTATCTTGCAGTGTTCCAGTATGTGTTGTTATAAGAAATCTAACGAGTTTATATGACCACAAAGACTTTCATTTATAAATGAAATATTTTTGTTTGTTTTGTTTTTTGTTTTTTTATGGTTTAACGCCATTTTTCAGCACAATATAGGCTATACATGGCAGCCAGTATTAATGGTGGAGGAAGAAACCGGACAAACCCCGGAAAGAACCACCGACCCACGAGAAGCTACTGGCAAGCTTTCTCACATAACTACATTTGCCGAATCTTAAGACTCGAACACACACAGACAGAGGTGAGATGGAAGTGGTCTGTAACGGACAGCGCTTTAGACCACTCGGGGCCCCCAAATATTTTTGTATTTTGACATTACTCAAACAAGATGAATGCTGAATGGGAAGGAAGGGTTTATCATACATGTGTGGAAAGAAAATAGCAGATTCATACACATACATGCCAACCCCTGATGAGGAAAAAAGCTTAATACAAGTGGTCAAAAAGCGGAATCCAGGCAGAAAAAGTGTAATCCACATACAACATGCTAAAATTTCAATAAACAATGATTTAATTGGCCTACTTGTATTTTTAACATTCTTTATTGCTTCAAGTTTTCATATGTAGCACTTTTAGCTTTACACAAATAGACTAGAAACCATCTTAAGACTTAGCGCCAAAAATATTAAAATTATTTCCACACGGCTGGAAATAGATGTCACGTGATGCTACACTCTTGTCTTACTATTTAGAGGATTCTGTTATATTCTGTTTCGGTTTTTTTTTTTGCCATTTTCTAATTTATCTGGGAATTTTTGAAAAGGAGATATTTTTGCTCACATAAATACATATACTAAAATAAAATATACCTTTTTAGCGCCGAAATATCTTTAGACTGGTTCTGCAGCAAATATGAATTAGAATATGGAATCTGCACGTAAAGATTAAATTTAGAAAACCAGTCTGCTCTCTCCTCACTAAGCATACAGATGCAATAAATAGAATTCGACGTTGACAGTAGAACCAGGTTAGCTATATGATATTGTTAGGAAAGTCCACGGTCAAGCATACTCTTATATTGTAGTTACGTAAAAGCAGTCTTTTCTAAAATACGGTCAGTGGGATTCATGGAATGTTAATACATGTAATAACGAAAAAATAAATAATACATTTTTTTGGGAGGTGGATAAACCAAAAAAGTGTAATCCATATATGTTTAAGCATAACGCATAATTTAGTGACAAAAAGTGCAATGATTACGCCAAAATAAAAACTAGGATCTCAGCATATTTGGATACAGGTGCAGCATATAACCTAGAACAGATGGAGTGAAGCCATCAGATAATCAAGACATATTTCAGTTATTCTAACCCAGGTTTGATTTTATTAAAAATGGTACTCACTGATTTAATTTAGATATTACTAAAATAAGAGGCAAGATTAAATTATATTGAAAATAATGGCCTTCATTGAAAATACATTGCTAAAAAAACAGTTACAATTAATGGTCTGCTTTTCTTGGATGAAGACAAAAATCAATGGGGTGGCTGAGTGGTCAAAGGCATTCTCTATTAGTGATCACTGCCATCTGACCTCTGTGTGGGTTAAAGTCTCGGATTCAGCCAATGTGGGTATGTGAAAAATCTTGCCAGTAGCTTCTTGTGGGTTGGTGGTTCTTTCCGGAGATTTCTTGGGTTCTTCCTCCACCATTAATACTGGCCACCATGTATAGCCTATCTTGTGCTCAAAAATAGCGTTAAACCCTACAACAAAAACTAATGAGGGAAAATAGGAAACTATAAATTAATCTGTTATATGATATGATGTAACAATCATGGATGCATGAATATCATCTAGTGTTTGGTAACTTGCATACAAACAAGTCTGCTGTAACACCCGACAATGGTGACTACTAAACAGCATCAACAATAGTAAATAACAATTACACAATGATCGGTATTAATTGTTTAACATATACTGGGCTTAAGTAACACTTGCAAATGAAAACGACGTGTGTGTGGTATATTTGAATTGCAGTGCAACTGTTAAACAAGATGAATTATATTCTCAATTAGGTAATTAAACAATTCAAAACGTGATCAAATAATGTGGTAACCACCATATGGCAACATCTTCGTTCTAACAGCATTGTTATAAGGTAAACATTTCTAACTTTAAAATAACTTATTTCAAAGATAAATAGAAAAAGGTTTTCTGGGTGACAAGTTTTGGTGTGACTTCTCCATTCATTTGGGGTGACTTCTCCAACCACCATATGGCAACTTTTCCAGATATGTTGGGGTGAGTTCTCCATAGAACCAAATTAAGTATAATCAATTATATTTAAATGTGTCAATATGGGCTGCCAAGTGTGCAAGATATTCCTGAAAATGTTGTCATTCGTTGTCATATTACTTAAAAAGGGAAAGTGCTACATATGGCTGTTTTAAAGGCATTAAGACATAGTAGTCCTACAATGTAAGCCCCGACGCTGATATTTATGTTTGCTCGTATCTGGGTCTTACTGCCTAAAGAGCAGCGCTGTGTAGTGTTCTTAAATATACTGAACAGAGAATAAGAGGTGAAATTTTCATGTTTATCACATACTTGGCAATAAGTATCAACATTTATCCACATATTTAAGAGTTATTGATATACTTACTTTGCTGTCTTGATCGTGATCGACTCTAACTCTGACACTAGTAAATTAACGCATTTTTCATGTTCCTTTGAAACACGTTTCAATGCCATGGTGGCTGAGGAATGCCGAAGTAAGTTTCAATAAACTGTTTTATTTTCACGAAACGAAATTATCAAATGGGTATTTCTATATTGCCTATTTGAACAGCAAGCAATATTTCGTTTCGTTCAAAAAATATGTTCCGATTAGAACCTAACTTAAACATGCTTCGGCATATCTCGACAACTGTCATATTTCAGCAAATTCAAATGTATGTCAATTGAAAAAAAAATGCGTTCGTTTGCAAGTGTCAACTATTCATTCCATTTGGTTAAAAACAGCTCTGTAAGTATAATTAATTAAACATATATTAGTGGAAGAGAGTCTATATAGGTTGCCAAGTATATTAGATATTCCTGAAACTTTGATTTATCGTTCCGATGTCGACGACATCGGAACTAACTACACTATGGCGTCATTCGGCTCGTAAGACGTAGCACTAAAAATAAATCAAGATCAACATGTGATACGTCTTACGGGTAGGACTATAAGACATAGCACCAAGACAAAACTAATATGTTGCTGGAATCAGTAGAGCATTAAATAATAAGGATTTTAAAAACTTTTATGAATATTAGATTTTACAAAAGTTAATTTACTCTGAATAAATGCGCCTACATGACCGCACTAAAACACACTTTAGAACAATAGTTTTCTATTATTACTGACAGAAAGAGATGTATGTTTCATAATCGAAACTATTTACTGACTTAGGAAGGCAAGTGGGAACAATAAATATTCGGTCTGGTATAAAGAATTCTTAAAACTGGTGTTTAAAATATGAATAAACAAATTAAAATCCATGTTATCACAAACTCATAAATATTGGGGGGGGGGGGGTAGACAACACGTGAATGACATTGAGAAGACCTTTACCATTAGTGACAATATTTGCGATGATACTGTACATGAATGCAATTGTTTTGCATTATGTTTATAGTTCACCAATGCAGCTGCTGAAAGGCGTGGTAGAATGCATCGCGTAACACCTGGCGCAGACAACAAAGTTCTGGCACATTTCACTAGACCGGCCATTTTGCTGGGCAATTACCCCAACCATTCGGAACAACCTCTGCTATTTCTGCCAAACAAAAGTATGTTCAGTAAGATTGACTTAGCATGGTTCCCAGCCCGTTTGAAACTGCAGTTAAAAGTGAGACCAGTCTATTAATTGACCTTGAAGCTGAGAATGACTCACTAAAGCAAGGGTGCACAGGGTGGTTTTTTTCGGCCCACAGGGCATAGTAAAGAAAAAGAAAAAGAAAACAACATAAATCTGGCCTGTGAACAGTATTTATATTTTAAAAAATTAGTGTTTGCGGCCCTCGAATGATCTTAGAAAATGTGAGCTGGCCCTTGACAGGAAAAGGGTGTGCAACCCTGCTTTAAAGATATCAAGTAGCTCTAAAAGCGTGACGGGTGCAAAGTGAACTTGTTTGCATTTTGCAACATGCATAGTGGAGAACATGTTAGCATACATTTATGTTATTTTCATGTACATGATCTAAGCACACTGCTAACCAAAATAGCTGCCCTCGTGTGTTGGGGGAAAAATCAACTTAAATTAGACTCTAAAATAATATCCATAGCAGTTGTTATATTCTTTATTACTTTCAAGACTGGACTATTCTGTCTGGTTCGTCACAATATCTACTTCAGAAACTTCCAAAAAGTTGAAAACACATCTGCTCGGATCATCTTTAGAATGATCAGAGCACACCTCACCACTGCTCTGTACCCTACACTGGCTATCCATTCGATCCAGAATCAAACACAAAATTTGTTCTCTGTGCTACGTTTCACTAACAGACTAGTCCAACATACCTATCCGTAATCACCCATGTTTATACACAGCAAGATACTTACGCTCCTCTTCTGACAATCGTATATTCATTGTTCCCACTATGACAACGAAGTCATATGGACAACGTTCTTTTGCATACCATGACCCAGCGATGTGGAACGAATTGCCCATTGAAATTGGACACAAAGACACAGTGGTCCATTTTAAGAGTGCTCATAAAACTCACCTTTTTCGACTGTAGAAACAAACTTAGAGACCTAATAATATTTTGTACCTCAAATGTTTTCATTCAGCATGTTTTATGTTTTCCAATTTCAAAGCTAAACTAAACTATATATATATATATATATATATATATATATATATATATATATATATATATATATATATATATATATATATATATATATAATAGCTGCACATATGAGATAATGCAAACAGTATACTCTGTAACCCACATTACATTTATCAAATATACACCAAAATAAAGGGAATGAAAAGTGCTTTACACACTACCTGAGCTACACAATGTATTTTTAACCTGGCCGACCAGTGAACAAATCCAGTTAAATTTCAAAATACAAAACTTCGAAGATGCAATTTTTAACAAATCACTCCATTAAATGTCACACACACGTACACAGAGAGAGAGAGAGAGAGAGAGAGAGAGAGAGAGAGAGAGAGAGAGAGAGAGAGAGAGAGAGAGAGAGAGAGTGCACATTTTACAACAAAAAAACAACAACACAAAAGCAATTCTAATATATACTACTGACAAATCTTCGATTTCATCAGAACTCGGTTTATTTAATAAAACTTATTATGGTATGCATAATGCTTATATCCAAGCATTTAATGAATAATTAGTCATATTCTATTAAGAATTAATTTTAAAATGCTCTTTTATATTTAAGTTATTTAGTAAAATAGAATAGTATACAATTATTGTTAACAAGTTGTAAACAAGGGACATAAAGAAAAAGAAGAAAATAAAAGACTGCTGTATAGTGTTTTTTAATTTAGACCTTATCGTACTAAGACGGTGAATCCAATAGGTTTCCTTTAGCAGACGTATGGGCAGCCGTCGCCGCCAAAATTACATTAATCAAATGATCTGGTATGAAATCAAATGATTTAACCTAGCAAATGAAATGATCAATCCAGATTCCAAATGATGTGGTGTCACATGAAATGATTTAACGAACAAAACCGAATGATGCTTGTAAGTTTCAAATGACGTGGTATTAAATGAAATGATCAAGTGTGAAATAAAATGATTTAACCAAACAAACGGAATGATCAATTCAGATTCCAAATGATGTTGTGTGATATGAAATGATGTAGCATGAAATGAAATGATTGAACCCCAAAAATGAAATAATGAATTCAGATTTCAAATGATGTGGCGTTAAATGAAATGATCTGGTATTAAATAAAATGATTTAAAGAACAAAACGGAATGATGATATATGCTTCCAAATGACATGCTATTAGATAAAATGATGTAGTCTAACATGAAATGATTTAACTCAACAAATGAAATCATGAATTTAAATTCCAAATCATCTGGTATTAAATAAAATGATTTAAAGAACAAAACGGATTAATGAAATCTGGTTCCAAACGATATATTATTAAAGGAAAATACGTAGTATGAAATAAAATGATTTAACTCAACAAATGAAATGATGAATTCTGCTTCCAAATAACGTAGTATTAAATGAAATTATGTAGTCTTGAATTAAATGATTTAACCCCAAACTTGAAATGATGTATTCAGATTCCAAATGATCTGGCATTAGTTGAAATGGTCTGAAGAGCAGAATGGAATGATCAGCTCATATTCCAAATGATGTGGTATTAAATGAAACGTATTGAAAGCAAACCATCTGATCAAACTACGAATCAACTAGCGTAAATCCAAACAATCACAGGGGGGCGCTGTTATCTATGACGTATGATGTCAGCACCCCGAAACAGAATCGACGGTCGTATTTACAGCATTCAGCTGAGATTTTTGCATAGGACAGTTGCAGAGCAAAGCAAAGGCAAGTATTTCTTTTCGTATTTTATAAACAAGAGCCACGTTTTCCAATCAGCATAAAGTAATTTTATCCACATTAATGAATGTGCGTGTATTTTTTTCTTTCTTCAAGTTCTGCGCGAGTTTCTTCTGCTTCAACAAAGCGAGATCTATCAACTAAAGAGATTAAATCTTGATTTTATTTGATCAACATGTCTCATGTTACCGGCCATACGTGCATAAGCATTATTCGTCCAAGTTCTATATGTAAGAAATCTTCTTTTTCCTACTGTTTTTTCTCTCTTTTTGTTTTCTTCTGGGATAATCGAAACTAATTTTATTAGAAATTATGATTCGTGACTCTTAGTGCATTTAAAACACCACACTTCTTTCCAAAAGTATTAAAATGGAAGGGGAGGGGGGCTTTGTCATACATTTTGAAAGACTAATACGTGACCAATAAACATTTGCCTTCTTGGAGTGTTTTATGGCGAAGAAGAAGCACATATCATGCTTGAATGAACCCAAAATTTAGCTAATGAGTACTGATGTATGAAAATAACAACGAAAGGCGATGGATACTGGATTATATCAAATTTAAAAAAAAATAAAACAGCATCACCGATTTGTGAGTGATACCCTTAGGGTAATACATCAACGTAAATAAATCGTCATATGTGTGTTGTATTATATATCAAAAACTTTCGTTGCTTTCTCCCCGAAAAGGGATTGAAATTTTCCATCAAGCAGACGTGATGGAAAAAAGGTTTTTTAAAGTGGATATTGTCATCAATCTATCGTTAAGATATGTCGTTTTTGTTTATTTATTGTCATTAGTTCTCAACTGGACGGTTGCAGAATTCTTTCATAAAATCTCATTGGCGTTCCATTTCTGATTAGCTTGTTCACTGTAGAGTCATGCTTCCGTTTACTATTATGTCACAAATTGTTTTATTTCTTTATTTATATATTTTCCCCTTTATTTTATTTTATTGTAATACAGTTTCAAGACTCTCACTTTCGAGTCCTGCTCCTGAATTTTCATTTTTCAAATATTTTGTTTGGTATGTAGTTATGCATGAGCCAAAGTGACCATGATGACGTTATTAATTACATCAACTCATGCGGGTTCTATTTAGATAGCAAGCTTCGGTTGCTTTTGCCCTGTGATGGGATTGAAATTTTTTTCCCAACATATGGACATGATGGAAAATATGCAGATCAAAAGAATCTCTGGTGTAATTTTACTAACAACCTAAGATGGTTTTCCGGAGACAATATGACTTTTGGGTTTGTTTCTTTGTAGGCCTGATAAGGAAAATTGTTGGCTAAGTTTCATTAGCTATTGATTTGCCCTATGTTTAAGAATTTTTTTTTTATTTGGCTCTATTTCCTGGTCATTTACTGCTAATTCTCCCCTGTGGTATTTAATATTAATCAATCGTATGTGTCCTCGTGTTAGTCTCTTCTGCGTTAACCGTTTCTCATTAGTTTGTAGGTTGATGCGGGCACGCTTTTCGGTCTTGCTTGGTAATTTAATCACCGCCTGCTGTCTTCTATTTGTCATCAGCTGGTGGGATTTCGGTCCAGTTTCTCCTTCACTTTGTTTTAGAGTAACGGTCAATCTCTCTGGCTGAAATCGATTTCCAATTATTTTCTTGTTGTGCTGTACTGTATGTACACCTTATTGTGCTGTAATGTGTACTGTGTATAGTCTTAGAATTTTTGATGGGGTATTTATGTTTCCTTAGTGTTATGTAAAAAGGTTGTTCGTCAGAGCCTGTTTTTTTCTTCTTCGCCTTGCTCGAAGTTATTTCCTATGTATTTTTGTTTCCTTTTCTAGAGGTCGCCTAGGTCTCAGTATCTGTTATATGTAGTGGTGCTATATTGTGTGCATGCTATTTGATATATATGCTTGAGACATAAATTTTAGATTCAGTGTTATTTTTCCCAATTGTATTTCTTTTCTACTAATTTGGATTTAGGACCCGATATATATTATTATGTTATATTCGATTAAATTTTTTTGTTTTTGTTTTAATTCTGACGATAAAAAGGTGTACTATTTTTATTTTCCTCTTTTTTTTCTTCTTGGGAATTTTTTTATATATTGTTTTAATCTCGTGCTAATATGTGTCGTTTCTCGTGGTAGTTCTAGGAGTATCAATAGGTAGGTTACGCTCGATTCAAGGTCCACACCTCTATATTTTCATTATGTTTCTCCTGAGTCGGGTTAGGCCTCCTTTTTATTAATTTATCTAAATATTTTATTAGAAAGAATCCAAAATTGTTTATTTTCCATCTGTGGGTTGGTCAAACCATACAGCCACATAGGGAGAGGCATCTATGTTATCTATCCCAAAGAACAGGCCTTCTTGTTACCAATGGGTAACATTGAAATAGGAAATTTCAAGACTATTGTTACCAAAGCGCCACCGATGACAAAATTCATACAAAAAAAAAAACAATTGAAGTCACGGTTTCGCAATTCCCGATTGAATTACCTTTGGATTTATTCGTGGAAGGATTCGAACAAAGGCTGGGGATACAAGTGTTAAAAGTTAGAAGAGAAACTTATAAAGCCCTGCCAGGAATTTGTACGGGCAAAATAAAGGTGAAAATTGACTCATGAGAAGTGAAAAAAGTTCCAGCTTTCCTTAAAATATATGGCTTTAGGATCCAAACATGGTATTATGGTTGCGTCCAAGACAGACCATGTGATACATGTGGTAGAATTGGTCATGAAAAATGAAGATGCTCACAAAGAAATGCGGACACCTCCACTTCTGGTGCCACTGGTACCTCTGATTCCACAAATTCAAAAACCACAGAACAACAGACTTTGCCATCTAAGACGAACAATCAACTAATCTCATATGCTAATGCTGTAAAAGGAGTACCTGGAGCATCAGCAGCAGAAGAGAAAACTAAAAGAGACGAAATAGAAGAAGAATTGAATTTGTCTGAAAGTGACTTAAGTGAAATAGATGAATATGACTCTGACACCCAATCAGTGTGGAGTCTAAAGGAAAGTAAAAACAAAAACAAAAAGAAACAAAATCAAAAAGTGTTTATGAACAAAAATCTGACAGCAAGACTCCTGGAGTTTCCACCAATTATAAACACAGAAGATGAATGAAAGAAAGAAAAAGAAAAAGAAAAAGAGAAAGAAAAAGCAAGACTCCTAGAACTTCCATCAACTTCAAGCAAAGAAGAGGAAAGAATGAAAGAAAAAGAGAAAGAAAAAGAAAAAGAAACAGAAAAGGAGAAAAAACCTGAAAGAGAAGACGAAAAGAATGAAACAACCTTAATTCATAACGTAACATAAAAAACATAGGGAAAAATAACCCAAATCCAAATATAAACAAAAAAGGGAAGAAAGGAAGAAAAGAATCAAAGAAAGAAAAAGAAAAAAGTGCTGAAAAAGAAAAAGGAAAAGAGAATGTAATAGAAACAGAAAATAACAAGGATGAAGAAGAAATGGAAATTCAGGAAGAAACCCAGAAAAATCCAAAAAGAAAGGTATCTTCAGTATCACCAGCTTTAACAAAGAAAAAAACTCTCTCTACAGCAAAAAATTGCTGAAGAAGAAGAAGACTCAGTTCTAACTTTAACGCCAGACTCTCAAAACATTATTTATCCAACTCAACAATTGACCCCACTAACAAATCTTTTGGGGAGGAGACTGTTTGATCAGTGTTTGAATCAAGAAATGATTAAAGAACTTGATCTAGTCCCGTTGGATCTATCACCAGTCTCCAAATCATAAGCATAAGACATTCTTCTTAGTATTCTATCTTATAGATACTTGTTTTTTAGTTTTTCTATTCATTAGTTCAATATTCACCTTAATATGATATATAATGGCTGAGATTCAAAATATAAAATTAGCCTCCATTAATGCTGGAGGCCTATCTTTAGAAAAAGCTCAAAAACTAATAGATAACATTACTGATTATGATATAGTAGCACTACAAGAGCTACACAATATTAAACAAAAAACAATAAACCTCATAGAGGACAAATTAGATGCTCTTTTCCTATATAAATTTAGTCCTTCTATTAAATGCTCAGGAGTAGGCTATATTGTTATTAACAAATTATTTCAGAATCATTGGAATCTTTTTGATACTCCTGAAGGTCTATATGGCCGGCTAATTCATATACAAATTCATAAAACAAATTTAATCAACATCTATGCTCCTTCTCAGGACACTGATAAACTACAATTTTATGAAAAACTCAGCAATTATACTTCATCGTACAACCATGAAGATCTATGCTTGTAAAGAAGAAATCGATAGATACAATCGCCAAAAATACACTAGACAAATTAATTCCTTAAACTATTTAACAGAAAGTAATGATATAATTGATGCTTTTCGTTTTTTGCACCCAAATCTTGTTAAATTCACGTATCGTTTCCTTAACACTAATATACAATCCAGAATTGATCATTTTTATGTACTTCAGAAAAACAGGAGAAACATTATCAAATGTGAGATTTTAGACTTTCAAATTGCAGATCATAAAATGATAACACTAGAGTATAAATCTTCTGTATTTGTCTAATGGGGCAAAAGCTATTGGAAATTGAATAATAGTATATTAAACTTACCGGAACTCAACTTCGAAATTCTAAATGAAATTGAAGATTTTGAATTAGAAAACTTAAAAACTTGGGATAACTTTAAAATTAAAATTAAGGAAGTATGTCAAAAATACTCTAGAACCCAAAGTTTAAATAACAAAATCATAAAAGAAGAATGCACAAGGATAATGGAAGATGATAACACCTCAGAAATACAAAAAGAAAAAACTAAGAAAATTTTGAAGAATTTGGAAAAGTATAAAACTAATGGTGAAAAACAGAGATCCGGGTTTTATAATGATATATATAACATAGGTAAGAGAATATACAAAAAAGAGGAATGTAGAAAAGGTAGCGAGAAAACTTTAACCAAACTTGAAGAGAATAACACAATTATTGAAGGTAAAAACGATATTCTAAAATTTGTAAGGGATTTTTACAAGAATTTATACAAAAGCAAAAGAATACCGGAAAATGAAATTTCTGGTTTTCTCAATAAAATAACTCTTCCTCTTATATCTAATGAAAGTAAAGATTTATGTGACCAAAAGATAGAAATACATGAAATAGAAAAGGCCATAGATAAGTTATCTAAAGGGAAGGCTCCTGGAATTGATGGCATTAGTGCTGAATTCTACAAAAAATTCAAAACACCTCTATTATCCATTTTGGAAAAATTATACAACAAAATATTCGAATCAGAAATAATGACAAACACAATGAGGACTGGAATTATTACTTTATTATATAAAAATAAAGGTGAAATCACCGATTTGAGAAACTGGAGACCAATATCACTACTAAATATAGACTACAAAATTCTAAGTACAATTCTAGCAAATAGACTATCAAACACATTAAATGAAATAATTATGGGAAACCAATCATGTGGAGAAAAAGAAAGACAAATCTTAGATAACATTTTATCCATCAAAACAACTATCGAGTATATGGAAACAAATCAACAAAATGGTGCTTTGATATTATTTGATCAAGAAAAGGCTTTTGACAAAATAGAAATTAACTTCATAATTGAAACCTTAAAAAAGAATGGATTTGGCCCCAACTTTATTCAATGGATTAGGATCTTATACTACCAAATACAATCTAAAATCCAAATAAATGGAGCACATACAGCTCCTTTCCCTGTTACAAGATCTGTAAGACAGGGATGCCCAATTTCGATGCTATTATACATCATTGGTATAGAAACTCTAAATAACACAATTCAAAATGATGATATGATTTCGGGTGTTAAGATACCCAACTCATCGAAAGAGATTAAAACCTTTCTACATGCAGATGATATGATAAATTTTATAACAACTGAAAATTCTTATAATAATCTGATTAGACAATACACAAATTTCAGCCAGGCTTCTGGCTCTGAACTTAATAAAGAAAAAACTGAGATACTATTGATTGGAAATTGGAAATATAGAAAATATCTTTCACTCCCTCATGAAAAAATAAAAACTAGTGTTAAAGTACTAGGCGTTTTCCTAGGAAAAAATAATAAGACTTTAAATATAAAACAAATGTTAAACAAAATTCTAAAGCATAAAAATATCTGGAATTCAAGAGAATTCCTTTTTATGGAAAAAATACATATAGCAAAAACATATTTATTCAACTCCATTTGGCATGAGTTTAATATAATTGATTTTGGTATCTTTCATTTTCAAAAAATAGAACAGTCAGTATAGAAATACTTTTGGAAAACTGTCCACAAATTGAAAAAAAACCTCACTTCAACTTGATAAAATGAAAGGTGGACTAAATCTACCAAATCTCAGACTTAAACAAGAGTCTATTTACCTACACAGATTAAACTCTTTAGAATTTCCTATCAAACACCCATGGCAAGGAATTTATATTTATTGGTTTGGCTTTTTCTTGTCCCACAAAAAAAGTATTTATAATAATAATAAACTTATGAAAACTTTAAACCCTCCTAATATGATGAGCAGACAAATTAAAACCATTCGATATTATAAAAATCAAAATATGGCATGGCAACTAAAAACACCTACGGAAATGTATAATGACATAAAAAAATATAAAACCATCAAAACACAGAATTGAAGTATTAAATCCAGCACTTAACTGGGAAACTATATGGAAAAATTGGTCAAAAATTAAACAACCCCAAAAAGCTAATTTGATGTTACAATATCTTCATGATATCTGGTGGACTAGGGAAGAAGCTTATAAAAGGAAGATTATTAAAAAACTCCCAAAATGTCCTTTATGTAAAAAATATGTTGATAGTAAAAACCACTTAATTTTAAAATGCAAAACTTTTAACTTGAAAAGGGAAATAATTATAAATAAAATTAACAATCAAATGGATACTTTTAATAATAATATGCTATTGTATACTAACCAAATTGTAGATAAAGATCTATATAATGAGATTATAAAATACTTAATTGATATAATTTCAACGAGGAATAAACAAACTTGGGTACTAGGATAATGTAATATCCTTTATTTGTTCTTCTATCACTCTACACACTTTAGAAATTTAGCTACTCTCTCATAAAATGTACTGACTATCCATATCTGTTCTTCTCTCATTCCTAACATACTTTAGAAATCTAGCTCTCCCACGTAAAAATGCACTAACCAGAAACTACACTACCTTTTATCATATTCAAATTGCTTTTCTAATCTACCAAGCTCAACTTTTACTATGTTTACAGTTTCCAATCCTGCTAACGGTAAAATTTACAGCGGGAATACAGGTCACTGATAGAACAATTTCCCACACCTGAGGCAACTACGTGATGTCTTCACACAGACTCATATCTCCTAACTGACAACCAACTCACATCCTTCAGCACCTAGCAATTAAGCGACTTGAAACAATCATTTGACCATATCAAAAACCAAAAACATCTGTCCCACGGTCCAACACTAGACCACGTGACCATTTAGGAATTCCATTCACCAATTAGTACAATCCACTACGGAATATAGCTTATTATTATTATTATTATTATTATTATTATTATTATTATTATTAATGCATACTTCACTGATCGCGTAACTCATATCCACGCCTGAGTTTTACATATTAATTTCACGCATTTCTCTTTGTTTTCCACCTTTGGTTCAATGTTAATTTCTCTTTGCATTTTGTAATAATAATATTATTATTATTATTATTATTATTATTATTATTGATAATAATAATAATAATAATAATAATAATAATAATAATAATAATAATAATAATCATAATCTTATGTGATGATGGTAACACAATTAGTACCGAAACTAACTTCATTTGTGGCACTTTATTATATACTTATGTATGTAGAGGCAAATATATAAAATACAGTTGAGAAACAAACATCATACAGAAAAGATATAAATAATTATATACACAGGAACAATTAAGTGTTGATATAGCACATAAAGCATTGTGTACACCACATGCATGATTTAAAGCTTTTCATTCAAAAGACACACACACACACACACACACACACACACACACACACACACACACACACACATGGGCTAGCTGACCATAACCGGTTATATACATTATTTAGATTCTAGCCATTGCAAATGCCTGTGATGAAAGGAATGCTCTGATGGTTCTTCTTTAACATCTATAGGTAGCCAGTTCCAAATGACTAGACCCAAACTATTTTTTTTACAATTCCATTTCGGGCTTAATAGAAGAAAGTTGGTATAGAACATTTTATCGATGAACCAGAAACTGTATTGACATTATTTGTCCTTTTACTGAACATATTGTTTATATAGTTTGGCGTCGAATCATTAGAAACTAAGTCTGTATACTGTGTACACATTTCTTTCAGAAAAAATTACCATGTATGATGTTGTCACTCATATTTATACGTAATATTAATTTCATGCTATACGCTATCATTATTTTCATCGCGTTCTAAGTCATACTTGCTGTACATACATATTGATTGGAATGCATATATCGCTTTCCTTTTCATTATACATTTTCTCAGTGCGCGCCTGCGCATGTGATACTGCTGACATTTATATAAATTTTATTTAATAAAAGCTATGAGAAAAGTTACAGATCGATACTGTAGGTATTCGTCAATAACAAATCATTACAATCACCATCACTATTTAGCACCACTTAGACCAATAACTGGTGGCGCCTCATGTCATGTCAGAAAATGCGAAATTTTAAGTGCTTGTAGGTGTGTACAGCACCACAATAAAACAATATCAAGAGAATAAATTAAAGACACCAGGAGCACAAATATCATGTTCAACAACAATAACAGCAATAATAATAATAATAATAATAATAATAATAATAATAATAATAATAATAATAATAAGAAGAAGAAGAAGAAGAAGAAGAAGTTACTGGACATAATAAATCTGATAATGGTGCACAAAGTTAGATTTTCTTAAACTCTACGGTTTTGCTTGTTTCTCTTACTTAGTTTAACACCATAAAGTTGTAACACTTCATATAGACCCAAACTTAAAGTATCAAGAGATGCTAATTGTTGATACACGTCCCATGTTGATTTGTTTGATCTATATGGAGATGTGGACCGTTTGTCTTTCTAAGGGCTCACCATATACAACTTTACAAATATGGAAGTCTTTGTAGTGTTGAAACATATATCGAAAGAAAGACAGCAGCAATGGAATCTATTTCTTTTCTTCTTTCTGAATTATCCCAGGATCATGTTTCTATGATTTTTGTGAAATATTTTCTGCTTTCACAATATTTCAAGGAACTTTACAGAACCATATATTATCATGAAGGTTCCATCTTCGTTTTTATTAAAAAGTAGACGCACCAGAAATAATGTGCAGATGGAAATTGGAATGGAATTATGAAACTAACTGACATTAATAATTTATTCAAACTAGATATTCTTATAAAATACAAAGTTATTATTTTGGTACTAGGTTATATATATATTAGAAGATAAAAGACTAAAAGTTTGGCTTATGAAAAAAAGATGAAATGTGTACAGAAATAGAAACTAAAAAAGAATAACTTTTTAAATAGTATGCAAATTGATAAAAAAAAACATTGTTGCACGAATGTTGCATGCACAAGGTTCGTGTAAATTTTAATCATCAACTGTTATAAACTTCCATGTTCATATCATTTCAAAAACGTTTCTTTTTATATTTAAAATTATTTATTTCAATTTAATATTTTAATATTTTAATGGTCATAGTTTCTTCAGTGTTACTTCTAATATACATATAGCCATATATTACCGTTTACTGGTAATACATTTAAATTATAGCCACACACAAAAAAACACAATGTCATTCCTAAAGTACATCCGCTTTTATAGTGACCAATATATAAGAAATAAAGCATCATGTACACAGAGTTTCTTGATATCTGGAAGCCTGTAAAACTTACAGGATTATAAAATTTTGGAGACAACGCTGTTATTAGTTTATCTTAAAATTATTCACTACTGAAAAGTTATAAAATAAATAAATAAATAAACATTGGACGAATAACGAGTATGCACGTAGGGACGGTAATGTAAAATATACCAAAAGTGACGGGAAACACATTTTTGGCTTAGTGTGTAAGGTCATTAAACATGTTAATTAATAATGATCAAATAAAATCAAGATTTAATCTCTTTAGTTGATAGATCTCGCATTGTTGAAGCAGAAGAAACTCGCGCAGAACTTGAAGAAAGAAAAAAAATACACGCACATTCATTAATGTGGATAAAATTACTTTATGCTGATTGGAAAACGTGGCTCTTGTTTATAAAATACGAAAAGAAATACTTGCCTTTGCTTTGCTCTGCAACTGTCCTATGCAAAAATCTCAGCTGAATGCTGTAAATACGACCGTCGATTCTGTGCTGACATCATACGTCATAGATAACAGCGCCCCCCTGTGATTGTTTGGATTTACGCTAGTTGATTCGTAGTTTGATCAGATGGTTTGCTTTCAATACGTTTCATTTAATACCACAATATGAGCTGATCATTCCATTCTGCTCTTCAGACCATTTCAACTAATGCCAGATCATTTGGAATCTGAATACATCATTTCATTTTTGGGGTTAAATCATTTAATTCAAGACTACATAATTTCATTTAATACTACGTTATTTGGAAGCAGAATTCATCATTTCATTTGTTGAGTTAAATCATTTTATTTCATACTACGTACTTTCATTTAATAATATATCGTTTGGAACCAGATTTCGTTAATCCGTTTTGTTCTTTAAATCATTTTATTTAATACCAGATGATTTGGAATTTAAATTCATGATTTCATTTGTTGAGTTAAATCATTTCATGTTAGACTACATCATTTTATCTAATAGCACGTCATTTGGAAGCATATATCATGATTCCGTTTTGTTCTTTAAATAATTTTATTTAATACCAGATCATTTCATTTAACGCCACATCATTTGAAATCTGAATTCATTATTTCATTTTTGGGGTTCAATCATTTCATTTCATGCTACATCATTTCATATCACACAACATCATTTGGAATCTGAATTGATCATTCCGTTTGTTTGGTTAAATCATTTTATTTCACACTTGATCATTTCATTTAATACCACGTCATTTGAAACTTACAAGCATCATTCGGTTTTGTTCGTTAAATCATTTCATGTGACACCACATCATTTGGAATCTGGATTGATCATTTCATTTGCTAGGTTAAATCATTTGATTTCATACCAGATCATTTGATTAATGTAATTTTGGCGGCGACGGCTGCCCATACAGACGTTCCATTTCAGAATCAGTTATACCATTAGGTTGCAAGGAGAAATCTTGCAAAGTATGGGAACTCTTGTTAAAATTGGCGGCAACATGTGATGAAAATGATTGATCGTTATAATTTGTGTATGCCTGATCTACGTTGCTTGATACGTATGTGGTGACTGGTTGGCCTAATATTGTGGATGCCAAAATGTTTGCATGTTATCAAATAAATAATTTTGATGTTGCACAATTAGTATCACAACGCATATTAAAAGTTCCTTTCGTAGTATATTGCTATTGAAAAAAGTACTTTCATTAATGAAAGAACCGAGCCAACATCTAGGTCTATTACAATTAGTTAATAATCCTTTTTCATATGTTTTTTTTTTCTTCTTCTAATTTAGAATTAATTAGGAAATCTTTAAGATTTTTAGTCCTTTCATAAGCAAGTGTGGGTTTGCTTTTGTGTAGCGATTAAAGACTTGCTTTACTTTATAATTTTAATAAATTTAAAAATGTGTTGATAGTCTTACCTATATTAGGCAAATGTGGATGATATTCAATAACAAAAGGAATAATATCTTCGTTTATATTTTTTATTTTAAATTGTAATGATTCAAGTTGTGTAAGAGAAGATACTTTTTGGTAAGCAGCATTAATGATGTCAATAGGATAATTTTTATTTTTAAAAATGCTGACCTAACTCTGTTAAAGATGATTTAAAAACAGTGTCATCAGAAACAATAGAAATATTAATGATAGTTGTACCCATGTTAGAAACAGTTGTAGAAGAACCTGACACAGAGCATAAACCAAATTGATTTTCCACCACAACGCATCAAATTTCTGAACCAAGCTTTCCAAAGAGGATTGAAGAAAAGATACATTCATTTTTTCACCACCTAGAGTCCCAAAACTAATGCCAGCGTTGTGAAGTATTTTCAATGCACTTAAAAAGAACGAATGTGTAAATATTTTACCAGCGAACACACGCTCAAGTACATTGACCTGTTACATGTTGAGGCAATTGGTTAATGGTCATTAGCTGTTGAAGAAGCATATCCAAATTTCATAACTGTAAAAGTTGGCAAAGAGAGTTGGTCAAGCTTACAATAAATTGTACAATCTCAGCATCGGATGCACTCCTGAAAAAGTGCCCCACAGCAACGAAGTGACCGTGCTTGAGCATTTCTTTGGGACGTCCTTTTCAATAAACGTGGACTGTTAACGACGGGAGATTTGGGTGTGCATTAAAAAACCAAACGGATCTTCAACAAAGGATATTTACCTAGCTAGACCAGTTCGTGTCATTGGACTAGTGCGTGGCCGTCATCATCCCATCTATAAATAGGAAGACATCAATGATGAAGTGTTAAACGGGAGTTTTTACTTGCCAGAGTTACAAATAATGACCAAAAGGAAGATGTGTGCAACATTAAATGCATTCTCGATCGAAGAACACGATAGGTTATATATGGCGGCCAATATGAATGGTGGAGGAAGAACCCGAGAAAACCCTCAGACAGAACCACCAACACACGAGAAGCATACTTGTAAGCTTTCTCACATACCCACATTGGCCAACTTTGAGACTCGAACCCACGCAGATAGAGGTGAGATGACAGTGATCCGTAACGGAGAGCGCTTTACACCACTCGGTCACTCGGGACCCCCGAACCTGTAAAGAAGGTAACAATAACTTGTGCAGATTCATTGTCAAATCACCTCAGGCAATCCATCTGGATCACAAAGTGGACTGGGAAGTCACTTTGGTAGAAATCATTATTCCCATACAAATCCTGAACATCACCGAAAAACAACACCCTGAACAAACGAGTGCAAAAATACATGGACGACAATGATTCTTTAGTGTATGAATTCAAAACGGTACCAAATCACAGTCCTCATTTGACTACCTACACAATTACTTTAATGCTTAACATCTCGTTGAAACGATTGCTTCAATATTCGACGGGTTGTTTAGGTAAACCCGGGCCAAACATAATGTAATAAATTTGGAGTATGTGTATTTGACAGCATCCCGTTTTTAATTTGTGCGAGTATTTGGTCTTCGGTGCCATGGAAACATTACTAGCCCGAAATAGTTAGCCAGTTAGTAGGAGCAAACATCACAGAGCCGAGTGTTAGTGAATTTGAACCATGCTGGGGTCGTTAGTAGTGAATTTAGGTACAAGCCGAATGACTGTCCCTTTTTGTAACATAGTCCATATTAAAATTCCGCGGTGTATAAAAGCGATGTGATTGAAATGGCAGTATTTATGGGGGGAATATAATGGAGTCAATAAGTTGGAATTTGGTAGGTACCGTTTATGTGTCCATAGTGGAAAATGGGCGTATGTATATGAGCGTGATACGCCGGAAATTTTGAGGATTGACTGGCCTAGGGTCGCGCAGTTAAATATTTCCCAGTTAGTAAGGGAATACTAGTGGAATTGCTATGGCATGACGGGCTTGCGGTACGGAAATATGATGATAATGAAGAAAAACCATGCTAAGGTGCGGTTAATGGGCTTTTGGGCAAGTTGTCTCGTCTAGGTCGCCAATTGATGGAAGTCTTTGGAAATTTGGGGAAAACATGACTTCCAGCGTGACTCGCGCCAGGGTTTGACACCGCTCGGTCAAGTGAATACCCCTGTGCGTGTAGCAATAATAAACTTGTCAAGATCGAGCACCATAAAAAAAACTCTCATTGTCTGGAGAAGTATTTATCGGATAACAAAAGTCTGGCCATTACTTTTCTCCTGAGTCATTCTATTCAAATGGCATTCTGCCATGGCAGCTTACGATGAAGGTGGAAAGACAATATCACGCTCACCTTGAATTTATACATCACTATTTTCCTGTCACTAAGCCGTACTTTAACAGTGTCAATATTGATATAAAAGAAAATCTGAGACAAAATATTCCATTGTCAACAGGAAAAGTTACGGTATAACTATGTTTTTGACAAAATTCTCAGGCATCTTGTAAACCATGTATCCAGTGTATTGTTGAGTCGCGTGACAATGAGGACATTGTTTAGGATATATGCTCAAATCTGCCTTTCATTCTGTGACCCCCCTGTTAAAACGGATGGTGATACAATGGTTGCATACTTTGAAGATGCCGCTTTGATGCAAGGAAAATAATTTCTCCAAAATTTCATCATAGACAAAGAGAATCTCAAAGATACTTTCTATAGAGCAGACGAAAACAAGTTGCTTCAAAATGGAATAAAAAAATTTGCTTCACTGAGAGGCCCCTATAAATGTACAGCATGCTGCTGACCAAGGCATTCCTTCCTTACTCAATTTACAGCAAGGACAAGGCAGAAAAAGATGCAGACATACCTCCAGAGTTTATAATCATGTTGCAAGAAAGACTACAAAAATATAAGTACCAGACAATTAGGTGTCTGATTATAAGAAATTGATACACCAACATTATTGCGAATGTTCCATGTCAGAACTGGATATGTTTGCCATGTCCCTTACTATAATGGGTAGAATTTCATCTTATGTCGTTGTTTAGTGCCTCAGCTCACATCAAAATTGAAGTCAAATGACAGATTGAAGATTACATTGATCTGAATAGCAGCTACTTGTACTTGAGTCAAAATTCTAGATATAGGCAATACTCTTGCAGACGATGACAATGTAGCTCATGTCAACAATTTAATTCATTCATTTGTACTTGAATATCAAACTGGACAGCAGCAGCATGGATACTCATATCTTTGCTCTTAAAATCTACTTCAGAAGCTGTTATCATTGTTCAGTCTTTATTTTATGAGTGTAACTAATTTAACTTTTCTCCCTCAAGTATCTACATATATACAGGCAAATATATAAAATACAGATGAGAAACAAACATAAAAGAAGATATAATTCGTCGGTGTATACAAGAACATCGAATTATGTATCCAGGACTCGCGCATGGAACTGCATACCGAGGACATTTGTTTTGCAATGTTCAAGCCAAAAGAAACACAGTTTGATGCAGTAAGTTAATCACAAATGGTGACGTATCAATGAGGGAACTGTATTATCAATTCTAAAGAAAATGAATTTTAACAATTGCAAGCGACGCACATATTTACACAAATATGCTGTATAATCCATGCAAACTATTTTATTAAAACTCACGGAGACCGTGGACATTGGTCGATTATGACCACTGAGGACATTTGTATATCTAGTCCAGTCTTAACAATCAACACGACTGATCAGGTGGCCTAGTGGTTAGAGTGTCCGCCTCGGATGCGGAAGATTTCGGTTTCAACCAAGGTCGAGTCATAACAAAGACATGAAAATGGTACTAACAGCTGCCTCGATAGGCGCTAAGCGTTTAAAGGTTGGTGTTAGGACTAGTTGGCCTGGTGTCAGAATAATGTGACTGTGTGGAATAACATGCTACATGTCTGCGGCATGATGCATCAATTCTCGACATCACCATAAACTGCCACACTACAAACATCATAGGGATATGACGAAACATTGTTAAAGCTTCGTTAAAATCAAATCTAAAGCACACCATTTATTGATAAAATTAGACATTAGTACAACTAATCCACTGTTTTGGAGTATGTACATTTGGTTATAGAGACATGTTGTATGGAATTCTTAGATGTGTGTGCTTACTTGTTTGATTATTGGAACTCAGATCAATTAAAGTTTTCCTTGGCCCAAAATAATTTAAATTAGCTAATTATTAGGAGCAAACGTCACAGAGTGAAGTGTTAGTGAGTTCCATGATGCCATGTTTGATTTTTTTTTAGAGAATTCAGGTCAAAAGCATAATAGTGTCCATAGGTACCATAGTCCCTATTAAAACCTAGTGGTTTACATTGGTGGTGTGACTACAGTGGCAGTATTTATGGTAGGATTTCAGTAAATCATACAAAGGATTAAATAAGAAGGGACTCGACAGATACCATTTTATTCTTCTGTGACAAGGTACAACAACACAGTTTCAATTGACTCGTCGCCACCATACAGTTGTGATACAGAATTTCAGCGACAAACGTTAGGAGCATTTGAGTCTGTCTCTATGGATTTAGTACTAACAATCGTGATGAAGAATGCCTCAACGTCATGTGAACCTGATCCAATTCCGACATCACTGCTGATTGAGCGCTTAGACCCAATATTGCCTTCACTAACTGATGTTATTATATCTCTCTCTCATCAGGGGAATTCCCATCATTTTTCAAAACTGCCATCATAAAGCCACTGCTGAAGAAACCAACACTGGACCATAACGATTTAAAGAACTAGCGCCCAGTTTCTACTCTCCTATTCATATCAAAAACTACTCTTCTGAAAATATTTAGTGACATTCTCTGCTTTGGATAGTGGAAACATTACAGTCCTCACTCTCCTGGATTTATCTGCAGCATTTGACACAATAGAGCATGATTTATTACTTCATCGTCTCCGGCATGTATTTGGCATTCAGAATATAGCCTTACAGTGGTTCAAGTCCTACTTAGTCAACAGGTAAAAAATATATCTGCAAATGGAATACACTCCAGCCCAGTTGACGTATGTTGTGGTGTTCCACAGGGATCTGTTCTTGGACATGTTCTCTTCATTCTGTATACTCAGCCGCTCTTAAGTGTCATAGATCATCACCCAGTGTCGCACCAATTGTATGCTGATGACACCCAAATATACTAGCCACCCAACTGAAGTTGATGCTACTGTTACGTATATTTGATTTAAATCATTTAATTTTGTTTGTCAGATTCAAATTTGACATTTTGGGTTTAAAATTCGTTAGTTGGGAGAGATTTTCTAGAAATGGATGACCTATACACTCAACAAGTAAACAACTGACGTTAACCTCATTTTCTGACCTTGCTTAAGAGTGTAAACAAGCTTCTAAAAGATTGGTTGATTACAAGGACATTAGAGCTTTATTTTAAAAATGATTGGTTGATTCCAAGGACATCTTTCTAGATCATGCTGGTTACGTGATTTCTTTAACCTGAGATTGTTCTGAGAGATTCTGGAAGGTCGTGACCCATTTCCTGTTTACGTAATAACAGGTATTTAAATTATTGTTTGGGAGAGAACAGTTCAGTACTTAGTCTGGGATTTGGAATACTAACATATAGAGAACATTTGCTTGAAATGAGTGAATAACGGATATATTTCATCGAGTGGATGAAAAACTCAGTATTTTCACGAGTGGCGAAGCCACGAGTGAAAATACTAGAGTTTTTCATCCACTCGATGAAATATATCCGTTATTCACTCGTTTCAAGCAAATATTCTTTTTATTTTATGCTCACATACGTTGGCTACCTCAAGTTTGTGACGAAGTGAAAGAGCAGATTTCTTACGTAAGTATGTTCTGACCCAAAAATGTAGTTCCTGTAGTGAAAAAATATTGTTATTTTTTCACTGTTATTTTTTCACTGCAGTGAAATATCAATATTATTTTAACTAGAAAATCAAGTAATTCACTGCTGAGCATAAAATAAATGTGTGTTATTGTTTGAGTGTAAATTATTTCAAATTCGTTTGGGATCAAGAGGAATTTATTGTGTTATTTATCTAGAAATTACTTGTACTCATTTGGATTATTATAAAACTAGAACTGACTTCATCACGTGACATCGTCGTCCATATTGGATTACATCGTCAAGATTCGAACCGGGAACTATTAGGACATTTTATTATCAGGACTCTTGCAATTCCACTAGTGGATTATATTGTGAACTCTTTTTGAATTAATTTTTGGACTTGATTGTTTATGAATAGTGAGTTTTGTGGAAAGCCAAAGACTCTCTGCTGTTCGGCGATGTCTTTTAGCTGTGCGAAGCTGGTCCCTAACACTGCTATACCATGGAGAACACCTTTTTTTATTTATTGATACTCTACATTTGGTAGCTGGGGCATGTTTTTTAAGCAATGAACGCGGGCAGTTCTCAAGTTGTTCCGCTGTTGGATGTAAGAAAGTTGTTAGGTTTTCTTGGATGTCATGCATGAATTTGGTTCTATTTATCATACGAAGGTTTCTCTTAGTAGCAAATAGAGGTGGAAGGTTAGGAACTGATACGTCGAGATGGTATACAATGCAGAGGTGATCCGATGCAAGTTCGTGGGATACAAGGATGGATTGCAGAATATTATCATCAGGTCTATAAAGAAACCAGTCTAAAATGTGACCAAGTTTATGGGTAGGTTGGTTAACTGACCGTTTAAGATTGAAGACATGAATGAAATCTAGGAGTTTTGATATGTATGGTTTACCAGGTCAGTCAAAGTGAAAGTTGAAATCTCCAAGAATAATTAGGTTGCCACCTATCGAATTTCCATACTCTAGAAGATTTGGAAACTGCTCCAAAAAGAGAGATTCAGTCAGCTTGTTTTTTCTACTAGCATGAGGACGGTAGAGATAGAAAAAATGGATTGACCTTTGTTCCAGTGTGAGCGTTGTTTGGACTAGTTCAAACGATGTGTGGCAGAAATTGAAGGTTGTGTTGTACTTCATGTATTTGATTATGGAATTCTTTGTAATTACAGCAATTCCACCTCCACGAGAGTTGCGGGGGAACGACTTGATGGAGTAATCGCTGGGTGCTAAATCCGCACACTTAGATTCATCACCTGCGGAATGTAACCAAGTTTCTGTCAGGAAAAAGACGTCAATATTCTGGTCGTTGATAAAATTAACAATTTCTGTGCTCTTTTCCGGTGATCCTACTGACTGAGCGTTGAATAATGCAATACGTAGTGGTATCTCTGGGACAGTTGACGCAACGGTTGACGATTTAAGAGGAATTTGAACCAGGTTATTAAAATTAACGGCAGAATTTTGAAGTTGTTTAGCCGGACACAAATTGTATCTGCAAATTTAATAAACTCAAGCCCAGTTGATATATGCTGTGTTGTTCCACTGGGGTTGTTAGACTTGTTCTTTTCATTCTATATACTCAGCCACTCGCAAGTGTCATAGATCATCATCCAGTTTCTCATCAATATACGCTGATGACACCCAAATATAAAAATCTAGCCGCCCAACTGAAGTTGATGCCACCATCCAAGGAGTAGATAGATGCATTTCTGATGTGAAATCATGGATGACATGTAATAAGCTGCAGATGAATAATGATAAAACTGAGGCCATTCTGATCACAACACAAAGACTTTCTCATTCACACCCTTTACATCAGACAATAAATATCAGCAACACCAACATTAAATTCATAGTCAGTGCGTAACCTAGGTGTTACTCTAGACAGTACTCTCACATTGCACCAACATATGAACACATGCAAGGCTGTATATCTCGAGCTGAAACACATCAGCTCCATTCGTAAATATCTTTCAGTTGATGCCACTAAAACACTCGTGTGTTCATTAGTACTTTCAAGAATGGACTATTGTAACTCAATTCTGTCTGGTTCGTCACAATATTTACTCCAGAAACTTCAAAAAGTTCAAAACACAGCTGCACGGATCATCTTTAGAGTACCTCGACCAGAGCACACCTCACCAATGCTCTGTACCCTACATTGGCTATCAATTCGATACAGAATCAAACACAAATTTTTTCTCTGTGCTACGTTTTTCTGAAGGACTAAAATTAATCATAGGTATCTGGCCTCACCCATGTGTACACACCAGCAAGATACTTATGCTCCTCTGCTGACAATCATATAATCATTATTTCTACTATGAAAACGAAGTCATATGGACAACATTCTTTTGCATATCAGGGCCAAGCAATGTAGAATAAATTACCCAAGAGTGCTCTTAAAACTCACCTTTTTCGACTGCAAGAACAAACTTAAGAACTTAATAATGTTTCTTACCTTAAATATTTTTAGCCTTGTTTTTGTTTTCTAATTTCATCGTGTGTCGTTTTTGTAGGCATATAATTATAACGTTGTAAAGCGCTTAGAGCTTCTAAAGATTAGGCGCTATACAAAGTTTTCATTGTTATTATTATTGCTATTTTTAATGTTGTAGTGGTGGCAAATGTGATGCAGTTGTACTGGCGTAATGTGTCTTGAAACCATAACTTCACTGGCCTAAGGTGGCGGTGTAATTCCATGTGTTAAGAGATAGTTTTATATTTTTTACGGCATGAAGTGCTGATGGTATGGAAAATTGATGAAGATAAACTATGCAGATATAGTGTTGATATATATTTTGCAAGTTGTGAGATCTGTGGCCTTGCATTGATTAGTAAAACATGTATGTATAGTATGAACACATCGGATCTCTAATTTACAACTGAAGTTGTATAGAAGTCTTTGGAAATTTGGGGTAAACTTATTGACTTCTAGCGGAATTGCACCAGGGTTTGACACCATTTGGTCAAGCAAATACCCCTGGCTTGTAGCAATACCATTTGCCTCAATTTTAGAATTTATAGCAGAAAACGTGCCTTATCTAAAATGACTGTTTGCTTTTTGACAAAACAGAGTAATATCTTCATCACATAATATGCGTACATAATCTCTCTCTACTTATAAACTTGCAGTTATTTCACTACTTTATCATCCATTATGAAGGGTATTTCCCAGAAAGTACTTTCAGAGATGTTTATTTCAAAGGTGTGAAAGTTCTTCAAGACTATAAGGAGTAATTGGTTCTTTAATGTTATCAGCAAATTACAAAAGTTTTTGAACTGATTGGCATTATCTTCATTGTTATTGCTGCACACACACCATCTTTTCATAAAGTACAACAATTATTAGAATGTGAATGAGAATGACCATTACCGTTTCCACGTCAGCTGGCAATGAGACTTTTTTGATAACATTCCGAGTCTTACAACCTCATTTCTTTGCTTTTTATATTGGTCAATGTTTTGCTTCATCTTGATCCAATTTTTACTGTATTGATTGCTGATGTAATCCAATTTGGTTGAATAACACATTTAACTTTGTTCTTTGTCAAAGGAGCGTGCCTACCAATGACATCTATACGAGTACTAAGAATTTAAAACATCGAACATTTTAATAATATTCTATGAAACATCTCATTCAAATTTAAAAAAGACCTATATGAAATTGTATGGCGAGATGGCTTAGAGTGAAAATATTGGTTTTTTGTGTTAGAAATGTGGGGTAATGGTCACTTAAGCCAATGGAGAGGATATAGATACAAAACATTAATCAAGGAATCTGAATAAATATGGTCAATCATAATTTGACTTTCCAGCAAGTTCTGTCAAATGCTGAACCAGTCTAAATGAGGTCATGTAAATGAGCTTCTAAATTTTAATTTGAGGGTTTAGTACATCCCTGTTAATTTCACCAAGAAACAAATTATTTTTCTTTGTGTACAACTTTTTCAATCTGATCTTTAAACATTTAATTCCATTTTATTAGTATGAATTAGATTCCTAAAGAGGTAACTGACAAGTAAAGATCAGCTATTCTATGGTGAAACTTCTAACTACAAACTTTCAAAATCAATAGTGTGCAAATCCTCTCTGCCTTTACTTATATCTTCACACAAACTTACAAACTTCCTGATCCATTAATTTTTTTCTTTTAAAAATCTAAAAGTGGTCAATTTGGAAAATATTGTCTGGCTGATCTGTCCCAAGTTTGCTTTCTGTCAGACCAAGCACTGAGATATATTCTTTTCTTTCAACAGAAAGTTTAATTTGATGAAGTTTGCATACTGCTCTTATTCTTTTAATTTTAAAGTGACATATATGCATACATTTGCCTCTTAATCACACTTTACATGTATTTTGAGTCAGCAAGGGAGATAAACAATTGAGGTGGATTCTATCCCATACAAAGTAAGTATGGGAATATCAGGGTGCCCTCTTTCTTAAAAAGGACATCCATGTTCACATAACTTAACCATAATCTTGGATAACATTTGAGATGTAATTGTATTCGGATACATCACAAGGGCATACACCTCAGACAATTATTCCACATTGTGAACTGGTATTTATTATACAAATTATTAAATGGTCCATCTTCTCCTGGAAATACTCTAGATCTGTTCCACTTGGGGCATCATTGCCTCCAACAGGAATAATTACAGATGAAATGTTTTCCTGGTTAAAGAGCTTGATATTTTGTTGATTTAATAGTATATTATGGAAAGCAACAAAAAATAAAAGCATTTTTATGAAAATGTTTATGATCGACAAGACCAGCCCATCAGCATGTTTGTTTATCTACAGCAGTATGAAAGAAACAATTCTGACTTAAGATAGAACTGAATCCCCTTTCTCACTGGTTTAAAGCATATATTTATTCATTACTTCTTTCCTGTGTTGAGATTAATAAACTTTAGTTATAAACTGAATGTATAAGAATAATTTTCATGGTGATAAAAATGTCATCAAACATCAATTACCCCTCTTTTTTTAATAATAATTGCATACTGATACATGTAGATTCAATTAAAGGCACTAGCCCAAATATGCAGTAGAAATAACAACAAATTAAAAATTAAATGATTATTTATTCATAATGTATACATATATATATATAGAGAATGATGAGAAAGTGAGAATTACAGCTTGTGCTTCAAGTAAAAATATAGATACTCTAAATATTTCAATTAATAATCTAACCCTCAGATTTGGTCTTGCCATAAGACATTAGGTCCTAATGCGCCTGAGACTGCTCACCTGGTGGACATCTGTCTAATTGCCTAATGCAAGAGCAGCTGGCCAAGGGAATCTGGGTCAGTGAGATCCTTTGTGATGCAATTTTTCCCATGCTCCCAACTGTATATGTAATGAAAAACCAGTTTTTCAATGCGTCTCTAGTTTTTGTGTCTTCATCCATATCTAACCACACATCTGTAGTGTGCTGAAGTGTCACAGTTGGTCAGATTTTGTTCAACATTGTTTGATATAAAGTTGTGTAAATATTTTTACTATTAGTAATGGAAACCATATTTCAAGGTGGGAAGGCAACATTTGTATATATCTGTAATTCATTCAAGCTAGGACATGTCAAATTTGGTCAAGGTTTTTCTAATTTTAGATTGCCACCATTGTTACCAAGTTAGAAGAGCTTCATGCCTTAATGATTGCTTCAAAATTTGGTAAAATTCTGAGAGTGGTGTTTGAGATGTAATTTAAAAGATTTTTAATTTTTTACTAATGGTGACCATATTTAATATGGTGAATAATCATCTTTACAGAGTCTGGAAGCCCTAAATATCAAAGTGCTTTCAAATGTGATCAGATTCTGATGATTAGTTACTGAGAGGTTGTTTTAAGGTTTTTATATTTTTAGTAAAGGTGGCCATATTCTGATGGCAAATTGGCGTCCTGTATACAAATTTTAAAGATCTACATGACAGGATGCTTTCTGTCAAGTTTGGTCAAATTCTATTTTTGGAGTGGTAGTAGATTGAAGTTTCTTCCAAGTCTGTGGAACAGCGATCATATTTGATGGTGGATTAGCATCAATTGGTACAACTGTACAAACTTTGAAGATCTTTCTGCTCAGTGATTTGTGTCAAGTTTGACTGAATTGGTTTTAGTTTTTGTGAAGCTGAAAAAAGGAAATGTTGACAGATGGACAGGTTTTTTTTCCTCCATTTTTGGTAATAGCATGTATATTTGATGGAGGATTATCATAATTTTTACACACTAAAGATTTTAATCCTCGGATGCTTTATGTCAATTTTGGTAACATTCGGATTAGCAGTTATGAAAAATTGTAATTGATGGATGTGAGAGAGACACTGGATGATACCGTAAGCTCACTTTGCCTTAAGGCCAGATAAACCAAAACTAAAATTCTTGTCTGCTTTGATTCAGGTCCATATTCAAAGAATATATAAGAGTTAACTGACCAACTCATTTGCAGTTTCCAAATATTATTTATCAGGGTTTCTCTTTGATACCACATGACTAACAGAATATACAATAATCTACTTGCCCTAATTTGCTTTTTAGGTGCTTGTAAACTAGATTCTTGGTGTGACTCTCAGTACAACAATTCATAAAAAAAAATGTAAACATAATTTCTATGCAACAATATTCAAATGCTGGACTCTTACAAATTTATCTTTTTTAATACGAGAACTAAATAATCTTTAGGTCAAAAGTGCAAATTTGGTGGATTTTTAAAAATCCACTTAGCAGCAGTTTTATTGACATTTGGTGACCAAGTACATGTTCCAATGCTTTTCCATTCAATGGCCATTATCCTGCTAAAGATAGTTAAGATAGTCAAGAGCCATGAAAGGCACAGTGATGGATATATGTTTTCAGATTGCTTGGATTTGTGATTTGTTTCAAGAAATTCAAGATCAAAGTTTATCTAAACATTTGAGAGTTTTCTTCTGTACAATTATGCACTATACTTATGTTCAACAAAAGCATTAAAAAACTCTGCTAATATAAAACAATCTAAAAAGTGATGTAATAAGTTTTATAACATTCTTCACATTTGATGTAAAATTTAAAAAATAACATTGTACTAAATCAGAAACAGATATTTTTCAATCCTGGTAAATACTAGAAAAGATCATATTAGAATATTTTTTATATACATTAAGACCTAGTATAGATTTCAGCAACAAGAATCAAATTTAAAAAATGTTTAAATTTACTTCAACTTAAAAATGTACCAATCGAAAGTCTGAACTTGTACTTGAAAGTGTATTGGTGAAATGAATGCTGGAACACTGCAAGTTTTGGACTCTGCTTGGGAAAAACTGGTCATGCCTCCCTTTATGAAATTAAAATCCTCATTTGTCAATACTTACAAACAATAGTTTACCTAATGTTAATTATCTCTGTATATAAACATAAAAAAACGTTTGGAAAATCCTTGAGGGTACAAATACAAATATACATGTAATAAGTTCTATTGCAAAATCAGAAAATTGGGATAGTATATTGGAGAAGAAAAACCTCACAAAACAAAAAAGCAATCTACATATATGCCACAAAAATTAACACATTTTTGTTAGCCCTACCATTATGGCTGGGTTAATAATATATTTTCATAAAGGGGTCAAGACCATGCAAATTCCAACTGGACATGTAGGGATCAAACCATGTGCTGCAGTCACATTTACATTGGCATATTATGAATGTCTACAAAAGTAACTTCTTAAGCAGTACCAAATTACCATGACCAAGTCTGGCAACAAATAAAAAATGTGATTCTTAATTATTTAGATTAATGTGCTTTCTTTAAAACTTGTTTGCATAATTTTGATTAGATTGGTCCATTTTGTACATGATCTCTAATATACCAAAAAACATAATTTTTATGCAGTTACTTATATCTATATGCAATGATTTGTCAAGCATGTGATTTTATGTGGAACACTGGCATGCAAATGCATTTCATTACTGATAATTTCCTGAAATTAACAAGCATTATGTACATAAATTATGTGCAGCACCCGAAACCACTTTATTAAAAGAAATTCATAAATTAATACCAGTTATAAGATGCGAGGCCTGATTGTGAAAGAGGAATGTCTTTAAAAAAAAAAATGGGAGGCCCAAGTTGGTCTAATATTGCTCACCTGGCTTGCATAATAGATGACAATTTTAATAAACAGGCTTGTGAAACAGGATGAGAAACACAGTCCCTAGATTCAGACTGAACCTGTGAACATGAATCATTTCAGCTTATGTCATAAGGTGGAACAAAAATCGATTGGAATTTGATCACTGGAGTTATATCAATGTTACCCAATCAGATACAAGATTACCTCATAAATACATACAGACCTTCATAACCATACTCATGCAACAGCTTGTTAATATTAACTATTTTACAGGTTGGATCCCAGTCTAGAAATATAGTTGCTAGAGTACTGAAAAGCTCGGCCATCAGATACAAGGTGATATTATTAATATGCACACATTTCACTCATGAGCATACTCAACCATGAGCCTATTTACCAAGTTTGATCAAACCCCAATCAAAATTAATCTCTAGAGTGGTAAAATGCATTCAACCAATTTGATGCAAGTTCACCTCATAAATATATATAGGTATCCCTCATAATAAAACCATCCAACATCTTGATAATATTAGCCTTTTACCAAGTTTTTTTAAAAAATTGGGTCAGAAATAGTCTCTCAAGTCATGAACAGCTCAGCTAATCATACACAAAATCATTTCATTAAAAAATGCATAACTCTTTATCACAATAAAACATATCTTGCATATTACCAGTTATTATACAAAATATAATCAGAAATTAAGTCACTAAAGAGTTGACAGATAAAGTTATGATAACCACATGCAAGTTCATTCCATTATCATGCACAGATCTTGCTCATAATTGTACTCATCCAAGGCCTTGGTGGTTTAATTCCTCTTAACCATGTTTTATCATCCCTGGAGTGATAACAAACTCATCAGATTCAAACCTCAATAATACAGATGGATCCCAAGCATTACAAGTTTAGCCAATCAGACGCAAGTTAACTTGACTAAATTTGCATCAATATCACCCATTATCTAACTCTTCTGAAAGCATGAACATAAAAAGCATATATTCCAAGTTTGGACCTGAAAGTTGACCTCTACAGTGGTAACAAGGTCAAAAATTCAGCTGCAAGATTATTTCAACAGTATATCTGTGAGCATTCTCATTGTCTAACCTGCTGATTGGTTGATGTTTTTTTTAAAACATGCAATATCAACCTGTTACTGGCATTATGTTTTGGAAATTGGAACAAGGACCTTTTCTAAGGATGCACCAATACAGCTGGCCCAGGTTGTCTGTGGTTGGTATCAAACCATCAATCCAGGGACAACAAATCCAATGTTCTATCATCTGAGCTACCAAGAGTGCCTTGAACACACTGATGATTTTTATGATATATGCCCAGGATTCAACTTTAATGAAAATTGGATTAGAAACATGTTTCTACTGTGTTAACAAGTTCAGCCAATCAGATGCTAGATCACCTTATTAAAAAGAGTATATCTTACTCATCACTGAATTTGTCCAATACCTTGATAATATAAGCATATTCAAAGTTTTGTCAAATCTGGACCAGAAAAGAGACTTCCAGATTCGTAACAAAGTCAGCCAATTAGAAGCTACATTGCCTCATTTTTAAAAACAAATGCATGAATCTCACTCAGGTTCAATCCCTTCCAATAGCTTGACAATGTATGCCCATGTTTCAAGTTTGATCAAAACAGAATTAGATTATGGTCTCACGTGTGGTAACAAACTCAGTCACTCTGTTGCAAAAGCACCTCTTTAACATGCATCTCACTTGCAATCAGACTTGTCCTAAATATTAAAGATGTTAGCATTTAACACAAATCTGAAAAATAATGGAACAGAACTATGGCCTCCCGAGTGGTAAGACACGGCCAATCAGATGCAAAATCACCTCATAAGTATTTGCGCATCTTGCTCATCTGAGACATATACGTGTATTAAGGTAACACAATAACTTAAGAGTCGAATATTCAAATGCTTTGTAACACAAAGCTATAGTATGATATCACAAAAAAACTACAATTAAACGCTGCAAGTTATTCTGTGATCTAGATATACAAGCGTTTTAAGATGCTGTTTACAAAGAGGTACCAAGTTTTCTTCCCAATGTACTGCTTAAACTGATAGCCTTTCAGCTTTTCGAAAAACTGTACTTAAACAGGATCAGAGGGATAAACCATAGCTGTGAAATAATGATAATCATGCTCTTTTACGTACTAAAAAAGGACATAAATCCACATTAAATCAAAGCAAACCTTTTTAATGATCATAAGCAAATCCACCACCCCTCTCAAAATAGGAGTCTTGATGTGTATATTTTCTTAAATCGAGTCTTAAATGCAAATGATAAAAATTTCATACAACATTTTGATAGTAAATGTTTAATTAATTACTTTCTGTAAGCATTATGTACTGAAATGATTCTAATCAGAGGCTGTCAAACAATGAAACAAGATGAAACCACTTCAAGCATAATTATTTCCTCCTAGGATTATCATTTCATATGACCCATGACATAGCTACTCGCTTCCATGGCCAACAGTGATAAAGAAAAGCGTTTATTATTTGAAATACAAACTATTCTTTGTAACTTGGAATAGACAGCTTAATATGGTTTGAGAAGGATAAATTCATCCAAACCAAAACTAGAACTACACAATCTATGTCCACAAAAAGAAGAAAAAGGCATAGACTCCGACCTGCAAAGCTACAAATAAAAAAATACTTTCATTAACTATAATAAGTTTAACAAGTACTAAGGTTTTCCATTTTTTTTGTCCGACAAATGCAAGTAAATGCAAGTAAAATTTCATCTTCTGCTGAGAAGAAAAAGACTGAAAGAAAAAAGAAAACATGCAGAAATGTGCAGTTCTATATTTTTCAACAAACAGAAGAACTTGCGACTTTTCTACCAAAAATACTTCAACACAGTGAAAAAGTGTAATGGGTGGCTAGGTGATTTGACTTATAATGTGACAGAACTCATTTATTTGCATACACTGGAGACACCAGTCCCAATAAAACATGACAACATTAATGCACTTTAATTTGCAAGCAAATGCTAGGATTTCCATGAAACTGAAAATTATGCAAGACGAAATGACAAGAAATCTATATTAAACTACAATTTTGGACACAACGGGTTTTAAGGTTGCATTTCAGAAAAGTAAATACATACTGAAGAGTACATATTAAAATGTTCTGTTTCAAAATGAAACTAAAGATACATCAGTGAAAATAAAACTACACTTTGCAGCTGCATAAACAAATCAAATATTTCCCCAATTACAAACAAAAATTATGCCTCAAGTACACAACATGACTGCCATAATGGCTACTAGGTAAACAGAAACAGTCCAAATGGCAATTACTGAAGTACTTCTGAGGCATTTTCATTCAGTGACAGAAAACAGACAACTGTGTTTCAAATAGAACAGCATGCAAGCGAGCAATTTCACTGATCCACAAATGGAAGACAGGTTTGAAAAAAAAACCTCTTTACTACTTCATCGACAATAAGTAGCATGCCACTTTCCTCAATATACCGTATATACTCATAAGATGAACTTCAAACTGCATAGACCCAGATCTGCCATTGGATAACTTTCCATTAGGTCTGGGTTTGTAGAGTTTGGCATAATTAGTAGAATAAACAACATAGACCCTGATCTGCAGGTGTATTATCTAATGGCAGATCAGGATCTTTGTTGTCTACAGTTTGACTGGACTTATAAAAGGGTATAGATGGTATATTTTATACAAATACAAGATGCATAATCTGAAAACCCTGTTTATCTTGTTTTTTGTTGTTGTTCGAGAAGTCTTCATGCAGAATTACAGGTAAAGTAGTACTCGGTGAGTAAGCAAAAACAAAATGATTTCTTACTTTTGGTTTGACTAAATTCAGACCACTTCAAATATTTCTATCTGTGCTTTAATTTCATCCAATGAATGCTAATTTGTCAAGTGAAAAAATACAAACACAAACTGAGGAGTAAAATTGAAATGAAGCCAATCAAACACACTTTGGTCAGCATTCATAATGACAGGTGTTAGTGCTCATACTCTGATCCATTCTAGTGGAATCTTTAGTTTTTTATTTTTCTTCTTCACTGAAAGAAAATTATGACTTACTGCAAAACCAACAGCTTGATAATTTGAATAGTTGTGTTAAAAATTATCAATGAGACCCACTGATTTGGTTCATTTATTCAGTGGCTTCTGTCAATTAAATCAAGATATAAGATAAATGCCGTGTTGCTTGCCAAGGTGTTACAAGTTAAAAGGATGTAGTTACCTTTACACTATACATAATGAGTTTCTTGCTTTCTACTAGCATTGCCATGCTGATAATGTTTGTCACAATGATATATGGTGAAAGCCATAATTGACACAGTGGTACCAGTCTAATCAAGCCCTGAGTAAGATAAAAAATAAAGTCCAGACTTAACAGTAAGATAGAATAAACAGGTCCAATCTATCAGGAACAAGACTGAATTCTGCAACTGCATTACTGACCGAATTACTCGAAGGCCAGATTAGACAGGTTGCACAGTATATCAAATAATTACAACATGACACAATGCTTCTTCGGCTTTGGCTTAGGTTTTGGACACAGGACAGCCCGGATTGCCTCATCGAACACCGTTTTCAGGCCTTTTTGTGTAAGAGCAGAGCACTCCAAATACTTGACAGAATGGATCTCCTTTGCCATAGCAAGGCCCTGGGGGTATGTGATGGGCGATAACTTTTTCTCCTTAAGTCGCTCTACTGTCTCCTTGTCCTCCCTTAAATCAAGTTTGGTCCCAACCAAAATGATGGGAGTATTTGGACAGTGATGTACAACTTCTGGATACCACTGTGAAATTAAAGAGTATGTGCATAATTTATATTCAAACATTTAATATTAAATGTATTCAGATGTACAGATATCCCTGACATTCAAGTACAATTAAACAACCTAAGGTTAAAAGTGGTATTACAAGTGTACTTACAATATGTATATATTGCATATTAAAAAGATGCAGAAATATTATCTATGAGCGTGTTTTCATTGAAATTTTGGTACATAGGACTCTATGTTCTGGTTCAAGATACAAGGGTAAAATTCCAAGTCAAACAAGGGCCATAAATCTGTTAAATGTGATGAAAAAAGGTTAAAATCAAACTTATCCAAGGTCATTTTTATACGGAATCTGTCTTTGTAATTGCATAGTTTAACTTTTTTTGCAGCAGACCCAAGTTATTCTCTGTTCAAGATAGTTGATTTTTATGGATGCTTTACACACCTTGATTGAAGCAACCCATTTTGGTTGTTTAGAAAATTTGTACTGACGTAAAATCATCAAGTACATTTGCTATGTACTGAGACATAAAGTGCATCAAAAATGTTTATTTTCTTCAAAGTTAATTCTTAAGTCTACAGAAAATGAACTGGCAGGGTCTTATCCCTATATGGGAAGCAGTCAAGTATTACATCCCCGATAAAACATTACTGATACAACTGCTGGTAAACTCACTAAATTTGCCTTTCATTGTCTTTAATGATCAGATATAACAGAATCAACTATTTCATTGTAATTTAAGAAAATATGATTATTTGATTTGATAATTTAGTCATTTAAAACCTGCAAAACAAATACTAAGGTTACTGTGTAGTAATACACATGGGAAAGAGCATGACTGACAGAATGTTTCCACGAGATCTTGATCTCCGAAAGAAAACATGATTATAAGAATGCTCTTTCTAAAATGTTCTGTCATGGATAGGTTTTAAAACAAAATTGCATATTGCATTTAAAAAAGGGACAAATTATTGGCAGTTTACAAATTTTGAAATAATAATTTGACAGTGATATAATACCGCATTCATCACTTGTGAACTTCACAACCATTTGAGAAAATTAGACACATAGATCAGTAAATTGAGTGTTATGCATAATTTGTAAATTTGTTTTGTGTTTATACTCTTAAACTAACTACCAATCCACATTGATTTAGATGATTTGTGACAAGATTTTTAACTGAAGATACAGGTAAGTAGCAAAAATCAAAAGTTTCTTATGAAGTGCAATATTATATAGATTACTTTTTTTACATGCAGATTAAGTACTTTTAGATACTTACATTAGTAAACCATATGCTTATATCTTTCTTGATGGTTATCATGTATGAACCAAGCAGTTCAGGTTCACATTTAATACAATTTTGTTTCGATCAGGTATATAGATAATTGATCGTTGAAATTGACAGGTACAGGTAGAATTTTCACATTTCCAGTTGGCAGATTGTCATTATTTGTATAAATCTGAAGAACTTTCATGTCAGGAAGCTTCTGTTAACTTTGGTCAAGTTTTGAATGTTTCTAAGATGTCATTAAAAGATTTGTACATTTTTTTTGTAACAGCTGTCATATATGACAGCAGACTGGCAATGATTTTTTACATATCTGGTCAAATTCCACTGAACAGCATTTGAGATGTTGTTCAAACTATTTTTTTGGTGTTGGTGTTTAATAATGGTGGTCATAATGTAGCATTTATTCAGCAGTTCTGAACTGTCTTGATGGCAGAATGCTCTATGTAAAGTAGTGTTTATTTATGTAAAGTGGTTTTGGAGATTATGAACTGATGATTCATATCAGGGGAGCTATAAAGCAGTTTTATCGAAATCAGTAAATAAATAAGGTCAATGAAGGAACACTTAAGTCAGCTCACTAACATGTATTGACATGGCTGATCAGTGAACTTGTCTGAGATTTTGTTGATATAAGCTACACTGTATATTCTGTCAACATACAATAATAAAGCCACAAGAATGCATCCATGAGTATTTACTTACTGAGTGACAGATATATAAGGCATAATGAACACATGGTGAGCCATGCATGTAAGCTCTCTCTGGGCCAATAGACATCAAAATGTACAAAAAATGTACACACAAATTAATGGCTACAAGTTAACAATAAATCAGTGGAACATCTGAATATTAATGAAGGTTGCTAATTAGTATAGAAAAAAGTTTTCTTCAAGGTGTTTCATTTTAAAGAAAAGGCCTCCTAGACAAAATTAATCTCACAAAGGATGGTATGATTTAAATAGAAAATAAGAGGCTAAGATAACGCTAGTAAAACAAAGTCAATTTCTTTATCTGAATCGGAACTCACCTTTGCCCTGACATTTTCAAAACTGGCGGGGCTTATTAAGGAGAAGCAGATCAGAAACACATCCTGAAAGAAAGAAATGAAGTATGATTAGTTTTGCAAAATATAAACCTATCAATAATGATCACAAATGGAATCGGCTATTGGCCAAAAACAATGACTTGTACACTGATCTTACATGAGCATTATTTTTAAGGCATGGTCCACAGACAAATAGTCACTTATAAATGCGAACAAAATCCACCCGATATGCCATTACATAATAAGCCTCCAGATCAGAATCTATGCTGATTCTTCTATTTATTAACCTTAGCATACTGCACTGACCCCAATCTGCTTATGCATATGCAATGTAAGATCTGGCTCTATGCATATTGATATGTCTTATATGTGAGTATATATGGTAGGTCAGTGCATGTGCTTGCTGTAAACAAGATATAAACAAATCAAATTACACATGCATGCAATACTTATTTTCTGAATGAAGCAAACAAACAGGTAATATTTTTCTTTATGAACACTACCACTTAAATGCATGCATTGATTTATGTACAAACTTGGCATTACTATGCATATCCAGCTATTTTTAATATGCAGGTCAATGAAGCAAGACTGGCCATGCAAAGGTAATAGTTCTGGATCCCTTTAATATAGTTTTTCTCTTACGTATAATAGGATTTGGATGGCAACACCATTTCTAAAAGTTGCAGAGTAAATAATGATCCATGATGATGTACACATTATATGTACTAGCTTTTATGCACCAGACTCCTCTAAAATTCTTTATCCAGTTACAAAATATGACCACAAAATATTTAAAGACTGCACCAAACAACTGCTGAAGTTAAAGTTCTAAAATGAGAGAGAGAGAGAGAGAGAGAGAGAGAGAGAGAGAGAGAGAGAGAGAGAGAGAGAGAGAGAGAGAGAGAGAGAGAGAGAGAGAGAGATGAACATGTGTTAAGCTTCAAGGCAATCCTCCAAGTATCTTAGAAGGGAGTGACAAAAACAAACTTGTGCTAATGGACAGACTGATGATGGATGACAGACAAGAGACCATTTCATAAGCTCTTCTGATATATGACTAAAAAGCAACTGATATCAATGAAGAAAGTAACTGATGGATTTTTACCCATGGCATTGAGTATCTCTCAGGATAAATGCATCAATGAAACTTCATGACTGCATGCAAAAATATTAGAGAAATTGAGATAAATGCTCAAGTTTTTACCGTTAACACATTGAAAGCAAGTCATTTTGAGTGTGGTGAGTCTCACCCTTTCTGATGAATGTAATCAAGTTTAAAGACACAACATTTTATAGTGACAGATAAATAGTGCTTAAAACCTTAATATTCATGCCTCCAATGACAATGACCATGAGGCAGAGAAGACAAAATACATTTAATTTCAGACACAAGATTTTACATCTGCTACAATTGTCACCATTAACCAGAAATCAATTAGTCATTTTTGTGCATATGAGAATATTGGTGTCACTATATACAGAATAAATATTATCAATTATGTCAATCTATCTGTCTATATGTCTGACATTTAGTTCTCACAATCTACCTATATCAAAACATGTGTTAACTTTGTCAGTGATTAGGAAAATGTTACAAATTGATAAATACCCAACCATGATCATTTAATCCTTTCAATTTCAATTTGCTTCCTTTCTGTCAACATACAAAAAAAACAAAAAAAAATTCACTTTTAGGTAGATCAAAGTTTATATATAAAAGCCTCATTACAACACATTTCCTGTTATAAGCTAAGAGTACTGACGACTATCACTTTCTGCCAAATCATGAAATTTTGTATTAGCAGAAATTAATAGACACTGTAACAATGAATCTGTCCAGATAACATGAATGTCCCCACCAACATGGTGGATCATTCAATACAATGCTTACCCCTAGGCTGAGTGTCAAGCTATCAATATAGAACAAAAAGTGATTCAAATCTAAGACTTACCATTTCAATTACCATCTAGGTGTGCATTGTTACCAATAACACATACATACACAGCAAAATTAAATCTTTAAAACTTAACATTTTTCATCCTTTTTCATGAAATTTTCACAAAATAGTTACAAGCCATGTTTAATACCCTGGAAAATTCTTTGTTATTCTCAAGGTTCAACATTTATACATCACAAAAGGTTTCAATGGCAGACAAGTTACCATTACTGTTACTCAGAATTATTATATTTGTTACTCTCAACACCTAAAATAGATCAGGCATAACAAATACAAAACAAAATAACAAAATCTTAAGTACTTTTTATTTATACATGTTCAATACATATAGATAGCAAGCAAAAAAGTGATAAAATGGTGGAAATATTCATCTTTAGCGTATGATAAAATAATTGCCTTTTAAATTAAAGCTAATATATATATATATATATATATATATATATATATATATATATATATATATATATATTAAAAGAACATTTAAGTAGCAAATGTTCATTGAAATTCGCTGAAATAAAAGCAACTTCAACTAATTACAAGTAAATGTTCCAAAAGAAAAGAAAGTATCAGAGCAGGTACATTTAGTTAAATATGACATTCTTTATTTCACAACAATAGTCATGGAGTGTTTCCTGACCATGTTCTAATAATACTTAAAATGAAAATATGTGGCAAAACGTTTTCACTTGCCAGATACATCAATGCACAATGGAAGTATTAATTATCCAGATATTTTGGGAAAATTATCCAGCAAGGTAATTACATTTTATTCTCCCAATTTTAAAAAAATAAATAATGGTATAACTGTGTTTTGTGTATATGTATGCATGTCTGAACATTTTCACATTTTCATTAACATGTTTCCTCTTAATTATTTGTATGTTGAGAGCTTTCGCCATTCTCTCTTGAGCCAGTATCTTTGCTAATCAAACAGACTTTGTGTAACCTTTAAAAACTGAAATCTATCTATCAATATAAATAATTTTCACATTCCCATGTCACAATCACGCAGAATATTTCAGTGGCTTTACGACTCAATTATAAAAAGTGTTTGAAGTGTTTGAATAAAGTTACATACCAAATATAGTCTGAAATCTGTAAAGAATACAGGTAGATATTATGCAGAAAGGAAAGAACAGTAGGCCAAAATGCAGGGGTCATAACTCTGGTGAAAGATAATAAAAATAAAAATGTTGAAAATCTAACTGAGCAACAATGACAATCAAACGCATCTAATGTCTCATGAATATAAATCTGCTTACAAAATGTTTGAAATCCAATAATAAATATGGGAGTTAATGGGATTGGGGATTACAATAATGGCTATAGCTCTGACGAATGATGGGTGAGGAAACTGATTTTTCTTAGCATTATAATTATTCAATTGAGGTATACAGAAAATGCATCAAGAGGTTTAGGGAATATAAACAAAAGAAAACATCTTTGAACAAAACCTTACCTAAAATCTTCGATGACCCAGAGCTTCTCACATAAGGTGGAAGGACAAAGTATGCATTCCAATCAATGAACTGTTTTAGCTTCATGATGATTCATCATAAATATGAAGAAAATCCATCAAGCAGTTAAGAAAAAAATTAACAAATAAACTTAGATCAAATTCCTTTACATGCATTTTCTATGACTAACTTTGAGCCCGTTTAAATGTGCTGTAGAATGCCATATATTTGTAGAATCTATCAAGGGTTTTAGAAAATAAAGCAAATGAAAAAGCTTTAATAAAATATGATAGAACAATTTTTTTGGGTGTCCCTCACCTCAAGGTAAAAGAAACAATTAAGCATGAGAAAAAATGATTTTCTAAGCTGTATAACATTTCATTCCAAATCAATTAAGGGTATAGGAAGTACATGCACACATATAGCTATAACAAAAGTCTGGACAAATTAATGACTATGCCAATGCCACTGTCAGATAAGCGAATAATGTGGGCTAACAAAAATAAATCAGTAAAAATCAACAAAGCAGTTTCATATATATGCGAATATTGTGATATATTATTATGAAAAAGCAAGTTTTCCTCTCTTTAACAGACAACAAAGTTATGATAAATTTACCAATCTAAAGTTTTAAATTAGAAAAAGTTGTGAGAAATTTACCAATCTAAAGTTTTAAATTAGAAAAAGTTGTGAGAAATTTACCAATTTAATGTTTTAAATTAGAAAAAGTAGTGAGAAATTTACCAATCTAAAGTTTTAAATTAGACAAAGTTGTGAGAAATTTACCAATCTAAAGTTTTAAATTAGACTGAATAATTGTGACTCTCTTGAAACAATATATGAACAGGCATAGTCTTACAACCGGTTATTCCCGTAATATAAGCAGACATAAAAATGAACAAAGATAAGAAAGACAAAAGCTTTTCAAGTGTTCATTATCTACAATCACAACTATTCAACAAGAACAATTAATAATAAATACAGATCATCAATTTCTGTATAAATGAACAATGAACAACTTTCCATTTACTGCACCCAATCAATACATTGGATATCTTTTAGCTATAAAATAGGACATCGTCGCTTTTTCTTAGTTGGTGGTTTAGGATTCATCACAGCTCTAATTGCTTCATCAAAAACTTGCTTCAAGCCTTTCTGTGTAAGGGCAGAGCACTCTAGGTACTTGACAGCCTGAATTTCTTTAGCCATGGTCAGTCCTTGTGCATAGGCAATTGGTGTCAATTTTTTTTCTCGTAGTCGTTCCACTGTTTCTTTGTCTTCTCTCAAATCAAGCTTGGTTCCCACAAGAATGATTGGCGTTTTTGGGCAGTGGTGAATCACTTCTGGAAACCACTACAGAAATAAAAGTTATATCAGAACTATTTGGTGAAAGTCATCCTATAATCAATAAAAGATTACAGTACTTCTTCCATGATAAACCAAAAGAGTCCAATGAAAATTAAGTTTGAAGTAGAAAACAAGCATGATTTTGGCAAATTCTTTCTTTAATGAAGATATATCAAACTGTTTTCAGTCTTGGTGTTTTCTATTACTACATGCATTTAATCTCAGCATGGATTTAGTACATTTCTGGATTGAAAGAATTAAGTATTCCAGTTTGAATGTGCATGTTTTGCTCTGTCTTTGTGGGTTCTAAAGACACATTCTTGGTTACATGCAGCTGAAGAAATTGGAGACAAGTGCATTATCCAAGGACACACTGAGGCAACCAACCTGGGCTGGTATGGGTAGGTACTGAACCTGTGACCCCCTGGATTACAAGTCTGATGCTCTACCAATTGTGCCTCCTGAATGTATGTATACTTACGTATTTCTTTTGAAAATTATGTTTAATGAAAGCAATACACTAACTGCTACTTGTAATACAAATGGAAACATTTTATTTAAAACTGTTAAACTTTACAAGTAAAAATAACAATTCTTTTCTAGGAGAGTAAAATATTGTTTTAATTAACTTTAACATTTGCAATGCTAGTAATGTTAAAAATTGATGCCAAATTGATTAATTTGTGTCTATTCAAGTGAATGGTGAAATTCACCAAGACCAATTTTTTTTTTAATTTTAAGGTAAATTATGAAGGGTAGTTTACATTTAAGATTTTTGAGCATGATTAGTTTTAATAAAATGCAATGTTCTCTGTACAAATAAACTTAATTAGCAATAAATTGTGAGGTTTTTGCATATGGACAGAGTAAGAACACCCCGCATGCACTTGATAATATAGCCTTTTATGGCAACTGCATACAAATTTTACTAAGGGTACATATCCAACATGCTCTTGACGGATCATATGTTGGTTAAATTGTTACTGAGGTAATGTAATTGATCCTCCATCTCAACATTAGTCTAAAGTGGTAAAAACTTAGAAGCAAGCATGTTACAACTATCCAAATACGGTATGAAGCCATCTTAAAAGTTTATAAAAGTCATGGTGAGTCTGAAACAATACAGTGAAATCTAAAAATCATATATGATCATTTGACAAAATCAAATTTAAATTCTTGTTGAATGTTAACACACAATAGTTGTTATTCACTTGAAATCCTTTTTTATGCGAGTCTTCCATTCAGATTGTATTACTGTAAGCACTACAATATTTCGAAAAGGTTACAAAGCACCCCTAATTAACAGCTTACCTTTGCCCTGACATTCTCAAAGCTAGCTGGACTTATTAAGGAGAAACAGATGATGAACACATCCTGAAAGAGAAATATACAAATTCATATGTATGGACAAATCTTTATTTGCAACATTAAACATCAGGTCTATCAATGCTGAGAAATCACTCCTATTTGTGGGCTTTCAGTTTTTTGGACTTGGTGGAACCAGTGTATATATTATATTAAAGACTTAATAATTAAGAATTTACCCCTAAAGAAAATCAAAGCCACACAACATCACACTAGCTATTCACAAATTTAAGTAATGAAAAAAATGTTCATTTGATAAATCACCTTTGAAAAATGAAACCCACCAAACTGGAATCACTGCACATATAGGTTACTATTTAATAATATGCTGACCTAGAAAAGATGCAGCAATAAACACTAGTCCTCAAACTTCTCTCATATTCATCTCTATCTGTACAGCACCACTATGGATGTGAAATATGTCTCCTGCTGCATGGAACAAGGTAGAAAATGCAGACATGGGGATATTATTGTTTCTTCTTATTTGATTTGTATTACACAAGTGACATCTTGGTGCATCTGTAGGGAATGGTTTCAGGCAGATAGGTGGTGCTATGCAAAGGGAGACAAATACATGATTAGGTGTATTAAAAACGTGGCAAGGAGTAATTTTCTAAGTTTAAGTTTTTGACACTATTTTTTTTAGAAATCTGAATGAATTACACATCCAAGGAAAAAAAACTACTAATTATCTGACTGTTTCATATACATGTAATAGTGATGATAAGCACTTTGAATAGCGCTTAATCTCTAGAAGCTCTAAGTGCTTTACAACATTAGAAAACACCTATAACAAAAAACCCCGACATATAATGACATGATTACAACAAAAAACCCACCATGGAATTAGAAAACATAAAACATATTGAAACTATTTAAGGTAGGGAACAGTATCAGGTCTTCAAGTTTGTTCTTGCAATCAAAATAAGTGAGTTTTAAGAGCACTTTTGAAAAGGATCACTGTCCTTGTGTCAAAGTTCAGTGGACAATTTGTTCCATGCTGCTATTAACTGGTATGCAAAAGAACATTGTCCATATGACCTTGTTTTCATAGTGGGAATAATGAGTGTACGATTGTCAGAAGAGCAACACAAGTATCTTGCTGGTGTGAACACATGGGTGAAGTCAGATAGGTATGCTGGACTGGAGTCTCTCAGTGAAATGTAGCACAGAGAACAAATTTTGTATTTGATTCTGGATCAAATGGATAGCCAGTGTAGGGTACAGAGCAGCAGGGAGGTGTGTTCTAATTGCAGATCTGTAAGGATGAGCCAAGCAAGTTTTTTTAAACAACTTTTCGAAGTTTCTGGAGTAGATATTGAGATGAACCAGACAGATTTGAGTCATAATAGTTTAGTCTTGAAAGTACTAATGAACACACAAGTGTTTTAGTGGCATCAGCTGAAAGATTTGCGAATAGAGCTGATGAATCTCAGCTCAAGATATGCAGCCTTGCATATGTTCATGACATGTTGGTGCAATGTGAGAGTCCTGTCCAGATAACACCTAGGTTTCATACTGACTGTGTGAATTTAATGTTGGTGTTGCTGATATTTATTGTTTGTGAATGAGAAAGTCTTTGTGTTGTGATCAGAATGGCCTGTTTTATCACCATTCATCTGCAGCTAGTTACATGTCATCCATGATTTCAGATAAGAAATGCACTTCTCTACATCTTGGATGGTAGCATCAACTTCAGTTGGGTAGCTATATTTATATATTTGGGTGTCATCAGTGTACAATTGGTGAGACACTGGATGATGATCAATGACAATTGAGAACAGGTCCAAGAAGGTGAGGACTGTAACCTTTCCACTATCCAAAGCAGAGAGAATGTCATAAATATGTTTTGAAGAGTAGTTTCAGTACTGTAGCAAGGGTGATATGCATTGCTAAAAAGATGGTTTGAATTCAGCTGAGCTACATGTTGGGTTAAAAGAACTTTTTCTAAGATATTTTTTTATGAATGGGAGATTAGAAACTGGGCAGTAGTTCTTTAAATTGTTATGGTTGATTATTGGTTTCTTCTACAGAGGCTTTACAATGGCAGTTTTGATAAATTATGGGAATTCCCTGAATGAGAGAGGTATTAATAACACCAGTTAGTGAGGGCAATACTGGATCTAAGCACACAAGCAACAGTGATGTTGGAATTGGATCAAGTTCACATGACTTAGGTGCACTCTTCATCACGATTGTCTGTATTAAATCAATAGAGACAGGCTCAAATACTGCTAATGGTTTGTACTTTCTCACGGAAGAAATGTGCAAACAGATTAGGAGGTCGAATGGAGAGAAGGTAGTTGAAAGTAGTGTTCCTTGACATTAGCTTGTTAGTAATCTCTATATGAACTCTTTGAAGCTGGAACTTTCTGTGATCTTAGTACTGCAGTGGGCAGAATTTGCTGCATGGACTATGTTTGTAACCTTCTTCTTAGTGGCTTCATTGATTTGCTTATGAACAGTTAGTCTGAATGAAACCCAAAGCATCTCTTTTAGCATTGTGAAGCTGGTCCCAATCACTACTATCCCACGGAAAACACTTTTGAATTGATACTCTGTGCTTGGTGGCTGGAGCATGTTTTTCAAGTATTGATTTGTTTGATTAGGATTTTTAATGTAGCTTTAACAATTGTTTCAGTCATATTGCTACGATGTCTGCAGTGAGGCAGTTTATAGTGATATCTAGCACTGCATGGGGCATCATGCCTGAGACATGTAGCATTATGTCCCACCCAGTCACATTATCCTTACACCAGGCCGACCAGTCCAAACACTAACCTCTTAATGCTGAGCGCCAAGCGAGGCAGCTTTTAGTACCATTTTTGTAAGTCTTTGGTATGACTTGGCTGGGATTGAACCCAAGACCTCCTGCTCCCACGGTGGACACTAAAGCCACTAGGTCACAGGAGCGGTTTCAAGTATTGAATGCAGGCAGTTATCTAGTTGTTCTACAATAGGCGGTAAGCAAGTTGTTAGGTTTCCTTGGATGTCATGCATTAGTTTGGTTTTATTTATCTTAAGGAGGTGTTTCTTAGTGGTTTATAAAGGTGGGGGGTTAGAAACTGATACGTCAAGATGGCATATAATGCAGAGGTAATCTGATGCAAGTTCATGGGATACCAGGGAAGACTGTAGAATATTATCATCGGGTCTATGAAGAATCCACTGTAAAATGTGACCATGTTTATGGGTGGGTTGGTTAATTGACTTTTTGAGGTTGAAAACATGAATGGAATCGAGGAGTTTTGATGAGAATGGGTTTCCAGGACAATCAAAGTGAAAGTTGAAATCTCCAAGAATAATCAGGTTGCCATCTATCAAATTTCCACACTCCCCGAGATAGGGAAACTGCTCCAAAAAGAGAGATTTAGCTTGTTTTTTCTACTAGGAGGAAGGTGGTAGAGGCAGAAAAATAATAGACACTTTTGTTCCAGTGTGAGTGTGGTTTGCACTAGTTCAAATGATATATGGTAGAAACTGAAGGTTGTGGAGTGTTTAAGACCTTTGATGATGGAGTTTTTTGTGATGACAGCAATTCCACCTCCGTGAGAGTAGCGGGGTAATGACTTGATGGAGTAACTGGTGGGTGTTAAATCCGCGTACACTTGGGCTCATTGCCTGATGTTTTTAGCCATGTTTCTGTCTGGAAAAAAGCATCAATATTATGATCGTTGATAAAATTAACTATTTCTGTATGGTGTTCCAGTGGTCCTACTGATTGGGCATTGACTAATGCAATATGCAGTGGTATATCAATTTAATATGGATTTGAATCAGGTTATATAAATTAATGGCCAAATTTTCAAAATTGTTTAGCCAGAAAGTCAAAAACTGGATCTTTTCTTTCTGTTCTTCTTGAGCTGGAAAGGGTGAAAGGGAGATAACTGGAATTCTTCCTGTTCTATGCTGGCCAGCTTTGAAAGGTTTCTTTTTTTTCCTTTCCATTTACAGTTAAGTAATGTTGAATGTAGTCCAAGTTCATTTAGTCTGGAGCAAAATGTAGTGTGGAAAGCCAAGGAGTGGTCATTTAAAGCTATTATGATTAATGAGTATCCATCATAGCATGAACGGGTTGACTGGCGATCACCTGATGGCAGTTTGTTCAACAACAAAGGACAATGTAGCAGTGGAGCAAGATAGCCGAGATAAAGTCTAATTGTTCTCATTTCCAAAACAAAGAGATGAACACAATAACATGGACAAAGACAGACAACAAGCACATATATCGTGAAATAAGACACAAAAACAAACAGCTGCTTCAAGTCAGTTAAGCAATAGTGGCCATCTTGTATTATTCAATGCTGAAACATTGTAATCATTTACTGAGAACTTTTAAATGCATTGATGGTACCTTGTTCCTGACTCTAATATTATTATTTGGACTATATATGGTGATTATTGACCATATTTAGCATGTTCTTTAATTTGCAATTTTCCTAATAAAAATGAAAGTATGCTGCTTTAAAGTTATAGTCACCGTTTAAATTTTAGTTGATTCACATAGTTAGCCATGTGCTTTCTTTTATGGTTTTACCATCGGAGATTCAGGATGTACAATAATTATGTATTGTATACAGTACAAAAGCTTTATTTTGTGTCAGAGTTTTAAACTAAAAGCAATGTATTTTCCATCAAAGATTTTGAAGAATTCCAATTATGTATTGCAAGACTGTGAAAAAAAAAATGTATTAGTGGTCACTTCATTTAAAGCTGAACTTCCCAAACAGAATTTTCAGATTTAATCAATTTCATCACTGCTTGTTATAAAAAAAAAATGTCCGGTATATAGCAATCACATGCTAAATATGGTCAATAATCACCATATATAGCCCAAATAATAAAATTAGGATCAGGAACAAGGAAGGTACCATCAGGGGATTTAAATGATTATAATCTTTCACCAATGGTAATTCATTATGACTCCTAAAATGTATACGTTTAAAATGGGATAGGCCTCTCAGTATTAATATGTACATGTACAAATATTACTTTTTGTTTTTACATGCTTATTGTGGATAGTTTAAAACTAAAGGAAAAAGACATCTGATCTTGCCTATTAAAAAACATAATTTTTTGGAGTGGATGAATTTAAAGTGTAGGGAGAAAATAGTGGTAGTGGTGGTGATTCATCCTCACTTTTAACACTGGTGTTTTAACACAAATGCTTCTGGAACTGCAGGTAAAATACAAGCAATACACAAAACTTCTAGGCCATACACTAAATGAAGGAGAAAATATGCACTTGTGTCAAGTGTTGTATGCATGTTCTTGGCATATTTTTTCTAGTGCATGGTGTGGTATAAGTGTCAATTAGAGTTACTAAATCCAATGAATCAATCCCATCCTTGATAATAAACATGAACCAGTTGGAGAAGACAGCCAATAGTAGCAGTTAAATAAAGGAGTAAACAGGTAAACGTGGCATCTGACAGATAAGCAATAACCAGAAAAATAAGTCGCACAATAGAAATAAAATGTTTTTGCCAGAAGACACCATATTGGTGGCCAATATGACCTAGCCTGAGCAGGATTTGAACTCTTTAAGAGTCTGGTCAAGAGTTAAGCACACTATTTACAGAGTCAATGTCCTAATTTCACAAAAGGATGTTTCAGCATAAAATGGACTCAAACTTTCAGCACTTGGCCACTTTGAAATTGTATGATTATCTGAGTAGGAGATTAATTACTGTAATTATATCCCTGTGGTGAGGGATGAAGAAACATGAGAAAGAAGATCAAAATAATTTAAGACTGAGTGAGGGATGAAGTGAGGACTAGTGGCCATGCATTGGTGGTTACATACCCCTCCCTAATGGGTATCAATCCAAAGCCTCACCCAATCCCCACTCTATAAAGTTTATTCAATTTAAAAATGTTCAAGTCATTGAAGGACTAGTTTAGGTCTTATCTAAAATATAAGAAATGAAACATATGATAAAGAATTATGAAGCTTATTAGGTAACAAGTTTATGAAGGTGAAGACATATGTTCATCTATTTTTTAATTGTGATTACTTGACCACAGGTCACCAATTTTGGTCACATAATCAGTTATTTTTAATATTTTATTTCAAATTGTGGATCTAAATATAAGATGTGATTCCTTTGATATTTCTCTTTTTTCTACGTATTTCTATGATAAGTTGTATTCTCTCATATTTTCTCTTTTCACATTGTGCGACTGCACATTTTGTGAAATCCACACTCTTACATATATGGCATTTAATTACAATTTCTAATAATTTTCCTCCATAATGCTACTTTCCCTGTAAGCCACACATTATGGAGGTATTTGAAGATTAAGCTTTGTATTTTAAAAGACATAATAATGGCCCAGTTCCTCAATGCTCTGTCCCAATTTACTCCAAAGATTTCCTTCCCAACTTTATTTCTTAAATTTTTGGTTAATTCCTCTCATATCCACTCATAAATCTTACTTTCTTCAAGTTCCCATAATTGTTTTTTTATCTCTAAATTTAACTAGCATTTCTTTTATATACTGGAATTGTCTCAGTATTTCCAGCTTTTTTTATGAGCCTATTATTTTTGTATTTATCTTGCCAATTTCTAATTGTGAATCTGAACCAAAAGATATATCAAGCCTCATACAGATTTTGTGGTTCTGAATTTAACCTTTTAAATCTAGTACTAATATTAGTACATTCAATTAAGTGGGGGCTTGATAGGGCAAGCCCTCCTCTTAGCTTTGTCCTATACAGATTTGCTTTCTTAACCCAGTGAGTTTTATAACTCAAAATATAGTTAATTATGTCATTGTCTATTTTATCTAATATTTTATTGCCAATATCTATTGAATTAAAGGTATAATTAATGTTAGAATACATATACTTGTCTTGCTCCATAAGACAGTGGCATTTGTGCCCAGATTTTAATGTTCTCATTTATTTTCTTAGTAATGTTTGTTACATTTCTTTTCCTTCATTTTCCCCAAATATCACTCCTAGTGCTTTGATCTTGTCTTTCAGCAAGTGGGTGGGTGGGTGTAATCCAGGATGATTTTCTTGCCAGTTTCCTATTTTGAGTATTTGTTTCATTATGGATTATTTTTTACCCAGATGCTATTGTAAATGATCCATATTATTCAGTTTCCATACCACTTTCCCCCAATTTTTCTTATTTTTAAATTGATTTTCAAATTGATTAGTTTATGATCTGAGATTTTAAACCTTGTGCTTCTACATTTAGTACCATAAAATTTGTCCACTCTACTCGCTTTCTTCATTTTGTATTCATAAGTGATGTCTTTTCAGACTTAAAATAGGTATTTTAGCTGTCAATTTGCAGAACCAACTTTGTAATGACCCATTCGCCAATTTAATCAGGTGGAGTGCTTACAGTTAATCCTGATGTTTATGCTGGACATGTTGACTATAGTATTTGTTTTGATTTGTAGATTTAGTGGACAACAAAAGATCTAAACTGCTGAAGCATGTGGGGTAAGTAAAGTACTTTGCCCACGGACATGTCATAGTAATAAAATCTTGACTGTGCCACAATGGCTGCCCGTCCATGAAATATGCACTACAAAACTTGTTGGCATGCAATGTCCAATCTTGTTAACACTGACAATAATTTATACTGCTTGCATAAATAGCTTTCAAAGACTTTTCAAAAGGAAATTTTTCTTACCAAAGTTTAACTTTTTTCACATTAATTTATTTATGTTGTGAGTCATCTTGATTCAACCTATTGTATCCCATTTTATTTATTTATTTACTAGTGGAAATACACAAATAAGAAAACAATCATTTTTAAAGCTTTGCATGTACTCAGATAAACTTGAAAAGTTTTGGGACAATTTTCAACAAAATCATGGAGTTTGCAAGGTACCGCTCAAAATTGTAAGGATTGTTCAGATCAGTTAATTCAAATTTAGGTAAATAATTACAAATTTTGTTTCCATCAGAACTATTCTTGATGGGGAAAGAAAAGTTTAAAAAATAAAATTATGCTCATTAGTAGGAAGTGCGTTTTATGATTATCCAAGAGTCCATTTAGATCGTAAAAAAGTAATTATCAACTTTTTCTTTTGTAGTTTCTAACCTTCAACTTGAAAACACAATTGTCCATATATTAAATTAATTCCAAGCCATATGGAAATGAATTTTGTGAAACAAGAACTGCTTGATCTGTTCATAAAAAAGAAAATGAAAGAATACATGCATACATTTTTAAGGGGGGAAAATAAAAGCAAGCCACTAAGCAAAACTAAAAAATAAAAGCAAGCATATAATTATGATTGCAAAATATAAATAAAAAAAAGAGGAAATAAATGGGATAATGATAAATAAATGATCTCTTCTGTTAATATAAAGAGACAGGTTTTACTGTATAAAGACGTAAAAATCTGCATAGAAAGTCTGAGATAAATAAACTGCCTACAAATGAACATGCAAGGCAGTCACTTAAAAGTTTATTTTCAATTTCAATACCATTTAAAAGTATTGGTAGCTATGTTATCAATAATAAAATATTTTCATGGAAGTTTTTACTTACATGTAAATTCTAGTCCTGATATTTGTGATGCACGTTGTATTCCACAAAAGCAAAGTAATGGTGTTCTACTTCAGCATCCAAAACAAAATGACGAGAGGTCGACGACTCGTAAATACAAAATACCGCAAATAAATTCGATTGTGTTAGTAAATTTACATTATATGGTTAATATAAAACAACTTGTGAACAAAATTTTCATAGAATATAATTTTATAAGGGTTGCATGTTTTTAACGATCATGGAAAATCTGATACTAGAGTATCAAGTTGAAAGCCATAAATGTAATGTAGAATAAGTCAAACCTTTGTATTACTGCTGGAACAAACAACAAAAAGATATCATATATGAGGATGAAAACAGGTAAGCACAAGATACTACAATTCACTGATACTAGAGTTAAAATCAAATTCTGCAGGCAATTTGATTTGCAAATGAATCGGATGAGTTTCATTTTTTTCCCCATTCACTGGAACAGCTGCTGCATTTGAGAAGTAAACCATTTTACTGTAATGTAAATCTGTAATTGGCTTTTTACCTTGAAAAACAATATTTGCTTGCGAATTAACACATTCCCTACTGAGAATAATATTGGCTCAAGACTGCCATAAAATACCGATACTGAATTATCAGTCTTTATTCATCAGAAATCTAAAAAAATATACAAAATGCACCCTAAAATAGCAATCAATTTGGACTGGATTTAATCAGGATAATCATATACAATACAAACTGTGGATGCAAACTTTTCTTGTGCAGATGTATTTATAATCACTCATAATCGATACAAAACCAAGTCACCACAGAGTTCTACATGTTAATTCTAGCATCCAAGTTTATATCTGAGAAATCAAACTAAATGTAATGAAATCTGAGGACAAAAACTTGCTCCTTATGACAGTAGTTAACTTTCATAGAACTTGTTTTACATACAAGATATAAATGAATGTTTTCTAAGTCTTGCTTTAGAAGAAAAATTTGTTTGCCTACCATATACATGTACTTTGCAACATTTGCAGTAATGGGCCTTTTATGATTGAAATTTTAATCAATTGTAATTGATTACAGTAGGCTGTGTGATTAGAATTTTTAACACAGCTTTAACAATTTTTCAGTCATATCACTATGATGTCTGCAGTCTAGGACTGGGGCATTATGCCTCACCCAGTCACATTATCCAGACACCAGGCCGATCAGTCCTAACATGAAACTTTTAACGTAGAGCACCTAGCGAGGCAGCTGTTAGTACCATTTTATAAGTCTGGTATGACTCAGCTGAGGTTCTAACCCAGGATCTCCTGCATCTGAGGCATACATTTGAACCACTAGGCCATCTAAGCGGTCCAATTATAGTAAGAGCTTTAATTGTAATCATATTCACTGATTTCAGAATTTCTATACTATAAATTGTCTTTCATTTGCAGTGTCATCATGTTTACAAGTGACAGCAACCAAATAATCTTTAATTATATTCTTGATAATTTTAAGAATAAATTTTTTTTATAAACAAAAGACCATGAATGTTTCCTATAACATTACGCTAATTTTCTTAAAAAAATAAATTGTCTAAAAATTTTAGGTGACTGTTTCTTAATACAAAAATTCAGGCTTAGTTCGCAACTCTTTCAAAGGTATAAGTTAGCAGTAAAATATAATTCAAATATATGTGCTTCACTTGGCTTCTGAGCACAAGTCCAAATACTAAGATTATCATTATCTTAGGCCAAAAAGTCTAAAAAATGTCTGGATTATTTGGTATCATTGTATAGCTAAATCTATCGACCTTTCTATAACACAACTCACTTTAGTGTATCATACATGACCGTGATGCTACAGACCTTGGAAGTAGGCTACTACCTCCTGCCCTGTAAATGCAATGCCAGGGGTTAATGTGTTAATCAAAATAATATAACACTATCTTTAAAAGAACCTTAAAAAGTTCTCTGATGCATGTGAATATTATCTTTGTGTCCAGTGGGTAAGAATAACATACAGAACCACAGATCTATTGTCTCAGTATGCGTAGATACAGCTGGATTATTTTTATTTCATAATAATTTTTAATATATACTTTTATTTATGGAAAAATTTTGACATTCTATTTTATCATCATTTGTGAGGTACCGGATCCATTTTATCACCAAGAAAATATCTGACAAGTACTTGTGTATCACTTAATCTCCAGGCAGACGAGTACATGATTGGATTATCGGAATTATGTCAATGCTTACAGTTACGTACTATAACATTGGCCCATGGCCAATTGGACTACTAAAAGAACTATTTACCAACAATCTGTTTGGATGTTTGGAGTTTATAAATTTAACATAATGACCATTAAAAAACAGTTTAAGATAGAAACTTGACATTTTTTCGACTTGACTGGAGCAAAGATAACAAAAAGGGGAGACCACAACACTTAATATTCAAATATAAGGCAAATATTATATATACTACTATGACCCAACCCCCAAAATGAATAGGTATAAATACCATATATCCTACTATAATCCAACCCCCAAACTGAATAGGTATAAATATCATACATACTACTATAAGCCAACCCCAAAACTGAATAGGTATAAATACCATATATACTACTATAATCCAACCCCCAAAATGAATAGGTATAAATATCATATATACTACTATAATCCAACCCCCAAACTGAATAGGTATAAATACCATATATACTACTATAATCCAACCCCCAAAATGAATAGGTATAAATATCATATATACTACTATAAGCCAACCCCCAAAATGAATAGGTATAAATACCATATATACTACTATAATCCAACCCCCAAACTGAATAGGTATAAATACCATATATACTACCATAAGCCAACCTCCAAACTGAATAGGTATAAATATCATATATACTACTATAATCCAACCCCCAAACTGAATAGGTATAAATACCATATATACTACCATAAGCCAACCTCCAAACTGATAAATACAATATAGTGCATGACCCATGTACATGCTATTCCAAAAGCTGTAAGTTCAAAATGCAATTATTAAAGGACTCTTACATTAGGAAAATATTACCAGTCTAGCTCTCTCAAGGTTGGCATGTACAAGACTGTAACATTGAAATGGTATAAATTTGTTTGTGAAGTCAAGAAATTTAATTCATTTTCATTAAGATTGAGCATTCCCAGGTTGCTGAAACACTATCTCTCCCTTGTGACTCCATTATTATTTGTTTATGTATCATTAGACTTTAATATCAGTTAACCAGTAATTCTATTTTTATTTTGCCTTGAAATCGTAAATACATAACTCATTAAAATATTATCCCAGTATGACAACAATTGGGTTTGATTCAATGCCAGCAATTAGGCTAGTGAGCAATATTTACATAATGATGCCACAACCTGTAAATTGTAGTTTTGACCATGTGCTGAATGAAGTACATCCCTGATACAAATCATGGGCACCACTGTACTAAACTTTAATGATAAATCGACAATACAATAATGACTTTTCATAAATAATGTTTCAAAAGGTATGCCAATACCATAAAAGAGAGATCTAGTTTGTTGTTGTAATTGACCTTACACAATGTTATACTAACCTATGGTAATCATGCTAATATTACAGACTAAAAGGCAATTACACATCAAAGTACTGGCCTAGTTGCCAGTCAAAATGCTGTCCTAACACCAGCCACATCCACTACTTATAAACAAAGGAAATGCTGAAATATCCAGCAAAAGTATAATAGATTGATGATGATCTTAGTTGATCTATATTCAGAATTTTTGCCTTTATTATTACCATATTCTTTTATGAACATGCTAGCTGTGCCTTGCACAATTGAATGTTGAGAACCTTTTCATACAGATTACCTCAATTTGTAGCATCAGTTATATCACTTAAAAAGAGTAACTTGTGAGTGTGTGGCTCAATATAAATAAAACATCTATTACTGATTACCCGAAGAGTTATCTGGAAGAATGCAATTTGGTTGAAAAAATGACTAAAGCAAAATCTGCATCTAATATGTTTGGGAATACATTTCAGAAATGATGTTGATTTTTTGTGTAACATATAATCTCAGGAGTAAAACTCGTTAGGGTGGGGTGGTTTGTCTGTTTAGGATTTTTAATGTAGTTTTAACAATTTGTCAGTCATATCGCTACGATGTCTGCAGTGAAGCAGTTTATAGTGATGTCTATCACTGGGGCATCATGCAGCAGAGATGTTGCATGATGTCCCACCCAGTCACATTATCCTGACACCAGTCATAACACTAACCTCTTAAGGCTGAACGTCAAGTCGGGCAGCAGTTAGTACCAATTTGTAAGTCTTTGATATGACTCAGCCAGGGGTCGGACCCACGACCTCCTGCTTCCGCAGCAGACGCACTAGCCACTAGGCCACCATAGCGGTTAGGGTGGGGTGGTGTCAAGTTAAGTTTCACAGCAATCATTTAAGTATTTTTGGAGTCATTTGTTGTGATAACAATCCTATGTTAATGGATGAACAGGTGAGAGACATTTGATAATGCACAATGGACAACATGTCATCCCATAAGCTCTTCTGTTCTCAGACCAATAGAGATAAAAATGGGGGAATTTTCCAAGTCATGATGACAAGATATGAACTAATGGTAATGTTGGCTATTTATTGGTTTTAGTGTGTGAGTTTGTTTATATATCAAACACACAATTTATGCCATGGACAAAATTTTATCCCAAGAAAGTATGCCTGTAACAGAAATCATACAGGATGAATACTTCATGTGAAATCTTACATTTAATATCAGATTAATGTGACTAACCATGCAGGGACGTGACAATTCATTATCTATTTTATAATGTCCAGTCAGACATCTGTTAGTAGAATTCAGTTTTATCAAAAGTATTGCAAATGGCATATCATACAAGTAACCTCAATGCCCATCAACAGTAAAATTATTTGGAAAATGTAAGGACCGAATTACACTGTGTTCCCTTTCACATTCAAGAATGAACAATTACTGAAAAAATGAATTTCAATGTAGGGACCCTAAGAAAGAAATTTTTTCAAGTACTCTATCTCTTGTTTAAAATAATGAGAAATATTAAGACAAGAATTTAATCCATGTTCATTTATATTAACAGAGGAGAAATAAAGAAACAATCCCAAAGCCTTTAAAAAAATATAGAATGATAGGGTAAGACAACAAAAAAGATCCAGTGGTTTGCAAAGAAACTTGTACACTCCACTAAACTACTTGGGAAATTAATGTAAATGTAAAACATGACAACGTATGGACAGAGAGATAAGCATGAGACATAAATCATATTAACTGTGCATCAAAGAAAAGCTGTGAATTCTTCTAGTTCTGACGATGCAAGTCCTTTCAAAAAAATGTCAATTACAGTACAAAATCATCAAAAGAAGAAAAAGACTACATTGATATAATATTATATTCTGAATACATAATCTTAGCTCCATAGGGACAATTAAAAAGCAGGCTATATTTTGCATGAAGCTCTATAGCTCTGGCAAGGATCCTGTATATAAAATGTTCAAGATATCTACTTGAAGATTACTTTTCAAGAGGCTGCATGATTTTATCTGAATGAAACTACATATACTGTCTTCTTTTAGACATATTTAACTGTATATTTTGGATATGTAACTTACAAAGAAAAAATGTATAAAGACTGGTTCTGTATTCTTCAAACTATATGAGCAGAACTCATGTTAATCTTCCCAACATCATTAATATTTAACAAATGTAACTGATCTTAATGAATGTACTGATAACATAACCATCCAAAATGGCTAAAACCAACATTGAAATGTAACAAGTGTAACTTGCATTGCTAAATTTACTCTGCTATAACCAATTTTTTTCCCCTTTGCATTACTTTTGCTACCCACCTATAAAAATATATGTTTATGAAAATAGACAAATCTTATAAAATGTTCTCTGATGGATTTATGAAATACAAAGCAAATACATAAAATGGAGCAGAAGATAAGCATAACATAAAACCAAAATATAATCAAGCAACTCAATACACTGGATATCTCCTAACAATGTAGCGCAAGAACTGGTTCAAATATATTATTCATATATATTATCCATGTACATCAAGAGATATGCAGGGATAGAATTTACTGCTTGACTACTCACAACTGAGGAAAATCAGAATTAAGATTTCAAGGTATTGTTTCTTTATGTAAGTGTTAAAATTTCCAGTGATATATATCAGTTCAATAATACTATCCAGTGATATATATGCAATCTTTGATAATGCAATTCCTGATATATATATTTTCCAGCAATATATATCCAATCATTAATACTAACAAACAATGACATACACAAATACTTTAGCAACATACCTGTACATATTTTCTAGTCATAAAACACAACTCATTTTGATATTGATTAGATATGCTGCTAAGCATGTAAAATGAAAAAAAAAAACTGTTTTTGAAAGGGAAGCATGTTGATTCATTCATGCACAACAATAGTAGTTAGAAATACAGATACACTTCTGTGATTTTACATGTATCTTCATTTTTGGTTAAATCTGTAACCATGGAATTTCTGTAAGTATTTTCAGTATTTTAGGTTTTGCTTAAAATGTGATGTAGATGAAGTCAGGAATGTCAAGATTATTTTCTGAAAAAAAATGATGACAAGAAAAAATGATCTGGCTTAAATGCAGGCCTGGAGGTGTTCAAGAGCAAAACTGCCATTCTAATTTTAATTCTGGTATTGCTACAGGTGATGCTTAACAATCCTGACAAGAGCAAATCTAATTTCCTTTGACCATTTTGTCATCTGCACTGTATGTTTGTATATTTCTATACACAGACATTATTAAAATATACATTTTATGATGTGTTCAAGTATGAAAATATGAGCATAGATGAACATCTGGTTAACATGAAATGTGCTACACCATGAAATTATCCATTATGGCTCTTGCTCTTTTAACTTTCAATGTTCTCTCATCGTCTATGAGTAATTATCATAATAAATACGTTTCCTGAACTAATTTTCATTTTTTTTAAATCATATAAAAAACAACCTTAAATTGACATAAATTTGGTCTTTTCGGTCAAAAATTCAATATGAAAATATATTAAATCTTCTTTCATGTAGTGTAACTTTAGATATGTTACACAAATGGCCATCAAGATCTTTATATCGTAACTTGGCTGCTTACCACAACCTTTAATGTTGTCATTTGCCTGACATGATCTTTATTACTATAATGACTTTGGTTATTACTAATGTCAATTTCTTCCTGACAAAAAAATGTGTCCAGGCAGGTGCACAAGGTAAAAATATGACAAAATATTGTAAGATCCAAGTAGTTTTCTCAAGAGTTTCTTATCCTATCAGTCAGATGTGTTTCCTAAAGATTATCTAAAAGCAACGGAAAGTATTGATGCCTTACAGCACTAATATCATTTTCATATTAGACACGCAGTAATTGTTTTCTGGGGCTAACACAACTGGCCAAAGCCCCCTCCTCAATATGTGTTTCCAGTCAACTCACTATCCCCATTTTTCGTTGCTGACCCTAGCAATCACATTCTAACCCCAGGATAGAGGAATTTTTTAAAATTTAAAAAACCTCAAAATTGATTGCATGGATCTGATTCAGCTACAATTATTTGCCAGTCTTCAATACAATCAAGTACCACTGTCATAACACTGGGAGTGACTTTTCACTTTTATTCCATATTAAGGTAAACTATCCAACAATCTGTTTTATCTAACAATGTAGATGTATTTGATCAGCTGGAGAAATAATAGTTTTAAAAAAATAACTATTCCACAGACTGTGACCAGAATTTTGTTTAGGTTAATCTTAGCATATCACAGTACATATGCTGGAACTATACTTTAGTATAGAAGCTACAGTATTATTATCTGAAATATTTCTGTTCAAAACAGTAACTTTAGCAGAAGATATTTGACTTTAAAAACTTTTTTTTTATAAAAGGACAGAACTTTTAAATACCATTTCATACTCGCTAATATGTCATAGTTAACTCTCAACCTGACAACTGCATTCATTTCTCCTGCCACATGACAAAAAAAATTGACATTTGATATCCAATAATTATGTCCTTTCCTGCTTTTATTTAGAACAAGCTGAAGATTCATTTGTATTCTTCTCCACCACTTATTAAAATTTTTTTATGAGGCTTATTTTGTCCTTACATCTTGAACATGTATATTGGTTGCTGGATGCAAATTTTAAACAATTTGATTTAAAAAAAACAGCTTGACCATGCAGATGATAAGCATGAACAAATATGTGCAGTTTAAAGCATCTGAGGTTCTAATGTTAAGTTAGTCTGGTTTACTTATTAACCCCATTTGTGCCAATATGAAACCCAGATCCAAATAAAACATAGATGAGCCCATTATCCGGATTTTACCCAAACAATAAAAGTTCCGTACTTTTTCGTTTTATTTTTTATGTCAGGATTCTAAGGAACCTTTTCAAAGATCTTACAGCAAAATTATAAGGGCTGGCAGGTCCGCATTATGTGACAGAAAATGAAGGTTTGTCCTGATTGCAGTTAGACCAGATTTATAAGTGAATATATAAATGGTAAATGTCACTCTAGACACTTCTGTTGCTCCTTTCAGAAAATGACATCTAAGTATTGACAATGTATCAGGTTTTCAGACACTATCTTTATCTGGATGGTCAAAAAAGTTCCAATAATCGCTTGTACATACATACTATTTCCAGGGAGACTTACTGTTTGGGGATAGGAAAGTGGACGTAGTCTGTCGTAGTCCTCCTGACCTGCTGTGTCCCACAATCCTAAGTTGATTGGTTTACCATCCACCATCACATTGGCCGAGTAATTATCAAACCTGAGTAGTAACAAATTTGCGTTAAACTGATGAAAACATACACGTTAATGTATTCTGACTTCAGTTTCATGGCTGTATATATTTTTTCAACTCTCAATGCAACACAGCATCACACAGACAAGATAAATTGTATTAAGGGATTTCTTACAAATTCTTTATTTTGAATGTTTAAACATTTAATTTTGTAACTGGACATTTTGTATTATGCTGAGCTGGTTTCAACTACATTATGTATGCCATGAATAGGGTTGGTGGGTGGGGTATTGTCTTTGAAACATCAGGCTTCTTTTAAAGCCAAACATTTAAAATAGTTGACAAATGACCAGATGCAAAACAGAAGATACCTGGCCTAATAATCTGACTGTCCTGCTCAAAAGAAACATATGGCATGCGACTTGACAAACATGGAGACATTATTTGGGATCAACTCCTTGCCTAATGATTTGTCCGGAAAAAAAATTCTGTGACAAAGGCATGCTTTGGTTTTACTTTCTCCTGAAATGCATACATTTCATGGTGCAGTGCAAAGTTCCACTGCCACACAATTTACTCAGCAGGGTCTTATAGAGAGTAGCTTTAATGATAAACCAAAGATAGATGATTTTTCAGGTGCCTTAACATTTCTAAATGCTGCATGAATCAAATTTACGAGGGTAGGCAAAAAAAGGGCCTGAACAGCTGTAAATCATGTTAACACTAGAAATCATACTCAATCAAGGGCTTATTGCTATAAAGGTAGATTCCAAATCTGACATGTATAAAAAAAAATCTTTGTAAAATTATGATAGTGAAACTAAAGTTGAGAAGAAAGGGCAATCATTGCCAGAACTCTTCCAAATGACAGCAAGGAATAATAAAATAAACTCATTCAACTGTTTTCAAAATTTGGATAAAATCCAACAACATTCTATAAATTGATGCTGTAAAAATCGAAGTTGGGAGGATTGGAAATCAATAAGAATAAGTTCTGTAAATAATGTCTTAGAATGAAGGACATCAAACTCAGTGAAGGTATTATCAACACAAAACCACCTGCCACATTTGTTTGAAAACCAACCAAATCTGGGAAAAAGTTATGCTGCAGAAACACATGTAAGGAGGATGAAACACAACAAGCCATGATTACATATACTCTGAGAAATGGAAAATGAACTCTATCAAGGTTTCATCAATATAACACTGCATGTTAAAACTGGTTGAAATCCAACAATCCATGGTGTGAAGTTACATTGTGAAAAAAGGCTAAAACTCTGGATACATGTGACTAAAGTTTATTTTTAAGTACAATACTTACACAGTAGGAATATATTCCCCTGGGAAGGCATTGGTGGTATAGCTGATCAGAAGACAGGTCTTACCAACAGCACTACAAAGGGAAAGAAAGAAACAGATTACAACCATGTCATACATCTTCTGTAGATTGAATTAAAACATGAAAAATGTTCATTTCAAACACTTCAAAAAAGGAGTGAACGCTAAAACGCTTGTCCAAGCAAGAAAATGGTCCATTAAATAAAGCCAAATACAAATTCATTTTTTCAATAATTTGGTTATATGTAACTGGAGAAAAATGATTTTATTATAACTGTGATGGAGCGGGTATACAGTGGTGATGTTTAATCACCAAAGATTTTGCATTTGTCTTCTCAGTAACAATATTTATATGGTTAGGAAGAGATTCTAATTTTCCCCCATGAAATTTACCCTAAATATGCTTTACATATTAAAATGGGGTACTTTAACTACAAAGACATCTGAGCTACATGAAATACAATTATATACTGAAAGTAATTTCTACATCAAATTCATGTAAAGGCTTTTGACAGCTTGATCTGGACAGCTGTTAGCAATCAGCTTATTTTTTTTTTTTCCAAAACAATGAAAAGCAAAAGTTCTATTAAATACATGTCGAGATGTCAAAATTTTGGGCAATTTCTACCATGTACCTGTCAATTCTAATGATTGGTTACCTGGGTACCTGGTCAAAGGGAAATTGTATATAATGTGAACAGGAACTACTTAACTTTGTTGTAGGTTCAAACATACCAACCCCCTAGAGAGGTATAGGTGCAATTTATTAGTAATATAAGTGGAAAAAAACATCTGTAATCAGAGCATAAAAAGAGCAATCTTTATATCACATGCCATAACTGTATGAAAAACAAATATTTTATTTAATGTACATGGTTTGGTGCTATTTACCTGGATTTGCAGTTAAAATGTTTGTCACAACTAAATCCAGGTGGATTAGTATTTTAATACAGACACAAAAGAAACTGAAACATTATTTATGCACAACACTCGCTTTATCTACATGTCTACAGTAAACTTACATGTGAACAGCAGCCCTGACTTAAACAGCTAATGCTTGCTCCACAGCCACAAACTTTAGGCAAAAATGGCATTTAGTTAAACCAAACATTTATATTGTGCTTTTTCTTTTAATTTAACAGTAGTGTGCATTACAATTTTATTTTGTCTAATATTTTGTAATCAGTACGTCACCATTGACAAAATGTATTAAACTAGTTAATGTCATCAGATCTCAAAACAAGTTGATTTAAGTTGGTGCATGAACCATGGACAAGTTTTAGACATAAATGTTGATTTTTAAATAGGTCACGCAAGAAAGAAGAGAAGTGTCCTCCCTTTATTATTATATAGTACATGTATGCCGAGTAATTTGTAAGCAACCATACAAGCCCCTGAGATGACGAATAAATGCACAAACGACAAACCTCAAACTGTAATAATTAGTGTCTCTCAATCTGACGCTGGAATACCATTTTTTTCATGAATAAATGCACAAACGACAAACCTCAAACTGTAATAATTAGTGTGTCTCAATCTGACACTGGAATACCATTTTTTAAACAGGTACCCAGTTCTTCATTACACAGGTTAATATCAATGGGTGGGTACCAGAGTACCCCGTTGTTCATTACCGGTACCTCAGTAACCTGGGTTAAAATCAATGGGTGGGTACATTAGTATCTGGGTACCCGTTGGCATCTTTAAATGTCTATTTTGCCTATTAAAATTCCTATGTTTCTGTGATCAACCTTGGAGTTCCAGATACATGAATATTGAGGTCTAAAGCCATCTATGTCAAAACTTTCTAAACCTAAGACTTACAACCATGACATTACTGATTTTTACCAGTGAAAAAGGCAAGATGGAAATGATAGTGTCTACACAAACATGCATCAGTTACTGGTTCTATTCTCTCATGTGCCATAGTGGAACTTTTGTAATTTCTACATAACTACATCAAAAAATCAAATAAGGACAAAATAAGTTGATGAACAAAGATGACTGTGCAATCATATATCCCAAATCTGAAATTACCTGGAAAAATAGTAGTAACGGACAAACAAAGGATTAACTGCACATTGAGTAGTGGATATCACTCAGTATGGCTGACCAACCTTTGGCTTTTTCTTTTTTGTGAGTACCGTAGGTGTTATATACTACAAGCAACTCTTTGAGATTTCTAATGATTAACTTACCATAAGGATTTCATTCAAAGTATGATTATGCTATGAAAATATGGCATACACAGACAGCATTTATAATTTGTTTATGTATTAATTAAATTAAGACTTGAAACATTCTAGTAACTACTTGGCAAACAATTAAATGGACAAAATTAAGTGTTCTCAAATCATTTTCAAAAGTTGGGCTTAAAACAATTGTGAGGCATATCTCTGATCTGAAGGTGACTATATGAAAATTGTTAAATAAATGAAGACAATGTGTTTACAAGTCCATGAGTTGTGAGTACATGTATAAATAAATCATCACAAACAGTCTTGATTTAAATTTCTCTCTTTCTCTCTTAACATGTAGCTATTACCAAAATCTTTTCTACCTATCCCTTAATTGATGTATGTCTGCTTTTGCTCTTCCAACTACATGTATATCTGCATGTGAACACTATCTAATCTACATCTATATCTACATGTATTATTTACATATATATTTTTTGATAACATGAACTATCTAGCAGTATATGGTTGTAAGGAGAAAACATCGATACAAAAGATACAAAAGTTTAAATAAACAAACGTGCTTTACTTAAAATACTGTAAACATTTTGTCTTATTGTTTTAGAATACTGTTTGGAGCAAGCTCAACTTTTTACAAGGGCAAGTTACATTTTTCACTCAGCTTGCCCTGGGCAATCTGATTTTTGGAATTTTTTTAAAATCCCTCCCATACCTATACAAACCATACAGTGGTAACACTTGTTATGATATATTTACCAGTGGCCTAGCTAGGTAAAAACAAACACATAACATAAATATATAAGGTTTTAAATATCTTGAATATCTTCCCAGCCCTGTCCATAACTGTCTACATAAAAAAACTGCCTAGCTACAAGGTCCATCCCTGTTGATTGATCATGTACATGTACCTAGTAGCATATACAGAAGTGGAAATTTATACTGATCTGTTTCACTCAGAATTTTGTTATGTTCTTTCTCAATAATATTTTATAAACGATTTTTGTGCACTGGTTATTATTCCATTCTATTTCCAAGACTCAGTCTGAAATTATTGAAAGCAGTAATAAAAAAAACTATCAAAAAGAGATTACAAAGGAATGCAATACTAGTTATGTTGACATGTACAATCAAGAACAATTCAACCTCATGACATGTATGTCAAATTCTTTCCAAAGTTTATTTTACAAGAATAATGGGACATTGTATATTAAAATAAAACAGATTACATAAATTTTTGTCACCTGACATGTATATGAATCACAGGACCCTATCCGAAAACTGACATTCTAACTTTTTAGTCATACGCAATGACTAGGCCTGTTACTTACTGTAGAGCATATTGCCTCAAGTTAAAAACAGTCAGTCAGGACAGTTCCTACATGCTTCAATTACTGTCATACTTCAACATTTTAAAATGTACAAAAACTGTTGATTGAAAATGTCACAAAAACATGCATCTTAAAACTAAAAAGATGCCAATTTGTAAAAACTAATTTCGACTGAGAAATGCATTTGATGTTATATTCTCTTATTATGCAACACTAATTTCTGGTGTTGTATAACAATCGCTTGTGTTATTTAAAAGATCAGCAAATTTTCAAAGCTAAATGTATTTATATAAATATAATTATTTATATTCAGAAAACAAAACTGACCATTTAACTTAAATTCAGCAAACATGTAAAGCCCTTGTTTTAATTTTTAACAAGTTTTTTTTTTTCCTTTCTAAAAGTTGAAACAATTGATATTATTTCAAGCTATATCCCCTCCCCTCCGTCTCTTTCTCTCTCAGTCTACAACCCCATTTCTCACCTATTTTTATTTTAATAATGGAATATCATGTAAAACCCAATAGTGATTTTTTCCCCCCAATTTGTTTCTCTCAAAACAGAATTTGATTAAAATTACTATATGTATCATTAAACTTGTTATATGTTGTGGAGCAACTAAATTCCATCATGAAACTTAGTTTCAGAAATGTGTACTTCCTCACTTGCAATACACATGTGAATGCTTTATAGAAGCAGTTGGTTCTGCACAAAGCAATAGATTTGCTGTTCATTCTCAATAAATGATATTTTATAAAACTGTCACTTGTCCTAGTTATTGTTATTTTCCCTTTAATGATCAAACTATTTCCAAAACAAATTAAATAATATAAAGTAGTATACAAATACCTTTCAACATATATTTATAAAATTACTGGATGCTCTCCCCTCGCAAGCTCCCAGCAATGTTAGCTGCTAATCTTTAAAGTGTCCCCCCAACCCAATGTCACCAAAAGTTTATAAAGGATTTTTTTATGTTTATGTTTCCCCCATAGTGTTGTTTTAGGTTTTAAAAGACCCTAAAAGAATTGGATAATTTTTTTAATTTAAATATATTTTTTAACTGGGGTTGATATTGCTATTCATGTCATATATAATCTGTACTGAATATTTCATAGTACACTAGTTTTGCTCAAAGTGTCATCTTAATTAAATTTACAGCCGATACCTATCCACACAACCTGGTCACAAAACAACACTTCCTGATCTAAAATAAACTTTTTAAGGATGATTTATTGAAAAATTAATTACATATATAGAGAGGCTTTCAATGAAATGAACGATGTAAACTTTCCTACCAATACTAACTACTGTACATGTATTTAACAACGACACATTTACATGCATCATTGAATCAAATCATATAAGGCTAACTCGTCAACTTAGTCAGCAGTTTATGAGTGTGGTGGCATGTGTGTGTGTGGAAAAATACACTGGCAACTCAGTATCATTAGGTATATTAAGGTCATACAAGTTACTCATGTTATAAGTGTGTGTGTGTGGGGGGGATCTTTGAGTTAGGGATGTTGCAATAAGTCTCGTAAAACTCACCCACATTTATGTGTAATAATAAATAATAATAATAATGACACCAGATGGCTTCTCACACATACATAGTAACCCCCATAGTCAAAATACATGAAATAAGCAATCAGTGACAACCAGATGTGTAGTACATTTAATGATTCATAGAAGCATTCATGAATACAAATAATGTACAGTTGTTTTCATTCTCATTTTAAAAACATCTCTGAAGCCACAGGATATATAGGGTTTGGAAGAAAGAAATAGAGTGGGCATTTCTAATCACAAATGGAATACTAATCAATAGCAAAGTTCCAGTTGGAAACTTTTGTTGAATAATTCCTTATTTGGTTTGGGAATTCAAAAGAGTTCTGACAAACATGGATTGCAGGTGGAGAGTATTAGCAGGTAGCATATACTAAAACAGTGATCCTAAATATTAAGGAATATTGTACATCTACTTCATTAACTTGGCTTTTCTCAACCGGTTTTTAATTGGTAATATTTTAAAATCTACTACCTAAATTTTCCTTTCTTTTTGTTTGGCTTTATATTAGCCCAAATGCTCTTTTCTGAAGATGCACTAGCTCATTTGAATTACAGATATTCCTCGACTTACGACCTATGCAACTTACGACCATTCGACTTTACGACCACAATCGCTAGCCGCGGCGTACAACAGTGCCTACCACAGCTTCCGGCAGCACTACCATCTCCGCGTGTACCATTTCAACTGTTATCCCAGCTGCCTCTTGCTCTCAGATACTCCACACACACACACTCGCTCTCACTCACACACAAACACACATAGACTCGTTGTCTCCCACGCACAAACACATTCTCTCATTTACACATTATCGCTCACACCAACACACACAAACTCTCTCTCTTTCTCTCACACACACAATCTAGATATCACACAAAAACATCGATTTATCACAAACACACACTCTCTCGGACATACATTTGCTCTCTAACAGGCACACTCGCTCACACACATACTTGCTCGCACACACACTCAATCACACACACTTACTCTCTCTCTCTCTCACACACACACACACGATGAAGGTGTAATATTCTGGTGATCTATCAAGAATACATTAGTTGAGACCAGAAAACCATTAATCAGAATTATGGAGACATGCGCATGTCATATCGCCATACGAACGTGTTCGGTAGCCACCGCGCATCCACAGTTACTCGCAGTAACAAACCTGACGAATGTAAAAATAAGAAACAAAATGGTGTAGAGATAATACAAATGGCATAAAATGAACAAAGAAAATGATGATATATACAGTATAACAATATTGAAAGAAAATTATGATAAAATACTACTTAAAGATTTTTTATAACATCATTTCACAGTACTGTACATATAGCCTACTCTACTTACGACCAAATCGTGTTACGACCGGTCTGTCGGAACCAATCGTGGTCGTAAGTCGAGGACTACCTGTACACCATACTGTATTACTGCAATTGTGAGCTTGATGAGGAATGCTGCAACAAGACTGTCATATATGTGCATATAAAATAGCTAATGATAAGAAATCACATTATAACTGGCTCCAACATTCCAGGAACTAAGATTAGGTCAAGTAGTACCTGCAATAATGACAAAATCTAAGCAATTCATGTTATCCATGACCATGAATAGTCTTTATGAAAAGAGGCAGTGGACAGCAGCTTGACCAGTACACATACTACCAAATTAACTGAAGCATCAGTTTAAAAAAAAAAAGAAAGACATAAAGGTACATTTGAATCAGCTGATCACATGACATTACCACAGTCTAAGCCAAACATGGGTAAATTGCTTGTTGTAATCTTAGCACTCTTACACTCCAAATGTTTAGTGCAGATTTGAGACTGATGTCAAAATGACAGAGAAAATGAGTTATGAACAACAGGTACATTGTAAAAGGACTGCTCACCAAATTTTTTTGGGCAGAACATTAAATAGAAGTACTTTTGTTTGGAAACCCCATCCCCCCATGTTTGGAAATCATGGACATTCAGAACTATGATTTAAAATACTGGAAATCCAAGTCAGTGTAGCTGTTGCTGATCGGTGTAATACAATTTTTCATCACATGACAGCCTTTATATGGTGATCAAAATATTTGGTGGAGGATGAACCCATAAAAATCCTGGGAAGCTACTAGCAAGATTTCTCACATTTTCACGTTGGCAGCAAACCACCTGGACAAAGGTAAGTGACTTGTAAAGACCACTTGGCCACCCTGGGCCCCTCCAGCTCAATGTCTTATGAATAAAAGATGTATTATAATAATATCTCCTAAGTAATAAATGTGGCTGCCATGCTGAGGTATAAAAAAGTGCATATCATGAAATCTATGACCTTTACAGCAAAACTAATATTATTGGCAAGAAACTGACAGTAACCAGGTTTCACTGCTATCTTAAAAATCAATTGGGGCAAAAGTGCAGAAATAGGGCTAAACAACTGACCAGTGAGGTCTCAAGATGCAACGTTGAGAGTGACCTATGAGATACCATCAAACTGAGAAGTACAAGTGTAAGAAAGCTCATCCCTTTATCTCAAATTGCTTTTATATCAAAATAAAGCAGAAACAAAAGATACCTTGAAATACTGAGCTGCGACCCTGACCTTAATAAGCACTTAAATGTAAAATACAATAACAATCTTCATCAATTGACAATATGTAAATAAAACTTCATCTGTTAATCATTCAAAATCATACAAGATCTCTGCCCCATAATGATAATCAATTATTTATACAGTATTTCACGTACTCTGAAGATTTTTTTCTATGTGCGAATGAATATAAAAAAATTTGGGAGCCATGCCATGACCGCTTTATATCTAAATTTGTGTTTTGGTGGAGGTCCATTGTATAATTGTATGTATATTATATGCATCTCATAGAAAGTATTAAAAAAAAACCAATGCAAACAATTAGAACCTGGTCTTGTAGCGAAAAAAGTTTAACCTTGAATTAATGTACCAATAAGATTCCAAACAAGATTTTTCAAACAACCTAATAATCTCCATAAGACATCTGGTTAAAAAATACATAATTTTAAAACATTTTCAAAAGAGTTGATTTAAATTTTGACAAAAGACCTTCCAAAATTATTTGTTTGTTTGTTCGTTTGATTAGGATTTTTAACGTTGCTTTAACAATTTTTCAGTCATCGCCACTGCAGTGAGGCAGTTTAGTGATCTCTATCACTTGGACATCATGCCACAGACATGTAGCATTATGTCCCACCCAGTCATTCACCTGACACCAGGCTGACCCGTCCTAACACTAACCTCTTAATGCTGAGCGCCAAGGTAAGCAGCTATGCTTTGCCACCACCATGTTGGCCTCTTGTGATGCTATATTGGTTTTCATACCTTCCATGTAAGGAAAGATATGGATATGGAGCTGACTTTGAAAATAAAAGTCTACTAGACGAAACTAATCCACTGGGCGTCTGGATTGACTCAGCATGCATGTTTATTGCAAGCGACCAAATGATCCATACTGCACCCATGGAATATCCTGGTTGGAACTCAATAAATTTAACTCATGATAATTACTCAAGACAGAGTATAGTTTTAACTAGAGACAATATTATACCTTAATATACCCAGGGACATTCTTCCATTCCGATCTGTCAATGTCCTAAATTCAACTTCCTACCATATATTTATAATTATTGGGGGACAAAGGTACATAAAATGCTTCCCCCCCATGCCACTTAACCAAGGTGCATAATTGAGGAGGATACATGTATATATATATATATATATATATATATATATATATATATATATATATATTTATATTTTCAACTGGAAAGCAAGATTCAGGAAGTTTGATACTATGACAGAACTTATCTGTACTTGAGTATCAATGGGCTGCTGACTTCCTGGATTATCCAAGTAATGTACAACTACGAAAACTATACCCAATATAAGTCAAGTCCAATGTAAACAACCAAGACCCTGAGGCACTGCAAGATCAGGGTCAATGTATTTAGTTGTACTGATTACTCCTAACAAACTGTGCACGCGTCTGTAAAGTATGCAGCTGAGCTTGACTTGTAAATAAAAAAACAAATGGCTGATTTTTCCATTTATCTTGATTCTAATTCATGGAAAGATTCATGAAAGATCACAAATCCTGCAATGAGCTCAGATTTATATATTCATGCAGAGGCATAGCAAAAAGGGGTGGGGGGCAGAGGTGATGTAGATCTACAATTGACAAATTAGCTCTTATGCTATTCTTATTCAGCAGTCTTTCTTGTAAGAATTTTCTTAAATTATTATGATGACTGGAACTAGAGATGATAATATAAATGACAAACAACTTTTTATTGCTTTATTTTAATTTTATAATTTTATTGTACTGGAAATGCACAATCCATCTACGAGAAGGCATAAGATAATTCAGCGAAAAAGTCCAATAGTTATGCCATAAAGACAATGGATGGCATGTATACTTCCAGTTTATCAACAAGAGTTGACTGTTATATGAAGGTAACTGTATCCTTACTTATGAATCAATGGGCTCTACCATACAGTACTAAGCGTTCAAAGTGTATGATGACTAGGGTTGTAAAAAACCATGGAAAACTGACCCGGGTACCTGTTGTGCCATTTACCAGCAACGGTCCCTCTAAGCGAATGGTAAGTGCGCGTGCAGTGCTCACTGCACTGTGCAAGCATTACGCTAGCGAGCAAAATTTAACTTTGGATTGAGCGAAAATTGAAAATTCAGCTGCGCAGGGATGTCTGAGCAGCTGCGCACGCGCAGCGTAGAGGGAACATTGTTTACCAGGTACTTGTTAGACTACCATACAGTACTAAGCATTCAAAGTGTATGATGACTAGGGCTGTAAAAAACCATGGAAAACTTACCCGGGAACCTGTTGTGCCATTTACCATGTACTCGTTAGAACATGAAAGACATGTAGAACCCTAGACCCAACAAATTGTTCTCCGCCTTTTTTTGTTAAATATTTAGACTGCCAGCAGAGACCAAATGTGTAATGCACTACTCGGTCTGAAGCGTCTGCACCATGGTAGCTGCGAATGATCGGAGCGCACGCTATTAATTAATGAATTTATTTAGACTAACCTTTGTACAAAGACACATACATGCCAACCATTATTGATTTTGGCGTAATCATTCCACCTTCCAAAAATTTCATTTTTTTTAACATTCCATTAATCCCACAGACCGTATTTTACAAAAGAGTGCTTTACGTAACTATAATATAAAAGTATGCATGTCCGTGGACTTGCACTTTCCTAACAATATCATGTTCTATTTATAGCAAACCTTGTTTTACTTTCCTTAGAATTCTATTTATAGCATATGTATAGCTTAGTGAGGAGAAAACTGACTAGTTTTCGAATTTTAATCTTTATGCATAGATTCTTTCTAATTCAATATTTAGTGCAGACCAGTCTAAAGGTATTTGGCGCTAAAAAAATATATTTGATGACACTGTGTATATTTAGTATAGGCTTCATACACAATTCTTTCTAACCACAGATAGCTCATGAAACTTTTCAGGTTTGGATTGCATTCTGTATTATAAACTGGTCAATCAGAATTCTGAACTGTTTTTAGCATGCTATTCAATGTCAAAATTCAGTGCTATAACTGGCATATATATATATAGATAAAAAAAAGCAATATTTAATAACATACAAATTTATAGCTGATAAGAATGATAGAGATAAATGGTCTAAGCAATGCCCCCCCCCCCCCCGAGTAACTTTTTTTTTTTTGAATTTCAGTATGACAGAACTAGTTCTATGTTCCAGTTTTAGAACAATTTCAAGAAAAATAACCACAATCACTATAAATATTCTGATATTTATTAACAGTTCTTGCTAAAATATTGTATACATTCATCTAAAAACAAAATTATACAGCAATTAAGATATACTTCTATCATTAAACATATTTTAGCATATGAAACCATTTCTGAATTACAGGACCTTTTCCTTTATAACCTAAATTTGTTTTACCAATGTTTAAACCACTTTTTCTTTACGAGTGGTCTGTTTTTTATCACTTCTTTCAGTTAGGGCCTAACTGGAAATCTCCTTGGACATTTGCTTCGGCTGAATATCCAGTTTTTTTGGTACTATTCATAAGTATTCGCCTCGAATAAGTAAAATAATTCAATAAATATCAAACTTTTTTTAAAAAAGTGTTTTAATACATAATAATTTTAGTTAATAATAAAAATTTTCAACTTGTAGGCGATATATACGGTATACGAAAAGTTTAAGCTTCACATACGATAATGAAACAAATGGTACTCTCCGAAGTCGCACCTACTACTTGGTTTATGCCCGGATTCGGCAAATAGTACATCCAAATACTCGGATTCAGTACTCAGTGAAAATTATCTACTCGGTTAAGCTCTACTTTCAGTTACAGAAAATATTTTCTCCAACCTTAAATTTTGTCGCTTTTTAGTTGGCAGTTCATCCATTATTAACCCTTTCAGCCCCAAGAAACTTTTCAGTAACACTGTTACTGTGCCCCAGCCACACTAAGCTGTGACTAGCTGCTTGTGCCCCAGAGTGGAAAAGTTTTGGAGATTACATGCACATGCTTTCACATTTACTTTAATTTCTCTTATTATATCCAATATTAATCCATGATAATTTCACCAATTAATCCAAATTAATTTGTCTACACAGTGATGTATTTTTCTTTCTATTTTTCCAAGTCTTTCACAATTTATTTATACATTATTTTACAAATATACATTATTTTACAAAATTATGTGCAACATTGTTAGGAATATCACATCATCAGCAGTTAAGTCCATGAAAATAAACCAGGAAAATTTAATATGTGATATGGTTTGAAACAATTTGTACATACATTATTTGTCAATGTTCACATCCAGTTTTTGGTTAAGATAGAACTTTGTTCAATAAACACATTTTGCAGGTTGGATATTACCTTTGTTTGGTGATACCAATGTGCATTTTTAGGCATATGGATTGGTTTCGGTTGCGATGTCCGTGTACAGTTTCTCCGGAAATAATAATAAGTGAAAAAAGATAGATTTCTCTTTTTTCCTTGTCTGTTTGTCATTGTATGTTGTAGGTCCAGGATTCATTCCACTAAAATCATTGATTTGGATAGACACAAGACGATCGCTCCAATCTGCTAGATCGGCAGAAACTCTTTCATTTTCGCTATCAGCATCCGCTTTTTCTGACTATTTAATCTCAAGAATCTTCGATGTCCCATTCAAAATTTCGCAAATTAAACTATCGAAAATATCTCGCCTCTAATTACTCAATATTTTCAAGATCAAACACAAGAAGCTCATCATTCTCGCCCTCACCGCCATCAAAAACCACTCGTGCTTCCGCCATAATTTTATGATTTTTTTAAGAAAAAAAAAACACTTGTATTGAAACGGATCCCAAGTAGTAATCCTTAGTTTCGGAACATTTAAAGTTTGCCCAAACGAACGTAAATTCATTTCTGATTGGCTACAAGTGGGTCTGATGCTAGGAAAAGCACCATTTGTAACCAATCAGAGACTTTCTTTCGACCATACATTCAGACCGCCGAGCAGCGGTACCGGCCATTGAATGCAGACGAAAAATTTCACGAAAAGGCGGTATCGACCGTTGAATGCAGAAACTGCATTACGCGTACAGGCGGGTTCGGGGCCCAATGAGTTAAGGTTCTATGTGTTAAAAGTATTAGTGCTCACTTGTAACTAATATCGAAGGTTTGGGCATAACCGATTAAGCAGCAGAGAGGGTGAACCCTACAACTTTCCGAGCGTCGATTCGGAAATCTGAGGCTTCCACCAAATAGTAAAAAAAATGGCGTCTATTCGATAAAATAAGATTTCCTTATATACGCCAACGTCGTTGTCATTCACCCTCTCTGCTGCTAGTGATTTCATCACTGGGTTAACAAAAAATAATAAATGATTTCAACCAAATATTTGATCGAGTCTTTAGGACGAAAATCCTTTGTTGAAAATCGAAGATTTTTAGGATTTCACAAACAAACTAATCGCTAACACCTCTTCTTGTAAATCAATCAGATTATTTGACTGGTCGGTGAGTTTGAAATTAATTCTCGTTAACGAATTATTATGGCATCGCATATAGACAGGATTAATTGGGTTTTCAATTATTAAAAACCCTGGAGGAGCTGTTGGTGCAAACGAATAAAGAATATATCCCTGCTGAGCTTGATTTGATTGCTCTAGATTAATTTGATAGCTTCCTTCAATTGCATCACATACTAAATTGAGCGCAATCACCGTTGAAATATTCACATTATGAGGGGCAATATGCCTACCACCACCATCTGGATCATTATTATACCTGAAGAGGACAGTTGAATCTGATTTTTGTAGTGCCTTGATATCGGTTTTAACAATTCTTGCTAGTTCATCAGCGTTGTATTTGGGAAACTTGAAATTACGCAGATTATCCTCTGTGATATTGTAATCGGTTAGGAATCGTTGTTTATTGTCGCTGTTGTCATTAATTATTGTTTGAATAATTAGTTCATAGATATATTTCATGTCCGATATAAGCTGATTTATTATTTCAACGTGTTTTTGCGATTTTGTTTTCCGTAGTTGTTCTAGTTGTGTGTCATATAATTGTTTAATCTCATTAAAATAACCACGGACGTCAGTTAGCGTAAATGAAATAGTAACAGATGAGTCGGTTGTTCTTTTAATGATAAAATCCCATTGCAATGTTTCTTTGTTGGTAAATATAAATCTATCGGTGATTCTTCCTTTTCTTATATCAGATAAATTATCTCGATAACTGGGATTGATTTCATGATATGATTGTATGTCCGTGGTTAAGTCGGTGGCGGATTTTTCCGGTGGTTTTTCAGGCCATCCTAACACTGTTCTTAACGAGCTGTTATATATATCTACAATGTATCCCTCTGTGCTTATTTCGATCGACGACGAGAGTGTCGGTTGATGAAGATTAATAGCTATTCTTGATTCTTTTCCAGTGATTGATTTTATTCTACGCTGAATTTCAGCATTGATTTGCTTAATTTGGTACGACCCAGTTGGTAACGAAACTGTTTCCCACTCTGGAGTACCATCGGGTTTATTCTTATACGAGAACACCAGTGTGTTATTGGGTTGCTGACCATTAAATGCAACCGATCTGATATTAGGCCAACTGTGATACACTCGTAGTTTTGCTAGCGCTATCTCCTTCACTGGGACCGGAGAGGGGAAATTCACACTGAATTCTGGATTCGTTGATGTTATTGATATCATACTCGTTTGTACTGGGTTCGTGTTCTCCACTATTCGTTGAAGTAATTCCATCGGTGTCGTCATCGTTGCTATACTCATGATTTATTTCTAATTTTGGTATCGAGGAATCATAAATACTGACCATCACTGAGAACTCACAATCTGGTAATGTTGATATTATTGAGATCATTTTTTGTTTTTTTGGGTTCGTGTTTTCTGATTCCATCGGTGTTGTCATTGTTATTATATTCATGTTGTCGCTCTAATTTCGATATCGCGGAATCAAAAATACTGACCATCGCTGAGAATTCACTATCTGATATAATCGTATTATCGAGTGACGACGATATCATCAATGATAATTGCGAGTATGCGGTTGATGCAATATGAAATTGAAGTAAGTAATTCTGCAGTTTACTCTGGCTGCATGATGATATCTTTTTTGCTATCCCGGTTGATATACCCCCGATTGTAGCCACCGCAGAAATGCAAATTGGAACTACGACCGGGGCAATCATTGTAACCGATGCAAGTATTATTCCGGCGCCAGTGAGAACGCTTGACACCGAGTACATAGCAACATCAATTGCGGTGATTCTTCGTCGGTATTTTTTCATTTTTCTTTGATACTCCTCAGTGAGGGTTTTGAGTCTAGTCTGAAATTCTCTGACCTGATCATAGCGACATTGCGTCGATGACAAAGTCATTGTTGTTATTTTAAACCCGCTAGTGTTTTCAATTATTTGCCATCGTTAGCGGGAATTGCTAGTACTTCAGTCGGAAAAATGAGCTACGAGTTCTAAACACCAGGCTATTTTTGATCTAATGGTGGAGCTATCAACCGCGACGACATTAAAGCTTTTTTTGCGACCATCCATAATTAACGTCGCGGTGCCACCAGAGTAGGTTTTACCGTCCGCGATCATATTAAATTGATCGATAGAGATCCACGTTAGCCTGTAGATACCATCGGCCCATGTTGGCTTGTAGTCAGGGCCCGCTATGCCGGGGAGACCCAAGATACCGATGGATAATGTAGTATAACCGTCTCTTATCCAATCCATGGTTCCATGATTAACCGTATACACGATATTTTTAACGCCTATGTGGCTATGCGGAATCTTTACCTTTTCATATATTTCTTTCAGTTTAAGAAGATCGTCGTAAATATCGAGATAATTTACCGTGATTCTGGTAGGATCTATTACCTTCCTTGGCTCCCTGTCAGAAAAGAATGAAAGCAGAAGTTCGTTGATTCTAATCCATCCTTGGATTTTAATATGGTTGTCGATGTTAGAAAATTTCGTCGTGATATCTTGGAGGCTACTGCCCTCAAAGAACTTATTAACAATATCGCTGATGCGTTTTTGTTCGTCAAACGCGCTTTTAATTTCCGCGAGAGTCATGCCTGTCAACGATGTGGTTTCAGACACAGGTGTTCTCCCTAAAAATTTATCCACGATGGTATTAAGTGTTGTTTGTCTCACCATAAACATATTAATATCTTTGAGAGTCATTGTAGATGTAACCGGGACACCAAAGAAATTATTAGCGATGTAGGCATTGTGAGTGTGCTTGCCGATAAACTCACTGATTTCAGCGAGAGTCGAGTCTGCCACAGGTGGTGATCCAAAGAATCTACCAACAATGTCATTAGTGGGTTTTTGATCTTCTATTAGTTTAGAAATCTCGAGATAATTTGCCTTGATTTCATTTTCATTCATCATCCTTCCCGCGTCCTTGTTAGCGAAGAATAGCGATAGATAGTTTTTAATTTCAGCGAGAGTCATGCCAACCACAAGCGGGGTTCCAAAAAATTTATGTACGACATTTTTGCGAAAACTATTATAACCTCGTATATGATCATCCAGCTCACGGCCGTGGGTGGTAATCGTGTTGTCGTGGGCGGCAATCTTGTTGTCGTGGGTGGCAATCGTGTTGTCGTGGGTGGCAATCGCGTCGGTGATCGTAGACACAAGTGCGCCTGGTTTAAGTTGTCCATCGTTGGAATACAGTGCAATAGAGTTTTCAGCGGCAGCGCGATGCCGTATCAAAATGTCATTCACGGATATATTACTGCTTTTCAATTTACCCTGGCGATCTTGAAATACAACTATTTCGTTCGGGTCAACACTTGTTAAATTTAACGTCTCAGCGATTTCATCTTCTATTATTTTTTTTACATCCTCGATAGAACCCGCAGATGTTTCCTCGGTGGGTTCCAACATTGACAGAGGTTGTCCCCAAATATCGATCATTATTGTTAGCGTAACTTGTGTTTTCAATTTATTGATCCTTGTAATTTCCCACTCGTGTATTCGTTTACAATAATATGAGGTGGTTTCCACGGAGATCCAAAGGATTTTAATGAAATCTCCGCGAGGACATTTAATACTTCACGGCCGCATATCGGTGGATCATTTAATTGTTGTGTTGGCAGCGTGGAATAAAAAATCGGAAACCCTTTGAGTTTCATCGAGGAATTTATATACCGCATAAACTCGCTTGGCGGAGCTAACCCATATGAATCGAAATAGACAATCCCACGTGGATCAATCGCGTATGCAACCCAGTGAGTTCCCGATCCGCTGCTGTTATCAAGATTGATGATACCGGTTTCAACGTTATTTGGTTTTCTCGGTAATTGATCTCTCATAAAAACACCTCTGAAATTTTTAATCGCTAGTTTTTTAGCAGCATCAATTAAATCAAAATTGGACATAGGAACCATAGGTCCCTCAACTATAGGTTCCTCAACAATTGGGTTTTCAACTAATAAACCGTTCCTGGTATTTTTCTTAGACCCGATCCGTTTACGGATTTGCCGCTGTACCATGAATACGGGGTTCCTGGTAGGTACAACCCCTTTCCCTTTTTTTTATACCCGGATCCACTTGTGGATCTACCGCGAGCGGATCCACCAGTTGCCTTTTTCAACGCCATCCCTGCTGCGGTCCCAACGGCTCCCAACGCTGCCGCCTTCGCCACCGCTGGGGCAGCCGCTGCAATCAATGCTGGTATTGCGGCTAACAATGGAAATATACCACCTGATTTTATCATGTTCGCGACTGCAGCTTTCGAAAATTCTATTTGAACTCCTCGCTTATTTTTCATTGCATCATTGAAATGTTTTATTTGACGATCCGTTAATGATATTTTATGTGTACCTCCGGACATCTGCGCTGGTTTTAACGTTATTGTTGTTCCACATTCCTTAGCGGATTTTGATTTTAATTTCTTGACCTGACCATCAGTCAGCTTGACACTAACAACACTATATGGCATTTTATTGTAAAACACATTTATTCTTTCAATTGATCTAATTGGGGAAATCCTATGGAAACTTTTCAAGTTTCATTTACAGATTTTCCACTGGTGCATCAACAAGTCTCATTCGTCCGCCAGCCCCTTCTAACAACATTGATTTGTCGCTGAGAATAACAGCAACCGCTCTATAATCAACACCACCAGGATCTATACGAGCCCTAAAATGTATATCAACAACGGATTGCCTTGTTAAATCAAGATGTTCCAGTGAAAAGTAATAAATTGGATACAAGTTCTTAAAATCGAGCTGAGATATTTGCAAACCAGTATCAACATTTTGATCACGACCCATATATGACATCATCCGATGATACACACGTGCTATTTGGTTGTTTCCGTAATTAAGCTGTATATCCTCAGATGGTTCTTGTTGTCCGTTTATTCTCAGTGAAACCTCACTTACCCCTAACCGATCAAATATCATATGACTGCGTTCTTGGGAACCTAATCGATTCCGATTCTGCAGCGCTATAAATATATGACGTGGAGCTGAAACGCCTTGTTTTGATGCCAGGTGCCATGTAAATGTACCATTAACATTATCCTCTTTAGCATCAGTCGTTGTTGTTAGCCAACTTAGCAATGATTTACCACCGGTTTCCATAAACGAAAGTAGCCGCTCTTCCGTGGTAATTGATGGAGTCATTACTGGCATCCATAATACTATTTTACTCAAAACAACTTTACCTTCATTGGCACCAGTACGCCAAATTGCATCATTGTCATTGCCTTTTCGCACTAATGCGATTGTGTGTTTGGCTCCATAGATGACTTTTCTGACATTTCTGCAGAATCCAAATATGTGATGGAGTGGAATCGCACATGAAAACTTTTTCTCTTGTCCTTCCAATGCTAATTTTCGTGTTGCAAATCCTAAATTGAAATTACCATTAACACCTCCGAGAATATCAAACGCAGTTCCGGGTCTAGCTCGACGTTCTGGATTAGTTGCTTCTCGTTGATTATCAACTGAAGTGTCTTGCGGTGTTAACACTTTAATGTATTGAAGGTGGTCAGCGTTATCAGAGGTATCCTTTGCAAACATCATAGATGGACCAGCCGATCTTGTATAATCATCGGAGTATCTTGCTAGTCCGATTATTGTTGTTGCAACATCAACCTCGCGGTCTATTGATTCAATTTCTTTTCCATCAATGAGATATCTTGCACTTTCAAATAACGCCATTATACCGTTGTTGACGAAACCAACTCGGATATTTGAATCATTTGCATATGGGGTATCAGCTGCATCATTTGTTACAAGTTTTCCTTCTACTTCAATAAATGCTTCACATGGTAAAAAGTATTTACTGGTATCTTGAACTTGAAGTTCAATTCGCGATCGTAGGTCGGGTTGTATTGCATGATAGGAATAGTATTGATAATCGCGGACGGAATCATCCTTGCGCATTGGGGCTTCCATATCTAACGCGGGATCAGCTGTTCGTTGAAACATTTATAACATTACTAGCGTTTTCAATTGTGAAACTCGAAGAGTTTAACGCTAGCATTTTCATCTTTGTAATCATCGTCGTTGAAAATTCCTCGAATTTCTTTTTTGTTTCAAACCACTTCCTGCTATCGCGTTCATGATAGCGCTATCTGTTACCGGTGGTGACGAAGTCAATTGCGCTAGTTTTTCTTCCACTGCGTTATTTATTGCTTTGCTGATTTTTGCAGGCATCACTGTAGTTGATGGCAGCACTAATGACGAAGTCATTCGTGGTTTCACCACTGACGAAGTCATCGATGACGAAGTCATTCGTGGTTTCTTTCGCACCAATGATGCTATTTTATCTTTCGCGGCAGAAAATGCCTTTCCTGCAAGATTTCCAACGAAATTGATTCCCTTATCACGGATAGCATCAATGGCTTTCATTGATAATTGTTTAGCTAACGGCGCCACCTTGGGAGCCATTCTTGTAAATAACCCCGCAATGGTATTGCCGAAACCATCTCCGTACCACGCGCGATAAACAGGCAATCGTGAGTTCACCACGTAGACGCTTACGGGTTTATCATGGTTGTAGTGTATAATCATCTTATTATAAAACTAGTAGTTTTTCAATTAGTGATCAATCGCTTACATCCATAAGATTTTCATCGTTGTGATTTTCAACTAATTCAGCAATAAGTTCTCGATATACATTAATGTCCATGATACCACCAGCAAATAATCGTCTACAGATATCAGCGGCCTCGTTAATTATCTCGACGGAGTTATTTCCGGCTCGTTTCCCTCCGATGAGAACCTCTAACCGTGATATATCACTGAGAATGTTACCAAGGCATGTCACGGTAGAGTCAAAGACATCCTTTGGATTTTTAATCGAATATCCTTTTCCGCTTGTTTTCTCAGTTGTACCAGTTTCATCATACTCTTCAATTCCCCTTCTAAATTCTTTATATCCCAATTCTCTTTTATTTAAACGGCCAACCCCCTTATTCGTTTTATACAACCAATCAGCCCATTCATCTCGGCTTATTCTACTGTTTTTATACTCGTCTTTTAAAAAGTCTTTTCTGGAATGAAAGCTTTGGGCGGCAAAATTTCCAAAAATCTTATAATGTTCGGATTTTATTAATTCAGGTCGTTTGATTTCTGCTATAGCTCCTTCGGTGAGTTTGTCTATAAAGGAAACACCTCTTGGGGTGACGACATCAACAGGTTGTGGTTCAGGAGTGGAAACTCTTTGAGTTTTATCATCAATATCAGCTAGTTGTTCATAGTCGCGCTGAGTTTTTATATCACTGGATAACTGTTGTATCCCTGCGCGTGTTTGTCCGGTCTCTGCTGCTATCTTTTCAAGCACACCAAGAACAGGCACTTCTCGTCGCTTGCCTTCCTTAGGAATATCTCCGTATATTGCTCGTTCAGTTGCTGTTTTCACATCTTTGGTCGCACTTGTTATCGGAGTAAACAGTTGTTCACTTGACACAGAAAAGTCAGTCTGCGCTTGTTGTCGTTGTTGAAGTTTCTCGCGAAGTCTGTCTCGAACCGGTATAAACTTTTTAATTGCTGCTAGCCGCTCTCGGGCTAATTTAGTTGTAAGCGATTCACCAACCATATATTGTTTGTGAACTAAATTTTCAAATGTGAAATCCGGAGGGTTTCCATCATAATTAAAAGCTTGGTTATTAAATAACTTAGTTATTAAATAATGTACCATCAAGCTAACGTATTCATCTTCGACAGGGTTAAACTGTACGACGCTATTCGCGAGTGTTTCAGAAATAACATCGCTGGGGATTTCAGAATTGTAATATCTGAGAATGGCGATGAACGATTTGTGTTAACGACGCGGCAACAAGAACAATTACGTGAAAATGGAGGCGTCGCGGTGATTACTTGCTACTACGACCAGATCATCCATTATGCACATAACTGCATGAGCAAGTCCAAACTGATGAGTATCCTTTCAGGAGAAAATCCTATGTAACAAGTGTTACAAAAAACGCTAAAAAAAAAAAATAAATAAATTATTTAAATTATTTACGAAAGCCTATATTATTTTTTAGTAACACTCACGTGGTTAAGATACGGGTCGCTCCTCGTTTAACATTTTTCTAAGATCACGAACTTTAGAACCAATTTCAGCTCGTTTTTGATATTCTTGGCCAAGCTTTTGACGTATTGCTTCAACGGTGCTAAATAGCGTTATAAATAAATTAATGTCGTTACCGTACAAACAACCATTAATGGATTTTTGAATTCCTTTCACGAGCCTGTACATCCTAGGTAAAACATAACGACCCTTACTAGACAGATATTCAATATCTTCATATTCCGAGGTAATCTTGTCAACGTCGAGACTTTCAGATAATAATACCCCTTTATTATTTAAATTTGAGATTTCAGCAATTATAGCATTTACATCATTGATATCCATTATTTATATTTTTATATAAATATAGTATACTGTATCTCTAATTAATAAAAAAAAAAACATATATGACAACACATCTTTGGAACTCCTTGGGTGCCTTCGCATCCAAGTAAGCCCAAGGGGGCCCGAAACATACATCTCCGGAAGGGAGGCCTAAGGTGGCAAACGCCATCTTAGACCGCCCAGAAGATATGCTTGGGGGGGACGTCACAACATGGACGACACAATGCCATATATTTCCGCTCGAGTGTTGCGGCAAATTTTAGGCATAACATATACTTAATTAACTTAATTAAGGATGGATTATAATTCAATGGAACGATGATGGTATGATGTGGGCGTGGTAAACCAAACCAACATGGCAACCCCATGAAATCGAATTCATGGTTGCATGGGTTGCCATGTTGGTTTGGCTGAGGGGGACCGCCCCACCCCCCCAATTAATAGAAAAAAACATCTTCCGTTTCGCCATCAAATAATGTATCTGCTATGGGGACCGAACACGTAGTTGATGGATCTATGTTTACAAGACAAACACGATACCATTACACCACGGACTAGTCATACAGAATAGAGATTTTTTAATATATATATATATATATATATATATCTGATATACTTAACAATAAGAGATTTTTAAAATAGACAATTTTACTGTATCCATCGTATTTAGGAATATAAAATACTAAGTACACAAAAAAAAAATTAATTTAACTGTTTGTAAATATCAATCACGCATGCCTGCGTCAGTGAAATACCGATCATACAGGGTGGGAAACAGAAGTGTGTACTGAAGGTCACATGAATACCGATCAATATAGAGGAGAGGGAAGACATGTATACTTAACAATAAGAGATTTTTAAAATAGACAATTTTATGCTGCAACAATGAGAAATATTTTAAACAAAATAATACAGTTGTTTAATAAAACAGCGTTTTTATACTCTGTTATAATTCTCTAGATAAAATACATTCACATACAAGGAATTTTAACCACGCCCACCTACTTCAATGAATAGGAAACACTCGCGTTCTGGCTGAGCGAACATAGGTAATGCGTTAATTATAAAGAATTTCTGTACTGAAAGAACGAGTTAGCTGTCTGCTTTACTGCTAGTCCACCCACCCCACACATGAGATATGTAGATAAATAAAACTAATAATGCAGTTTTAGCCCACAAGTGACAATAAAAAGTTTTATTCTCTATCGAAAACTCATGCATTATATCTCCATTACAGTCACGTGGGCGCGCCTAGTCAAGTACAGGTAATATAGCAGGCGACAAATTCCTTTGACGTCATAATACAAGGGAACTTAGTAGGTAGAGTGTGAATTGTAGTGCGGATTTATCCATAAAGGATTTATCTCCCTTAAATAGTTTCAGTGTATACGAACTTTATTTTATGACCATTTTTTTTAGACAGAGATGTTTTAATGATTTTTTCAGCAACAAATCGAATTGAAGTACTACAAATATCGAAATATTTTCCAGCCGCATTTATCGACTGAAAGCTTCTCTCTTCATTATTTTCTAAATCAAACGATTTCACACCCTTGGGATGTTTTGCGGGCTTACCAGCGTTGCTTTTTAAAAGGTTATCGCGCTGCGAGACGGCTTGAAGATTCCCAAGACAATTATCAGTCTTCACGCCATTTATGTGATCAATCACAAGACCGTCTTCGATTAATCCGTAAAATGCTTCATAGATGGCTCTGTGACAGAGATACTTTTTCCTCCCAGCTGAAAACATCAAATATCCCATATTATTCAGATACCCAACAGGTTCTTTGAGTCTGCGGTGTCTGACAACACCATCACTAGAGGCTTCGTAATTAGCAAGCACTGGGTGAGGTCTGAAATCTTGGCTCATTTGTATAATAATACTACTTGTCTAATTTATTATCTGCTTTAATTATAAATCTCTGGATATAATCTTGAGGGGTTTTTATTACTTTGTCCTTGATTTTATCAAGGATGACGGAGTCAATGATTCGTTTGTCATAGTAGCGTTTTAGTTCCCTGTATCGTTTACCCCCACAAGCAAGGCATAATTGCGATTTTCCTCTAACACCCACCCCACATTGGAGGCATGGGAGAGGGCCTTTTGAACCGTTTCTCACGCTTTGCATATGATACCCACAGAATTCGCTTCTGCATGATTTGTTACACGGGGTTGTAGATCCAATCATTAGCCACTTGCAGTGATTCATTATACTATATTTTTCTATTTAAATACTTGTTTTAATTATAACATGGAGGAGTTCAAGAGATTATCGAAAATTAAGCCCTGGAAAAATACTAAATTCAATCTTGATAGGGAGTTCAAGAGATTATCGAAAATCAAACCTTGGAAAAATACTAAATTCAATCTTGATAGGGAGTTCCAAAGATTATCGAAAATCAAACCTTGGAAAAATACTAAATTCAATCTCGATAGGGAGTTCCAAAGATTATCGAAAATCAAACCTTGGAAAAATACTAAATTCAATCTCGATAGAGTCTCTGATACACCAAAACGTCTAATCGGTGATAGAACTATACTCGGTAAAATCAGGGAGTGTTTTAATGAATTCTACCGAGACGGTGCAGCATACTGTTGGTCGACATTTCGAATTATTGATGAAGATGTCAATGTACCCATCATCGATGCTACTATGAACGATAAAAGAGCAGCTGAGATAATTTCACACCTTGGCGAGAAATCCAAAGGATTTCAAGCAAAGCAATTTCCATCCAAAGGGGAAATTCAAAGATGGAAATCCAAAGGTGGAAATCCAAAGGATTTCAAGCAAAGCAATTCCAATCAGAAGTATTTTTTCAGAATAAAATTCATTATCGAAGTCGAAGGCAAATGGATTATTAAGGATAAATTTGAACCAATCCTCAAGGATAAAAAAACTGTCATTGTAAGTAGAGATTCCAAACCAGGAATTCTAACTGGAATTGACAAACCATACTACGAGAGATCTTATCCCGTAACAGCAATCGTTTATGGGATATATCCGTTAAATGATAAACCCGATATTGCAAAACTAGCTCCTATGAAATATTCACCATTGACTTCGTCAAGGCTCAATTGTGTAGCAACACGGGTAATGGAACACTTCACAAATGCATCCCGAGGAAATAAACTAACTGATCTGCGACGTAGGAAAATAACAGAATGGGAACTGACAGTGAAACAGCACGGTGCAAAGATTTCTGATATAGCTAAATTAGAAACATCATTAAGATTCCCAATAACAGTTATGACGATAACCGGAGAGGTTTTATACGAACCGAAATATAACAAAAATGGAGCCCCAATACAGATTATTGATCATAACAAACACGCGTGGACACCTGCGGTAACAGTATTTCCACGAGAACGAACCGTGAAATATATCCCCCCGGAATTTTCCGGGGATGTTTTCTATGAAGAGAAATTATTTGATGCTATTCATGCGTTGTGTAAAGATGATCCTGTGTCAGTGTGGTTACTTAGTAGTGCTGGTTCCGAATCAGGATTTGATCAATTTGTAAGACCAAATGGTGAATTATATCGCGTTGAAGAATTAGATAACAGAATGAGAAAAATCGCTAATGATTTTTCACCGGAGAGTTCCCATGAAAAACTACTCACGGATAGTTTTACTATTTCTTCAGTGGTAGCTCACTTCGCAAGAGAAAAAAACTTCTGGCGTCCAACACGAAGTGATTTTCTCGAGGATGTTAAATTGAGTTGCATCGAATTTGGTCATGGAGGACTGTGGAATACAAAATACCATCGTGACAGTATGATTTCAATTGATATATCCGCGTGTTATCCTGGAAGTTTTCTCGGGTATGGAGAATGTAGTAACTATTTTAAACGATTTGGACACCCCACGCATGAAATGACTCGTGTTGCGATTAATGGACCATTACCTGATTTTGATTTAACCGGATTCGCTCGTGTGATATCATTTGAACTCGCTACAGGGTTACATCCGTGTAGTTATGTTTGGCTCGGTAGACACCTATCTGAAAAGGCCTGGATGCCAATAGTGTTACTACGATATATGATTGATTGTGGCATGCTGATATCGTTGATTGTTTCCGAAGCTATTATATGCTATCGAGCTCAAAAAGAAGTTTGGCTACCACAACCCGATCTAGATCGTATAATCAGCGAACTACGAAAACAGTGTCCAGATTTCAATGAAGAAGAAATCATAAATTGGTCTAAGAAGTTATTTGAAAGTAAAAAAGAACAAGCAAAGGATTTTGGACGAAAAATAATCGGTAAATTTACCCAGGGTGGAAGATACGACAATGCAAAATTTTCCTCGCGGTTGATCATAGATGTCGCTGAATACGATTTTCTTGTAACGGATTTAACGAAACAGGGAAAACTTGTATCCCGTAAGGATGCTTTTCTATCCAATGGTGAGAAATTGTGTACGGTTGTTACCTACTGTGATGGATATAATTCCCAGTACACACATTTGAGAAGTTCAATGCTAGCCTATGCTTGCATTAATCTATTTTCGATGATAAATAGATTTCCTAATACCGCGGTTAGAGTGGCCACTGATTCGATGTATATACACAATAAGTACAAATCAGCTGTAGCGGCATTCACAGATCCGGAGGAAGCGTGGGGGCGTTGGCGATTTAAAAAGGAGATGCTACATGAGTATTGTGAATCCGCAGACGTTGCCATGGATGAAAAGTACTTAAAATGTGATGAGATTCAATCAGAATTTTCTAATGCACCACCGGTATCTGATCCAATATGTAGATACAAGACAGTTTATTTAAACGGTTGTGGTGGGTCAGGAAAGACAACTCGTGCAATTGAATTATATCGTGGTGGTGGAAATACTTGTATTTCTACTAACATGATTGTGTTAACACCGACTCACAGACTCGCCAGAGAGATGATACAGCGAGGGGTAAATGCCTGTACTTATCATAGTTTTTTTCGATGGAAAGGTGACAAATGGACTCCTGAGCGTATGGGTGATAAATTCATTCCTGAAATCATAATTTGGGATGAAATATGCACAGTGTCATTAGATGTATTAAAAACATTTCTTGAGTGGTTGTTAAACAAAAACACAAAAGTCGTCATGTGCGGTGATCACGGCCAACCACCACCATTTGTCGGTGGATCTCCACATGAATGGCTAAAGGGTTCTGTAGACTATTATGAAGAAATTAATACCGACCATAGATCACTTGATGAACAATTACGCGAGTTCAAAGCACTGCTTAGATTACAACCGGATAAAATCCAATGCGAAATAGCGCGTGAAATAATTTCAGAAACTCCTATGAATGATTTCTGGGAAACGTGGAGACCAAATGATTTGATAGTAGCAAGTAGAAAAATAGTCAGAGACACACTTCAGATGAAGTTATTTGAATTGCATAAAGAAAAATTTGCAACGCTTCCAGTACCGTTGTGTTATAGGCCTTCGGATACACGAAAGCAGAATATAGAAGTTGATATTCCAGGCCCAAAATCCGAAGGATTTCAAAAACAAATTCTGGTATTAAATGATATTGTACTGGTTGATATCAATGTCGTTGAAGATGCATTGCGTGCTAATAAATCCCCATGGACGCTAGGATACGCAGCAACAATACACTCTTCACAGGGATTGACTATATCGGATACAATTGTTTGGATGGTAGATAATCGCATCGAATGGTCGAATTTAGTCTATCTCGCAGTATCCAGAGTACGAAGAATAAATCAGCTTCGAAGAATTGTTGTTGGCGAAGCCAGTGGCGATGATGAAATCATTGGTGATGATAATAACACAACAATAAGTGATATTGATGTTAGCATCATTAATAAAAAACTCTCCGGTTACAAACAACAGGACAAAAAAAAACAACGAGAATTTGATATTGATGCTAAATTAATAATCACTTTGAAAAAACAACAGAATAATCACTGCGCGAGTTGCAATTGTATAATGCGTTGGCAGTATTCGGATAAGGATCCTCGCCAATTCACCGTAGACAGAAAAAATAACAATCTCGGTCATGTCAGAAATAATGTGATGTTGACTTGTCTTGAGTGCAATAGAGGCCGGGGTGCCAGCACCCAGGGTGCTAATTAAGACCATGCGGTGGCAATTGAGTATCCTCGGGAATCACTTGTAGTTGTTGTCGAGTAAATCCTCGCTGAGGAGCAGTTGAATCCAGTTTATAGATTGCTGGTCTACCAGTTGATCGTGTTATACTAGATATCTTATGCGTAGTGACGCTCCAAATAGGATCAGTAGCCCTTTTTCTACCCCCTTCAAGCTCTCCTGGTTCGTATAAGTACCTCACAATGACACTACTACCAAGAATTGTTGGGAAACGCTAGCGTTTCTAGGGAAATCTTTTTGTGGTTGTACGGGTATAGACTTCTTTTTAATCGCGTTGATAGGTTTCATGTTGATTGTTCTAGTAATCTCGTTATTCAGTGCAGTAATCACAGATGGTAATCTTTTAACCCATTCACTGGATCGCTTTTCTTGAATGAATTCTTTTGCGTATTGATATCCAAATAACCGCTCAGCAATCGTCCGATTAAATCGTTCTACAATGGCCTGATCGCGATGTAGCGCAGTATGCCCTCGTCGTATGGTGACATTATGATTTTTCATTGTAGATAGAACCGCACCCTGAAATTCCTTGCCAGGATCAACCTGCAATAGATTCGGCCAGTGCAGAGGACCTCGTCGATAAATCCTTTCAAATGCAGAAGCAACTTCAGTGGCTGATTTTGTTTTTAACGGTTCTGCTTCTTTGTATCGACTTGCAATATCAACTACGGTTAACGCGTATTTGTAACCACGATCATGTGGCAGAAATAATATATCAGCCTGATGAACTTCATTAGGAGCAGTCACATCAAAATGCGAGAATTGAATTTGTTTAGGTGGTGGTAGATAAATTTGCCATAGTGCCTATTTGGATAACCAATCCGCCGCTGTAGTTTTTTTCACTTTTGCAGCGCTAGCGAGTTTATGGACTGCTGATTTACCCCTCCAGTATCCTCTTGGGGAATAATAAATTGATTCCATATTAAAATGCTAGCATTTTCAATTACCAGCACCCATCATCAATTTGCCTTTCATAGCTGATTTTACCAACCACGAAGCCAACTTTTCTTTAAAAGATTTATCAGGAATAGCATTTAACGCATGAATTAATTTCACATCCGCGAGATGCCTGTTTTGCAGATTGCTGCTTTTATATGCAACATCATGAGCATGACACGCCTTATCAATAGCGTTTATCGGATACTCGCCGAATCGAGGTTGATTTTGATCATCAAGTCTGATATCTAATCGTGTTCCGGGACCACAGTAGCTATATCCTGGAAGGTGCTTTTCTCCGGGGTACTTTGCCCATGGGGTTCCAGGGAGCTTTGTCAATTTGGCTGCGATATCACCTCCTCGTTTTTTTTTAAAACATCTCCGGATTGTAAAATCTTTGATTTTGTAGAAATAAATCTAAACTTTTTTATACCACATGTTGCACATCTACCAGTTAGTGCTGATCTGTTATTTTTAGTTGTAACCGTCGTCACATCATTTGTGCTAGTACGCGTTTTACACTTCACACAATATAGATCCATAATTTATGTATAGAGATATGAATATAATTGATTTTTCAGCGACTAAAATAAGAGAACCAGTTAAGCATCATGCAGCGCTACCAAACTCTATCCGTGCAATTATAATCGGGCCATCTGGATCCGGTAAAACGCAATTGTTGCTCAATTTAATAATGAGATGGATGAAGTGGGATAAGTTATATTTAATTGCCCCTAGCGTAGATGATCAACGATGCTATGAAGTGTTAAAGGATTTTAACGAGAATGCATTAGAAATTAAAGGTGAGAATACCATTGATTTTATAACTGATATTGACGAGGCGCCATCCGTGGATGACCTTGATGGGAGCATTAACAATTTAGTCGTATACGACGATGTGATGTTAGACAATCAAAAAAACCCAGCTAGAATATTTTCCCGGGGGCGTCACAAAAACACTGATGTGATATATGTCACTCAACGCTACACTCAGATTCCAAAAGTGATCAGAGATAACTGTAATATTCTTGCTGTGTTTAACGGCGTTGATACACATACGCTACGAAATATTTGGCAGACATGGTGTTCCGATATGGACTTCAATCAATTTAAAAATTTCTTTAGTCATGCTCAGTCAACCCCGCATGGATTTGTAACAATAAATTTACATGATCCTCGGACACGATATCGTATCGGACTCGATCAAATTTTCGGTTGAAATCATAAATGATTTTCGTCCTAAAGACTCGATCAAATATTTGGTTGAAATCATTTATTATTTTTTGTTAACCCAGTGATGAAATCACTAGCAGCAGAGAGGGTGAATGACAACGACGTTGGCGTATATAAGGAAATCTTATTTTATCGAATAGACGCCATTTTTTTTACTATTTGGTGGAAGCCTCAGATTTCCGAATCGACGCTCGGAAAGTTGTAGGGTTCACCCTCTCTGCTGCTGATTAGCATTTCTCTACTGATTTCCGATTCCGGATACGATTCAATTAATCGGAAATGCTAAATCCGTATTTTTTAAATTAAAAATTTCATCTTCCGTTTCCGGTATTTGGTTTTGCCGTGTCTAGCATGTTACTTAGTACTTTACCATATCCGGCTTCATTTCCGGTCTTCACCCGCCAGTTCAAATAGATTGTCTCACAGCATGGTTGTGTTGACCATATTGGACTTTTTTGACTTCTTATTTAACTTTATTAACGCACTATCGAATGACACGCAGTGTTAGACACGGTGCAATAGAAATTCAACTTTATTATTTTTATTATCCAAATCGGTCGTTCCTGCCTTGTCCGACTCTGATTAATCGGAAGTTCATACTATCCGGTAGAATCTGATTTCCGGATCAAAAGTTGGTTATGCCCTATCGAATGTAAATTCAGCTTTGACTGGACTGTGAGAAAATATGATAAATCTATACACATGTATTGCATATCTAACAGTTAACGAAATGAAAAGAAACAATAATCTCATTTAGAAACAGAACAATTTACTAAGAAATGATAGTCAATGGCTTCATTCAAAGATGACGTACAGGGATTAACTAAGCAAAGTGTGTAACCTTGTCGTACCAACTTGAATAGACGACAGCTTTGTGATTGGGATAATAATAATAAAAATAATGAGGACTTTGTATAGTGCCTAATGTTAAAAAGCTCCAAGAGCTTTACAACATCTATAATGAGATGAGTATAACTCTGAAAAAAAAACCACCATAAAATTAGCATAAAAAATGCTGACAATATTTAAGATAGGAAACATTATTAGGTCTTCAAGTTGTTCTTGCAGTCAAAAAAGCAGAGTTTTAAGAGCACTCATGAAAGGGATCATTCGTGTCTTTGTGTCAAATTTCAATGAGCAATTCAATCCAAGTTACTTGGCCCTGGGTATGCAAAAGAATGTTGCCCATATGACATCGTTTTCATAGTTGGAACAATTAGTATACGATTGTCAGAAGAAGAGTGTAAGTATCTTGCTGATGTGTCCACATGAGAGAGGCCAGATAGGTATGTTGGACTGTAGTATATCAGTGAAGTATTGCACAAAGAACAAATTTTGTGTATCATTCTGTATGGTACAGAGCAGCAGGGAGTTGGTACTCTAAGGATGATCCAAGCAGTTGTGTTTTGAACACTTTTTGAAGTTTCTGGAGTAGATATTGAGTCCAGTCTTCAAAGTACTAATGAACATACAAGTGTTTTAGTGGCATCAACTGAAATATATGCGATTGGAGCTGATGCGTCTCAGCTCAAGATATGCAGCCTTGTGTTCATGACATGTTGGTGCAAGTGTGAGAGTACTGTCCAGAGTAACACCCAGGTTTCGTACTGACGGTGTGAGTTTAATGTTGGTGTTGCTGGTATTTATTGTTTGAGGTAAAGGATGTGAATGAGAAAGTCTTTGTGTTGTGATCAGAATGGCCTCAGTTTTATCATCATTCATCTGCAGCTTGTTACATGTCATCCTTGTCACATCAGAAATACACCCCTCTAATCCTTTGATGGCATCATCAACTTCAGCTGGGTGGCTAGATTCGGGTGTCATCAGTGTACAACTGGTGATACTTGAGAATGGCTGAGTGTATAGAATAAAGTGAACAGGCCAAGAAAAAACCCCTGTGGAACACCATAACATAGATCAACTGGGCTGGAGTGTTTTCCATTTGCAGATACCATTTATGTCCTGTTGACTAAGCAGGACTTGAACCATAGTAAGGATGTATTGTGAATGTCAAATACATGCTGGTGACGGTGAAGTAAAAATATCATGGTCTATTGTGTCAAATGCTGCAGACAAATCAAGGAGGTGAGGACTCTAATCTTTTCGCTATCCAAAGCAGAGAGAAGGTCAGAAGAATAGTCTCAGTACTGTGGCAAGGGCGATATATTCAGATGAGATATAAGTTCTGTTACAACAGTTATTCTTTTAAAAGAACAGCTATTTTTAAGATTTTTTTTTTATATTAACGTGTTATTAGAACTGAACAGCCACTGCATGATGAAACAATAATGTAGACGAAGATAGACAGCAAGCACATATATCATGAAAAAGAGAACAAAAACAGAACAGCTGCTTCAACAAGCCGGTTAAGTGATAGTGACCATCTTTCCACATGTAATCACATAATATCAGGGGGGGGGGGTGAGGGAAGGGGGGGCAGAACAACAAACCAAGTCTTGAAAACTATCAATTAAATCCCGTAAACAATTCTCTCTTGGTGGTTTAATGGACAATGACTTTATTCACTCCACCCCAAATACGGATTCACTCTGAAGGCAAACAATATTCGCTACCACTACGTCTAACTAAGACAGTAGAACGGCAATTTATGACATGTACATCAGCATGGTTTAGGGACTGTAGCATCTACCACCAATGCAACAATACTTTTTTCTTTTTTTTAGATTAATCTTACGTTTCCTTTTGATTAGAACAATCATTGGTAACCAAGTGGTTGTTATAACAATTGATTACATATAGGTCAGTTGTCTCTGTCTACATTTGCGATGAGATCATTCTACGACAAGAGTAGGAAGCTGACTAAAAGGATAAATAGTCTTGTCCACTGCTTTTTATATTCCCTGCATTGCTCACTTCTATACGAATTGTGGATAACAATGCAGGTTACCATATGAAGCAGTAAACCAAACTAGGAAATAAGCTACAAACTTCAGTCTGGTTCATGACAAAAACTATAAATCACTATAAGCATAGCTAACAAAAAATTTCAGCCAGCCTATATTTTTTATAAGGATTAAATAAAGGTCGGTGGTGTTTACTGTTGCTTTTTGTGATGTGGTTGTTCATAGTTGTGGTAAAATGCATATTTTATCAAGATATTGCGGCCAGTGGTCGGGTTCAGATAATGGATGCTTAAAGAGTGTTTATACAACAAAATCGATCTGTGCATTATAATTGTGCTTGGAAATGGCAGGTGGTTGATGATAGAGGTTGCTCGTAGCAGGTTTTACTGTATCATGCATGTTTATTTGCTGTTATGATTTCACAGATAGCTCAGTAAGAGTCCTAGTGAACCATCTGACATGTAAACTGCAAATAAGAATACCATTAGGAAGACAGTGAAAAGCCTAGGGATAAATCCACCAGAACTGTAAATCTGTGCATTATGATTGTGCTTGGAAATGGCAGGTGGTTGACGATAGCAGAGGTTGCTCATAGCAGGTTTTACTGTATCATGCATGTTTATTTGCTGTTATGATTTCACAGATAGCTAAGTAAGAGTCCTAGTGAACCATCTGATATGTAAACTGCAAATAAGAATACCATTAGGAAGACAGTGAAAAGCCTAGGATAAATCCACCAGAACTGTAAATACATGCTAGTTTTCATCAAAAGCCTTCCTCCAGTCTTCAAGTAAACATACGAGGTAGGTCTGGCATCTATGACCTTTACAAAAAAGCACCCAAATGAAAAAAATTTTACTGAAAAAATAATGCTAACATAGTCTACATGTTCTTGAACAGTCTGGATATGATGAGAGAATGTTGACAGGTTTATGTTTATCATGAGTACTGTTACATTTTTTTTAAAAAAATGGAACTACATGAGCTTCCTTCAGACGGTCAGGAAGAAATATTTGAAAAGGTTTGTTAATGAAGTCTGTACATTGTAATATGGACCACAAGGATTGGTGTTCCAACTTTTAACAGATAAACAGGAGTTTGATCCCTCCAGATTTTATTAAACCTTTAAAAAAAATACTTCATTATTAAATTCTTTAAATTAAAATATTATAGGAATGTTGCTATTGCCCTTAATAGTCTTGATTATGTTCAAGGGTAATAGGTCAAAAGAAACATTCTTTGCAATGTGTAATTTCACATTTACATAAAAAAAAAATATTGGATTTTACATATTTCTCATGCATATTTAAATAAAAACTTAAACATTGTATTTTCTAGTTTTCAAACTGAAAAGTATAAAAGATGGTAATGTAATTAAACAAAAAAACCTGGTTGACCATACAAATAGAAGTACACAAATTGTCATATAATAATTTTGCCTCTTTGCTTTTTATTACTTATTCCTACACAGTCCATTTGGTCCGTAGATCTCTACCGTAACAGTTCAATTACGTCATTAAGAAAAAGTATGTAGTACCTCGACCTCGTTGTGCCTCAATGTTAAGCTGTAAATCATATTGTAATGTCTACAGTACAGGTGCTTGTTGTGATGGTGTAAACTACCTATGATATGATTACAACTGTTCTCTTCACATAAAACAGACATGGGTAAAGACCCAAAATAAACAAAAAGAAGTATGTAAAGTACCATGTCTATCGAAAGCTTGACTGACTAATATACAAAGTTCCGGTTTTCAAACCCTGCCCCACACTAGTATAAGAAACTTTTCGGGATCTTGAGATACACTTGGAAATAACTTACCCATCACCAACCACCACACATTTGATTGCCTGCATTGCTGCTGTCAGATATAAAGATCTCGATCTCCAACTGCGATTACTGTTCGTCGAAAGATCTGAAGGTGTCAACTAAGACTTCCTTGGTGGATGTGACTATTTATACACAGTCCAAAATGGCTGTCGCCCTTATATAGAGACCCCTGCGAAGAATCTATTTTTAGACACATGTGTGCATGGCCGCTTAAATCCGTAACGATACGCAGAAATAACTGACACCAAGTAATGTTTAAATTATATGAATTTAGTCTTCATATTATTTATAAAGGCGATTGAATGTATACGTTAAAATGTTCCTGATTAGTTGATGTAAGGAGGCAATATACGATTTCTTGTGTTAGCAGCGGCCTACTGACCGCATATAAAGACAATATGACGCTAAATATAACGCTTAATAGACCCATAAGAAGTATGAATTGTGTCCATGTTTAACATTTGTTTAAATTGACACTTTCCATATGTTTTACCAATTTTGCTACGCCAGTGAACATATTGCATATTAAGAAACATGGTCTATCTAAACACCCCAGGACTCTCCAAGAACACCTTAAACATTCATTTTTTGCGTACCGACTGTGTACAATTGCTAAATTGGTTGATGATGGGGGTGGTGACAAAAGCTGACGCTTGCTAGGACACTGATGGATCTCGCATAGCACCGCACAAGTCAGTATCATCATCATCATCAGTCTCTTGACCTAGTGTGATCGTTGCGGCACTGTGCTGCTGAACATCTGACCAGTTCCCGCCACCTGTCTCAAAATGTGCTAATGCCTATGTCTCCGCAAAACATTTCTAGGTCCATTCTTTGATGTTGTCAGTCCACTTTTATTATGTCTACTTCTTCTTCTGCCACCCTGAATGCTGCCCTGCAGTACTGTTGTGGATAGACTGTTGGCTATATTATCATGGCCATACCATTTCAACTTTCTCTTTTTGACGGTATTGAAGAGGTTTTTATATTGGCCTACTTTGTGACTGATATTGTTACACACGTCTTCATTTGTGAAGTGGCCCATGTAAGAGATGCCAAGGATGGTTTTGTAGTATCTCATTTCAAGTGCCTGGATTCTTCCTTGTAATTCTGCTGTCAGGGTCCAGGTCTCACCTGAATACAAAAAGATTTAGATGACAAGTGCTCTCAATTGTCTGATTTTAGTTTTCAGACATATTCTTGTCTCTCTAGATGGGTCTTAGCTTTGACATAGCTGCCATTGTTTGTGCTGCTCATGACAAAATTTCTGCTATTGATCCCTATTCTGTGATTATTGAACCAATATATTTGAATTGACTCACTGTTTCCAGTTCTTGTCCTCTGATTTAAATCTTGGCTGAGATTGGTTTGCCACTATTTGTTATCAGCTTTGTCTTCTCAGCACTTATCAGAAGTTATCTCCATGTCAAATCTGAATGATGTTTCATCCAGGTTTTTTTATTAAGGTGGCAAACAGTGCTAAATAATGCTGGATCTAAAGAAGATGAAAACATCTACAAACTTATATCAATTCTTCTGCTGCTTTTCAAATTACTAAAACAGCATGTAATCACTTCTTTTGTGAACTATCTCAGCAATCAATCGACTTAATGAAAATCAGTCTGACTTTTGAAATGATAACTCTTGTAAAACTGCACTTATTTATAACACTGACAAGCATCTGAAACCCTTAGATGAAGGAAGTTGGTTGGTACAACAATGATGGATTTTATAGTGGCTTTTGACCTAGTAGATCATGTAATTCTTCTTGAATAGTTAACTCAATGTAGTGGAGATACTCTTAAGTGGTTTGCATTCTACTTGAGCAGCAGGTCTCAGCAGATAAATTAAAATGGACACCTATCTGAAAACAAAACAATTACTTGCAGAGTACTGCAAGGTTTTATCTTAGAGCCTTTGTTATTTGTTCTGTTCATATATCCCATAAAATATTGGAGATGCAGTATCAACTAACATATATGCTGATGACACTACCTTGTTCAATGCTCAAAGCAATCAAGCTGACGTTGAGAAAAACCCGTAACTACTCTCAACAGACTTAAGAAAAAGGGTATCATCCTCATAATTGACAAAGCAAAATCCATACTGGTAATAGGGTAGAAAGGTCAGATTGCAAACCTATATGCTTTATATTCTATATTATTACAGTGATCTGAAAATGATAAAACTTCAAATGGTCTCATCATAAAAATTATATTTCACGGAAAATAGATTTTTATCTCAGGCTCCTAGTGAACCTCATGGCCTTCATGTTATTACAGTACATAGTTAAATTTCACAAAAGTTACATTTAACCACAATTTGCCTACTGTAATTTAATTTTGTAGAACACATCTACAAATATGAGAAAAATTTCCAGATTCCAGGAATGGGCGTGTAAAATAATTATTAATCAGCAAAAAAATAATGTTCAAATGCAATGCTTGCAGTAAGATGCATGAAACGCATATTCTCAACATATGCCTAAATCATGTCTACAAAACCTACCCCTATTTACCAAGATAGAGAATCTACTGGTGCTAAGATCATGAAAAAGTTACAATTTCAAAGTATCAAAGCTAATAAAGAAGCTATTCAAAAATAACTATAATTTTCAGGTGAATATAAATTGGTTTAGTATGCAGATGACGCTTTTATTCTTCTTGATGGATCTCAACTTTCTCTTAAAACAACTATGAATATCTTGCAGGGTTTTTCTCTGTTATCTGGACTTAAATGTAAGATAACATAAAAGCTAGTTGGATTGGAAACAGGAAATTCACCTACAAAAGAATATGTCCAGAAATGGGCCTATATTGGTCCTATTCTAACTTTACTCTCCTTGGTATAGAATTTTCTCTAGATTTACAACAAATGGTGGAAATTAATTATATGAAGAAACTAACAAAGGCTAAATGAACACTGGCAAGCTGGAGTCAAAGACGTGTCATTAGTTGGTAAAATAATTGTTGTAAAAACTCTTGTTCTGCCCATATACATACATCTTTTTTCAGCACTTCCAAATCCATCAGCAAAAGTTGAAGCAGAACTAAATTGCACATTATTTAAATTTGTATCAGGTGGAAAAGTAGAGAGAATAAAACGTGATATACATGTACTAGTATCCCCAGAAAATGAGGGAGGACTAAATATGATACACTTAATTTCATTCATTAGGTATATTAAGATAAGATGGGTAAAACGATTGCTGGAAAAGGAAAATGGAGCATGACAGAACTTAGTCAATTCAACTGTACTCAGAAATAAAAAGGATATTTGGAATTTAGGGAGAAGGAAATTGGAAGAACTTAGTAAGTTGATTAAAAACATGTTGAAGAGATGTAATTTTGGCAGTATCCAATTGGAAAGAGGAACTGCAGGGTCCAAACAAGTATCTATCCATGAATATTTTAAATTTTGTCCCCACTAAATTGTTCCATCAATACAAATCATGGAGAGATGCTGGTTTTAATTTGTGAAGGATCTAAAAGATGATAACGGTAATTTAATACCTTTTGAAATAATACAACAAAAACTTGAAGTGATGATTTCTTAAAATACTTCTCCTTAATATCCAAAATTCCAAAAGCATGGAAAGATGCCATAAAAGAACATTTAGAACAAAATAATTTTGAGAAGCAGGAGATAAAATAATGAACTTACAAAAACAAAATTCACTCAATTTTGTTTACAAAGATCTTTTAAAAAAAACTAAAAGGCAACATACCGGTACTGCTAAACATGAAACTTGGATGCATGTATTTAATAAAAATATTAGTAGTGAGGAGTGTTCTCAGATATATATCCGAGCGAAATCCTGTACTAAGGATATCAAATTGATCTCGTAACTTTAAATTAATCCATAGAATAATGGCTACTAATGATTTTCTGAAAAGAATTAATATATTAGAAGATAACAAATGTACTTTCTGTAAGAGTGAAAATGAAAGCATTGAGCATCTCTTCTATGATTGCAATATTACTTCACAGTTTTGGTACCGTTTTATTGAACTTTTTGCACCTTTTTACCTCAATATTTCACATTTGTCCAAAAACAAAACATTTATAGGAAGTGAACAACTGGACTGTTTATGTAATTTCTTGCTTATTTTGAGAAAGTATTATATTTATACTTGCAGATTCAATATGAAAAATCCTTCTGTTTATGCTTTTAAGCAAATAGTTGCAATGCATAAGAAGATTGAAAATTACACTGCCGAAGTAAATAAAAAAGAGGACCAATTTCTTCAAAGGTGCACCTCAATAATGAATATGTAATATGTATCTGATTTTATGCTAAAACAGGAACAAAATACTGTAATAATATCACAATGTAACCTAGATCATATGCCATATGCATGTGTGTGTGTGTGAGTGTTTTCCTTTTCTGTAGATTATATTTAATATCCCTAGATTATCAGAAATGTTAGATTGTAATGACCTTGGGATGGCTCCCTGACCCAGTGGTCAACCTATTACGAAGATAATAAATTATAAAAAAAAATAATTTAAAAAAAATTGTGCAAAGTATTTGTAAAAAAAATTAAAAAAATAACAACATTCCACAAAAGTCATGTTTCAGCTACTTGTATCTGTTCTTTCTACCATAGGTGTAATACATGTATATAGATGAAATCATGAAAAGACCCATCTTCTTGTTTTTTTTTCTCTTCATTTTTCATTTCTGCAGCATTTATGTAAATATTTTTAATTTATGTAGTATGTATTTCGTTGTGTGTGTATGTTTATGTATTTATGTATCTCTTTAAACAAAGTATTTAGGGGCCACGAGTGGTCTAAAGTGCTGTCCATTACGGATCACTGCCATCTCACCTCTGTCTGTGTGGGTTTGAGTCTCAGATTTGGCCAATGTGTGTATATGAGAAAGCTTGCCAGTAGCTTCTCATGGGTCAGTGGTTCTTTCCGGGGTTTTCCAGGTTCTTACTCCACCATTAATAATGGCTGCCATGTGTAGCCTATATTAAGCTGAAAAAAGCATTAAACTATAAAAAATATTTTAAAAAATAAAAAAAAGTATCAGCATGAATTATATATGTACATAACCGAGGACATCAAGGTAGATAGTGTTTGTTTATAATTAATCAAGTCACCCTCAGAAAATAATCTTGAATATAATTGATATTATGGAGAAAAAAACATTTTCATAAAATTTGTACAGAATACTGTATATAAGTTATTGCAGAATGTTTTCTTAAAAAAATGAAATATTTTGAACTGTGTACAGGTTTTTAAAATAAAGTGATATTTCTGAAGTATAACTGCATATCTATTACCCTGATGATTTCCTAAGTTATGTTTAGCTCTGTTGTTTCAAATGAACATTCATACCATCAGTGGCTCTCTGGTGATGGATCCAGATTTTAAAATATTTATACAGAATAACACCTCAAGTCCAAAATTTCAAAAATGGCAGTATTTGACATGTATTAGCATCAGTGACCTCTGATAACTGTTGTTCGTACTTGTGATCGTTCTGATGATAGAAAATTAAGATACTATTTTTAAGGTGGTTTAATACACAAACCATTTTATGGCTGAACTCTAACTTCATGTGTTTTGAAAATTAAAACTTAATTCAATAAGAAATGAAAAAATAAATAAATAGGGCATTTTTATGTGTTTTCTTAATAAATGTCAGAAACCAAACTAGTGGGGATTGGTGCTATTCCACCATTGCAACACACAGTACAATGTTCTGTCCTGTGTCATCACATTAGGAATTGTTAAACAATATCAATCGGTTATAATTTAGATATTTTAAAGCTAAAAGAATTGGTTTTTAAGGTATTACAAGTAGTACAAGGATCAATGGTAAAACATGATGGCTTTTGAGTCTTTAATTAAAAAGAAATCAGCTAACCTTTGATGTTGGGTAGATACAAAGTTGATACAGACCAAGAAATGATTTTGGCAATAATACTTTTTGCTTTCTTTAAGGAGAATATTTGGGGGCAGTTCTGAACTTTACTTTGGTAAATTCATGTCAAAATAGAGAAACCTGTGCTTTTTCCTAATATAAAAAACACTTTATTAGAAATACATGTATTACAGTATGTTCAGCAATGGATGGATGTCAGAATTTTAATATGTGCAGGTGATTAGAAAAGGTCTAGAGTTTGCTTCTTTTTTCTTCTTCATGCAAAGCGGATTTAAAGATAGTGCATGTATATGAATGAATAAACTTTATCATTGGGCATATGCAGACACCTTCTCTAAGGAGCAATGGTTTTTCTGTAACAATCACACTGACTTTAAAGGGACCTGGGACTGCATTAAAAGTCCATAAGTGGCATTGCAGAGATTTTGTTTTCAAATTTTGCAGCAGTGTATAATTTAGCATTCCACTTTGAAGACCATTTGACTCCGCTGGTTCAAGTTCCCCTTCTACACTGAGAAAGTTTACATAACGTTTTATGCTGGGAAAAGTCTGGCATACATATACAACTGTTACGTGCTTAGGCTCGAATAAGCAGCAACACAGAAAGAGTGAAAACTAACAAGCCTGTAAATTGAACAATGAATTTATTAAGTACAATTATTTTCATAAAATAAATAAACTTACAGTTTTTGAGAATCAAATCCAGTATTAATCCAATATAGAATTCACAAAAATAATCCACTAATGGAATTGCAAGAGTCCTGATAAATAAATGTTCTAATAGTTCCAGGTTCGAATCTTGACGATGTAATCCAAAATGGCTGACAATGTCATGTGATGCAGTTCTTGTTTAATTATCATCCAAATGAATTATGAGCACATGTTTTCTCCTCCAAATAGATAATAAATCATCTTTCTTCAATGAATTGACACAAAGTCCAGAACAAAATAATTAAAATTAAACTCAAACAGAAAATACACAACTAATATCTTAAAGCCCAAAATTCTACTGAATTGTTCTATCCCAAACAAGTCTATATAACTGTTTTTCTTAAGTAAACAAGTGATCACATGATTTTCTAGAAATTCATGGAAGGTCACTACCTTCAGCAAGTCACGTATTCTAGATATTTCCTACACCCCAAGAACTAAAAATCAAAGTTATCCTTGAAATTAACCAATAGTTTTAAAGACCTGTTTATCAATCTGAAGCAAGGTCAGATAAAGAGGTAACCAAGCCAAGGTCAAAAACTTGTTTACAGTTAGAGTGGTCAGCCTGAACTTTCTAGAAAAAAATCTCCCAATTAATGAATATTAAACCCTAAATGACAAATTTGGATTTAATAATTAAAAATAAATAAAATTAAATCCAATAGCCGTAACACCTTCCCCCATAAAATAAAAAGAAAGGTTTATATGATAAAACTTTCTTTTTATCACAAACCAGTTTACATCTGAGGTTAAAAGAAACTAGTACAAATTACACAATATAATGAATTATACAAAGGAAAGAGCTCCTGCAAATTATATTATCTAGAAATAACCTCAACCTTTTAACTTGTCCATGTCCCACAAAATGTCCTAAGAAAACCACTCTAGCAAAGCAGAACTCACTTTTAAATAAATTAACAGACATGCATTAGTGAGTCTGTCAAAAAAATTTCTAATTGTTGCTAGATGTTCTCTCCAGGTGCCGTTGTAGATGATGACGTCACAATTTTCTAGACCAGAGATGATCATTTTTATGAGCCGTTGAATTGGACTTTCTTTATATTAGTCGAGTCCATTTGGAGTCACCATATTGACATTTCCTTTGCTCTTTCCTTAGTGGAATCTTCCAAAATCCCTTCAGAAGGTCAAAATTTGGTGACATACTTGGCATTCCCAATTTATCAATAGTCAATTCTTGGTAATGGGAATGAATCTGTTTTTGTCGCTCTATTCACCTTCCTTTAATCAGTGCACATACGGAAAGTTGTATCTGGTTTTGGAACAAGTATGTATGGTGAACTCCAATCACTTTTACTGGACTCAATAAAATCATTCTCCAGCAAATACTGAATTTCCTTTTTCAAGTATTCCTGTTTGAGTGGACTCGTCCAGCATGGATGCTGTTTGGAATTTTAAATTTCAACGTCATGAAAAATTTTTGTTTGTCTTTGTAAGAATATCTGGACACAAGTGCTCATATAATAATAATAACTTTCAGTTCATTTCTTTCTTGCACTTGCAAATGTAAAAGTTTCTGGTCTAGATTTTTCATAATTTCTGAATTCCAACAATTTGTCGCTCCAATGTCAGTAGAATACGACGATATTTCTTCACTATGTGGGACAGGTACCACTAAATTAATTACATATTTAACATGGCTATCTCTTTCAATATACTGGTACTCCTATAATTTATTTAGATCCCAGGAGCACTAATACTATAATTTAACTAATTAATTTTCTTCTTAACTTTGTAAGGGCCGTAATATTTAATTTGAAGAAAAGTAAGAAGAATGAACAAGAGTTACACAACTCCATTATCAGACTCAAAAGTTCTCTCCCTTGTAGTTCTTTCAAACCAGTTTCATTTTTAACTTGAATTGCTGAATTGGGCATTCATTCATAACTTGCTTGAAAATTCCAGACATGAAGTTTGAACCTTGATCAAACTGAATAGATTTGGGAAGCCCATACTGAGTTAAAAACTTTATCAAAGCTTTTACTGTAGTTTTAAATTTTATATTCCTCAACGGAATAACCTCTGAAAACCTTGTTGACGCACACATTATGGCCAACAGGTATTGGTTATCTGACTTGGTCTTAGGTAAGGGATCTACACAATCTACCATAATTCTACCAAATGATTTATCAACGGCAGGAATAGGTTGCAGATGAGCCTTAGGTATCTTCTGATTGGTTTTTCCTACCATTTGACAAGTATGACAAGATCTACAGTATTTGGCAACATCACTTTTGATTTTTGGCCAATAGAAGTGAGTCAAGATCCTGTGATACATTTTCTTAATCCCTAAATGACCAGCCAAAGGAGTTTCATGGGCAAGATTAAGTATTTCCTGTCTGTAAGGTTCTGGAACTACTATTTGATAGTTCACTGACCACTCATCACCAACAGGTACCTCGGGAGGTCTCCATTTTCTCACAAGAATTCCATTTTTAATGACATAACAGACAGAAACTTCAGTGACTTCAGTCTCATTTATGACCCTTTGAAACAAACAGGAGATCTCCAATAGCCGTAACACAACACATTGTCCCTTATATAATAAAAATACACTTTTTTTTGTTTTCAGTCCCTTTAAAACAAGTAATATTTTGTTGATAAAACATTCTACTGGTTTAGAATTTGTTTTTCTGTATCTAGTACATTTCTTTTCTTTTGCATGCTTCCCTATACTAACTTGATTGCATTTTCAAATTAATTTAATAATAAACTACTGATTAACATCCACTACTTTAATAATTATGCGTACATATTATTATGCACACCAAATGTTTCACATTGGTCAGTTGAAATGTAGTGACCTGATACACAAGCATGATCAACTAGCTCCAATGTGAGTAGGATTTGCATGCCTTTTATATTTTTTGTTATTCCACCCCCTTTATTAGATTTGATAAAATATATATATAATTAATGTAATAGATGTAATTAATGTGATAATACAAAGCAGATATCCTTTTAATTATCTGTAACAATTACAACAAATACCCTGACAAATTGAAGATCACAACAGTCAGCACTTTTACTTACGGTTCCCACACAAACATTTGTTGACATAGCTGTGATGATAAAATTAACACTTTTCATGTTTGAATGCAACAGGTTATTTCACATTTATGATTATTACGGTGAAATTGAATCAAAAGATAGTTCTAAAGTGCCAATTTCCCTTTTCACATCTTTTATAATGGGCGTTTATTTTTTTAAAAGCTGAAACCAGTAGGATGGTAGCACAATTCTAAGTATTTACAAATCCTGGAAGAAAAATTGTAACCAGTAGTAGTAAACTGTTATCCAAACTGGATTTTCAAGGATGACGGTGCACGTCTCAGCAGATAAGATCTGTCCCTTCCCTGATACTATGGTGTCTTGTGACCATGTGGCTCATTGATGTTCAGTGGTTTGAGAGATCACAAGAAGGAAATCTTCTGTTTCAAATTTTCAGTGCATTGGGTTCAAGTATGTACAGGGCGGTTGTCGGTTGTTTGTTGTGGGTGGAAGAAAAAAGAAAGTACATATGAAAATAACATATATATAAATTTAGAAACCATACAAGAAACTCTTTAAGCTCAGGAAACGTTTTGGACAAATCAAATCTACAGATGAGGTAATCATTGGTATTGAAGGCTGTAATGGATAGTTTTGGAACCCTTTTAACTCTAAAAATCCTATAATTTGCCCTACAGAAGATTACTATATACATTTATATGGAACATAAATTAGTGGTCTAAGATCACTACATGCATTGCAGCTGTGGTTATCTTTTTCAAGTCACAGTGGTCCTCAGAGCCATATGGGTACCAAGGTTTGAAATTACTTGTATTCACCCAGTACAATACATAACTTAGACAACTCTCTACATTGTTGAAACTGATTGGTTGTGCTTATAATATAAATTCATACATAGCATTTTGACATAATTAGATTATCCCTAAGGATTATATAATCATTATTTTTTAAATTTATTGTCAAGCCCACATAAGTTTGAAACAAGACATTGCAGAAAGTTTTCCAGTGGTGCATCAACAGTTTGTTAATGTGTTAATTAAAATCTGAATAGCAGTAACATACTACCTACGTTTATTTAATTTATACCATATTTTGGTGTGTATAACAATTAATACATTGTAATTCGCAACCTAATTTTCTTCACAGAATCCAGGTTTACAAAGCTTAATTCTTCATATAATGTGCATGTGATGTAATACATTTTAAAATCTTAATAATTTCACAATAGTTTAACAAAAGTGGGCCAAGTAAATGGAAATAAATCACAGAGGGTTGCAAAAATGAGGATTTGAAGATAAGTATCCTGGAGATGTATGAACACTGTCCAGTAGTTTCGCCTGATGACATTCCTGACTGAGGTGGTCGTCTCTATCCAAGACTGCTCCTCCAGAAGGAATCTGATCCAAAAGAAAAGATCAATGGTGAATCAAAACTTTCCACCTCTCTGTGAGATAAAGAAAATCCAGGAAAAATTTCCCAGACTTCTTATATTTACCACCCTCTTTATCATATACTTTTAATGGGTGTACGTATCTTCCTCATGAGATACAAGTTGTGACAGGTGGAACTGTTGGAGTCGCGGAAAAATTCAAGGTGGGGAGCTTATGGGGTAAAATGGATCTCGAAGCAATTGACTGAGATTAGGGGCAAACTCAGTCTAGGCTCCTATTGACCTTTAGTCAGTACCCTAATCATCAATAAGTGAGGAAACAGCAGAAATGTCTGACTTGGATAATGCCCGAAGCAGCTTTCCAAAACTGGAGGATCCAACATAACAATGATCCAACAGATATGGTGGAAGCAAACAGTAAACTTCATTTACTTCCTAATTAATAGTCCACACTTCATCTTCCTTCATCACCTGACATGCTCCATACCATGGGTTTATTGTCCCATCTCCATTAAATAAAGGAGTTAAAACTACTTTGTTGATTGTCTCTCGTCACTGAAAATGGTGTGAACATTTGTCTCTCTGTCTTGCACATTGACAATAACCGTTTGGATAATCGGTCACATTTATCTTCAAGTGAAGTGTACAAGTAATCTGTATTGCTCCAGGAAATGAACACTTTAAACATTTACGAATCACAGTTTCTTCATCTGAGCCGACAATAAAGTTTTCTATATCTGCATTTTTTTAAAATGACTGACGATCTGTGGGTTACCATAAAGAAAGGATGGGCAAAAATAAATGAGACTGTCCGGTATTAATTTATATTAATACTCTGTTTTTGAAAACAGATGAACTTAAATACATTGCCACTAAGATTATATACTTGTCCACACAAACCGGAATGAAAGTGTCAGACAACTTTAATGATTGGGTGCTGAGAATACACTTTAATTTCTCCATTTAGAATATTTTCAGCAAGATTTATGTTGTAAATATTTCTGGAATGTTGTTGTTCATATCTTTTATGTCCTTCTTGAATGTTTTTGACAACCTTGTTATTTATGGGAATGTCATAAACATTACTTGCATTTAATTTGTCATACACATTTTTTGTTGAGTCTTGCTTAACAAACTTGCAGCCACTGGTTTGGATGCTATGTTGTTTTTATGTATTCTTCGAGACACTTCGTGTTTTAATGCGTATCCGTGAATTGTCCAACTGGGATATGCATTAACATGTTGCATGATTTAAATATATAGACAGGACCATAGAGTCGGGGAGATTTCATATCCAAGTTATACGACTCTTGTATTCTAGCGAGTTCTTGCGTTTGCTATTTATCCTATGCACAACTAACGTGTCAGAAACATTTTATTGTGCTTCAAATGGTAGATGTGGATTCTGTTTGTTTTTCAATGCAGTATTGTCCATCACTCTTTATAAGGTTGACTACTTTCTCGTTTAGTGTAAAAATGAAATTTTGAATTAACCTTTCATTCACATGCCACATTCATCTCAGAAATTCTTTCCTCTTGCATTTTTCTTTCTCTCGTAATTTAGTTTCTTGTAATCTGTAAAGAACGTGTTTTCCTTTGCCAGGTGGTACACGTGATAATGCTCAGTGATTGTTATTTGTTTTTAAAAGTCTCTGTGTATTTGTTATATATATAAAGTTCTCATTCGTTTAAATCCCACTGTGTGGCCTGTCAGCAGTATCTTTAACAGAGTTGATGCTGATGCATTATTTGTAATATAAACAAGGTTCAACTGATCTTGTTTTTTTTTTTTGATTCAAGTTCAGTTTCTTTAGCATCATCTTTGCTGACAAGGCAGTTATATCAGTTCAACAATTTGATGCATGTTGAAGCTTGTTCTTGAATGCCAGTGATGAGCATTGGTGACATTTTCTAAATTGTTCTGTTCTACATTGCTCAACTGCAAGTTGTCTACTATTATTTGATACTAGTTTTTCTACACTGTTTATACTTTTAAAAATTTTAAATTATTTTACTGTAATCTGGCTGTTTTGCCTTAATAGTTTTAACAATATATTTGGTGGGAGCGGGCACTGCTTAGCGATTAGGCATAGGCGTTTCTATTTTAACATCACGTTCAGGCGTTTTAATTATTGGTATAGTCACAGATGACAAGGATACTGGTGGACGTTTGTGAATTTACTGAGAGGATCACTAACTGTTGGGTTATTGACTGGCCATTCGCTGATGGTGGTTTTGCTGATTAATGGTTTGTTGACGGCTGGTTTGTTCCCTGACGGTCTGTAAACTCCATATATAAGAAACACCAAAAGAAAACAAACTGCTTCGTCTGCTGGTTACGACCATTATCACATCTTAGACCGAAACACCCATTTTATGCCAAATGGAGGACAGGCAATTATTTGTACATTTAGTACCTATATTAAAAGTAAATACCCCTAATATTGAGTTGATCTGGGCTGTACCACAAAGCAAAAATAAAATTAGTATTTTGTTTGTAATACACAAGTAATTCTGAAGAAATCGTCCCACATATGGAGTGGTGAAAACGTTTAATCGAAAGAAACACCAATAGAAAACAAATTGCTTCTTCTGCTGGTTACGACCAATATCACATCTTAGACCGAAATACTCATTTTATTCCAAGTGGAGGACATGCAATTATTTATACATGGTGTACCTATATGAAAAGTAAATACCCCTAATATGGAGTTGATCTGGGCTGTATCACAAAGCAAATACAAAGTTAGTATTTTGTTGGAAATACACAAGTAATTCTGAAGAAATCATCCCCCCATATGGAGTGGTGAAAACATTTTATCTATCTCCTAGGTAAAAATGGTCAAATCATTGTAACTTTGGATCAAATTCCTCTGCAACTGTAACACTGTATAGTCGCAAAAACGTTATTCACACCATTAGGTAGATATATGTTTCCATAAACGCTAACAAGAAATCAAATCTAGTTTCAAGGGAAAAACTCGGAATTATATCAGCAACATACATTAACTGTGCAGACGATTCAAATTATGTCTTTCCGGGAGTAATTGAGCATAATTATAAAGAAGAATAATTGATTTTGGCACTCCTTTACAAACATAACGCATTCTTGATTTTGTACGATATTTATAGGATAGTCCTGTCATATCAGAGATGGTGAATTTTGATAAACTGGATTATGAAATTAGTTCATCATTCTTATATTACGTTTTGATGCTTGTTTGGGAGCTTATTTTATAAAATAAACATTTCTTAATACAATGTAGTTTCTTTTTTTCCTTTTTCAAAGAACATATATATATATATATATATATATATATATATATATATATATATATATATATATATATATATAGAGAGAGAGAGAGAGAGAGAGAGAGAGAGAGAGAGAGAGAGAGAGAGAGTTAAAACGGCAATTAGCATAATCATAATTTATGTTTATGTAACTAACGTCATGTAATCAGTTTTGTAAACACGAGTGATAAACTCTTTGGGACATTTTTATTTGTCTTTTTACAACATCGTTCGCTCTTTATCATCATTTTACAATTAAGAAACCTACCACGATCTTATAAAAACATTTTGTTATATAATGATCCGGTCGTCTTAAATTTAAAAAAAAAATTCAATAGTTATACTATAAATCGTTTTCGTTATCGTCATACTCTGTTTTAGTCCTTTCTACAAAATTTTAAGATTTTTATTAATTGTATCTTCATCCATACTTGATGGGACATAATCATAATTTTGTCCTGTATTTAGAAGATGCTTCTGTTCAAGTTGGTTAATGACTCAAGCAGTTTCTTGAGTTAAAATTGTGAAAATGTGTTTCTTTTATTGTGATGGTATCCACATTTTATGGCAGATATGCACCACGTTAAAAAATTTAATAACACAACGTTCTGTGAGATTTGTTCAAATTCTGATTTGTGATTTTTCAGAATAAGCTTATCTTTGTTTTATCGTAAAACACAAGTTATAAAGGTTGAAGTATCAGAAGCCAGGTAGGAGATTGATATAATTTATGCAAACTAAAATATCTTTCATATCAGGATACTTTCTGTTGAGTAGCTTAAGTCATTTATGGGATTTTCTGCTTTTAATAAATGTGGCCATTTTTGAAACACGGAAACCCATACTGTCAGAATGATTTTGCTTCAAATTTAGCCAAATTCTACTCGGCGGTTTCCGAAGATCGAAAAAAATTTCATTTAATTTTTTTTCTTCTTTTATTTCTAGTGGTAGTAGTCATATCTGGTGGCATATTGGCTTGATTTGTTAAAATTTGAAGAACTTTATATATGTAACAGCAGCCATATGTGATAGGAAACTGCGAGATGAATTATGAAATATTTGGTCAAATTCTACTGAGTGGCATTTGAGAAGTTGTTTCAAAAATACTTTTGTGTTTAGTAATGGTGGTCGTAATGGATGATATGTCAACGTCCATTCGACCAATCTCAAAGGTCTTGATACCAGAATTATCGTGTTCAGTTATGTCAAGTGTTTTTTTTAGATGAAATATATCAAGAAGAATTTTTAAAAGATAATTCGTGATATCAGGTGCAATAAAAAGCAGTTTCATCAAAATCAGTTAATAAATAAGGCCAGTGAATGTGGACACCTCATCTTATTATCATGCACTGACATTGCTGGTCAGTGAACTTGTTTGAAATTTTGTTGCTATAAAGCGGTGTTTACGTCATTGTTATTATGATCATTATTTATTTTTTTTTTTGGGTGGGGGTGGTGGCAAAACTTGATGGGTTTGTTAATTTTCTTATACAGGCTAAATCAATTTTACATCGCCTGCAAATTCTGTCCCCCCCCCCCCCAATGACATTCCTGTATGCATTATATATGGTAGGTATGATTTCATGATTGCCGTGAACAAGATATGCTCAATATAATTCTTTCAAATTACACATGCAAGTTCCATGCACTGCAATAACTAGTTTATGAATGAAAGATACATGAGGAATATTCTCCTGAGAGATGAAGATATGAATTATACCTGTAGAAAAATTCAGTCCTACTGTAAGTAAGTATGTTCATAAACTCTTATAAACTGTCATAAACTCAAATGCTAGGCGAATACTTCTTATCACGGTAATATATTAAATACACGTACATTCTATTCATATTATCCAACTTACAAGCATAGACAACTGTTTAGTACACAGTTTGCACTAAATAAATATAAAATACCAAAACAAACTTAAAAATTCGAATTCCTCTTTATTTATACATGTTCTGTCTAGTACATGTACATAAGAGGCATCATGTGAACAAATGGAAGAAAATATGTTCGTTTCGAGCATAATAAGAGCTGATAACATCAATGTATAATTAAGCAACACCTACATTTTCACTGAAAGTCAACAATTTTAATCAATCATTGTTTATGATTATATCATAAAGAATATGTCATGCATTCAACAGTAAGTATTATATTACAATCTTGAGATTTTCCTGACCTTGTTATAATATTACTTAAAAGAAAAAAATTCACAAAAACAGATTTTACTTGCAACATGAATTAGTACGTAACAGAAATACTAATTCCCAGATAAGATATTTGGAACGAATAGTCCATTATCGTCAAATAATAAGTAAGAGAAAGAATCCAAACCAACAATTTTTTAAATCTATCTATCTATCTATCTATCTATCTATCTATCTATCTATCTATCTATCTATCTATCTATCTATCTATCTATCCCTATGTAATTTTACGTTCTTCATGTTCCTTCAACAGACCATAGCTATTTAAGTAAAAAAATAGCTAAATATTAATCAGTTCTACGTATCAACTAAATAATAAAAAATTTACAAAATCATGTACCAGGAGTTACATAAAATGTAAATATACATAACATATCCAGAAAGGTAATTATATTTTATTGTACAAACAATTAAATATAAAAAATTAGCTTTTATGTATTTGTGTGTATATCTTTGCATCACTAAATATTTTATCATTTTCATTAAGTTATATTTTTTATTTTTAATTATTTATAATTCGAGAGATTTCAAACTCTTCTTCCCTGAGCCAGTATCTTTGCTACTCAAACATACTTTGTGTGACCTTAAAAAAGACAGAAAGGTATCTGGCGACATATACAATTTTCACCATCTTGTGTCACAATCATGCAGGAATCCAGATATTTTGTGTTTGCCATTTGCAACAATCGTTTGAAATGTTTGAAGAAATGAGATAATATAAAGTTGCATAGTATATAATATGGACTGAAATCCATCAAGAATTACGGTAGTTATTCTGCATAAAGGAAAGAAGGGTAGCCCAAAATGCAGGGACAACTCTGGTATAATTAATATGTTGTAAATCTAAGTCAGCAACAATGACAATCAAATGCATGAATATAACGCTGATTACAAACTATATGAAATCCCAAAATTAATATGGGAATTATTGGGACTGGGGCTGATAATAATGGCCAGCTATAATTAATTGAAGTCCACCTTAGATCGCATCAAACAGAGGGATAAACGAAAAGACTCAGTTGTAATGTATTCTATTTTGATAATGATCATCATTATGAAGTATGAAACCATATTTTTCTTCGTATAAATCAGTTTATTGAAAAATGAAGGTGAGGGCATGCATGTTAATCCCATGATCACATTATTACTCTGTAACACGTGACTTTGATTCCAAATGAAGAACGTAGAGCGCGCATGTTACATAATTAATATTCTGAATTTCACAATGATTAAAGTATGAAAGAAATGAATCAAGTGGTGAATGAACATATTGCAGAACTGACCTAGCATCATAATGATTCAATCCAAGTATGAAGAATATGCATTAAGTTGTTAAGGGAATACAAATAAAGGAAACAAAAATTAAACAAGTCCTTAACTTAAATTTTCTATGACTTTGACACTGAACATAAGGTCAGAGGAACAAGTATGCATTTTACATAATGAATTATCCTTACTTTATACTGATTTATCAAAAGAATGAGGAAAACCCATCAAGCACTTGAAATAACAACAATCCCAGAGTTTCACAAATCACTGAGAAACCAATAATAATATATAGACATAAGCTATTTCTTGTATATAACAAAATAATTAACAACTTTCCATTTACAGCACCAAAGTAATACATGGGATATTTGTTGGCTACAAAATTATACATCGTTGCTTTTTATTAGGTAGAGGTTTTGGATTCATCACAGCTCTTACTGCTTCATCGAAAATTTGTTTCAAGCCTTTCTGAGTAAGGGCGGAACACTCAAGATACTTGATTGCCTGAATTTTGTTTGCCATGGCCAGTCCTTGTCTGTATGTAACTGGTTTCAATTTATAGTTTCGTAGTCGTTCCACTGTTTCTTTGTCTTCTCTCAAATCAAGCTTGGTTCCCACAAGAATGATTGGCTTGTTTGGGCAGTGATGGTTCACTTCTGGAAGCCACTATAAATATGAAACTGTCAAGTATTATCATTTGCAGGTAAGTGATGGCTATTTTATCCATGACAATCCCAGAAAATGTATTGGTAATTACTTTTGGAAGTGGAAAACTATAATATTTTTAGAGATACTTTTTACTAAGGTATTTAAAATATTTTATATTTGTATAGGTGTTTTCTATTACTAGATACATTTGATCTCAAAATAAACATGGATTTGGCCTAGTTCCTGATTTAAAAAAAATACTTTTTCAGTTTCGAATGTTTGTGCTTTGTCTTTGTGGGTTTTAATGACACGTTCTTGGCTACATCTTTCAGAGTACATGGGAGTAACGTGCTTTTCCAAGGGCACACTGATGCAGCTGACCAGGGCTGCCCCGAGTGGTTATTAAACCAGCAACCCTTTGTATTACAGTTCTTGCGTTGTACCAACTTAGCTTCTTACGACTTTATGTATAACTGATGTATTTTTGTAATACTTTTAAATGAAATTATGTTTAAGGAAAACAATATAATAATTGACGCCTGTGATAAAATGAGCTTAGTTGTATTTATTTTAAAATAACTTTGTACACCGTCTAAGTAAAATTAACACAATAATTCTTTTCTAAGAAAATAAAACATCTTATCTAACAAAAACCTTTAAACTTGATGACAAATGTAACGAAGTTTTATCTTCATCTAATATCTTAAAGTATAAAAATTTACTATAAGTTTAATAAAATGCGAAGTACTCTGAACAAGATAAACTTAAGTTGCAAATAAATACAGAGATTTTTCTTGACGGACATTGTTAAAACACCCTGATAATATGATCTGATATGTCCAACGCAAATATGTTGCAACTACACTATCCAATTCGGGCATAAAGCAATAATGTTCATGATTATCATGAATTCAGAAATCGAATTTAAGTTGTTGCTTAATGTTAATACACAACTGTTGCGGTTCACTTAAAATCATTTATTATTTATATGAATTATTTAATTCAGATTTTAGTACTAGAAGCACATATTGGTTTCCAAAATGATATAATAAGGCTCTAATTTAATGATTACCTTGAATCTGACATTCTCAAAGCTAGCAGGATTTATTAAAGAGAAACAGATGATGACGACATCCTGAAAAAGAAGATACAAAATTCTATGGAATTTCAAACCTTTCATCTCTAGCATTACACAAATTAAATTAAAACACCACATATCTAATGATTCCAGTTTTTGAATTAAACACATATTTATTTTATTGTATTTGTCCAATAATACGTACCTGATCATATTACATCAGGACAACCACCTTTGATACGTTCGAACCCGCCCTTCAGTATTCTATATAGTATATCGACTAAGGGAAGCAACCCTTACAGGCGCTACCCACTAGGCTTGTGTCGCTATATCAGGTTTAAGCCAGTTGTTTACTTTTGCGTGTCATTAAATAATAATTGAATTGCGGGAATGGTTGGAGGGGTTATTTATATTGTGATCAGGTAAGCATTCTAGAAGAATCATAGTTTGCAACGGAATTTGGTTTCTCCGGCATAAATATTACTTGATCATATTGCAACAGGGTAATAGTTGCGAGTATGCGGAAATGCTGAGCACCCTACCTCCACGTCTGTCACCCAGAAGAAGTATGGTAGCTCTACTAACAAATGAAATTCTTATAATGTTAGTTTCGCACTGCAAGACACCTTTGGTATACATATGAGAAGATATCCCTATGGGATTCCTCACTCAGTTGGTTTCGGCTTTAAATGTTTTCCCAGACGCATCCAGTGAACGTAACCAATACTGCCTTGGTATGAGGTTGTTCTGTCATTAGCTGGGGTTGTTTCTGTCTGTGCCTTTACAACTAGACTGATGATTTTCAGCTGTCTTCTCTGTGCGACCTAGTCAAACAGGAGCAAGATGGATAAAGTAGTTTGGACATACCATCCAAATCACTCCACTATGTCTCAAATGGATATACTGCGTGAAAATGGCACGTATTGCCTGAACCAAGAGTTTAGTTTCATGAGGCGGCTTATTTGTATTTGTTTTAGATAAGTCATGAGGAGTACCAGTTTCTTGGGTCAGTATTCGCCATGTGGTTCAGCTCGTTGATCAATTACTTGTTCCGTCGCAATGGAGCAGCCAGAACTATCTGGCAACAATTCGCGTCCTTCACTATCTGAACTATACGATATGAGGACAAATGGAAGAAAGGCATAGCCCTGTATTTCCTTCCAGGTGACTGACAGAGAATCGACGGCCGATGTATTTGGGCCAGATAAATGAAATGATGATGGGCAATTTATTGTTTCATCTCGTTGTCAACATAATATTATCATCAAGGGACCCCATAGGGAATACCATACCAAGACAGCAAGGTCCGTGATTTTCTCCCTCCTAGTTTGTGGAAATACGATTACACAAACGAACTGGCCGACGTTGGTGTAAGCGTTCCTAATTGTTGGATGTATTGAGGATGGCTTTTATTTTCAGGAGGTTAATACGAATATCCATCTCCCGGTATGCCGTCATGTCATTTGCCATCTTAAAGTCATATAGCACGTGTGGTCCCCAACCCAACCTATTTGCATCTGTAAAAGCCGCGAATTCTGGTTGTGAGTTTTTGAAGGGCTTTCCAGTTGTACAGGTACGCCACAGTTAATGTGGAAGAGGTCCTCTTGAAACAAGAGATTTCGTAGTCTGATGTTTAGTGAAATGGCAAGGGCTTTGTTTGAGACCGAAATGAATAACACATAATTTATATATTATGCCCCGATAGGCGAAGTGAATATATTTGCCTGATGTCGTATGGACTGATATGTGAAAGTACGCGTTGGACAGGTCAAAGCAGTAGTCGCTTTGTACTAAAAGACAAGAAGACGTTGCCTGTCTCTATAATAAATTTTGGAGTCAAATTGAGCTGGTTGAGCATGTTGATGTTGACAACAGGTCTCAATTTGCCGTTGGTCTTCGTCACCAGATACAAGCTAGAGTTGGTGAATTGAGTTTGTATATATTGAGTGTATATATTTTGAACATTATATACCAATCGTTTGATGGGTAAAATATTTATCTCCTACTTACAAATATTCAATCTCATAGATTCGCCATAAAGAGGACGTTGAAAATGGAAGATGCCAGGAAGAAAATATTATGAGGTCCTTACAACGACTTGAATCATTATGTTGTTTTGCAGAAAGAGGCCGATCCTAGCCTGACGAAAAAGGAATCTGATGTTAAATGGGATGCTAGTGGGCGGGAAAGAGAAGAAACGTTGTTTTATATCTTTCTTCCATGCAAGACGGTAAGATGTAGGGGTGGATGACCACCTATAAATCGTCTGTCATGGCTATTTTGTCGTCTTTGAAATGTCTGTATTGTGTTCCTGCTGGTAAATAACTCTTATATCGAACGATCCTTGAATATGACGTCAAAGCAAGGAAGCTTGCTCTGAGAGAAGGCGTGGCATCTGTTTGCATCCTGCTCCTCAGTTCAATCCAAGTAATGTAGAAGAGCGCAAAACGGGAGGGTACACAAGTTTAATGCATGCTGAGGCTTTAGAGACGAATAGTGCAATAGTGAATCTTTTATGACCAGGTTTGTATTGCAGGAGGCCTTTAGGATCTTAGCCACGGTGTCTTGGGAAGCCTTATTCTAGACATGAGTGTTTCGGATCATCGAATATCACGCGTAATCACTTCCAGGCTTTCTGGGCGAAGTGAAGAACCGCAAAGGAGTATACTGGTGAGATAGTTGATAGAACGTTCCTCAATAGCTTATAGGTTTATTGAAAATTTGGCAGTCTGCCTGAAAACCTTATTATAAAGTGGTGGCAGTATGCAATATATGTCTTCTATTGCTGCCGTTAAGCTGCGTTCCGCCCGTTACATTTTCGGAACAGATGAATCAGTCATTTTAATTACACCACATTCGTTCAGCTGAGTATTATACTTTCGCTTGTACACATTGAGTCCCTGGTACAGCATTCCGATTGTAATGATAACATACCTTAGACAGGCATCATTGTTTGCATAGGATATGCCGTTAAAAGTAGTGATATTCTAGAATGTCTGTTTGTCGCTGCAGGATGGTTTAATGAATAAAGCTGATTCGCAATGAAGTCGTTTCTATATGATTCGTCCGAGTGATCGGTTTCGTTGTACGGTATGTTCAGGATAATATACCTTTGCTACCTGAATACGTCGATGGCTAGCCTACTCATAAGTCTTTGATAAGCTGATTGTGACCACTGTGTCGTACATCGTATTTTGCTAATGCTGGACCGGTTGGTTGACCTTCAGAAGGGTATACTGCGGATGATAAATGTCAGGATGATCGGGTGTAACGGCCTTTTGTCGGTCCATGCAAGTTTATTTGCAGTTTCAGTCTGGAAGACCGTACGAGAATAATAATGTGCCCTCAGTTCGGGCAAGAACGTTGACCTTTGAATCTGTATGGGGACGGAAGGGGCATCTCATCATCCTCTATGAGACTTATGAGATATTCTTATGTTTTACGTAGGCCTAGTATCCAATCTGACAAAAAATTAATTTTTCTCTTTTATGAAGAAATTAGACCACATTCTCTATTTATACTGCACACGCTTTAAAAGTGTGTGATACAGAACAATTACTACAGAGGAGGCACTTTCGTAAATGTACCCTACTCTCATGTATTTGTTGTCGTGTATTGCCAATGCTGTAATACAAGAAAATATGCAAACAGGTACATATAGCATATTCACCAATTTAATATATATTATGAATCATTATACAAAAGTGATATGATTAGAGTACATGCCTAAAAACAACACCCGGGATATCCCACAGCTGGAAATCAAATGCAACGAAAACAAACGAAATATAATTTCAAAAATGTCAAGCAAATTAACCATTTTGACAAATAATGTTGTTTACACCATATAAAACAATATTTTAAGAAACTGTCCCACAAAAAATGAGATGTGGATGATTAATGTAAGTTATGTAATTTGTGGAATTAACTGAAATACCTGTAGGATATCTTAGCACTTAAAACTGAATTGACAAACTGACATAAACCGAATATACCAGTAGCCACCTTTCGGGGTAGAAAGGGAAGTAATGCTGCAAGCGTTGCGTCCATTTGTCGATATAATATGTAGAGAGAAAGAATTGTTTCCATATTTCTGGACCTGTGCAGTGTTCTATGAGTAATTAGCAGAACAAACAGCACAGCTCTGATTTTTCAGCACATTATGTGATGTTTGGACCGGACTTATAATTGCATATATATGGTATGTATCCATGCAGACGCTTCTGCTGATGCTTGCAGAAAATGGCAACTATATTATTGCTATTTGCATGCAAGACAATGCATAACGTTTAGGGACACTATCTTTATCTAGATTAACAAAACTTTCCAATACTTACTGTTTTGGGATAGGAAAGTGGACGCATCCTGTCGTAGGCATCCATACCTCCTGTATCCAACAATTCTAAGTTTATTGGTGCTCCATCCACCATCACATTGGCTGAGTAATTATCAAACCTGAGTAGTAACATATTTGCGTTAAACTGATGAATGCATACACATATATGTATTCTGACTTTAGTTTTAATTTATCATCAATACAACATATCTGTATGTATTTTCCAATTTCCCAATACAAGAAAAGAACACAAAGATAAGATAAATTATATTAAGTGATTTCTTACATGTTCTTTGTTTAAAAGTTTGAATATTTCACTTTGTAATTATACCTTAATTCTTATGCTGAGCTTAATTATATATGCTATATGCTATATTAATGCATACAATGAATAGAGTTTTTTGGAGTACTGTCTTTGGAATATCAGTTCGAGTACATGCAACTATAATGCTAAAAGCACGCGGTACTGATCAGCTGAAACATATGGCAAGTTAGTTCACATACATGTAGAAATTGTATGGATGGCATATGGATCGGTATTAAAGCTGTGACCATTGGATTGTGAGTACAGAACACTACCAACTGAGCGATTGTAACTTCCCCTCTATTTATAATTATTTAATTTATTATAAAAATCGGCATTATAATCTCCAAGCATAAGATGCTCTAAATATTTGAATATTCCCTTACCTGGAACCTATGACGAATTATTAGCATACTATGTTTAGTCTTGTTAGAGCTACCTAGGTATGTTTCATGGCACGAATGCACATTCTCATTGCCTCAACACTAATATTTATATGGCTCGTTTGTAGTTGAATATCAAGCAGCAACTACAAAGCCCCAGATGATTCGTTCCATGATTCATTTAAATACTGTTCTCTCTGCTGTTTTTGAATCGGCAAATGGTACATATCACCAAATGGTATTTTTAATCTCATTTAACAGATCACCGGGATCACTAATAACTTTGATATACTTCACGTATTACTGAAATTTTTAATATGATTTGTGGAACATCATACATTTCTTACCGCTACTTGGATAGTCTAAGTATCTGCTGTTTGAATTACAAAGCAGGAAAGTTTTTATCAGTTAATTACACTAAAATTTGACACCTCTTGTATGAGCAACTGTTTCTATGAATATTTTTCAAGGTTGTGTTCGTCGACCACGGATCTATTTATCTTCATTCCAATAGTTACGGTCGGGAAAGTATACAATTTCAGCGTGACACATTATACCATTTTTGTCAAGCAATAACAGCGTCAGAAACTGTAGATTGAATTCCATAATTGATTACTACAGTACAAATCGAAGCCAGGCAGATTGGGAAAAAAGCATAAGTTCTGTAAATCATGCCATGAAATGTAGGACACCAATCTCTTTGAAAGTATTATCAATATGAAATCACCTACCACACTTCTCGGGAATCCAACCAACCTTAGAACGTTACGCTGCAGAAGCCAAAGTTAGTAGAAAGAGCATGTACATGTATATCTCCTGTAAATGTGGTTATCAAATGTAAGAAATCAAACTCGATCAAAGTTTTACCAGTACGAAACCACATACAGCATTTGCATGAAATCTGGCAAGCCTCGATTTCATATGCTCTATAAATCATAGTCACGAGGATGGGGAATCAAATGGCATAACTCCTGCAGTTAAAGTGGAGGGACAACGGCAGTTGATGTCATTCAAGTTTTCATCAATATAACAAAGCCTGTTAAGACTGTCTGAAATCCAACAAACCTTCGTCAAGTTACATTTTGAAAACAAACGTTTCGAGGATTGAAACCATAACTCTTAAGGACAACAAAAGGTTAAAATTCAAATTCCTTAGAATTCTGATCTATCTATATTTACCTACCAAATTTAGTTAAATCCAATTATTCCAAGTAAAGCATCATGCATAAAGCAAATTATTAATAGATGGGTGGACAGATAAATACACTGATGGACATGATTACTTCAGGGCTTTCTGACTTCGTCCAATGGGCCCTAAAGTAATAAAAGGCAGTACAATAAGGAAGACCCACATAACCGTATGAAAATCTTGTCTTTGTATTGCATCATAATCTACAATAATTAAGATTACAAGATCATCAGTATAAGAAAAGGAAAGCTCCTAAACTCATTTGATTTAAAGTTTATATTCCACTTATAGACTTACACGGTAGCACAAAAATATTCCTTTGGAAAGGCGTTGGTGGTATAACTGATCAGAAGACAGGTCTTGCCAACAGCACTGCAACGTACAAGAAAAGATTTCCTATCAAGTCATACATATTCTGTAGATTAAATTAAAACATGTAAATGTATGAGGTTGTTAGAAACACATAAAAAAACGAATTAGTATTAAAACTATTTGTTCAGGCCAAAAACTGGTCCGTTAGTTGAGCCAAATTCAAACTCATTTGTTCTATAATTTTGTAATATGTAACCTAAAATAAAAAAGTTTTCATTTTATCTGATATGTGATGGGGTAAGGTGGTGTGGTGGTGTTACAAAAGAGGTTGACTTCTGAGCAGCAATGTGTCAACAGTTAGAAGAAATATCTATCTTTTATATATCTCAAAAGTGACTTTAAAATTACACCACTTCACATGCCCAAAATAAAATGAGGCGCTTTATCTACAAAGCCAAATGAACTACGTGAAATTAAATTTTATACTGCAAGTAGTTTCCACATAAATGTACAAGCTATAGATAGCTTGGTCTTAACAGCTATTGCAATCAGCTTCTGCTGTATTTTTTCCATAACAATATATTCACTGTAAAATGCAGCAGCAGAGAGGGTGGACAGACCGAAACTATTTCAAGCAGACCGAAAGGATTTTAAACCGAAACCAATTCAGGCAGACAAAAAAAAAAGAGAAATGGTTTCGGTTTGTCACGCTACAGACCCGGCTCCGATGGCGCTGCGGAGACGAATTGAAAATCTTTATTACGATTTCACAAACAGACTAATTTGTAAAACCTCACCTCGTAAATCAACCAGATTATTTGACTGGTCAGTGAGTTTAAAATTAATTCTCGTTAACGAATCATTATGACATCGCATATAGACTGGATTAGTTGGATCCTCAATTATTAAAAATCCGGGTGGAGCTGTTGGTGCAAATGAATATAAAATATATCGCTGTTGAGCTTGATTTGATCTTTCGAGATTTATTTGATAACTTCCTTCGATAACATCACATACTATATTCAATTCAATCACCGAGGATATATTGACGTTTTGAGGAGCGATATGTCGCCCACCACCATCTGGGTCATTATTATGCTTCAGGATTGTTGTTGTTTGTGGTTGTGCTATTTTCTTCCATGCGTCGTGAATCCTTTTGAAACCATCATCGATGGTGTCATTGAGAGATTTTTCCATCCTTGGGACGTTATATCCTGGTAATTTAAAATTTAATAACTCTTCTTTTGTTAAATTATATGCTGATAGAATTTTTTGTTTTTCTCCTTCTCTGTTGTTAACAGATTCATCAAAAGATTTTATAAAAAATCATTTAATTCTTTCAGTTTTGTATAAGTGTTCATGTATTTTATTATTTTTATGATTTCATCACGTGAATCCGTTACATCCAAAAGATATTTTTGAAAACTTTGCTGTAGTCTCTCTCTATCAGATTCGAATGATTCATTTATTTTTTTCAAAAAACACATTAATATGTTTATCTAATAGAACCATGTATGTACTTTGTTTATCACCGTATTCAAATTCAAAATGTAGCCTGGAGAAACCCTTCCTATAGAATTCAAAATATATTTTCTTTACTTTTGTTATGTTTTGTTGTTTGTCCCCCCTCCCATGAAGATAAAAAATTGTATCTCTATCTTTTTTTTTTATTAATCTCATCTGTGGTAAAATCAGATCTTTTCGGTTCAGGTGTAGGTGTTTTTTCAGGCCAACCCAGTATTGGTCTTATAGAACTCTAATAGATATCTACGACATACGTAGGCGAGTTTATCTCAATGGCTGATGATAACGTCGGCTCATGAACTGTTATAGCGATTTTTTATTCTTTTCTGCGTTGTAATTCGTTATTGATTTGTTCAATTTGGTATGACCCAGATGGTAGCGAAACAACGTTCCAGTCTGGAGTATCATCGGGTTTATTCTTACTCGTAAACACCAGGGAATTGTTCGGTTGTTGACCATTTTGATCTAATATTTGGCCAACTGTGATACACTCGTAATTTTGCTAGTGCTATCTCCTTCACTGGAATCACAGTGGGGAAATTCACACTGAATTCAGGATTGGTTGAAGTTATTGAGATCATGCTGGCTTTCACCGGTGTGGTATTTTCTGCTATTCGTCGAAGTAGTTCTTGCGATGTCGCCATTGTTATTATACTCGTGTTGTTTTTCTAATAGTGACATCGCAGAATGATAAACACGTACCATCGTTGAAAACTCACTATCGGATATTAATGTGTCATCGAGTGACGACGATATCATCAAGGATAATTGAGAGTATGCGGTTGACACAACATGGAATTTAACTACGTAGTCTTGAAGTTTACGCTGGCTGCATGATGATATTTTTTTTGTTATAATCGAAATAATTCCCGCGATTGTTGTCGCCGCTGATATACAAATTGGAACAGCTATCGGGGCAACCATTGTCACCGAGCAGAGTATAATACCGGCTCCGGTGATTACAAATGATATCTAGTACACGGTAACATCAACTGTGGTGATTCTTCGTCGATATTTTTTTTTTTACTTGATACTCCTCAGTGAGTGTTTTGAGTTTAGTTTGAAATTCTCTGACCTGATCATAGCGATATTGCTGTGATGAAATTTTATTTATTACAACAGAATTCAATTTAGTTGTTTACTTAAATCCGCTACGAATTCCACATACCATGTTACTGAAACCCTAGCCAAATTATTATCAGTGGATGTTATTGTGAATTGTTCAATTGTTCCCTTGTCGATGATCGTTGATATCATATTGTTGACCCCAGATGAACTCGTTGATGAAATATTAAATTGAGTCGGTGTTAATAGATATATACCTTTGACGGTCGCGGTGATATTTAATATGTTATTTTGTGGTGTCCACGTAAATGATCCGTATGGAATCGCGTACACGTTATTTATGATAATTTTTTGTTCGTGAGGGATTTTTAATTTTTCAAGTTTTTCTATCATCCTCGGTAGATCATCCTTGATGACATCGTTGGTAGTTTTAATATCCTCGCGAATAACTCCTAATCGCTGATTAATCGCTGTTATTTCATTGAGTTTTGTGATAATATCAGCGAGATATGTTTTGATTTCTTCGGGATAAACATTTTTACCAAAATATTTATCGACGGCATCATGTTTTTTTTTAAAGTTTCTACGTAACGTAGTAAATTGTTCGATATGAGTCATACTCGGATCGCAATTTTATCAAATTATCAATGGCTGCTTTTATCTCCGTGAGTTGTGGTGTGGTAACCGGTGGATCTCCAAAGAAATCGTTTAAGGGGACCCGAAAAGTGTTATTAGCTTTTTGTAACGCCTTAAACGCATTTACGTGAGTGTTGTATTCATCAGGTAGTTTTTTTAAAAAATAATTCTATCGTTGATGAATAATTATCACTGAGCGTTGCTAATTTATCTGTGAGCGTGGAAACAAGTACACCCGGTTTGAGTTTACCCTGATCGGAAAACAACGAGATAGTATCTTCTACTGCGTCGAGTCGTTTTGTCAAAATATCATCAAAGGAAATATTACTAGTTTTCAATTTACCCTGACAATCTTGAAATACAATTATTTAATTGGGACCAACACTTGCGAGATTTAACATCTCGGATATTTCATATTCGATTATATTTTTTACATCACGGGTTACAGATATTTTTCAGGCATGATAAAGATCTCTCCCAAATATCAATCATGTTATTTTATATAAGATCTCTCTAAAAAGCGATTACTCGTATATTCGTGTACGGTTTTATGGTGTTGTTTTCCCGATGATGAAATAGCTTTGAGGACATTCAATATTTCTATGTCGCATATTGGTGGGTCATTCATTTTCTATGTTGGTAGCGTAGAATACCAGATAGGAGTTTTAAGTGGTTTATATAACTCATAAATTCTTTTGGCGGCGCTAACCCATATGAATCGAAATAAACAATTTCACGCGGATCAATCGCGTATGCAAGCCAGTGAATTCCAGGTCCGCTGCTGTTATCGAGATTAATGATACCGGTTTCAATGCTATTTGGTTGCTGTGGTAATTTATCTTTCATAAAGACATCTCTAAAGTTTTTTATCGCTAGTTTTTTTAGTAGCATCGAATAAATCAAAATTTGACATCGGCGATATCTGCGATATTGTTGTTAATAAACTGTTCCTAGTCTCAGGCCATTTCCTGGTAGTCTTAGACCCTTTCCCTTTTTTTTGTATCCCCGCCCTCTTTTTGGTTCATATGATTGAGCAATACTATCTACTGCTTTTGCACCAAGAGCTCCAGCAGCTCCTAACGCGGCGGCTTTACCAGCTGAAATTAATGCTAGAATCGCAGCGAGAAGTGGGAATACACCCCCTGATTTTATCATGTTCTTAATCGCAGCCGCAGAGAGTGATCTGAACACCCTTTTTATCTTTTATGGCATCATTGAAGTGTTTTATCTGACGAGCTGTCAATGACAGTTTATTCTGACCGCCAGACATCTGATTGTGCTTCAGCGATATCGTAGTTCCACATTTTTTAGCTGATTCCGATTGCAATTTTTTAATTTGACCAGGAGTTAACGTAACACTAACATGACTATATGACATTTTATTAATAATAGATTGATCTAATTGCTACATTACATGTTTTTGAAAATATTACATATTTTCCACTGGTGTATCAACTACTTTCAGTCGTCCACCAACACCTTTGAGTAGCATTGATTTGTCACTGAGAATGGCAGCAACTACTTTGTAATTAACAATAGCACCAGCACCAACAGGGCGGGTTACACGAGGTCTAAAGTGTATGTCAACTACGGATTGTCTTGTTAAGTCAAGATGTTACAGCGAGAAGTAATAGATGGGATATCGTTTTCTAAAATCAAATTGTGATATTTGCAGACCAGTATCCACATTATTATCGCGTCCCATAAATGACAACGAACGATGATACGCGCGTGCTATTTGGTTGGTTCCGTAATCAAGTAGTATATCCTCGGATGGTTCTTGTTGACCGTTTGTCCTCAACGAAACTTCATTAACACCCAATCGATCAAATATCATATAGCTGCGTGTTTGTGAACCCAATCGATCTCTATCTTGTAACGCAATAAATATATGACGCGGAGCTGAAACACCTTGTTTTGATGCCAGGTGCCATGTAAGTGTACCATCAATATTAGAATCCATGGTATCTGTGGTCACTGTTAGCCTACTTAGCAATGATTTTCCTCCACGGTCCATAAATGATAGTAATTTTTCTTCCATGGTGATTGATGGAGTCATTACTGGTATCCACAATGATAGTTTTGATATAATGACTTTATCATCATTAACACCAGCACCATGCCAGATTGCTTCACTATCACTACCCTTTCGCACGAGTGCTACTGTATGCTTCGCTCCATAGTTAACTTTTTTAAGATTTCCGCAAAATCCGAAAATATGATGCAGTGGAATCGCGCATGAAAGTTGTCTACGCTGTCCTTGCAACATTGATACGCGTGTTGCAAACCCTAGGTTGTAATTGGAGTTAACACTTTTTATAATATCAAAGGCAGCCGCTGGTCTTGCTTCGTGTACAAGAGAACCAACTGTTTGTGGATCAGATGCGGTATTTTGCGGTGTCAGCAATTTAGTATACTGAATGTGTTCAGGGTGATCAGTAATATCTTTAGAGAACATGATAGACGGACCCGCCGATCTTGTAAAATCATCTGAATATCTTGCCAACTCCACTATTTTTGTGGCAACATCAACCTCACTCTCTACAGACTCGATTTCTCTTCCATGAATCATGTATCTAGCACTCTCGAATAGCGCAATGATATCATTATTGACAAAACCAACTCGGATATTTTTCATCATCTGCATATGGTGTGCCACCACCACCATTTTGTACAACGTCTCCTTCTATTTCGATAAACGCTTCAGCGGGTAGATAGTATTTGCTGGGATCATGGACTTGAAGTTCGATTCTTGATCGAAGATCCGGTTGTATTGCATGATAGGAATAATACTGATAATCGCGTACTTAATCATCTCTGCGCACTGGGGCATTTAAATCAAACACTGTGTCAGGAGCCGATTTGAACATATTATCATATATTTCTTGATCTAAATCACGATTTCAAACCACTTCCCGCTATCATATTTGCAATAATATTTCCCTGAGTGTCATATCCATCATTTATCCGTGATGCTATATTCTGCTCCACCACATTGTTTATTATTTTTGCTAATACTTGCAGGCATAATTTCCGTAGATGGTAGTGGTCTCAATGAATTTGTCATTGGTGGTTTCCTTCGCCGCCGAACTAACGCTACTAGTTTTTCTTTAGCCGCGGAAAATGCTCTCCCGGCAATATCACCAACAGCGCTAATACCCTAATCACGTATAACATCAATAGCTTTCATTGATAACTGTTTCACGATTGGTGCTATTTTTGGAGTCATTCTTGTAAATAACCCTGCAATGGTATTGCCGAGACCATCTCCATAGTACGCTCTGTAAACTGGCAATCGTGAGTGGTTGACACGACTTTTCCCGTTGCAGTGGTTACTGGTTTGAATAGCTGTTCAGTGTCTGCTGCAAAATTACTCTGAAATTCCTGTCTCGTTTGCAGGATATTTCGAACGGAATTACGAACTGGAATAAATTTCTTAATCGAAGTTAATCGTTCACGTCCTAATTTAGTTGTCAGTGCTTCACCCACCATTACAAATATAATATACGATCTAAATTGTAAGTGAAAAAAAAACTCACCAGAAATTCTTTTGTGTGTTATACTTCTGCGTAGTGACAAATCACCAGTGACACCTGTCTATAGAATTCTGTTTTAGGTGAGTAAGTGCATACCTGTCTATAGTATGGCGTATTTACTGTGTTAAGGCAATCAAGGGGGAATTTTCATTTTGGCGGATAATCTCCTTTTATTGTTTTGATTTTCGAGTTAATTGTGCATTTGATTTTATATTGTTTCCACAATTCGTTTCTGACCTTTTCGACAGCAGTGAATAATTGGACGAACTTATTAATGTCGTTACAGAATGCAAGGGAGTCATAAATAGCTTGTTGAATTCTCTTTATAAAGGAATAGGATTTTGATAACACATACCTGTTATTCCTAGCGCTATCATCAATATCTTGAAATTCAGAAAGAATTTTACAATCTAATTTAAGTGACAATTGCATTCCTTGATTTTTCAAACTTGAAATCTCGTTAATAATGACATTCATATTTTCGAAATTAATATATGAAATATTATGTATTTAATACAAAAAAATATTTAATATATTTTTGAAAAACAAAAATGATGAGCGATTATCATTCACTGGGTCCCTGATTGGCTTTGTGTCTTTCATAGGGTTCTTTTTCTTTGAGATTTTTTCTCTTTGAGAATTCTTTCTTCTTTTTTTTCTTTGAGATTTTTTCTCTTTGAGATTTCTCTCTTCTTTTTTTTCTTTGAGATTTTTTTCTTTGAGATTTCTCTATCTCTTTGACCCTATGACCGTTTCTTTTAGCCGATAGTTTATTCTGAACCATCCTGTTGGGTTACCCTAGTGTGACATAGAACTTTTTGTATCCATGCTACTGTTTATTTTGGGACGATATTATTGTTGTACTCCTCCCCCAAGAATTAATTTCCCGGAGGTGTAAAATCACACCGTCACGAGATTCGAACGATGGGCCTCAGGACGAGATTCCATCCGTGTATACAATACACTAGTGACCGTAATTTATAAATCCATAATTTTGAATACGATATATGTGTATCATGTGAAGAGTTCAGTGATTGCATTATGCGGAACATCTACCTGGTGAAACATTAAACCACATAAAAAGCCATTATCCCATTGAGGTACGTGACTACAACAAAGGAATTATCGTTGTTTCAAACTACACACACACACAAGCTCACACGAGTTATTCCCCTTGGTGCTATATATAATATATCAGATGTAAATGAATTGAATTCTATTTTTAATTTTTTTAGAAAAAGCCGATCGATATATTTGTTTTGCAACATATCGTACTAAGGATCTACACATATCGAAATACTTTCCAGCTTTATTTATTTATTGAAATACTCTTTCTTCGTTATTTTCTGTATTAAATGATTTTATAGGCTTCGCATTTTTCGAGTGTTTTCCAGTCCCTCCTCGTTTAAAATTCTATCATAAGCTATTTGCAATGATTCATTAATATATTCTTTATTTAAATACTTGTTTTAATTATAATATGGAGAATTCGAGATATTATAGAAAATTACACCTTGGAAAAATAATGAATTCAATCTCGATAGAGTCTCCACTGATGTACCAAAGAGTCTAATAAGTGATAGAAGCATGTTGGGCAAAATCCGAGATAGTTTTAATGAATTCAAGCGCGACTGAGCATCTCACTTTTGGTCGACATTTCGAATTGATGGTAGTGTTGATGCTACCATGAACGACGAAAGAGCAGCAGTGATAATCTCACATCTTGACAAGAAAACGTATTTTTTTAGAGTGAAATTCATTATCCGCTCAGAAACGGGGAATTGGATTATACGCGACAAATTTGAACCCATCCTGAAACATAAGAGAACTGTCACTGTGAGTCAGGATTCCAAACCAGTAATTCTGACTGGGATTGACAAACCGTATTACGAGAGATCCTATCCTGCAATAGCAGTTGTTTATGGAATCTATCCTATAAATGATAAACCTAGTATTGATAAACTAAAACAAATGAAATATTCGTCGTTGAATTGTGTAGCAGAACGAATAATAGAACACTTCACAAATGCGTTGCGTGGAAACAAACTGACGGATCTAAGACGCAAAAAAATAAATGAATGGGGATTAACAGTGAAGGAGAGTGGAGCAACAATTCAAAATGTGGCTGCGTTAGAACGGATACTAAAATTCACAATATCCGTAGAGACGGTAATAGGCGAGATATTATATAAACCGAAATATAAATCGAGAAGATCTCCAATCAAAATTATTGACCATAACGAACATGCATGGACACTTGCGGTAACAATATTTCCGCAGGATAGAACCATAAAATATTACACGGGAAATTTATTTGACTTTATTTCTCAGTCAAGTTAAAACGATCCTGTGTCAGTGTGGTTACTTCACAGTTTTGAAGACGAAGAGGGTAAATTCAATCAATTTGTAAGACCCAATGGCGAATTATACCGTACTGAAGCCCTCCACAACGAGATGAAAAAGAAATAGCCAGTGGTATTTCAACGGATTACGACGAACAATTATTAACAAACTGTTTTACAATTCCATCAGTTGAAGCTCATTTCACGAGAAAGAGAAATCTATAGAAACCAACACGCGCAGAATTTCTCTCAGATATCGAATCAAGCTGTGTGGAATATAACCATGGTGGATTATGGAATAAAAAATGCGACCCTGAAAGTATTATTCCGGTTGATATGACATGCATGTTATCCAGGGAGATTTCTTGGGTATGGAGAGTGTTCTGAGTACTTCAAAGGATTTGGACATCCCACACATGAGATGATCCGTGTTGCGATTAATGGACCACTGCCTGATTTTGATTTAACCGGATTCGCGCGTGTGTTATCATTTGAGTTGGCTAAAGGACTTCATCCGTGTTGTTATGTTTGGTTTGGTAGAAAAATCTCTGAAAAACACTGGATGCAATAGTGTTATTACGGTATATAATTGATTCTAAAATGCTGATATCGCTGATTGTCAGTGAAGCAATTATATCATATCGGAAACTGAAGTCTGGTTACCACAATCCGATAGTCTTGATAGTATAATCAGCTAAAACAGAAAACAATTCCCCGATATCGTGAAATGGTCAAAAGAAATCTTTAAAGTTAGAAATAAACACGTAAAAGATTTCGGTAGAAGAATAATTGGTAAATTCACACAAGGTGGAAAATACGACCATAAACGATATTCTTCGCGGTTGATTATAGATGGTGCTGAATTTTTTTATAATCGCAGATGTAACATCTAGGGGTATATACGTCAATCGTAAAGACGCTTTCTTGTCCGATGGAACCAAATTGGCTACAATTGTTACTTACACAGATGGAGAAAATCCTCAATATACGTACTTAAGGTCGTCTATGCTGGCTTATGCTTCTATTAATTTACTTTCGATGATAAATAGATTTTGACACCGCGGTTAGAGTAGCCACTGATTCATTTTATACAGACGTAAAATATAGCGAAGCAGTGGCTGAATTCTCTAATTCAGACGAGAGTTGGGGATCATGGAGAATTAAAAAAGAAATACTGCGTATTTGCTCCAAATCAGCAGATGTTACAATTGAAAACAATTACTTGAAAAATAATTAGATATCAGAACTATCTAATGCACCGTCGTGTTCCGATAAAATATGTAGATTTAAAACCAGTTACTTAAACGGCTGTGGTGGGTCAGGGAAGAAGACTCGTGCGATTGAATTTTTTCGAGGGAAATCAAACATGATTGTGCTAACACCAACACACAGACTTGCAAGAGAGATGAAACAACGAGGAATTAATGCTTGCACTTATCACAGTTTGTTTCGATGGAAACGTGACGAATGGACGAATGATTGTATGGGTGAGGAATATATTCCTGAAATCATTATTTGGGATGAGATATGCACAGTATCGTTAGATGTATTCCAAAGATTTCTTGATTGGTTATTGCTAGCGAATACAAGCGTGATAATGTGTGGCGATCATGGTCAACCACCACCATTTGTCAGTTTATCCCCACATAATTGGCTGAAGAATTTTGTAGACTATTATGAAGAAATTAATACCGATCATAGAGCACTTGATGAACAATTACGCGAGTTCAAGAAACTAATCAGATTACAACCGGATAGAATCCAATGTGAAATATCGCGTGAAATAATTTCGGAAACCCCATTAAATAATTTCTGGGAAGCGTGGAGACCAAATGATTTGATAGTGGCAAGTAGAACGATAGTCAGAGATACACTTCAGATGAAGTTATTTAACACGCATAAAAAAACATTTACAACACTTCCAGTGCCGCTGTGTTATAGACCCAAGGATACACGAAGACAAAATATCGAAGATGATATTCCAGTCTTGACAGAGTCAAGAAAACAGGTTCTCGTGTTAAATGATATTGTGTTGGTTGATATAAGTGTTGTAGAAAATGCATTGCCTGCTAATAAATCCCCATGGTAGTTAGGATACGAAGCGACGATATATTCTTCGCAGGGATTGACTATATCCGATACAAATTTTTGGATCATAGATAATCACATCGTGTGGTCGAATTTAGTTTATCTTGCGGTGTCCAGAGTACGAAGAATAAATCAACTTCGAAGAGTTGTTTGAGACTATAACGACACTACAATAAGTGATATTGTCAGCGATGGTATAATCAGAAAAAACTGCTTATAAACTACAGGACAAAAAAATAACAGAAAATTTGATAATGATGCAGAATTTATAATCACTCTGAAACAACAACTGAATAATCACTGCGCGAGATGCAATTGTATAATGCGTTGGTGTTTTTCGGATAAAGACCCCTGCCAATTTACCGTAGACAGAAAAAATAGCAGTTTTAGTCATACCAGAGATAATGTGATGCTGACTTGTCTTGAGTGCATCATACGCAGAGGTGCTAGTTAAGACCACGCAGCGGTAATTGAGTATCCTTGGGTATCACTTGTAGTTGTTCACGAGTAAATCCCCGCTGAGGAGCAGTTGAATTTAACCTATAGACTGGCGGTATACCCGTAGATCTCGTTATACTAGATATTTTATGTGCAGTAACACTCCAAATAGGATCAGTAGCTCTTTTTTTGCCACCTTCGAGCTCTCCTGGTTCATATAAATACCTAACAGTGACATTACCGAGTATTGGTTGTTTTGAAAAATCATTTTGCGGTTTTACAGGTATATACATTTTTTTTATCGCGTTGTTAGGTTTCATATTAATTTTTCGAGTAATCTTATTATTTAGCGCCGTAATTACGCTTGGTAATCTCTTGACCCATTCACGAGATCGTTTATCCTGAATAAATTTCCTCGCGTATTGATATCCAAATAACCGCTCAGCAAGTGTCCGAATAAATCGTTCAACAATTGCCTGATCGCGATGTAATGCAGTATGTCCTCGTCTGATGGTGACATTATGATGCTTTATGGTTTATAACACTACATCCTGAAATTCCTTGCCAGGATCAACTTGTTATAGATTTGGCCAGTGCAGAGGACCTCGTCGATAAATACTTTCAAACGCAGAAGCCACTTCAGTTGATGATTTTGTCTTTAGCGGTTCTGCTTGTTTGTATCGACTCGCAACATCAACTACGGTTAGCGCATACTGCCTGATGAACTTCATTAGGTGCGTTGACATCAAAATGCGAGAAGTTAATTTGTTTAGGCGGTGATAGATAAATTTGTCATATCGCCTGTTTGGATAACGAATCCGCTGCTGTAGTATTTTTCACCTAACGGCGCTAGCGACTTTACTGATTGCTGATTTTCCCCTCCAGTTTTCTTCTTGAAGAATAATAAAAAGATTCCATGAAGTTATTAATTACCAGCACCCAACATCAATTTACTTTTCATCGCCGATTTTATCAACCATGAAGCCAATTTTTCTTTGAAGGATTTATCAGTGCATGAATTAATTTCAACGCATGAATTAATTTCACATCTGCGATATGTCTGTGTTTCAGATTGCTACTTTTATAAGCAACATCGTGAGCATGACACGCCTTATCAATAGCGTTTATTGGGTTTTCACCGGGTCGGGGTTGGTTTTGATCATCGAGTCTGATATCGAGTCTGGTCCCGGGTCCACAATAACTATACCCTGGAAGGTGTTTTTCTTCCGGATACTTCGCCCATGGTGTTCCTGCGAGTTTTACTAACTTGGCTGCAATATCACCTCCTCTTTTTTTTTAAACATCTCCTGATTTCATAGAAACAAATCTAAATTTTTTGGTACCACATTCTACACACTTGCCAGAAAGTGCTGATCTGTTAGTTTTAGTTGTAATCGTCGTCTAGTCGTTTTTGCCAGTACGCTTCTTACATTTCACACACTATAGATCCATAATTTATTTATAATAACATGAATGTAATTGATTTTTTGGCGACAAAAAAAACGAGATCCTGTTAAACATCATATATCGATTTGGCCATCTATTACATTCAAGACAGGTCAGCATTTTTTTCACGTGTATGACCGCGACTGCTATACTTCCTATATACAGTAAATTGTCGTCGGTTTTTATCCGAATAATGCCATAACATTATACAATTAAAACTCGCACAGTGATTAATCTTTTGTTGTTTCAGCATCATTATAAATTCATCATCAATATCAAATTCGCGATTTTTGTTTGTCACTTTGTTTATAACCAGCGAGTTTTGTTTTCCTGCTATATCATCGTTAACAATTTTGTTGTTGGTGTCAGTAAATTTAAAAATAACTCTCCGAAGTTTATTTATTCTTTTTAACTCGTGACACTGCGTGATAGACTAAATTTGACCACTCGATGCGATTAACAATGATACAAACAACTGTATTAGAGATTGTTAACCGCTGGGATGAATGTATCCTCATTGCGTATCCTAGCGTCCAGGGAGATTTATCCGTTAAGGCGTCCTCGACAGCACTGATATCAATTGCGACAATATCATTTAATACAAGATTCTGTTTTCTTGACACTCCTGGAATTTCAACGTCAATATTCTGTCTTCGTGTATCAGCTGGTCTATAACATAATGGTACGAGTAGCGCTGGAAACTTTTCTTTATGCGCTTCAAATAATTGTCCCTGAACTGTGTCTCTATCTTCTACGTACCACTATCAAATCGTTTGGTCTCCACGCTACCCCAAAATATAAGAGTCAGGAATTTGTAATTATGAAGAAAAGCCTGATGGTATAGTGAGAAACTGCAGGTTGGAGAGACCAATTGGCTTTGTTATTAATACTGGTTATTTAATCTTTACTGTTGGGATAAAAGTATTTATTTCACCGATTCGTTTTCGAATGTTTCTTGGGGGTGATCAAAGATGGTTTTGTGATCGTTTACAATAACGCAGATCCTAAATAAATTCTTTATGTAACGTACAAGCCATTACAAGCGGTCTTACAGGGAGATATTCAAGAAAGGCGAAATATATTAAATCCATCAGTGCAGAAACTGGCAAAGAATAAAGAAAAAAAAAATATTTAAATCAGTGAATGAAGCCGGCAAATATTTTGATATCTGTATACCATCGTTTAGATATGTCGCAGAAAATGTATATCAATCTACTTTTTCTAAGAAGAAATAGACAGAGAATTCGGTTTGAATATTCACAGTTAAAATGACCACTATTTATTTATTGATATATGGTGTTTGTTTTTTTTATTACATATTGCCTATTAGGTAAATCCACCGTGGACGTCTAAGGCTGATAGAGCTACTCACCTTGATCTAGGAGATTTCGTAATATTTTTGAAATCGCTACATTTTTTTCCAGACATAATCTGACCTGTTAAGTAGAACTGAATTCAAGTTGTATTATTTTTGTGCAATCTAAAACTACTGTATGTGTTTTAAAGGACTGTATTATTTATTTACACTATAATGATTATATATATATACTATATCGGAAAATTCGGTGGTGTATTGCTAACACGCCTAATCAGAGTTTCCAATTCCGTAATTGGCATATTGTGTAAGTTGCACAATAGTGGTTTAAGTATATAAGTGAGGGACCTCCCCAAGCTCGAAGGTCAACAGGGAAATATACACTCTCCCCTACGCCGTCGCCACGGTGTGGTTGTTTTTTACACCCCGGGAATGACTTTGTGTTTGTGTGTGTATGTGTGGGTGTGTGTGCAAAAATCTGTTGAATGTAGAGAACACCTCCGTATATGCTGTGCCGTCCGCCTGTATATAATTGTATATAACTCTAAATATTTATGTACTCGTTGAACCGGCTTCAATGTAATAAGGCAATCTAGGGGTAAATTTGGGGAATGTACCTTCCTCTTTGAATTAAGGTTGACTGTAAATATTTATGTACTCGTTGAGCCTGCTAGAATGTCATAAGACAATCTAGGGGTTCATATGGGGAATGTGCCCTCGTAACTGTAATGTGTCGTCATTTACCAAACACGCCCTCTTGAGCCTGTTAGACTGTTGTTTGACAGGTTATGGGTTCACTTAGGGGTTTGTGTTTCGTGCTGCCTCTGAGCCTACTAAGATATCATAAGGCAACTTAATGGTTCATATGGGGTTGTTTTGTCTTGTATATGTGACCTCTGGACTTACTAATACGTCATAAGGCAACTTAGGACTTCACATGGAGTTGTGTATGTATATTTCTAAGCCCTGCTTAGATGTCATAAGGCAACTTGGGGGTTGTGGGTGGTGGAGATTGTGCTGTCCATATATCTTTTTCATTAAAAAATATATTTTTAATATAATGAATTATGAAAATATTAATGATGTAATTTCTGCTCTAATAAATTTGAAAAGTTAAGGAATACAACTGTCGGATAAGCTAAATCCTGAAAAGGTTCTTTCTGATTTCGAATATATACATTAACTTTAATGTGAAATAGATATACCCTACATCGGATTACAAATATATCAGTCTAATACAACACGCAATTTACGAATCATTAGATGATGATAACGAAATAAATAAATTGGCAATTGTTTTTACCGCAGTTCAAAAATATAATTAGAAATATCAAAAGATTATGAAACAATAAAAAAAAATATTAAACACGTGTAAGACAACTAAAAATGATTATAGAAACGAGTTCTGTGTAACGAAAACAAAGTAGAAATGTTCTGATTCCGAACTTTATTTTTAATAGTAAAAATGGTGCAAATCGATTGATTTACTAATTCTGATAGGGTATTTACTACTATAAATAATAATTAGTGTGGATTTGAATCATAGATATCCTTGAAATTTATATAAAGACCTATTTGTAATTTCTCATGAGATAAATAAATCAAGTTAGAGTTCAGGTCCGTAAGTTTGAAATTTATTCTTGTTAGTAAATTATTATGACATAGAAGATATACTGGTTTAACCGGTTCTTCACGACCAAACTTCCAGGAGATACTCGAGGAGTGAAAGTATACAGAATATATCCCTGCTGTGTCTGATTTGATATTTCTGTGTTTGATAACTTCCATCAATTGCATCATATACAAGATTGACTGCGATCACATATGATATATTTACTATTGCCGGTGATATATGTCGAGCACTGTCGTATGGATCATTGTTGTATCGAAGGATATTATCCGCTGATATATTTCTCCATGATCCAACAATTTTAGGAAAGTTTTCAATGATAAGATAGCTGAGTGATTTTTTTTTAGTCCATCAGTGCAAGTTCTGATATTAGAAATGTTGGTAATTGGTTTTCTGTTATCGCGTAGTGTCATAAAAGCAACTGTTTAAATGTTCTTATATTTGGAAAGGGAGTAATCTGATACATTATATTATCACCAATGTCAAATACATGCACAATAATATGTTTATTGATAAACTCGAGGTCTGATATAACCTGGTTTAAATGTTGTATCAACTCAATGATCTGTTGCATTATATCATTATTGTAATTGTTTGGAACACTGGAAAATAATTTTTGTAATTTATGACTTACTTTTCCATGTTCAGACTTAATGACGTCGGAAAATGATTTTGTTTTTAATTGAAGAAAAATGTATTCTCCTGGTCTATACTTAAAAAATCTCCGGAATCTAAAAACCTAGGATGTCTTGTACCATCAAACTCAGTAATATAATAATCAATATATGTTTTGTTCTACGTATGAGTTTTTCGATATTCTGAATCTGCCATAAATGTATTTTCCTTGGTAAAAAAATTCATCTCGCCGCTGTTCTGGTGGTCCATTATATTTGAGGCAACTTCAGACCATACTAAAACAGTTCTTATCGATGATTGATAAATATCCACGACGTAATCGGGATAATTTATCTCTCTCGCGTCTGATAAAGATGGTTCATGAACCATTATAGCTATCTTTGATTCTTTTCCTGTTATGGATTTTATTTTACGCTGGAATTCATCATTGATATCTTCGATGTTATAACTTTCCTTTGATATTCCAATAATCGACCAATCGGGGGTTCCATCTGGTTTATTTTTATCTGCAAATACCAGGAAATTATTTGATTGCTGACCCGAAGTGATTTTGACCGAATATTTCTGCCAACTGTAGTATACTCGTATTTGGGCAAGCGCAATTTCTTTTATGGGAATCTCAGTTGGAAAATTCATGTTGAAATTAGGGTACGATGAGGTTATTGTGATCATTATTCTTATTGCTGGGGTAGTGTTTGCAACTATCAGTTGCACTAGTTGCAGCGACATTATTTTTTTTTATTTTTATCAAATTGCGGGTATTTTTGCGTCAATTAAATTAGATGTCAATGCCTCCTCGTTAATCGTAATCATCGCTGAGAACTCGTCATCAGATATTATTTCGTCGTTAAGGCTCTTTGACAGCAATGATGATAATTGGGAATATGCAGCCGTAGCGGCATGTAATTTAATTATATACTCATTTAGTTTATTCTGGCTACATAAAGATATGTTGTTGGCAATTATATTAGCAATACCAGCTATTGTTGTTGTCGCTGAAACACGAATTGTTAACACCGCTAGGGTACTCATGGCTGATAGCAATAAACTGGTTCCAGACACCACAGCTGAATCCGAATGAACAATTGTATCAACGATGGTAATACGCTCGCGATATTTCTTTATTTTCATCGTGTACACGTTAGTGATCATTAATTTATTTTGTAATTCTTGTATTTGATCATATCTGTACAGTTGGACGTTCATGCTATTATTTACTTAAATCAATTACAAATTCTACGTACCATGTGATTGACGCTGATGCTGAATGACCAGTACTAGGGGTTATTGTAAATGTTTCGGTTGATTCATTTTCTATTATTGCACTTACAATATTAATTCCCGTAGATGTACTAGATGATACATTAAACTGTATCGGTGAAATTACGGTTAATCTATAGATACCTGGGACAGATGCAGTAACTTGAACGGTGTTATCTCGAAGTTTCCAGGCGAAAGACCCATGTTGTATCGAGTAAACCGTATTAATATTTTGTTTTGTGGTATTTTAATCCTATCTAGCCTTTGCAGCGATAGGAAGAAACTCACTAACGATATTATTCTGCGTTTATGTAATCGTGTCGATGTTTTTTTTTAATTTCAGAAAGTTTCATGGGGATATTTGGTTGTTTTCCTAAAAGATTATCCGATGTATCATCAATTTGTCTAATATTTCTTCGGAGATTTGTAAACGCGGTTACATGAACATAATATTCGGCTCGCAGCGTTGATAGTTCATTGTCTACAGTGTACACGTAATTTTTTGTTATCGAGTTGGATCATTAAGTCAGATGTTGGATCATTAAGTGCCGTTATTTTATTCAAGTTCATGATGACTTCGCCTGTCAATGTATCACCGGATTTTTTTTTTACTTGCGCGAGAATATTATCTAATACAGTTGGAAAAAGAACTCCGGGTCTAATCTTACCAGTGGAATCAAATATTGAGTTTTCGGTTACTCCATTAAGTCTAGAAATAATATCGTTCAATAAAAGATTACTCGTTCTTAATTTTCCCTGTTTGTCTCGAAATATAACTATTTCGTTTGGATCCACATTTGCAAGATTTAAAAATACGGATAATTCGTCGTTTATGATTATTTTTCAATTTCTCGCTTAATATTCCAGTGGGGTTATTTTGTCTAGAGATAGACCTTCCGGAAATATCTACCATTATAATTAGATTAATTCTTTATCTAAAATATTTTGTATATATTCAACGTTGACTTGTATAATCGTATACAGCTTTATGAGGTGGTTTGGTTGATTTTTATACAGACTCTAGTACAGCAATTACTTCTCTGCCCCATATTGGTAGATCCATCATTGTCTGCATTGGTAGCGTTGAGTACCAGATTGGAACTCGTTTACCATCAACATATGTTAGAAACTCAACCGGTAGAACTAACCCATATGAATCAAAAGAAACAATTCCACGCGGATCAATCGCATATGCAACCCAGTGAGTTCCAGGTCCTGTGAAATTATCGAGATTAATGATACCGGTTTTCACGGAATTCGGTTATTTCGGTAACCTGTCACACATAAAAAGCTCTTAATTTTTGTATATTTAGTTGTTTAGCATCATCGAGAAAACCAAATTTTGACAACGGTATTAAACCGTCAGACTTTATCCCTAGGAATAAATACTCCATTGTAATCTCAGGCCGCTTCCATAAGTGAAACGACCCCCTGGTAACCTTAGACGTTTTCCCTTTTTTATATCTTCGCCCTGTTGCTTTTTTAATGCCATTCCTGCTGCTGTCCCAGCAGCTCCGATGGCCACATCTTTTGCAACTGCAGGAGCGGCCGAGGCAATCAATGCTGGTATGGCCGCAAGAAGCGGAATATACCACCTGAATTAACTACATCTTTAATCGCGCCTTCGCAGAGATACTAAGTTGAACACCCTTTGTATCTTTATTTGCAAAATGCTTAATCTGACTCGCCGTCATTTACAACTTAATCTGACCACCAGTGATCTGATCGTCTTTTAGCGATATTGTAGTTCCCTCTCTTTTCGTTGAATCTGATTGTAGCTTTTTAATCAGACCGGATGTCAGAGTAACATTCACATGATTGTACGACATTATAATAACACGGGTGATTTAACTGTGCTATTTATTTAAAAACATTTACATGTTTTCTACCGAGGCATCAATGAGTTTCATTAGTCCACCAACACTTTCGAGTAACATCGATTTGTCGCTGAATATAACAGCTATCGCTCTGTAATTAGGGATAAGATGGGTTGGAGCAGCCGGAAGAGTTACACGAGCTCGGAACTGTATATCAAAAACACTCTGTCTGGTTAAATCAAGATGTTCCAACGAAAAGTAATAAATCGGATATACGTTTATAAAATCTAATTGAGATATTTACAGACCAGTATCTACATTCAGATCACGTCGCATAAATGTCAGCAGACGCTGATATGCGCATGCTGTTTGGTTTTGTCGGTAATTAAGTAAAATATCTTCGGATGATTCTTGTTGGCAGTTTATTCCTCATGAGACCTCGGTAACTCCGAGTTGATCATATATCATATGGCTGCGTGTTTGTGAATTTAATCGCGTATGATCATGTAGCGCAACAAATATATGTCGTGGTGCAGAAACACCTTTCTGTGATTCCATATGCCATGAAAATATACCGTTATTAGTAGTCTGAATAGTATCGGTCGTTGTTGTTAGTCATGATAGCAATGATTTACCACCTGTATCCATAAATGATAGTGTTTTGTCCTCTGCAGTGATCGCTGGAGTCATCACTGTCATCTACAATGATAGCTTTTTTTATATTTATTTTATCAGCAGCAACACCATCACCTCGCCAGATTGCATCGTTATCATCACCTTTTCTTACGATAACTACTGAATGTTTAGCTCCAAAGATAATCTTTCTAACATTTCTGAAAAATCCGAATATATGAGACAGTGGAATTGCACATAAAAATAATCTACGCGTTCCTTCCAACATTGTGACGCGTGTTGTAAATCCTAGGTTGTAATAAGCATTAACATCTTTTATATTATCAAAAATATCACCTGGTCTAGCTTTATATCCAGCTGGTTGTAGATCAGATGCAGTATCCCGTGGTGTCCTTACTTTGACATATTGAACATTATCAACGTTATCAGTAATATCTTTAGTAACCATCATAGATTAACCGGATGATCTTGTATAATCATCGAAATATCTCGCTAAACCCACTATTGTTGTGGCAACATCAATATCCTTTTGAATAGATTCAATCTCTCTTCCATTAATCAAATATGTAGCGCTATTAAACAGCGCCATAATGACATTCGCTGTATATGGTGTATTATCTGCAACATTTGTTACACGTTCTCCTTCTACTTCAATAAATGCTTCAGCGGGTAGGAAATATCTAATTGTATCCTGAACTTTTGAGTTCAATTCTCCTTCGTTGATTTGGTTGTATTGGAATATAAGAATAACATTGATACTCGCGTCCTGATCCACCTTTGGGAACCGACACGTCTATATCAAATGCTGCGTCAGGTGAAGATTTGAAATTTTATTATATATTTCTCGATGTAACTTGCGATCTCGCTACGGTCAAACCACTTCCTGCTATTAAACTTGCAGTAATATTTCTTTGTACTTGATCAGATCCCTGATTTATCACGGCTGCTAGTTTTTTTAATCAGCGGCTTGGTTTATTATTTCATTGACATTCGCGGCAATGATTTCCGTAGACGTTAACTTTACCTGCTGCGGTATTATTCGTGTTTGTCTTTCTTTGGCTGCAGAAAACGCCTTACTGACAATATTACCAATAGCACCAGGAGCTTTTTCACTATAACATTAATAGCTTTCATTGATAGTTGTTTTACGATTGGTGCTATTTTGCGAGCCATTTTTGTAAATAACCTTTCAATAACGTTACCAAGATCATCTCCGTAAATTGTTTTATAAACGGATAATCGCGAGTTTACTACTCTAACCATGATATGTTTATGATGGTATGATCATCTTATTTATTATCATTTATATCTAATCGTAATGACAATTATTAGTTACTATGATAACCATCAACAAGTTCATCGATACATTCTCGATATACGCCGATATCCATGATACCGCCTTGAAATAATCGTCGCCAAATATCATCGGCTTCATTAATTTTTTTTTTTCCGGAGAGTTATTTCCAGCCCGTACTCCTCCTATGAGAATTTTTAATCGTGTTATGTCGGAGAAAATATTATTAGAACAGGCAACAAGACCACTTTCTCGAGAAAATCCACCACCAGTAGAACCTTGTGCATCATGAAATTCTTCTTTCTCCTTTCTAGAGGATTTTGATTGTTTCTTTTGCGGAGTAAGAGGTCCATATGGCGGTGGAGGGGGAAGTTAGGTTGCGAGCTGTGTTATTGCTCAATCTGAACATCTATTCAAAATCTTTTAATTTTTTGCTGTATAACACATATGTTGGATCAGTCTCGGAAACTCGACCTCTGTCATATTTTATGCGATATACCACTTATACCATTTATATATGCCTACAGATTTATTATATTCCGGTTTTAAGTATCTTTCTTTGAGACTACAACCCGCAAGTGCAAAACCAGCTAGATCATCAAGATTATCATTTTTTTAAAACAAAATTATACTAATTGCATCATCAGTAAATTTCTTAGATTGTGTAACTTCTTCCGATTCTTTTTCTTTAGGCATTTCTTCTCCGATAGGATCAGCAGCTGACGCTTGCGGTTGTAATTGTGCAGCAGCTATACCGGGTGGAAGATCTAGTAAAATCTTTTTGTTTGTGTAGTTCTTTTGCTCTTTTCCAAGTTCAGGGAGAAGACCCTTTTTTACTTCTTCTTCTTAATTTCCATATGCAACTTCTTCAGTAGTTGCAGTAATAGGTTTAAACAATAGTTAAGAACCTTCTGCAAATCAACTTGAGATTCTTGTCTTTCTTGTAATTTTTGTCTGACAGGATCACGGACGGGTATACATTTCTTAATCGCCGCTAATCTTTCTCGTGCCAAACGGGTAGTTAATGATTCTCCTACCATTATTGATATATGGTATGATTTAATTCGTAGCAGCAGAGGTTGTATAACCTCAATTAGAGGCGTCCACGAAGGTATCAGTAGGCAGCCACGAAGGTTTTATTTTCAAAAATGGAGCATATTTTTTTATGGTTCGGATGAAAAAATGGACGATTCTATCTTGTCGTCTTTTTATCCTTTCTGCTGCTAAACCCGAGCATGACAGGTCTCAAATTCATGCTATTATATGTACAAGCTATACAATAGTAACATTTCTTGTGGTAATTGTTAATGACCATGCAGTTAGGAATACATAAATATAAACTAAACATCAGACAAATTGCCCTGCCATAGCGAATATCCCTTTTGATTGATTATATGTATTTCCAACTATTAGCATATAAAGAACTGGATTTGCTTCGAATCAAATGGAATATCCTTTCATCTCCATTTTTTTCGAAAACATACTATTTCATATTATTTTTTCAAATAATAAAGTAAAACCCACTAAATGTTACGTGTGAATTTTTTCTGTTTATAAAAGCACATTATTTTTTAAATTAAAATTACTATAAATTTTATATTGTATAAGGCACCTAAATGGTCTCATTATCATTTGTCCGGAAATTTAGATTTCATCTCTAGCAATATACGTATACTAAAGCTTTATAGAAGGCGAGCATTTGAATATTTACATGTACGCATATGTACTTTTCTGCGTGAAGCGTGAACTTTGATTTTTTTTTGGAATATGCAATCTTACGAAACGTTGCTTATTATACTATTCATTAATTTGTCATAGTTTCCCTTTAATGTTCAAAGTATTTTCGAAACCTCCTTGCAGGCCCGCACCTAGGAAATTCTGGGCCCCAGGCAGCTGACAGAGTTCGGGCCCCTTTCGTGTTTCAAATATGTGCGTATATTTTAAAACGCGGGCCCCTATCTAGCTCGAGCCCCTGACAAGTGCTATGGTTGTCCCCCCCCCCCCTAGGTGCGGTCCTGCTCCTTGAAAGAGATTATTGAAAGTAGTATTCAAATACCTTATCATGCATATAGTTGGAAAATCATTGATTATTTTAATAGTATGCTAATATTCAAACATGTCTGATTTTTCTACACAGTATTGATGACTGCCCTGTATCAGTAGCTGTTTATACCATTAATGATGTAAAACCACTTTTTGGGGGTAAAAACTTAATCCTTCAACTAGCCAACAATCCACGACGATTACTACATCCGATCTGAGATGAAAAGTGAGTGAACGGAATAAGGTCGGTCTTGTGAAGTTGATTTTCCAAAATCCAGGAAGTGTCCACTGTATAATTTAAAAGAAGACCATTTTACTCAAGACGTTTATCTAGTATTGTTAGAACACTTCCGATATATTCTCCTCTATGTTATAGTATCGGTATGATGATTCTACCTTTTTTTCTTAAATCTGTGGAAAATATTTCCAAAGATAAATGAAAGGTAATATATATATACCAGCTTTTATTGTTGTAATCCAATCAGAAAAGAACTAACTAATAAAGGCCGTGAGGGAATGGAATTCTAACAATAAGTGCAAACAAGATACTAGAAAACCTGCATTAACTTCCTAACCCTATGACCTCAATTATGGACAGAAATAAGATGGATAGGAGTAGTAAAATATCTGAGGATTGATTGTGTGGATGAATATAGGAGTATTCCAAACATCAAGTGCCTTATTGCTACCACATTCGTTTGAATAACAAGGTCCATGATTATGTAAACTTTCCAATAGATACTAACTACATGTATTTAACACTGACAAATAATATTCATATATCATTCCAATCCAATCACAAATGGTTTTCACTAACGTAATCACATGTGGTGCGGAGAAATATAATAAATTCACTAGTCTTTATTACAGAACCAAATACACGACGTACTAGGTAGATTGGGGTCATAAATATAACTCATAAGTGGGGAGTCTAATAGTTAGGAACGTTAAAAAAACACGGTTAAAAAAATGTTTACGTTAGGAACTTTATGAGGAATGTTCGATCAGACTACATCATAACAATGCACACAAAACAGGTAATGATATTGACTGAAATATCAGTTACCTCTGTTTAGAACTAAAGGTATATGTCAACCAGCTGACTGCAAAAGATAAGTGTTGGTATACCACAGACTGATTACAACACTGTAAAATTGCTGTTTTGTTGAAATTTCGGCACTCTCACAAGTGTTTAGTGAAGATTCATTTAAAAAATCTAATGGATGAAGACAAAATATGAAAAGCAATAAGAAACTAGAGCACAGGTACATTGCAAAAGGATTGCTCTCGCTACTTTGCTCGGTAGGGTCTTAAATCGAAAAACTTTTGTTGGAAAGGCAGAGTTTAGACAAAATGTCATTTTAGGGGCTAAAACACTGATGTTATTTTAGCGACATTTTTCACCACTTGATAAGCTAAGCATATCAAGTGGCAAGATTATTTAGTGACGAAATAACTCATACTAACTCCAGGAAGAACCTCCAATCCACAGGTGGGACCGGAACATTTCTTATTTAACATTGACAGAGGCTGAGACTCGAACCTAAGTGAACAATAGTCAGATGTTATTTTTAGCGACATTTTGTACAGACGTAAAGGTGCGGTCCTTCGACCACTCAGCCTCCTGGGGTTCATCCAACTTAATGTCTCATGAATTTAACATAGATTCACTATATACAATTATATGTTTTAAATGACGTCATTCCCTCCTTGATACACAGTACACAAAATTAACCATAATCTCTCTCTCTCTCTCTCTCTCTCTCTCTCTCTCTCTCTCTCTCTCTCTCTCTCTCTCTCTCTCTCTCTCTCTCTCTCTCTCTCTCTCTCTCATCGGGGGAATTACCATCGTTTTTCAAAACTGCCATCGTAAAGCCTTTGCTGAAGAAACCAACACTTGACCATAATGATTTAAAGAACTACCGCCAAGTTTCTAATCTCCCATTCATATAAAAAAAATATTAGAAAAAGTTGTTCTAACCCAACTTGTATCTCATTTGAATTCAAACAGTCTTATTAACAATGTACAGTCTGCATATCGCCCTTGCCACAGTACTGAAACAACTCTTCTGAAAGTATTTAATGACATTCTCTCTGCTTTAGATAGTGGAAAGATTACAGTTCTCACCCTCCTTGATTTGTCTGCAGCATTTGACACAATATACCATGATATATTACTTCACCGTCTCCAGCATGGATTTGGCATTCAGAATATAGCCTTACAGTGGTTCAAGTCCTACTTAGTCAACACGACACAAATTGTATCTGCAAATGGAATACATTCCAGCCCAGTTGATCTATGTTGTGGTGTTCCACAGGGGTCTGTTCTTGGTCCTGTTATCTCCATTCTATACACTCAGCCGCTCTCAAGTGTCATAGATCATCACCCAGTGTCTCACCGATTGTACGCTGATGACACCCAAATATACAAGTCTAGCCACCCAACTGAAGTTGATGCTACCATCCGTGGAGTAGAGAGGCGCATTTCTGATGTGAAATCATGGATGACATGTAACTAGCTGCAGATGAATCATGATAAAACTGAGGCTATTCTGATCACAACAAAAAGACTTTATCATTCACATCGTTTACCTCAGACAATAAATATCAGCAACACCAACATTAAATTCTCACAGTCAGTTGGGAATCTAGGTGTTACTCTAGACAGTACTCTCACATTGCACCATTATGTCATGAACAAATGCAAGACTGCATATCTTGAACTGAGACGCATCAGCTCCATTCGCATATATCTTTCAGATGATGCCACTAAAACACTTGTGTGTTCATTAGTACTTTCAATACTGGACTATTGTAAATCAATTATGTCTGTTTCGTCACAATATCTACTCCAGAAATTTCAAAAAGTTCAAAACACAACTGCTCCGATCATATTTAGAGTACCTCGATCAGAACATACCTCACCACTGCTCTGTACCCTACACTGGCTATCAATTCGATACAGAATCAAACACAAAATTTGTTCTCTGTGCTATGTTTCACTGACAGACTCCAGTCCAACATACCTATCCGGCCACACCTATATGTATACACCAGCAAAATACTTACGCTCCTCTTCTGACAATCGTATACTCATTGTTCCCACTATGAAAATGAAGTAATATGCACAACGTTCTTTTGCATACCAGGGCCCGGCGATGTGCAACGAATTAACCGTTAAAATTAGACACAAAAGACACAGTGGTCCCTTTTAAGAGTGCTCTTACAACTCACCTCACCCCCCCCCTCTCTCTCTCTCTCTCTCTCTCTCTCTCTCTCTCTCTCTCTCTCTCTCTCTCTCTCTCTCTCTCTCAAAAACGTGTCCCTTGTCACCCCTGCACCACTTTCATTCCCCCTCACCATCTTTAAAAATGTCACTCAGATATTTTATACATAGGAAGTAAAAATTACGAAAGACAAGAGTGAATAAAATGATATGCCGAAATAGCTTAAGATTTCTAAATATTTTATACAAGTGCAGATGATGGGGTAGTGTGCTAAATTCTTGGATCAAAAGGAAGAGTTATGTTTGTAAAATACTGCTTTTCAAATCATGGAACTTATGTGTTGGATGAATGTTAAGTCCCATGCAAATATCAATAAGAAGGTTTTCAAGTGAAGAGCAAGTGTACTTTTTCGATGGCATTATTACACAATTTATTTAACAGCGTTGATGTCAAGCGTAAGGCTCCAGATAAGCTTGATTCTCGCCTGGCAGGCTAACAGAAACTAGAAGCTGCATCTAGTTTTGAAAAGGAAGAGAACACCAAAGAGAGCGGGAGATTTGTGCATTGAATCATGGAATATGGTACAACCATAGACAGAGAAAAGAGTAACACCAAGTATTTTTGTGTTGCAATATTGGGGACGGAAACACGCACTGTTAACCCATAGACAACTTGGTACACAGCTTAAAGATTTTGATCCAAAACCTTTCTTTGGAGAACTTTGTTATACTTTGGTTACAAAAAAAGAAACTGTTGTGTTTCTTACAGATAAAATATATACATTTCATGGAATATGGTCATTTGTTTCTCATTCCAGTTTCTTGTAGAAGTTATTGCTATAAAATGGAATTGAAGCTAATAAAAAAAATAATGTAGAAGAAATGATTCATTCTACAGTAACTCCACACAAAATTAAACAATGACCAGGTTAAGGCATTGCGAATTATTATAGTTGTTACGTCATTATCGGAATGATTACGCTTATCAAATGCCTCAGTTTATAATACAATAATACAAAGCATCTGATGACGACGATGCTGATGATGATGATGGTGATGATGAAGAAGAATAAGCAGAAGAAGAAGACGATGACGATGATCATACAACATTACAGGCATATTTTGAATTATTACATTGAAAATAGTATTGTTATACATACTTCAAGTTTTGGGGCTGGGACTGAAATTTATTTCTAAGGGAAGATTCCTGGACCGAAACTTTCACAACCCAATGAAGATCCGTGGTAATGATATATAGTTAAACTAAATTTCATCCCTTTATCTAAAATGGTTTTAAAATGATTGAGTGGAAGGGAAAGTATAATAGAAATTCATTACATAACATCATGAAATATACACTGAAGATTAGACGCCCACCGTGGTACACGACATGTATGTATATCAAGCTGCATCACAAAACCTGAATAAGCTCTGAAGTTATTGAATGAAAAAGAAAGTGTGATAATAAAATGGACAATACCGTTATGTGAACTTGTCTAGTTAGAATGCACATGAATACCAAGATTCAACTCTTAAATGAAAAGACTTGAGCTCTTACCTTCGTATTAGGACACCATAGTAATGACATACACACAGCTGTAACGATATAGAATGGAAGGCAAAGTAGTGGAAAACGTACAAAAGAAAAGGGACTTCGACCTTGTTGATATGACCCCAAAGTCCTACAGGACGCTCCTTAAAGGGATGATGTATAAGTACACATTATACCAAAATTCATCTCTTAATCTCAAGCAGCTTGAACGTTGAAGGAAAGTGTGATGAACAAACAGATGTAACTGCATTTGTCATGTTCCCTACTGTTTATCAAAACATGTGGGGCAAACTGTTAAACAAGAGGTCCAGATGATCATATCACTCAGTTTAGCTTCTGAGACGACAACCTGTGGATGCATAAACACACTGAAACTGTAGTGGGGGAAACCAATAGTTAAGAGTATCTAGTTATTTCATCATCTTTTAATATTGGTGTGATTTCAACATTTATTTAAACATTTATTTAAACATGATTTATATTTGAATGGGAAAAGTCCTTGCAATTTCTATTTTTTTATGTAATAATGCACTGGAAATGTTATATATTTTTTTAGGAATTTGCAACAAGAAAAAGAACTGTTCAAATTTGTACAATATGAAATCCAAGAAAGCCTGTTTAAGCTATGCTAAAGGCACTAAAGTCACCAAGGTCAAAGAAGACAAACATTACAACGGGCAAATGTAAGCCTACAAGACAATATCAATTCCAAATTGTTTTAGAATATGCTGATTAAGCAAAACCCCATGCTAAGATATCCAGTTAACCGTTAAAGACTATGCTCTATCCAAAAATGGAGTTGAAAACACACACACACACAAACACGCATACATATCAACCTACGTCAGAATAAGTTGAATGGTTCTTCAGCTAGTGTTTTTCAGCTTAATTGTTTTGCTGTAATGAAGATATAATATTAATGGCAAATGGCAATGATTCCAACACATTTGATAATTAACAGATGTAAGCTTTGAGAGACATATATAAATGACAATTTACCTACCTAAAGACATCAAATAACGTGCATTTGTTTCAGAGTTATACTGAATACAAGCACAGTTGTCCATGTGCTAATTAATTTATTACTTAAAACGAAAACATTCAAAAACTTGAATAGATCATTATGTTGTAGTAGCTCTTATAATGTAAAAAAATATGCACATTAAAGCTAAAGTTGAAAGACATTTGTTTTGGGAGACTACCTGCCGTTTACGACCACATTATTAATACATGAATTTATTTAGGAAGATCATGTTGTGATTCCCTTTACTGCGATACCGACTGTATTGAGATCATATTGTTTTGGGAAAGAGGTTTTCTCTAAAAGCAGGATTATGTTCTTCAAGAGCTTTTACTTTAGTGCAAAGATTCTTTCTAGCGCCGGTATGTATGGATACTTGAATAAAGATGTTTTACCCTATATTATCAATATGTACTTTTTGCTTTTATTATTGGGAAAATACTAGAAATGTAGATATTTCTAAGAGAATACAAGTAATCAATTTTGTTTCCACGTTCCATGTGCAGTATATGGAGTAAGAGAGGCTTCTGTGAATTTTCATGATCGTTTGTGAATCATTTTGTGAATGCTCCAAACAATGAACTTGCAATCCAGCAAAAATGAGGAACACATGATTCAGAAAGCGAAAAATCAATAAACATGATAACCAGGAAAATATATGAAACCACAGGGATTGGTTAAGTGGTAAATGCTAAGACAACTAGATTTGATTTGATGGTTCATGACAGCTAACCCTACTATATGTAGATACCATAGCTTCTACCAATTTTGGAGCCTTTACACCAGGTGCATTGCACGACCCGATAGACTGGTGTAGGGCAGTATAAGATTCCCAACAATAGACAGTGCTATATCTTAAACGAATCCAGTGAAATACCGAATGTTTCACGGTTACACTAGTTTTGCTCGGAGTGTCATTTTAAATACCATCTAAACTAAATTTACACCATGATATAATATGTTGATACCTGTCCACACAACCTGGTCACAAAACAACTCTTCCTGATCTAAGAAAAACTTTATAGAGAAGCTTTCAATGAAATGAATGATGTAATCTTCCCTACCAATACTAACTACATGTATTTAACAATGAATCGGATACTTTTTTTTAAATTTAAATATATTTTTGAACTGGAGTTGATCTTGCTATTCATGTCATATATAATCTGTACTGAATGTTTTATAGTACACTAGTTTTGATCTGAGTGTCATATATAATCTGTACTGAATGTTTCATAGTACACTAGTTTTGATCTGAGTGTCATATATAATCTGTACTGAATGTTTCATAGTACGCTAGTTTTGCTCAAAGTATCATCTTAATTAAATTTACAGCCGATACCTATCCACACAACCTGGTCACAAGACAACACTTCCTGATCGAAAATAAACTTTTGAAGGATTATCTATTGAAAAATTAATCACATATATAGAGAAGATTTCAATGAAATGAATTATGTAAAAACTTCACTACTAATACTAACTACATGTATTTAACATGTATTTAACTACATGCATCATTGAATCAAATCATATAAGGCAGTTTATGAGTGTGATGGCATGTGTGTGTGTGTGTGTGTGTGTGTGTGTGTGTGTGTGTATTTAGGTCATACAAGTTACTCTCGTTATAACTGGGGCTGGGGGATCTTCGAGTAATAATAATAATAATAATGACACCAGCTGGATACTCACACATACATACTTAACCCACACAGTCAATATAGATGCAATAAGTAATCAGTTACAACTAGATGGGTAGTACATTTAATAATGCCCAGAAGCATTCATGAATGCAAATACATCCTAAATATTAAGGAGCACCATTATTGTATATCTACTTAATTAATTTGGCTTTTCTAAACCGGATTCAGTTTTTAATTGGTAATATTTTTAAATCTACTACCTAAATTTTCCTTTCATTTTGTTTGGCTTTATATTAGCCTAAATGCTAATTTATGAGGAATGCTGCAAGACAACTGTGTCTTATATGTGCATATCATATACCAAATGATAAGAAATCACATTATAACTGGCTCCAACTTTCCAGGAACTAAGATTGGGTCAAGTATTATCAGCAATAATGACAAAATCTAAGCAGTTCATATGATCCATGACGACAAATAGTCTTTATGACAAGAAGCAGGGGACTGTTGCTTTACAAGTAAATGTACTACCAAATTAACTGAAGCATCAGTTTTTTTTAAAAAAAAGAAAGACATAAAGGTACATTTCAATCATCTGATCACATGACATTACCACAGTCTGAGCAAAACATGGGTAAATTGCTTGTTGTAATCTTAGCACTCTTACACTCCAATGTTTAGTGCAGATTCGAGACTGATGTCAAAATGACAGTGAAAATGAGAGTTATGAACAACAGGTACATTGTAAAAGGACTGCTCACCAAAATTGTATTGGCAGAACCTTAAATAGAAGTACTTTTGTTTGGAACAACACCCTCATGTTTGGAAACCATGGGCATTCAGAACAATTATATAAAGTACTGGAAATCCAACTCAGTGTAGCTTTTGCTGATCGGTGTAATACCTTTCTTCACCACATGATAGGCTTTAGATGGTGGTCAGAATATTAGATGGAGGATGAACCTATAAAACCCTGGGGGAAAAAAGCCCTGCGAAGCTATTAGTAAGCCTTCTCACATATCCAAATTAGCAGCGCCGAAGACTCAAAACCACCTGGACAAAGGTGAGAGGTGAGTGACCTGTAGAGACAGCAGCTTAGACCATTTGGCCACCCTGGGCCCCTCCAGCTCAATGTCTTATGAATAAAAGATGTATTATAATAATATCTCCTAAATAATAAATGTGGCTGCCATGCTGAGGTATAAAAAAGTGCATATCATGAAATATATGACCTTTACAGCAAAACTAATATTATTGGGATGAAACTGGCAGTAACCAGCTTTCACTGCCATATCTGAAAAATCAATTGGGGCAAAAGTGCAGAAATGGGGCTAAACAATTGACCAGTGAGGTCTCAAGATGTAACGTTGAGAGTGACCTATGAGATACCATCAAACTGAGAAGTACAAGTGTAAGAAAGCTCATCCCTTTATCTCAAATTGCTTTTATATCAAAATAAAGCAGAAACAAAAGATACCTTGAAATACTGAGCTGCGATCCTGACCTTGATAAGCACTTAAATGTAAAATACAATAACAATCTTCATCAATTGACAATATGTAAATAAAACTTCATCTGTTTATCATTCCAATTCATACAAGATCTCTGCCCCATAATGATAATCAATTATTTATACACTATTTCACGTACTCTGAATATGTATAAAAATCCTTGTGCGAATAAAATATACGAGCGTTTGGGTACCATGACGTGAATTTAATGTTGGTGTTGCTCATATTTATTGTCTGAGGTAAACGATGTGAATGAGAAAGTCTTTGTGTTGTGATCAGAATGGCCTCAGTTTTATCATCATTCATTTGCAGCTTGTTATATCTTATCCAATTTACCTCAGAAATGCACATCTCTAATCCTTGGATGGTAACATTAACTTCAGCTGGATGGCTAGATTCTGGTGTCATCAGCGTACAATTGGTGTGACACTGGGTGTTTATGACACTTGAAAGCGGCTGAGTGTATAGAATGAAGTGAACATGTCCAAGAACAGGCATCTGTGGAACACCACGTCATAGATCAAATGGGCTGGAGTGTATTCCATTTGCAGATGCCATTTGTGTCATGCTGACTAAGCAGGACTAGAATCACAGTTAGGTTGTATTGTGAATGTCAAATAAATGCTAGAGACGGTGAAGTAAAATATCACGTGTATTGTGTCAAATGCTGCAGACAAATCAAGGAGGTGAGAGCTATAATCTTTCCGCTATCCAAATCAGAGAGAAGGTCAGAATTGTATTTTCAGTACTGTGGCAAGGGCGACACTGTACAAGACTGTACACTGCTAAAGAGACTTTTGAATTCAGATGAGATACAAGTTCGGTTAGAACAGCTATTTTTAAGATTTCTTTTAATATATGAACGGGTGATTAGAACTGAACAGAAAATGCATGATGAAACACAATAAAGTAGACAGCTAGCACATATATCATGAAAAACAGCATAAAACAGAACAGCTGCTTCAAGCCGGGAAAGCCATAGCGACCATTTTTTCCGATGTAATTACATAATACCGGGGAGGGGGGGGGGACAACAAACCAAGTATTGAAAACTTTCAATCAAATCCCGCAAACGATTCTCTCTTGCTTTTTTAATAGACAATGACTTGATTCACTCCACCCCCAATTCGGATTCACTCTAAAGACAAACAATATACGCGACCACAACGTCAACTAAAGGAAGTAGAACGGCAATTTGTGACATGTTATTTAGCATTGTTTACGGACTGTAGCATCTACCACCAATAGCAACAATACTGATTTCTTTTTTTAAGATTTCTCTTATGTTTATTTTTTATCAGAACAATCGTTGGTAACCAAGTTGTTGTTGTAACAATTGATTACATATAGGTCAGTTGTCTCAATCTACATTCGCGATTCGATCGTTCTACGATGAAACCGGGAAGCAGGCTAAGTAGTGAAATAATTAGTCTTGTCCACCGCTTGTTATGTTCCCTGCATTGCTCACCCCTATACGAATTGTGGATGACAATGCAGGTTAGCATACAAAGCAACAAACAAGACTAGGAAATAAGCTACAAACTTTAGTCAAGTTATCGAAAAAAAACTATAAATAACTATAAGCATAGCTAACAAAATATGTCAGTCAGCCTATATTTTTTTTACAAGGATTATGCACATAGATCGATCGATCACTCGCGCACTCCCTAATGACAAATACGTACATTAGTCTACGACACGAGTCCTTTGTCACATGTGTTTGTCATTTCGATTACAAGTAGTAATATATTAAATGTGTTCTTGTCACTTAAATTAAAAGTAGCAGTAGATGCAATATGTACTTTTCATTTCGATTCAAGGTGGTAGTTGATGTATTTTGTGCTTGTCATTGCAATAAAAAGTAGTAAGTAGATACAATATTTGTTTGTCATTTCGATTAAAAGTAGTGATGTGTTTGTTCATGACAAAATGCATATTTTGTCAAGATACCGCGGCCGTTGGTGAATTTTTGTAAAAAAAAAATGGACCTACATGAGTTTCCTTCAGACGATAAGGAAGAACTATTTGTAATGAAATCTGTAATATGGACCACAAGGATCGGTGTACCAGCTTTTAACAGATAAACAGGTATTTGATCCCTCCAGGTTTTATTAACTTAAACGTTTTAAAACAATACTTCATAATTAAATTATTTAAACTAAAATATGATAGGATTGTTACTATTGTCCTTAATAGTCTTGATTACGTTAAAGGGTAATAGGTCAAAAGAAACATTCTTTTCAATGTGTAATTTCACATTTACATTAAAAATATTGGATTTCATATATTTCTCATGCTTATTTAAATCAAAGCATCAACATTGTATGTTCTAGTTTTCAAAATGAAAGTATAAAAGATGCTTATGTAATTTTAAAAAAAACTGGTTGATTATACAAATATAAGTACACACATTGTCATATAATAATTTTTGCCTCTTTGCTTTTTATTACTTATTCCTACACAATTCATTTGGTCCGTAGATCTCTATTGTAACATTTCTATTACGTCATTATCAAAAGGTATTACCTCGTTGTGCCTCATTGTTAAGCTGTAAAGTATAATGTAATGTCTACAGGTGCTTGAAGTGATGTTGTAAACAACCTACACTATGATTACAACTGTTCTCTTATCAAAAGATAGACATGGATAAAGACCCAAAATAAGCAAAAAGAAGAATGTTAAGCACCAGATCTATCGAAAGCTTGACACAAGCTAGTCTAACTAATGTACAAAGTTCCGGTTTTCAAACCCTGCCCCACACTAGTATAAAAACTTTTTTTCTTTACTGAGACTTGTTTGCCACTATTTGTTATCAACGCTTGTCCTTGTCAAATCTGGAAGATATTTCATCCAGGTTATTGACAAAGGTGGCAAGCTCGTCTTCACTACCTGCCAGCTCATCAATGTCGTCTGCAAAGCGGAACTTGGTGATGTTACAGACAGTCATTGTCAGCAAACAACAAGTAAACACTTTAGAGAAGATCCTAAAGTTTCTGAGTGTCAGTAATAAAGGTTTGAGAAACGAGATAATACAAGTCACACCTGAATTAACTTTCTGAATTTGTTGGCGTAGTAGTCCTACAATGTAAGACATCTACCCTGATATTTATATTGTGTTAATACCCAAATAACATAATGTGCTGAATTGTAGCACTATTTGCACTGCGGCTTGAATGCATCAGGGATATCGAACAGTGTCCTAGCAAACCTCCTCCCTTGTAAAACCAGTATACATGTACATTCACTGAGGTCCTCGAGTATCATTACCTCGACCGACATTTGTATCATCCATGAAAAAGTACGAACATTGTAGATAAACTAGTATTAAAAAAGATGTTTTGTAGTTGAGCAGTGTAGAAGTGAACCATTTAGAAATTGTTTCTTCATGAAAACAATTTTGGACTGGAATCGTCTGAGTGATGAGTTTCAAGACAGTTGTTGAACAATACTACTAACTTTCTAGATGGCTGTCTCTTCAGTGTAAATTTATGCTATGACAAGCCCTGCACTGTATACATTCATATTCATATTCAGTCCTGTAGGAGTACTAAAAGAAGTCCTAAAGAGGTCACCTTCCACCTCACATATCTTTGATTATTATCCAGAATCTTGTTTGCCAGAAGGACCATCAGTCAACTGTGATATTGATGATATCAACAGCAATACTGGGAAATGTCTGAAGTAAAATAGGAAACCTATGGCTACCTGAAAATCAGGGCAACTCTTCGTCCTTGTACCTTTGTACATTGTAATCTATGACACTAAAATAACTAGTATTAGCATACATCATAATAAAAGTTATAAAATGGCATCATTACCATTATTTTCATCATCTGAGGAAACTTTTAGAATTGCAGTAGGTAATATTAGTGATATTTTAATGTGGCTAATTGAGATGGTTTATTATGAAAAGTTCTTACTGATGGAATCTATTGGTAATAAATATAAATACAAAATCAGGTGAAAAAAAGGAAGCAAAATTATTAAACAAGGAAAGATAAACGGTATATCATTACTAATTAATGATGGCAACCATTCATCTGATCCAGATGGCATTGTAAATATGAATGTTTTGTAAACATTGCTTAAAAAAATTACAGAACAAACGTTGAACTCTGGTCATTCAGAACTTACATGACTTTTTCCACAAAACTTTCCAAATGATAATAAATATGAAATTCCTGATATGAGTTCAGCATTTGTTTTGAACTAAGTAAGACACTGGATGTTTCCAAATCGATGACTCTTTTCATATTGAATCCTAGGCTTCATAAGACAGCTGCATCAGATTCAGCTGTTGCTGATAGTAATACCTTTCTAAGTAATTACATTTTGAGAACAAGTGGATATCATCAGTCTTGAAACTCTGCCAAAGAAACACTGCTAAATAATGCTGGATCTAAAGATAATGGAAACATCTACAAACCTATCTTAATTCTTCTGCTTCTTTTTAAATTACTAAAAGAGCCTGTAATCACTTCTTTTGTGAACTATCTAAGCAATCAATTGACTTCATGAAAACCAGTCTGACTTTTGAAATGATAACTTTTGTGAAACTGCACTTATTTATATGACTGGCAAGCATATGAAAGCCTTACATGAAGAACGTTAGTAGGTACAACAATGATTAGTTTGATAGCGGCTTTTGACCTCGTAGATCATGTACTTTGTTTGAATAGTTAACGCAATGTAGTGGATACACACTTAAGTGGTTTGCAATCTACTTGAGCAACAGGTCTCAGCAGGTACATTTAAATTTACACCTATCAGAAAACTTAACAATAATTTGCCGAGTACTGCAAAGTTTTATCTTGGAGCCATTGTTATTTGTTCTGTTGATAGACCCCAACAAATATCGGAGATGCAGTATCATCAACTAACATATATGCTGATGGCACAACCTTATCCGATGCTCAAAGCAATCAAACTGAAGTTGAGAAAATCCTGTAACTACTCTCAAAGACTTAAGAAAAAGGGTATCATCCTCAGAATTGACAAAACAAAATTCATGCTGGTAATAGGGTAGAAATATCAGACTGCAAACCTACATGCTTTATATTCTCAATCATTACATTTATCTGAAAATGATCTAACTTCAAATGGTCTCATCACAACAATAATATTTCATGGAAAATAGATTTTTAGCTCAGGCTCCTAATGAACCTCATGGCCATCATGTTATTACAGTACACAGTTAAATTTCACAAAAGTTACATTCAACCACAATTTGCCTACTGTAATATAATTTTGTGGAACACATCAACAAATATGCGGAAAAATTCAGAATCAAGGAATGGGCGTGTAAAATAATTATTAATCAGCAAATAAATAATGTTCACATGGAATGCTTAGAATAAGATGCATGAGAGCATATTCTCAAGATATGCCTAAATGATGTCTACAAAACTTACCCCTATTTTCCGAGAAAGAGACTCTACTGGTGCTCCAAATCGAAGATCATGAAAAAGTCACAATTTCACGGTATCAAAGCTAATAAAGAAGCTATTCAAAAATAGCAATAATTGTCAGGTGCTCTTGTTTGGAATAACATTCCACAAATGTCATGTATATTAAATTAGCTACTTGTATATGTTCTTTCTACCATAGGTGTAATACATGTATATAGATGAAATCATATAAAGACCAATGAAAAAATAGTGTTCAGGTACTTACTCAAGTATATGGTACACTACCATCTTGTGTCTTTTTCCCCCATTTTTCATTTCTGCAGCATGCATGTAAATAGTTTTTTTTAAAATGTAGTATGTATTTCGTTGTGTGTGTATGTTTATGTATTTATGAACAAAGTATTTAGGGCGCCGAGTGGTCTAAAATGCGGTCTGTTAGAGATCACTGCCATCTCACCGCTGTGTGTGTGTTTGAGTCTCGGATTCGGCCAATATGTGTATGTGAGAAAGCTTGCCGGTAGCTTCTCATGGGTCAGTAGTTCTTTCCGGGGTTTTGCAGGTTCTTCCTCCACCATTAATAATGGTCGCCATGTATAACCTATATTAAGCTGAACAATAGCGTTAACCCATAAAAAATAAAATACAAAAAAAAAACAAAAAAAAGTATCAGCATGAATTATATATGTACATAACTGAGGGCATCAAGGTAGATAGTTTTTGTTTATAAATAATCTTTAATATAATTGATATTATGGAAAATAACATTTTCATAAAATTCGTAACCTTTGCTAGAATATTGTATATAAGTTATTGCAGAATATTTTCTTAAAATAAAAGAAATATTTTAACTGTTTACAGGTTTTTAAAATAAAGTGATATTTCTGAAGCATAACTGCATGTCCATTGCCCTGATAATTTCCTAAGTTATGTTTAGCTCTGTCACTTCAAATAAATATTCAAACCATCATTGGCTCACTGGTGATTGATCCAGATTTTAAAATATTTATGCAGAAGAATACCTCAAGTCCAAAATTTAAAAAATGGCAGTATTTGATATGTGTGAGGATCAGTGACCTCCGATAACTGTTTTTCGTACTTGTAGATCATTGTGATGATAGGAAATTAAGATACTATTTTAAGGTGGTTTAATACACATACCATTTTATGATTCAACTCTACCTATTTTAAAAAAAACAACTTTATTCAATAAGAATGAAAAAATAAATAAATAGAGCATTGTTATGTGTTCTATTAATAAATGTTAGAAACCAAACTACAGGGAATGGTGCTATTCCACCATTACAACACACAGTACAATGTTCTGTCTTGTGTCATCACATTAGGAATTGTTAAACAACATGTATCAGTTATAATTTTGATATTTTACAGATAAAAGAAGTGGTTTTTAAGGCATTACAAGTAGTACAACGAACAATGATAAAACATGATGGCTTTTTAGACTTTAATTAAAAAGAAATCAGCTGACCTTTGATGTTGGGTAGATACAAAGTTGATACAGACCAAGAAATGATTTTGGCAATAACACTTTTTGCTTTATTTAAGGAGAATATTTGGGGGCAGTTCTGAACTTTACTTTGGTAAACTCATGTCAAAATGGAGAAACCTGTGCTTTCTCTCAATGCTAAAAAACACTTGATTAGAAATACATGTATTACAGTATTTGGAGTATTTTAATATGTGCAGGTGATTAGAAAAGGTCTAGAGTTTGCTTATTTTTTTCTTCTTCATGCAAAGTGGATTTAAAGATAGTGCATGTATATGAATGAAGAAACTTTATCATTGGGCATATGCAGACACCTTCTCTAAGGAGCAATGGTTTTTCTGTAACAATCACACTGACTTTAAAGGGACCTGGGACTGCATTAAATTATTATTCATACCAAATGTTTCGTATTGGTCAGTTGAAATGTAGTGACCTGATATACAAGCGTGATCAGCTAGCTCCAATGTGAGCAGGATTTGCATGCCTTTTATCTTTGAGAACTTCATATTTTAATGCGTATCCGTGAATTGGACAACTTGGATATGCATTAACATATTGCATGATTTAAATATTTAGACAAGACCATATGGTCGGGGAGATTTCATGTCCATGTTATACGACTCTTGTATTCTAGCGAGTTTTTGCGTTTGCTATATACCCTATTCACAACTATTGTGTTAGAAACATTTTATTGTGCTTCAGATGAGTGGTAGATGTGTATTCTGTTTGTTTTTCAATGCAGTATTGTCCATCCCTCTATAAGGTTGACCACTTTCTCGTTCAGTGTAACAAAGAAATTTTGAATTAGCTTTTCACTCACGTGCCACATTCATCTTAAAACTCTTTACTCTTCCAGTTTTCTTCCTCTCCTAATTTAGTTTCTTGTAATCTGTGAAGAACGTGTTTTCCTTTATACCAGGTGGTACACGTGTAATGCTCAATGATTGTTATTTGTTTTTAAAAGTCTCAGTGTGTGTATATATATATATATATATATATATATATATATATATATATATATATATATATATATATATATATATATATATATATATATATATAAAGTTCTCATTCGTTTAAATCCCACTGTGTGGCCTGTCAGCAGTATCTTTAACAGACTTGTCAACAGTTAATGCTGATGCATTATGTGTAATATAAACGATGTTCAACTGATCTTGTATTTTTTTATGATTCAATTTCAGTTTCATTAGCATCATCTTTGCTGACAAGGCAGTTTTATCAGTTCAAAAATTTGATGCATGTTGAAGCTTGTTGTTGAATGCCAGTGATGAGCATCGGTGACATTTTCTAAATTGTTCTGTTCTACATTGCTCAACTGCAAGACATCTTTTATTACGTAATACTAGCTTTTCTACACTTTTATACTTTTAAACAATTTAAAATTATTTGACTGTAATCTGGATGTTTTGCCTTAATGGTTTTAACAATATATTTGGAGGGAGCGGGTACTGCTTAACGACTAGGCATAGGCGTTTCTATTCTAACATCAAGTGCAGGGCGTTTTCATTATTGGTATAGTAACAGATGATAAGGATACCGGTGGACGTTTGTGAATTTACTGGGAGGATCACTAACGGTTGGGTTATTGACTGGCCATTCACTGAAGGTGGTATTACTGATTAATGGTTTGCTGACAGCTGGTTTGTTCACTGACGGTCTGTAAATTCCATGTATTCTATGTTATCAGACTGATGAATCCGATAATTGCCTTTTATTTGGACTAATCGGAAGAAACACCAATAGAAAACAAACTGCTTGGTCTGCTGGTTACGACCAATATCGCATCTTAGACCGAAACACCCATTTTATGCCAAATGGAGGACAGGCAATTATTTGTACACGGGGTACCTATATGAAAAATAAATACCCCTATTACAGTGTCGATTTGGGCTGTACCACAAAGCGAAAAAAATTAGTATTTTGTAGGCAATACACAAGTGACTCTAAAGAAATCATCCTTCATGTGGAGTGGTGAAAACGTTTTTTCTAATTAAAATGGTCAAACACTGTAATTTTGGATCCAGTTCCTCTGGAACTATAACACTGTATAGCCGCGAAAACTTTATTCAAACGCGAGCAAGAAATCAAATCTAGTTTCAAGGGGAAAAGTCGGAATTATATCAGCAACATACATTAACTGTGCAGGCGATTCAATTTATGTCTTTTCAGGAGTAATTGATCATGATTTTATACGATATATATAGGATAGTCCTGTCATAGCAGAATTTGTGGATTTTGATCAACTGGATTATGAAATTATTTGATTCTTATATTACGTTCTGTTGCTTGTTTGGAAGTTGCTTTAATAAAAAAAAACCTCCTTAATACAACATAGTTTCTTCTTTTCCTTTTTCAAAGTATATATATATATATATATATATATATATATATATATATATATATATATATATATATATATATATATATATATATATATATATATATATATATATATATATATAAACCTCCTTAATACAACATAGTTTCTTCTTTTCATTTTTCTATAGTACATATATATATATATATATATATATATATATATATATATATATATATATATATATATATATATATATATATATATAAAGAGAGAGAGAGAGACAGACAGAGAGACAGACAGAGAGGGGAGAAGAGAAGAGAGAGACCGAGTGTGTGTATGTGTGTGTGTGTGTGTGTGTGTGTGTGTGTTCTGCAGAATGTTGTGTCTTGCCTGCTTTTCTTTGATTCATCTAATAAAAACTGAAATGTCACTCCACAAGATATGACTGAGTCTCTACCGGGTAAATATAATTTTCAGGCATTTAAGACAGAACCATTTTTTTCCTTTTAACCAGTGTTACGTACTTAGGCTCGAATAAACAGCGACATAGAAAGAAGTGAAAATAACAAGCTTGTAAAATTTAACAAACAATATATTGAGTACAAATATATTCATAAAAGAAAATATTTAAACTTATGGTTTTAGAAAATCAAGTAAAAAAATTAATCCAAACAGAATTCACAATATAATCGACTAGTGGATAATTAAAAATAACCGAAAAAGAAGACACAACTTAATATGATAAAAGCCCAACTTCTACTGAATAGTTTGCTCCCAAAACATGGCTATATACTGATTCTCTTGTAAACAAGAAGAGATCACATGATTTTCTAGACGGTTATAGAACGAACCTATGCTCGCAAAGTCACGTATACATTATGATCTAGAAAGATGTCCTTGGAATCAGCCAATGTTTTTAGAAGCTTGTTTACACTCTGAAGCAAGGTCAGAAAATGAGAATAACATCTGTTGTTTACTTGTAAAGTACATAGGTTATCCATTTCTAGAAAATCTCTCCCAACTAACTAGTTTTAAACCCAAAATTTGAATCTGACAAACAAAATTAAATTATTTAAATCAAATATACGTAACACCTTCCCCCATAAAATAAAAAGAAAGGTTTATATGATAAAACGTTATTTTTATCACAAACCAATTTACACCTGAAGTTAAAAGAACTAATTTATATAATATATTGTTATACACGGGAAAGAGCGTCTGCAATTAAATTATCTTTTCCCTTGATGTGCCGGATGTCAAGATTATATTCCTGCAATAACAAACTCCACCTTAGAAACCTTTGATTTTTGTTTTTCATCTTGTTGATGAACGTAAGGGGGTTGTAGTCACTAAAAACTATATTCGAAGAAGGAGCTGAACTTAGATAAACTTCAAAATGTTGCAAAACCAAAATCAATGTCAAACATTCCTTCTCGACAGTTGAATAATTTCTCTGGTGCTTGTTTAATTTCTTTCAAAAATAGCACACTGGATGTTCAATACCAATTTTGTCTTCTTGAATTAAAACTGCACCAACCCCAACATCACTTGCATCGACAGAAAATTTGAAAGGTTGACCAAAATTTGGAGCTGCAATAACTGGTGCTGTTTCAAGTATGGCTTTCAACTTATCAAAAACCTTCTGACATTTTTCAGTCCAAACGAACTTGTTCTTCTTTTTCAATAAATTTGTCAGGGGTTCTGCAATTATGGAAACATTTGAACAAAATTTACGATAGTATCCAGCCATACCTAAAAACCGCATCAGTTGCTTTCTATTTTCAGGCACAGGGAATTTAGAAATAGCCTTAACCTTAGCATCTATTGGTTTAACTTGTCCATGTCCTACAATATGTCCTAAGAAAGTCACACTTACACGGCAGAACTCACTTTTAGATAAATTAACTGTCAAACATGCATCAGTGATTCTGTCAAAGAATTTTCGAATTGTTGCTAAATGTTCTATCCAGGTGTCGTTGTAGATGATGACGTCATCTATATAGGCATCACAATTTTCTAAACCAGAGGTGATCATATTCATGAGACGTTGAAATGTACTTGGTGATCTTTCATCTGGAAAGGCATCACCTTATATTGGTATATATTGTAGTCACAAATGCCGAGATTTCCTTTGCTCTTTCCGTTAGTGGAATCTGCCAAAATCCTTTCAGAAGGTCAAATTTGGTGACAATTGGCATTCCCAATATTATCAATACAATCATCAATTCTTGGTAATGGGAATGAATCTGTTTTTCTCACACTGTTCACCTTCCTATAATCAGTGTACATACGGAACGTTTTATCTGGTTTTGGAACACTTATGCATGGTGAACTCCAATCACTTTTACTGGGCTCGATAAATTCATTCTCCAAAAAATATTGAATTTCTTTTTTTTAAGTATTCCTGTTTGAATGGATTCATACTGTATGGATGTTGTTTAACAGGTTTGGAATTTTCAATTTCAAGGACATGACAAATTTTCTTTGTCCTTGTAGGAATATCTGGAAATAAGTGCTCATATTCAAATAATAACTGTTTCAGTTCATTTCTTTCCTGCAAATGTGAATGTTTCTGGTCTAGATTTTTCATAATTTCTGAATTACAAAGATTCGTCATTTCAATATCAGTCATCATTTCAATATCAGTAGAATCTGATGATATTCTTTCACTGAGTGGGACAGGTAAAACTAAATTAATTACATGTTTAACATGGCTATCTCTTTCAATATACTCTTTTAGAATGTTTATATGACAGAGTTGTTTTTGTTTACGCCTCCCAGGAGTATTTATGATATAAATTAAGTCATTACTTTTCCTGTCAACTGTGTAGGGACCATAATATTTGGCATGAAGAGGACTTTGTGGCATTAGTTAGAGAGCCAGGACTCTATCACCAGGCTGAAAACTCCTTTCCTTTGACCTTTTATCATATCTTGATTTCAAGTTAGATTGAGCAGAGTGCAGATTTTGCTCTTGCGACCTCACAAGCCTTTGCCAACTTGTATCTAAAATCAGAAATATAATCAAGAAGATTGATCTCAGGATCTTCATTAGAAAGAAGTTTCTCTTCAATAAATTCAATGGTCCACGCACAGTGTGTCCAAAAACCAGTTCAAAGGGACTCAAGCCTAAAGATTCTTGAACTTATTCTCTAACAGCAAACAATAGTAAATGAATTCCTTCATCCCAGTCTTTATTCATATTAAAACAGTATGATCGAATCATATTTATCCAAGTCTGATGGAATCTTTCTAATGTCCCTTGGCTCTCTGGATGATAGGCAGAAGATTTGAATTTCTGAATGCCTAATTAATACATAACTTGCTGGAAAATTCCAGACATGAAGTTTGAACCTTGATCAGACTGAACAGATTTGGGAAGGCCATACTGAGTAAAAAATCTTTATCAAAGCTTTTACTATTGTTTTAGATTTTATATTCCTTAAAGGAATTGCTTCTGGAAACCTTGTAGACGCACACATAATGGTCAACAAGTATTGGTTACATGACTTGATCTTGGGTAAGGGACCTACACAATCTACCATAACTCTACTAAATGGTTCGTCAAAGGCAGGAATAGGTTGCAAATAAGCCTTAGGTATCTTCTGATTGCGTTTTCCTACCATTTGACAAGTATGACAAGATCTACAGTATTTGGTAACATCACTTTTGATTTTTGGCCAATAGAAGTGAGTCAAGATCTTTTGATACGTTTTATTAATCCCTAAATGACCAGCTAAAGAAGTTTCATGGGCCAGATTAAGTATTTCCTGTCTGTAAGGTTTTTGAACTACAATTTGATAGTTCACCGACCACTCATCACCAGCAGGTACCTCGGGAGGTCTCCATTTTCTCATAAGAATTCCATTTTTAATGAAATGACAGACAGGAACTTCAGTGGCTTCAGTCTCGCTAATGGCCCTTTTAAACAAACAGGATATCTCAGGATCTTTTTCCTGTTCGACGACAAGTGACTGTCGTTTATCACATTGATTAAAATAAAGAGAATGAGTTGTTAAAAGAGGATCACTGTGATCAATACCTTCTGATTGATCCAAACAAGGAGTAAAAGTGACCTCATCAAAAGCCTGACGTATACATGTGTCAGCTAAAGGAATGCTGGCTTCATCAACATCATTCTAAAGAGCTTTCTTTGCCATAGCTCTGGTAACTACACAAGCTTGAAATATATCAGGAAATTCTTTTTCAATTGGATCAATTTTCTGATCCAAATTAGGCTTGTCAGTTACAAGTGGATTAACCACAACCTTGTCTCCAGCTAAGTCGTTGCCTAGCAATAAATGAATGCCCTCTATGGGTAAAAGCGAGACTGTTCCGATTGTCACTGGTCCTGACACTTAGTCTGATGACAAATTTACACAATGGATAGGAACATTAACAAAGCTGCACTCTACTCCCTGAATAAGAATACTTTCATTAGAAGAAGACGTCTCAGAAAAAGGCAAAGTACCTGATGATAACAGACTCTGGGAAGCTCCTGTGTCCCTTAAAATTTTAATAGGGGTGGGTTTGGCTGAATCACCCAAGAGTGATATATAACCCTTCGATATGAGTGGCTTAGAATTCACCATAATAAAATCGGACTGTGATTTATTAGACTCAACAAATATATTGCTTTCAACACATGACCGTGACCTTGACCTCTTAGAAATAAAAGCATTTGGAACAGGTCTGTATTGATTCTGATGCCTATTTTTCAATTTGTTAGAAATAAGGTGTCCTTTTGTCTTGCAATAGGTACAAGTCGAAAGAGACAAGGATCTAGAATCAAGCTTCTCTGAAGTTTGATTCTTGAAAGTTGTGCTAGTTTGAGTTTTAGAAGGGCTTGAATTAGGCGGAAAAAAACTTTTCTGCCAGAAGACTGTTGAGTAGAAGTCTTGTTAACAAAAGGAACTTTATGTGTCAAAGAATATTCGTCAGCAGTTCGAGCAGCATTTTCCAAGGTTTCAATCTTATGCTCATCAAGATAAGACTTAACATCACTATTGACACGGTTTTTGAACTCTTCAATTAATATCATTTGCTTGAGATATTGATAATCTTGTTCGACTTTATTGGCTAAGCACCATCTATCAAACAACTGCTCTTTTTCTCTAGCAAATTCGACATGAGTTTGTACAGATTCTTTGATGTAATTTCTGAATTTTTGCCGATAAGCTTCAGGGACTAACTCATAACCCCTTAGAATGCATTCTTGAACCACATCATAGTCACCACTTTGCTGAACGGACGGTGAAGTGTAAATCTCACTAGCCTTACCAGTAAGTACACATTGTAATAACTGAGTCCAATTCTCTTTTGGCCACTTTAAATTTTCCGCAACGTTGTGAAAACGAATGAAGTATTTGTCTACTTCTTTTTCTCTGAGTGGGGGCACTAATCTAATATTCCTTGCTAAATCAAAATTTAAATTTGGATTTGAAGTATGATGGTGATTTTCACTTGCCAGCTCTATTTCTTTCATTTTAATTTGATATTCCCTTTCTTCCTTCTCTCTCTCTATCAATCCGCATCTGAACTTTTTGTAATTCAATTTGCCTTTCTATATCCTCTCTCTCTCTATCATATTGTCTTTCTTTCTCCCTTTCCTGAAATTCCAGCTTCTTGAACTCTAATTCCATCTTGAATTTTAATTATAATTCCTTTAGTTTAATGCCAGAGCCTGATGCTGACTTACAGACCGAAATCAAAGCACTTTATTCCAAAACATCCTTTTCTACCAAATATTGGAACAAAATCTTTTTGATATCTTGTTTTGTTAAAGAATCCTTGACTTCAGAAAGATCATATTTTCTGGCAAGTTGAATCAATTCATCTTTTTGAAAGATCTAATTGCTCCTGGGTAGGATTAGAAAGAAATATTTATACTTTAGATGTCATTTTAATACAGGACGGTGAGTCTCAGTAAAGATTTCAAATTTTCAAAAACTATGGGAATTCAAATTTAAAACAAACGTTTTCTGAGAAAAATTCTATCCAAATTCCAATTTATCTCAATCTCGGACGATAGCTCCCAATTTCTGTGTTACGTGCTTATGCTCGAATAAGCAGCAACATAGAAAGAAGTGAAAATAACAAGCTTGTAAAATTTAACAAGCAATTTATTGAGTACATATATTTTCATAAAAAAATATTCAAATTTGAATCTGACAAACAAAATTAAATGATTTAAATCAAATATACGTAACACCAGTGAGTATAGAAACAAATATTCTTCAGCGATATCAAGATTTCCAAATTAGTTTTGTTTTGGAGATATTGGATGTCAGCTTGGCAACATTTTTATTTCAAAGTTGTCCTAATCAGAACTGCTCTGGTGTAAACCTTCTGTCCCAGGGATCATCATTCAATTGAAGGGGGGTGGGGGTGGGGTGGGAGGGGAGCGCGTGAAACAATGATTTTACTTGTAGAAAAATTCAGTCCTACTGTAAGCAGGTATGTTCATAAACTGTTATAAACTCAAATGCTAAGTGAAAACCCATTATTCAATTTATAATAATGGTAATACATTAAATATAAATTATATACATCCTGTTCATATTATCCGACTTCCTTGTTTGGAAGTTGCTTTAATAAAAAAAACACTTCTTAATACAATATAGTTTCTTCTTTTCCTTTTTCAAATTATATATATATATATATATATATATATATATATATATATATATATATATATATAGAGAGAGAGAGAGAGAGAGAGAGAGAGAGAGAGAAGAGAGAGAGAGAGAGAGAGAGAGAGAGAGAAAGAGAGAGAGAGAGAGAGAGAGAGAGAGAGAGAGAGAGAGAGAGAGAGAGAGAGAGAGTTATGCAGAATGTTGTCTCTTGCCTGCTTTTCTTTGATTCATCTAAAAAAACTGAAATGTCACTCCACAAGTTATAACTGAGGCTCTACCGGGTAAATATAATTTTTAGGCATTGAAGATAGAATTATTTTTTAAGACAGTTGTCATGGGAGCCGTATTGCATGAACAATTAGCACCATTTTCAGTTTGGACTAATTAGATATGATAAAAGGTATATAGGTGAAACTCCATAATGATACAGTTATATATTTCGAAATTAAAGAAACAATATCTGCAGGTTATGACTTTCCATTCAGAAATGGCAAGAACAAGATGTTCAAATGACTGCTATGGCGGCCATATTCGACATTCGATAAGCACTATTTTATTTTCATAAGAAGCCTTTATTAATATGACTATCTGTTGAAGCAAAGTTGTAATAACATTTCTAAGATGGTCGCACGTGAGATGAGCTCCAATATCATTTAGAACAATCTAGGCATCATACTAATTTTTTTCAGTTGAAAACCCCATGTCGATATGAGCATCCATTCAGTAGGAGTAGCCACAACAGGATTCTTAAGATGACTGACATGTGAAAGATTTACGAAAGAACCCAATCTGCTTCAACAAACTGCGGACATGGGTAAACATTAACGCCTAACAGTAGTAACTGTGGTCGGCAAGACATTGTTAAGTTCAGTCTGTTAATATTTAACTGAAAGGACGAATCTATGAACGTTTTTAAAAATGAATTATTCATTCTTTACTGTCAAGTCATCTTTAAATCACTGGAAAATTCTTCAAAACAAAATTATCACTTTAATGAAATTGAAATGCAGTTGAAAAGATGGAACATTCTCCATTTGCCTCAAGAGAACTGTTATAAATCACAACAGCTTTTTAATATACGTGTTACTCTAAATAACTAGTACATACATGTGTTAATACGACTATAGGTTTTAAAATAAGCTGAAATCTAAAAATTAATATGGGAATTATTGGGACTGGGGCTGATAATAATGGCCAGCTCTAATTAATTGAAGTCCACCTTAGATCGCATCAATAATTACATACCAAATCTGCATACCACATTTTGTTAAAATCTAGTAATAATTAAGATAATCATTATGTTAAATGAAATTAAATTTGTATGTTGCCTTTTGGGATATATTTCTGTTAAATAATGACATGTCTTGCTGCTAATTAAAGTTAGACAAGGAAATATTAATATCTAGAGGTAGTAAATCTGGTTTAAAGATTTCGTGTTAACAGTTCATCAACACAAATAGTCTATTTAATACTTGGGAAATGGAGTAAAGTGTCTTGCACCAGGATACACAATGGCAAAATAAAGGTCTTGTTCTGATGAAATACAACTGGATGAGATGAACGATCTGTTTTACAGTTCAAAACTGACAAACTCGACACTACATCATTAATAACAAGCTGCACACTGAATGTTGATGAAATCCCTTAATAAAAATAATTCCATGTTTATGTGTGAATACTAAAGTTGGTGGCTCAGAAAACCAGTGGATATAAATCTGATCTATGACAAAGCAGAATGGTCATAAACTCAACCATGATATTATTAATAGCAAACTGCTTACCAAATTTAATTTAAATCTAATGATAATTAAAAGCGTTACTGAACTGAAAGAAAAGTGGGTAGATTCGTCAATTGGGCTATAGTTCTCTTAAACGATGATACAGGAGATAACAGGTGAACTCGGCTAAACTTCATCGATATAAAGCTTCTATAAAAGTTTGTTAAAATCGAATACAAAGTAAAGAGAGTTATCGTGAAGAATAAAGGTTTGGTTTGACAGTCGGAGACTATAACTCTGTCCAAATGTCAAACAATAACGGAAAATACTAGCAATCACAATTGAAAAGGTTCCAAAGTCTCGTCCAGGTACAAAGCAAATTTGTATAGAAATCAAATACCTTTAAAGACTGTTATGGCTGGCTGACGAAAAGGAAGGACGAAAAGATGGATAAACGAAAAGCCTCAGTTGTAATGTCTTCTATTTTGAGAATGATCATCATTATGAAGTGTGAAGCCTTATTGTTCTTCGTATAGATCAGTATATTGAATAATGAAGGTCAGGGCATGCATGTTAATACTATGATCACATTATTGCTCTATAACACTTGACTTTGATTCCAAATTAAGAACGTAGAGCGCGCATGTTACAGAATGAATTTTCTGAATTTCACAATGATTAAAGTATGAAAGAAATGCATAAAGTGGTGAATGAACATATTGCGGAAGTGACCTAGCATCATAATGATTTAATCCAAGTTTGAAGAATATGCATCAAAGGGTTAAGGGAATACAAATAAAGGAAACAAAAATTAAACAAGACCTTAACTTAAATCTACTATGACTTTGACATTGAACATAAGTTTGAAGGAACATTTATGCATATTAAAGAATGAATTGTCCTTACTTTATAATGATTTATCAAAATTATGAGTAAAAACTATCAAGGACTTGAAATATGAACAATCCCAGAGTTTCACAAATCACTGAGAAACCAATAATACTATATATGCATAAGATATTTCATGTAAATTAATAATGAACATCTTTCCATTTACAGAACCAAAGTAATACATAGGATATGTGTTGGCTATAAAATTATACATCGTCGCTTGTTCTTAGGTATAATTTTTGGTGTGATCACAGCTCTTATTGCTTCCTCGAAAACTTGTTTCAAGCCTTTCTGAGTAAGGGCGGAACACTCAAGATACTTGATTGCCTGAATTTCGTTTGCCATGGCCAGTCCTTGTGTGTATGAAACTGGTTTCAATATATTTTCTCCTAGCTGTTGTTGTTTGATTGTTTCATCTCTCAAATCCAGTTTTGTTCCCACAAGAATGATTGGCTTGTCTGGGCAGTGATGGCTCACTTCTCGAAACCACTATAAATATGAAACTGTCAAGTATTATCATTTGCAGGTAAGTGATGGCTATTTTATAAATGACAAGCCCAGAAAATGTCTTCAAAATTACCTTTGGATGTGGAAAGCTATAATATTTTTTGACATACTTTTTAACGAAGGTATACGAAATATTTTGTATATGTATTGGTGTTTTCTATTGCTAGATACATTTGATCTCAAAATAAACATGGATTTGGCCTGGTTCCTGAGTTAAAAAAAAAAATACTTGTTCAGTTTTGAATGTTTGTGCTTTGTCTTTGTGGGTTTTATTGACATTATTGGCTACATCTTTCTGAGTACATGGGACTAACGTGCCTTTCCAAGGGCACACTGATGCAGCTGACCAGCGCTGACCCGAGTGGTTATTAAACCAGCAACCCTTTGTATTACAGTTATTACGCTGTACCAACTTAGCTTCTTTGACTACTGACTTTATGTATAACTGATGTATTTTTGTAATACTTTTAAATGAAATTATGTTTAAGGAAAACAATATACTAATTAATACATGTTATAAAATGAGCTTAGTTTTATTTTTATTTTTTTTTAAAAAAAAAAACCTTATAAATCGTATAAATAGAAATAACACAATAATTCTTGTCTAAGAAAGTTAGAATAATTTTGAAAAAAAAGATCATATCTATAAAAACTTTAGAAAGTTAATGACAAATGTAACGAAGTTTTATCTTTTTATATGAATTGTGAAGTTTAGTTAGACACTGCATAATTGCTTCTTAAAATATATTATGTGTAGTTTTCATCTAAGAGTTTTAAGTATAAAAATTGGCTATAACATTTATAACATGCGAAGTACTCTGTACAAGATAAATGTATGTTGCAAATAAATACAGAAGCATTTCTTGACGGACAGTGTTAAAACACCTTGATAATATGACCTGACATGTCCAAAGCAAATATATTGCAACTACACTATCCGATTCGGGCATAAAGCAATAATGTTCATGGTTATCATGAATTCAGAAATCGAATTTAAATTATTGCCTAATGTTTATACACAACTGTTGCGGTTCACTTCAAATCATTTATTATTTATATGAATTCTTTAATTCAGATTTTAGTACTAGAAGCACATGTTGGTTTCCAAAATGATATAATAAGGCTCTAATTTAATGATTACCTTGAATCTGACATTCTCAAAGCTAGCAGGACTTACTAAAGAGAAACAGATGATGAAGACATCCTGAAAAAGAAGATACAAAATTCTATGGAATGACAAACCTTTCATCTATAGCATTTACACAAACTAAATTAAAACACCATATATCTAATGATTCCAGTTACTAAAAAAAAGCTCTGTTGGTTACAGATCACTGCCATCTCACCTCTGGCTGCTTAGGTTCGAGTATAAGATTCGGCTATGTGAGAAAGCTTGCCAGTAGCATCTCGTGGGTCGGTGGTTCTTTCAGGCGGTTCTACCGGGTTCTTCCTCCACTAATAAAACTGGCTGCCATGTATAGCCCATCGTGTGCTGAAATATGGCGTTAAGCCCTACAACAATAACGACATATATTATTTCGACTAAGGGAAGCAACTCTTACAGGCGCTATCCGCTAGGCTTGTGTCGCTATATCAGGTTTAAACCAGTTGATTACTTTTTGCGTGTCATTAAGCAATAATTGAATTGAGGTATTTGGTCGGAGGGGTTATTTGTATTGTGATCAGGTGAGCATTCTACGATAATCATAGTTTGCAACGGAATTTGGTTTCTCCGGCAACTATATTACATGATCACATTGCATTAGAGTAATAGTTACTAGTATGAGGAAATGCTGAGCACCCTACCGCTACTTCTGAAGAAGAAGCATGCTAGCTCTACTAACAAATGAAGTTCTCTTTATGTTAGTTTCGAAAGCAAGAGACCTCTGTTATACACATGAGAAGATATCCCTATGGGATTCTGTACTCAGTTGGTTTCGCCTTTAAATATTTTTTCCAGACGAATCCACGGAAAGTAGCCAATACCGCCTTGGTAGGAGTTTGTTCTGTCATAAGCTGGGGTTGTTCCTGTTTGTGCATTTACCACTAACCCGATGAATTTCAGCTCTCTTCTCTGTGCGACCTAGTCAAACAGAAGCAAGATGGATAAAGTAGTTTGGACATACCATCCAAATCACTCCATTATGTCTCAAATGAACACATTGCGTTAAAATGCAACGTATTCCACGAACCGAGAGTTTAATTTGATGAGGATTATTTCTTTGTTTTTAGAGAGGTAACGAAGAGTACCCATTTCTTGGGTAAGTATTCGCCGTGTAGTTCAGATCGTTGATCAATTACTTGTACGGTGGAGCAACCATAACTATCTGGCAACAATTCGCGTCCTTCACTTTCTGAACTACTTACGATATTATGACTAATGGAAGAAAGGCACCGCCCTGTATTTCCTTCCAGGTGACTGACGGAGCATCGACGACCGATGAATTTGTGCCAGACAAACGAAATGATGATGCGCAATCTATTGTCCCTTCTCGTCGTCAACATAACATTATCATCAAAGGACCCCATAGGTATTACCATACCACGACAGCAAGGTCCGTGATTATGTTCCTCCCAGTTTGTGGATCCACGATCATACTAACGTACTAACCGACAGTAATAGGGTGTACGTTGGCGTATGCGTTCCTAATTGTTGGATGCATTGAGGATGGCTTTTATTTTCAGGAGGTTAACACGAAGATCCATCTCTCGGTATGCCGACTTGTAATTTGCCATCTTAAAGTAATTTAGCAAGTGTGATTCCCAACCAACCTACTTGCATCTGTAAAAGTCGTGAATTCCGGTTCTGGGGTTTTGAAGTGGTATAATTCGCCTGTCACGGCTAATCTGCCGTCTTTGAAATTATCTGTATTGTATGGCTGCTGGTAATTAAACTTAATCTAGAACGATCCCTGAATTTGGGGTCAAAACAAGGAAAGCTTGCTCTGAGAGATGGTATGGCAACTATTTGCAGCCTGCTCCTCAGTTCAATTCAAGTAATGTAGTGGAGCGGAAAACGGCAGGGTGACTAAGTTTGATGCATGCTGAGACTTTAGAGACGAATAGTACAAGAGTGAATCTTATATGACCAGGTCTATATTGCAGGAGTCCGTTAAAATCTTAGCCACGGTGTCGTGAGAAGCCGTTTTCTAGACATGCGCGTTTCGGATCATTGAATATCACCCGTATTCACTTCAAGGTCTTCTTGGCGAAGTGAAGAATCGCGAAGAAGTCTACTAATGATATAGTTGATAGGACGTTCCTCGATAGCTTGGAGGTATATTGAAAATTTGGCAGTCCGCCTGAAAACCTTATAAATAAGTGGTGGCAGTATGCGATATATACAGCATTCCGATTGCGACGATACCATACCATCGACATGCATCATTGTTTGCATAGGATATGCCGTTAAAAGTGGTGATATTTTAGAATGTCTGTTACGCTGCGGGACGGTTTAATGAATAAAGCTGATTCGCAATGAAGTCGTTTATGTATGATTCGTCCGTATGTTCGGCATAATATACCTTTGCTATCTGAATACGTCGATGGCTGGCCTACTCACAAGTCTTTGATAAGCTGATTGTGACCACTGTATCATACATCGTATGTTGATAATGCTGGACCGGTTGGTTGACTTTCAGAAGGGTATGCTGCGGATGATAAATGTCAGGATGATCGGGTATAACAGCCTTTTGCGGTCCATGCAAGTTTATTTGCAGTTTCAGTCTGGAAGACCGTACGAGAATAATAATGGGCCCTCACGTCGAGCAAGAACGTTGACCTTTAAATCGGTATGGGGACGGAAGGGGCATCTCATCATCCTCTATGAGACTTATGAGATATTCTTATGTTTTACGTAGGCCTAGTATCTAATCTGACAAAAAATTAACTTTGCTCTTTTATAACTGTAAAGAAATTAGACCACATTCTCTGTTTACACTGCACACGCTTTAAAAGTGTGTGATACAGAACAATTGCTACAGAGAAATCACGTTTCGTAAATGTACCCTACTCTCATGTATTTGTTGTCGTGTATTGCCAGTGCTGTAATAAAAGAAAATATGCAAACTGTTGCATATAGCATATTCACCAATTTAATATATTATGAATCATTATATAAAAGTGATAGAATTAGAGTACATTCCTAAAGACAACGCCCGAGATATTCCACCGTTGGAAGTCAAATGCAACGAAACAAAACGAAAAATAATTTTTAAAAATGTCAATAAAATTTACCATTTTGTAAGAGTTGCTACCATATGTCGATGTGATTTGTAGAGAGAAAGAATTGTTCCCATCTTTCTGGACCTATGCAGTGTTCTAAGAGTAATTAGCAGAACAAACATCACAGCCTCTGATCTGTCTGCACATTATGTGATGTTTGGACCTGACTTATAATTGCATATATATAGTATGAATAAATGTAGACGCTTCTGCTCATGCTTGCAGAAAATGGCAACTATATTATTGCTATATACATGCAAGAAAGGGCATAACGTGTAGGGACACTATCTTTATCTAGATTAACAAAAATTGTCCAATACTTACTGTTTTGGGATAGGAAAGTGGACGCATCCTGTCGTAGTCATCCTGACCTGCTGTATCCCACAATCCTAAGTTAATTGGTGCTCCATCCACCATCACATTGGCTGAGTAATTATCAAACCTGAGTAGTAACAACTTTTTTGCATTAAACTAGTGAATATAAACTAATACACATATATGTATTCTGATTTTAGTTTTAATTTATCATCAATACAACATATCTATATGTATTTTCCGATTTTCCAATACAAGAAAAGAATACAAAGATAAGATGAATTATATGAAGTGATTTCTTACATGTTTTTTATTCAAAAGATTTGAATATTTAACTTTGTAATTATACTTTAATTCTAAAGCGGAGCTATATTATATATGCTATATGCTATATTAATGCATACAATGAATAGGGTTGGTTGGATTACTGTCTTTGGAATATCAGTTCGAGTACAATATGTTTTTAAACCAAAAGCCAAAAAGCAAGGATTTCGCCATAGCAACTATGAAGCACGCGGTACTACTCAGCTGAAACATAAGACAAGCTACTTAACATACATGTCGAAATTATCTGGACTCAACACCCTGCCAAATTATTTTATAAGATAAATTTTCAAGACAAAGATATGAAACACTAACACCAGAGAGCATATAGTTTTAGTAAAGTTGGTTATGTAAATCGGAAAATTTCTTAGTTGTAGATAATTAAGTTGACATTTCTGCCAGAATGTTTCTGGTCCGCACAAGTTTGAGAAACTGCAAATGCACCTGACCATGCAAATGTCTGAATTTATTGTCTTTTGTATCGCAATATGAATTGCATTTTATGCATTTGTTTATCTTGCGATTAACTGTCTACTGCATTAACGTTTTTATTTCAGAAGTTATAGTTAGTTGTTTCTTTTTCTGTTGGTATGTTTTAGTGAAATGTTCAATACATTACTGGCTGTTTTCATGCTGAGGAAATGGGGGCTAAGTGCAGTTTTTCCTATGACACACAAGTGACCTGAGATGGCATATGGATCGGTATTAATGCTGTGACCATTGGATTATGAGTACATGTATAAAAATCGGCATTATAATCTCCAAGCGTAAGATGCTCTAAATATTTAAATATTCCCTTACTTGGAACCTATGACGAATTATTAGCATACTATGTTTCGTCTTGAAGAGCTACCTAGGTATGTTTCGTATCACGAATGCACATTCTCGTTGCCTCGAGCTAATATTTAAATGTGCTCAATGGCTCGTTTGTAGTTAAATACCAAACAACAACTACAAAGCCCCAGATGATTCGTTCCATGATTCACTGTTCTCTCTGCTGTTTTGAATCGGCAAATAGTACATATCATCAAATGGTATTTTTAATCTCGTTTAACAGATCACCGGGATCACCAATAATTTTGATATACTTCAGGTATTCCTGAACTTTTTAATAAGATTTGTGGAACATCATACATTTCTTACTGCTACTTAGTCTAAGTATCTGCTGTTTGAATTACAAAGCAGGAAAGTTTTTCTCAGGTAATTGCACTGAAATTTGACACCTCTTGTAGCAGGTTGTTTCCTACTGTTTCTATGAATATTTGTCAAGTTTGTGTTCGTCGACCACGGATCTATTTATCTTCATACCAATATTTACACGGATCTATTTATCTTCATACCAATATTTACACGGATCTATTTATCTTCATACCAATATTTACACGGATCTATTTATCTTCATACCAATATTTACACGGATCTATTTATCTTCATACCAATATTTACAGTCAGGAAGGTATATACATGATACTGACTATTTCAGCGTGACAGATTATGCCATTTTTATCAAACAATAATTGCACGTAAAACAAAATTCGCAGCTCAACTGACATGTTGATTACAACTGTTTCAAACGCGTTTTCCATGGTGATTTTTATATAGTGGTTTTCCTTGATCATGGACCTATTTATCTTCATACAGATATATAGGGTTTAGAAGGTAAATGAAGGCAACTATTTCATATTGTCAGTAACTATAGAGTGAAACCTATTTAGTTTATATTTTCATATATATGTTAATATAGTCCACGGAATGAATGATAATTGTAAGTTTAGGTTTCAGTTTCTATTTAAATGCATACATTTCGCATTGCATCACAAAATTCTACCGTCCCACACTTCACCAAGCAGGGTCTTAAGGAGATGACCTTGTACTTGCAAACCAAATAAATTCAGGAGATCTTTATTCAGAGCCTATAACACATATAACTGCTAAAGGAACCATATTGAGGAGGACACGTACCAGAACGTGTGTAAATCATGTTGTCAAAACTAAAAGTCATAATAATTCAAGGAATTATAGATATTAAAGTAGATTCCAAATTTCAATGGAATCCAAAAATCATTTTATACAATTGGGATACTGAAACTAAAGGTATGAAGAAAGGACAAACATTGCCATAACTCTTAGGAATAAAAGCCTGTCATAAAACTCATCCAACTGTTGAACATTCAGATTGGTTCAAAATCAAATCCAACAACACTTGCTAAAATGATGCGGTAAAAATCCAAGCCACAGGATTGTAAATCAGTGGATGGATGTACGGACATTATTACTTCAGGGCTTTCTGACTTCGTTCAATGTATCCTAAAGTACAATAATAAAGTGCAGTACAATAAAGAAGACCCACGTAACCTTATGAAAATCTTGTCTTTGTATTGCATCATAATCCTACAATTATTAAGATATCAAGACCATCAGTATAAGAAAAGTAAAGATCCTAAACTCATTTGATTTAAAGTTTTTATTCCACATATATACTTACACAGTAGGAATATATTCCCCTGGGAAGGCATTGGTGGTATAGCTGATCAGAAGACAGGTCTTACCAACAGCACTACAAAGGTGAAGGAAAAGATTTCCTATTAAGTCATATTCTGTAGATTAAATTAAAGCATGTAAATGTATGAGGTTGTTAGAAACACCTAAAAAACGAATTAGTATTAAAAATATTTGTTCAGTCCATAAACTAGTCCTTTAGTTGAGCCAAATTCAAACTCATTCGTTCTTAAGGTGGTGGTGTTTAAACACAAAAGGGTTTGACTTCTGAGCAACAATCTGTCAACAGTAAGAAGAAATATCTAATATTTTTCTATCAAGAAACTGACCTTAAAATTACACCACTTTCCATGCCCAAAATAACATGAGGCACTTGAACTACAAAGACAAATGAACTGTGTGAAATAAAATTTTACACTGCAAGTAGTTTCTTCATAAATGTCAAAGCTATAAATAGCTTGGTCTTAACAGCTATTGCAATCAGCTTCTGTTGTAATTTTTACATAACATTATATTCACTGTAAAAATCAATAGTTATGTGGAATATGGCTTTTTGCCTTTGAAGATCTTTTGCTAACGCAGTGAAGCCAGTAACAACAGGTACATGTATATCAGGGTCAAAAGCGACTAATGTTCAAGTTAAAACAATTGAAAGGTATGACATTTAAATTTCTGATTCTGCGCTATTGTCAATGAAAAATGATACAAATTATATAACCATTTTTAGACAAGAGATACAGTTAGCGTTAATACAATTATGTATCACAGTAATTAGCTTTTTCGTATTTGCAATTGTGGAACGTGTTAAATTTGAAGAAAAGCAAAGTATGGAGTGATTGAATTTTAAATGCAGTACTTCATTCTGCATTGAAGGCTAGTAGCGCCAAATCCCAGTTCAAGGTTTTATCTTATTTTTTTTATTGTTTCTACCTTGATCTACGTAATAGTTTCTGTATTACAAAAATCATGTTGTTACAATATAGCTTCTAAGGTTAAATTTGGTTTAATTAAACTTAATTTGAAACAAGGATATGCTTAGTCATTGCGATTCACAGCATGCATTTTTTTTTTCAAATTTAAAGACAACAAGATCTTGACAATAGGCTCAACTACTTCATATATTCCACACATTGTGGATTATAGATTAGCAACTCAAGCCGGTCGATGTTGACAGTGTGGCAAGGGATTAAGTGCCCACAGTGACTAGCGGACGTCCACTCAGTATGGTGTGTAACCCCTCTTGATTTTGTGATATTCGCTCTGTGAGTCGACACACTTAACACACAGATGGGAGAAACTCCGACTCTATAAACCCGAGCATGGCATTACCTGTACAAGCCTTACGATATTAACCTTTCTTGTGTTATTTTTTAGTGACCTAGCTAGCTATTCATACATATGAACACGGATAACGTAGACTAAAATTGAGGTTTTAAAATATCTTGAATATCTTTACAGCCCTGTCCATGATAAACTGAACATCAGAAAAGTTCTCTAGCCATAACGAACATCATTGTTGATTGATTATATATATATATATATATATATATATATATATATATATATATATATATATATATATATATATATATATATATATATATATATATATATATATATATATCCAACATTCAGCATATACAAATTGGATTAGCTCGAATGAAATGGCAGCTTCGATGCTCTTTTTCAGTAAATGATAGTGGCTGTTGCGCTCTGATAGTGGTCATTCGTGTAAAGATTTCAATGACAAAAGTAATTTCTCTCGTAACTTGTATTTGCAAATATGCATGCATCACTATACACTGGCCATGTATTGATATTTTCTCCTTGAAGTCAGCATCTACGCCTGTGCTGCAGTTTCCTGCCTCAAGCCAACAACATTCAGTAAGAACAATTCATACATGTTCCAACTGCTGGGTAATGTCGTGCTTCAATGTTTCAAAAAGGTACTTTAACTGTGGAATGAAAATGTAACAAAACCACACAGTTTAAGAAAAGATGCTAGTTTTTTAAATACAATTTTTTAAACTGAGATACGCAGTTGGTGTTCATATTAACATGTAAAACTTTCTCAGGCGTTATATGAAAAAAACTAAAGAAATTCAAACTCAAATTTAGAACAGATGTAAAGGCCTTGACGCATGTCTTATTTCTTAATTCCAAGTTATATCCCATCATCTCCATTTATTTGGAAAACACAATTTTTCAAATTATTTATTTTAATAATAAAATAAACCCACTAAATGTTACGAGTGACTATAAAAGCACAATATTTTTTTAAATTACACTTACTATACATTATATATTTTATAAGGCTCCTAGATGGCCTCATTATCATTTGTCTGGAAATTTAGATTCCGTCTCTAGCAATACACGTATATCAATGGCTTATAAGTAGGCAAGCATTGTAATATTTACATGTACGCATACGTACTTTTGTGCGTGAAGCGTAAACTTTGATGCTTCTTCTCAATATATAATCTTATAAAACGTTGTTTATTACACTAGTCATTAATTTGTTATAGTTTCCCTTTAATGTTCAAAGTATTTCCAAAACCTCCTTGAAAGAGATTATTGAAAGTAGTATTCGAATACCTTTATCATCCACATACTTGGAAAATCATTGATTATTTTGATAGTATGATAATATTCAAACATGTCTAATGTTTCTACACAGTATTGATGACTGCCCTCTATCAGTGGCTGTTTACACCATTAATGATGTACTACCACTTTAACTGGGGCAAAAAACGTAATCCTTCAATTACTAGCCACGACGTGGACAGTCTATTACTACATCCGATCCGAGATGAAACGTGAATGAACGGAATAAGGTCGATCGAGTAAAGTGATTTTCCAAAATCCACGAAGTGTGCTCTTTATAATTTAACAGTAGACCCTTTTACTAAAGACGTTTATCTAGCATTGTTAGAACACTTCCGATACATTCTCCTCTAAGTTATAGTATCGGTATGTTGATTATATCTTTTGTTTTTTAAAATCTATGGAAAACGTTTCCAAAAGATAAATAAAAGTTAATATAGACCAGATTGTATTGTTGTAATCCAATCAGAAAACAACTGACCAATAAAGGCCATGATGTAATGGAATTCTAACAATAAGTGCAAACAAGATACTAGAAAGCATGCATATACTTCCTAACCCTATGACCTCAATTATGGACAGAAATAGTAGTACAAATCTCTGAGGATTGAGTGTGTGGATGAATATAGGAGTATTACAAACATCAAGTGCCTTATTGTTACCACATTCGTTTAAATAACAAGGTCCAGTTTGGCTTAAATAATAATATGTAAAAATAATGTATTCAGTATTCATATATACTTGATACTGTAGTTTATTAATGCTTGCCAACTTAATCAATATACAAAATATCATGTGTAGGTATCTGTCTACACAGTCTGGACAAACACACGACACTTGCTGATCTAAAGATACATTTTTTAGAAGGACTATTGATATAATTATTCAGATTAACATAGATTAAGCTTGGACCCAACTGAAATATATACATGTATTTAACACATGACACATAATGTTCATATATCATTTCAATCCATCACATAGAGATGAATGTCACTAACGTAATCAGATCTGGTGCGGATACATATAATAAATTCACTCCTCTTTATTACAGAACGAAATACACTACGAACTCTTTATCACAAGGTAGATTTGGGTCATAAAAGTACCTCATAAGATTAGTGGGGAGTCTAGTAGTTAGGGACGTTCCAAACACACTGTTTAAAAAATGTTTAAGTTAGGAGCTTTATGAGGAATGTTTCGATCAGACTACGTCATAACAATGCACACAACACAGGTAATGATAAGAAATCAAATTACAACTGGTTTGAAACTAATATGACATGATGTAGAACCAGCACTGATAAAATGTAACAAAATAGATACGGTCCATGACAAAAAATACAGTATTTATGTGAAGAGGCAATGGACAGAGGTTTTACAGTGGGGTACTACCGTATTGACTGAAATATCAGTTACCTCTGTTTAAAGCTAAAAGGTATATATCAACCAGCTGACTGCAAAATGATTATTGTTGGTATACTACAGACTGAATACAATACTGTAAACTTGCTGTTTTGTTGAAATTTCGGCACTCTCACAACTGTTTAGTGAAGAATAATGTTATAAAATCTAATGGATGAAAACAAAATATGAAACACAATAAGAAACTAGAGCACAGGTACATTCCAAAAGGACGTTTCTCACCACGTTGCTCGGTAGGGACTTAAATCAAAGAACTTTTGTTGGAAAAGCGCAGTTTGGGGGGAAAAAATGTCATTTCAGGAGCTAAAACACTGATGTTATTTTTAGCGGCAATGGTACAGCGCTTGCTAAGATAAACATTATGGCCAGAGTGTTTAATGACAAAATAAGCCATAATAACTCCAGGAAAAACTACCAATCCACAGGTTGGACCGGAAACTTTCTCACTTAACATTGACAGAGACTGAGTCTCGAACCTAAGTGAACAAAGGTCCGACGTCAGGGACTTGTACAGGCGTAAAGGCAAGGGACTTTGACCACTCAGCGTCCAGACGCCCATCCAGCTTCATGTGTCATGAATTTATAACAGATTCACTATATACAATAATATGTTTGAAATGACGTAATTGTCTCAAACATACATAGTACAGAGAATTAACCTCTCTCTCTCTCTCTCTCTCTCTCTCTCTCTCTCTCTCTCTCTCTCTCTCTCTCTCTCTCTCTTATAAACGTGTCTGTTGCCACTCCTGCACCACTTTCACTCCCCCTCACCATCTTTAAAAATGTCACTCGAATGCGTTATAGATAGGAAGTAAAACTTACGAAAGACAGGTGAATAAAAAATGAAATGCTGAGAAAGCTTAAGATTTTCAAATATTTAGACGAGTTTTCTATATATGCAAACGATGGGGTAGTGCGCTAAATTCTTCGATAAAAAAGAGTTGTGTTTGTAAAACACTGCTCTTCAAATTAAGTCCAAGTCAAATCGATATTTTTATTTAAAAAAGTGAAATATTGCTATAATGGCATAACTTTATAAAGGTTGTGGACATATGCCTTTAAATATGCATGCAAATGTTGTTGACACACACAAATAGTTTTTTTCTAACAATTTTGTCCTAAATATCCAAGTCTAAAAACTTTCAAAAATAATTCAACAAAATTAACAGATTGCTGACATGGCATTTTCAGGTTATCTACATGCTAATACAAAATAGCTTTAGCAAATTTCATTTGTCTGCCTCAAGCGAATTGTCTGAAGTTTTGTCGGCTGACTGTCAAGGCAAGGTCAACAGATTTCAGAATCACGAAGACTTAATTTAATTATAAACTGCTTTAATTTTTATAAAATAAACCCACTATGCAAAGAGCATAGAACTTATGTATTGGACGACTATTAAGTCCCATGTGATACGAATACAGTTATTGGTGTCATTTTATTTTCATACATACTCTTGTTGGTGTCAAGCGTAAGTCTCCATATAAGTGTGATTCTCGCCTGGCAGGCCGACATAAACTAGAAGCTACATCTAGTTTTGAAAAGTTAGAGAACACCAACGAGACCGAGAGATTTGTGAAATGAATCATGGAATATATTATTGATTTAAAATGGAATTGAAGCTAATGAAATAAATCATGTAGAAGAAAATGTAATTTATTCCTTGATTCCTTCTACAGTAGCTCCACACAAAATTAAACAATGACCAGGTTAAGGCATTGCAAATTAACAGTATGATTATGCTTATCAACTGCCACAGTTTATAATACAATAATACATAGCATCTGCTAATGAAGAAGAAGAAGAAGAAGAAGAAGAAGACGAATTACAGCACTGAAAATGCTATTGTTATAGGTATTTCCAGATTTGGGATTGGGACTGAAATTTATGAAGATTCATTGACTGAAACTTTCACAACCCAATGAAGAACCATGGTAATGATATATATATATATATATATATATATATATATATATATATATATATATATATATATATATATATATATATATATGTTATCCCTTTATTTCAAATGATTATAAAGGAAAGTATAATAGAAATTCATTACATGACATCATCAAACACACTGAATAGTAGACGTCCAAAGTCTGCTTACATTGACATGTATCTATATCAAGCTGCATCACAAATCATGAATAAGCTCTGATGTTATTGAATGAAAAATAAAGTGTGATAATAAAATGAGCAATACCAATCTGTGATCTTGTCTATGAACACTCCCAATATCGAAACGAACCTTCTAGTTAGAATGCACATGAATACCAAGAGTCAACTTTTAAATGAAAACACTTAGCGTGACGGCACTCACGCGAAAGCTTATTGGAAACATTAAATACTAAGCTATGACCTCAGCATTAGGAGACCACTACAAATATAGCATGCAACACATTATAGTAATGACATACACACAGCTGTAAAGATACAGAATGAAGGGCAAAGTGTTGGAAAACGTACAAAAGAATAGGGACTGTGACTTTGTTGATATGGCCCCAATGTCCTACAGGACGCTCCTTCTGGGGATGATGTATAAATACACATTATACCAATTTTCATCTCCTAATCTCAAACAACTTGAACATTGAAGGAAAGTGTGATGAAAAAACAGATGTAACTGCATATATTATGTTCCTTACTAAAAGCAGGATTATGTTCTTATCGAATATATTGATATAATATTGTGCTGTGAAATAGATTTTCTGAAAAAGCAGGATTATGTTCTTAACGACTTTATTGAGATCATATTGTGCTGTGAAAGAAGTTTTCTCTAAAAGCAGGATGATGTTCTTACCGACTGTATTGTGATCATATTGTGTTGTGAAAGAGGTTTTCTCACAAAGCAGGATGATGTTCTTACCGACTGTATTGAGATCATATTGGGTTGTGAAAGAGGTTTTCTCTAAAAGCAGGATTATGTTCTTACCGACTGTATTGAGATCATTTTGTGGTGAAAGACGTTTTCTCTAAAAACAGGATTATGTTCTTCAAGATCTTTTACTTTAGTGCAAAGATTTTTTCTAGCGCCTGTATGTATGGGTGCTTGAATAAAGATCTTTTACCCTATATTTTCAATATGTACTCCTGCTTTTATTGTTGTTGGGAAAATACTAAAATGTAGATATTTGTCAGAGAATACAAGTAATCAATTTTGTTGTCGTGCTACAAGTGTAGTATATGCAATAAGAAGGATTTTTCATGATTGTTTGTGAATTTTTTTGTGAATGCTCAAAAAAAAAGAAGCACAAAACCAATAAACTTGATAACTACGAAAAAAAATAATGAAACTACAGGGTTTGGTTAAGTGGTAAATGCGAAGACAACTAGATTTGATTTGATGGTTCATGACAGCATATGGATACCATAGCTTATATCAAATTTGGTGACTTTACACAAAATTTATTGCACAGGCCGATGGACTCTTGTATGGCAGTACAAGATTACCAACAATAGACAGAGTTATATCTTAAACGCATTAATTGACATTCTTTATTCCCAGGGACTGCCTAAAATGTAACTACTTGAAATGTGAATATCATTACAGGTGTACATAGGTACATAAAATGTTCCCCAATTACTCAAAAAGGTATACAAATAGGAAGAGCATACTTATTTATATAGTTAAAATTAAAACAAGATTACGGAAGTTTGATAAAGTGACAGCTTATCTGTACCTGAGTGTAAATAGATTTTTTACTTCCTGGATTACCGAAGTAATGTACAATTATAACACATACTCAATATAGGTAAAGTCTAATGTAAATAACTAAGACAATGCTCTGCCATTGCATAATACACTGATAGATCAAGGTCTACTCACTTTGTACTGATTACTCTTAACAAGGTGTAGATCTGTTTTTGTGAAGTCTCCATTGTGTAAAATACCAAACAAAACACTTGAAATTGTTATCATCAATAATAAATCATTTAACTTTATTAATAATCATTTAACGGTAGTAATACAATATTTAACATTGTTAGTTTAACGTTCAGTTAACTGTTTAAATAAAAGACAGATAATACTCAGAAAATGTACACAGAACACTTGTCAAAAGGTCAAACATAAAACTCTCACATCATCTAGAGCTCCATATGGATATGGATGGTTGAATTGTACCTTTATCATGCTCCTAATTTATGGAATGTTTCAGAACTTACCCATCGCCAACCACAACACATTTGATTGCCTGCATTGCTGTTGTCGGTCAGATATACAGAAGATCTCCAAGGCCGATTATTGTGCAATGAAAGATTTCAAGGTGTTAACGGAGACTTCCTAGGTTGATCTGACTGCTTATAACAGTTGTCGCTCTGATATATAGCGATCGCTGATTAGAATCTAATTTTAGACAGATGTGTCTTACCACTTAATTATTTAAGGGGATAAACATGCAAAACTGAATTTCGCGCAAATTTTATACCTAATTTTCTATATCTATATGGTTCATTTTCTGACACTTTGTACCTTTCATTATTACTCATTACGAATTTATGAAATACCGCTCACCTGGAACCGCAACACAATTATTATTTCCAGATCAGTACCCACGAATGTAGATCCTGTCTATTTTTAGAACATTTTTTTCCTCTCTCATTTTGTTGGTGATAGAAGAGTTATATTTTTGGTAGTGATTTAAATGTAATTGTTTATTCTTGAGAATATGAGCTCAGAGAGTGGTTGTCTGTGTGTATTATGGCGACAGTGCACATTGAGTAATAAGGCCATGGTGATGATCCCAAAGTGAAATAGGTGTTCTGTTTACATTCTGTTCTGTTTACAGTGCAGCCGCTCAAAAAGATGCAGATCAACCCCTGACAAGAACTTCACCGTGAAGTCATCTTTGGATGTACTTTAGAATAACATATGATTTGTATTGATTGTCACACAGTTGAAAGGTGAGTAATGAGAAATATATGTCGAGAACACTTAGCAAAATTAATTGTGGTGTATGTTCCTATAAAGACAATATGACGCTAAATATAACGCTTAATAGATCCATAACAAGTATGAATTTTGTCCATATTGATTTAACATTTGTTTAAATTCATACTTTTCATATGTTTAACCAATTCTGCTACGCCAATGACCATCAAATACTTTGTAATCTTATAAAATATCAGTATGTCGCAGAACGGAATATGTTCGAAAATGAATAGACGTCGTTTACATATTAAGAAACACGCTCTCTCTAAACACACCAGGACACCTCAAGACTCACCAAGAACACCTTCAACATTAGATTTTCCGGGCCTTTATTTGCGTACCGACTGTACAACTGCTAGATTGATTGATAATGGGGGTGGTGACAAACACTGACGCTTGCTAGGACACGGATGGGTCACGCATGGCCCCTCACAAGTCATCATCATCATCATCATCATCATCATCATCATCATCATCAGTCTCTTGACCTAGTATGGTCGTTGAGGCGCTGTGCTGCTGAACATCTGACCAGTTTCCGTCACCTGTCTCAAAATGTACCGATGCCTGTGTCTCCGCAAAACATTTCCAGGTCCATTCTGTGATGTTGTCAGTCCGCTTTTGTCTCTGTCTACCTCTCCTTCTGCCACCCTGAATTCTGCCCTGCATTATTGTTGTGGATAGACTGTTGGCTATAGTATTATGGCCATACCATTTCAACTTTCTCTTTTTGACGGTGGTGAAGAGGTTTTCATATTGACCTACTCTGTGTCTGATGGTGTAAGCCTGTCTTCATTTTTGAAGTGGCCCATGTAATAGTGCCAAGGATGGTTCTGTAATATGTCATTTCAAGTTCCTGGATTCTTCCTTGTAATTCTGCTGTCAGGGTCCAGGTCTCACATGAATACAAAAAGATTTAGATGACTAGTGCTGTCAATTGTCTGAGTTTAGTTTTCAGACATATTCTTGTCTCTCCAGATGGGTCTTAGCTTTGACATAGCTGCCGTTGTTTGTGCTGCTCATGACACAATTTCTGCTATCAATCCCTATTCGGTGATTATAGAACCAAAATTTTGAACTCACTGTTTCCAGTTCCTGTCCTCTGACTTGATTCTTGGCTTAGATTTGTTTGCCACTATTTGTTATCAGCTTTGTCTTCTCAGCACTTATCATCATGTTAAATCTGGAAGATGTTTCATCCATGTTATTTATTAAGGTGGCAAACTCGCCTTCACTACCTGCCAGCATATCATGTCGTCTGCAAAGCGGAAGTTGGTGAAGTTACAGACAGTCATTATCAGCAGAGAATAGTTAAACATTTTAGAGAAGATCCTGAAGTTTCTGAGTGTCAGTAATAAAAAAAAGTTTGATAAACGGGACAATACAAACCACGCCTGAAATAGCCTTCTGTATTTGTTGGCATAGTCCTACGATATAAGACATCTACCCTGATATTTATGTTGATTGGGTTAATATCCAAAGAACAAAATTTGCTGAATTGTAGGACTATTTGCACCGCGGCTTGAATGCATCAGGTATATGGAACAGGTTCCTGGCAAATCTCCTCCCTTGTCAAAACAATACACATGTACATCTATTGAGGTCCTCGACTGACTTTTGTATCAACAATGAAGAAAGTACAAACATTGTAGAGAAACTAGTTTGAAATGAGATGTTTTGTAGTTGATCAATGTAGAAGCGAGCATTTTAGATATTGTTTTTTTATGAAACCAATTGTGGACTGGAATCGTCTGAGTGATAGTGTTGTGCATGTTCAATCAGTTAAGACAGCTCTTGAACGATACTACTAACTTTCTAGTTGGATAGACTGATGGCTATGGTAGCATGGATATACCATTTCAGCTTCTCTTTTTGACGGTAGTGTAGAGGTGTTCGTATTGGCCTACCTTGTACCTGATGGTATTACACACGTCGTCATTTGTGATGAGGCATATGTAATAGATGCCATGGATGGTTCTGTACTATCTCATTTCAAGTGCCTGGGTTCTCTTCCTTGTAATTCTGCTGTCAGGGTGCATGTTTCATATGAATACAAATAGATAGAGATGACTAGTCCTCTCAATTGTCTGAGTTTAGTTTTTCAGATATATTCTTGTCTCTCCAGATGGGTCTTAGCTTTAACATAGCTGCCGTTGATTGTGCTGCTCAAAACCAAATTTCTGCTATTGATTTCTCTTCGGTGATTATTGAACCAATATATTTGAATTGGCGCACTGTTTCCAGTTCCTGTCCTCTGAATTTAATCTTTACTGAGACTTGTTTGCCACTATTTGTTATCAACACTTGTCCTTGTCAAATCTGGAAGATATTTCATCCAGGTTATTCACAAAGGTGGCTAGCTCATCTTCACTACCTGCTAGCTCATCAATGTCTTCTGCAAAGCGGACGTTGGTGATGTTACAGACAGTCATTTTCAGCTGACAACAAGTAAACATTTTAGAGAAGATCCTAAAGTTTCTGAGTGTCAGTAATAAAGGTTTGAGAAACGAGATAATACAAGTCACACCTGAAGTAACTTTCTGAATTTGTTGGCGTAGTAGTCCTACAATGTAAGACATCTACTCTGATATTTATATTGATTGTGTTAATACCCAAACAACATAATGTGCTGAATTGTAAGACTTTTTGCACCGCGGCTTGTATGCATCAGGGATATCGAACAGTGTCCTAGCAAACCTCCTCCCTTGTAAAACCAGTATACATGTACATTCACTGAGGTCCTCGAGTATCATTACCTCGACTGACATTTGTATCATCCATGTAAAAAGTACAAACATTGTAGATAAACTAGTATTAAAAAAGATGTTTTGTAGTTGAGCAGTGTAGAAGTGAACCGTTTAGAAATTGTTTCTTCATGAAAACAATTTTGGACTGGAATCGTCTGAGTTATAGTGTTGTGTATATTCAATCAATCATGAACTTCAAGACAGTTGTTGAACAATACTACTAACTTTCTAGATGGCTGTCTCTTCAGTGTAAATTTATGCTATGACTAGCTCTGCACTGTATACATTCATATTCATATTCAGTCCTGTAGGAGTACTAAAAGAAGTCCTAAAGAGGTCACCTTCCACCTACTATACCCCAAAACCCTGTTTGTTATAAGGATTATCAGTCAACTGTGATATTGATTAGATCAACATCAAAACTGGGCAAATGTCTGAAGTAAAATAGGAGAAAATGTCTACCTGAAAATCAGGGCAACTCTTTGTCCTTTTGCCTTTCAACATTGTTCTCTTTGAGATGATCCATTATGAAACGTTCTGAAATAAAGTAAGCAGAATGGTTAAGCAAGGAAAGATAAATTCTATATCATTACTAATTTATGATGGTAACCATGCATATGATCCATAGGTGTAACACATGTATATAGAATGGCAATATTTGACATGTGATAGCATCAGTGACCTCCAATAACTGTTGTTCGTACTTTGTGATCTTTCTGATGATAGTAAATCAAGAGACTATTTTTAAGGTGGTTTAATACACATGCCATTGTTTGGATGAACTCTACCTATTTTGAAAAATAAAAACATTATTCAATAAGAAATGACAAAATATATAAACAGGCTATTTTTATGTGTTCTATTAATAAATATCGTAAACCAATCTACTGGGGACTGGTGCTACTCCACCATTGCAACACACTGTACAATGTTCTGTCCTGTGGCATCACATTAGGAATTGTTAAACAACATCTTTCGGTTATAATTTGGAGATTTTAAAGCAATTAATGTCAAAATGGAGAAACCTGTGCTTTCTCCCAATACTAAGAAAACCCCACTTGATTAGAAATACATGTATTACAGCATGTTCAGAATTTTAATATGTGCAGGTGATTAGAAAAGGTCTAGAGTTTGCTTCTTTTTGTTCATACAAAGTGGATTTAAAGATAGTGCATGTATATGAAGGAATAATCTTTATCATTGGGCATATGAAGCAATGGTTTTTCTGTAACAATCACACTGACTTTAAAGGGACATGGGACTGCATTAAAACTGTATAAGTGGCACTGTAGAGATTTTGTTTGCAAATTTTGCAGCAGTGTATAATTTAGCATTCCACTTTGAAGACCATTTGACTACGCTGTTCAAGTTCCCCTTCTATGCTGAGAAAGTTTACATAACGTTTTATGCTGGCATACGTATACAACACATTGTCGCTTATATAATAAAATACACTTTTTTGTTTTCAGTCCCTTTTAAACAAGTAAAATTATGTTGATAAAAATTCTACTGGTTCTACTGGTTTAGAATTTGTTCTTCTGTATATAGTACATTTCTTTTCTTTTGCTTGTTTCCCTATACTAACCTTGATTGCATTTTTGCAAATTAATTTAATAATAATCTACTGATTAACATCCACTACTTTAATAATTATGCGTACATATTATTATTCACACCAAATGTTTCGCACTGGTCAGTTGAAATGTAGTGACCTGATATACATGCATGATCAACTAGCTCCAATATAAGTAGGATTTGCCTGTCTTTATTAGATTTGATACACTATATGTAATTAATGTAATAATGTAATTAATGTGATAATACAGAACATTACTACATACATTTATATGGGAAATAAATTAGTGGTCTAAGATCACTACATGCATTGCAGTTTTGGTTATCTGTTTCAAGTAACAGTGGTCCTCAGAGCCATATGGGTACCAAGGTTTGAAATTACCAAGGTTTGAAATTACTTGTATCACCCAGCACAATACAAAGCTTAGACAACTCTCTACATTGTTGAACAAGAATGGAAATTGATTGGTTGTGCTTATAATATAAATTCATACATAGCATTTTGACATAATTAGATTATCCCTAAGGATTATATAAGCATTATTGTTTTAATTTATTGTCAAGCCCACATACGTTTGAAACAAGACATTGCAGAACGTTTTCCAGTGGTGCATCAACAGTTTGTTATTGTGTTAGTTAAAATCTGAATAGTAATAACATATTACCTACTTTTATTTCATTTTTACCGTATTTTGGTGTGTATAACAATTAATACTTTGTAATTCGCAACCTAATTTTCAACATAGAATCCAGGTTTAAAAAGCTTTGTTATTCATATAATGTGCATGTGATGTAATACATTTTAAAATCTTAATAATTTCACAATAGTTTAACAAAAGTGGGCCAAGTAAATGGAAATAAATCACAGAGGGCTGCAAAGATGAGAATTTGAAGATAAGTATCCTGGCGATGTATGAACACTGTGCAGTAGATTGGCCTTCTCTATCCCAGACTGCTCCTCCAGAAAGAATCTGATCCAAAGGAAAAGATCAATGGTGAATCAAAACGTTTCCCCTCTCTGTGAGATAAAGAAACCCAGTCTAGACTCCCATTGACCTTACGTGAAAACCCTAATCATCAATAAGTGAGGAAACAACAGAAAGTTCTCACTTGGGTTATGCCTGATGTAGCTTTTCAAAACTGGAGGATACAACATAACATTGATCCCAACAATCTAGTGTATATATATATATATATATATATATATATATATATATATATATATATATATATATATATATATATATATATATATATATATATATATATATATATATATGAGAGAGAGAGAGAGAGAGAGAGAGAGAGAGAGAGAGAGAGAGAGAGAGAGTTCTGCATAAAGTTGTCTCTTGCCTGCTTTTCTTTGATTCATCTGACCAAAATAAACATGGAATGTCACTCCACAAGATATGACTGAGGCCCTACCAGGTAAATATAATTTTCAGGCATTTAACATATAACCATTTGTTCCCTTCTTTCAACCATTGAGTATAGAAACAAATATTCTTCAACGATATCAAGATTTCCAAATTAGTTGTGTGATGCAGACATTGGATGTCTGCATTTTTATTTCAAAGTAGTCCTAATCAGAACTGCTCTAGTGTAAACCTCCTGTCCCAGCGATCATCATTCAGTCGGGAGTGGGGGGGGGGGGGGAGCGGGAAGTAATGATTGATATTCAAATGTCACTATTTCTTTAGGACATAGCGAAGATGGCCACTCATGATGATCATCCATTCAAAAGTAGTATGTCAAAAAGATATTTAAGACAGTTGTCATGGGAGCTGTATTGCATGAACGATTGGCACCATTTTCAGTTTGGACCAATTAGACATAAAAGGTCCATAGGTAAAGCTCCATGATGATACAGTCATATATTTCGAAATTAAAGAAACAATATGTTCAGGTTATGACTTTCCATTCAGAAATGGCAAGAACAAGATGTTCAAATGACTGCTATGGCGGCCATATTCGACATTCGATAAGCACCATTTTATTTTCATAAGAAGCCTTTATTAATATGACTACCTGTTGAAGCAAAGTTGTAATAGCATTTCTAAGATGGTCGCACGTGAGATGAGCTCCAATATCATTTAGAACAATCTAGGCAACATACTATTGTTTTCAGTTGAAAACCCCATGTCGATATGATCATCCATTCAGTAGGAGTAGTCACAATAGGATTCTTAAGATGACTGACATGTGAAAGATTTACGAAAGAACCCAATCTGCTTCAACAAACTGCGGACATGGGTAAACATTAACGCCTAACAGTAGTAACTGTGGTCGGCAAGACATTGTTAAGTTCAGTCTATTAATATTTAACTGAAGGGCGAATTTATGAACGTTTTTAAAAATCAATTATTCATTCTTTTACTGTCAAGTCATCTTTTAATCAATGGGAATTTCTTCAAAACAAAATTATCACTTTAATGAAATTGAAATGCAGTTGAGAAGATGGAACATTCTCCATTTGCCTCAAGAGAACTGTTATAAATCACAACAGTTTTTAAAAAAATATTGTAGACATGGTACCCTTGCTGTTACTCTGAACAGCTACTATACGTGTTACTCTAAATAACCAGTACATACCTGTGTTAATACGACTCTAGGTTTTCAAACAACAGAAATAATTGGTACCAACAATTTAATTACAGTCAAGAAGCAATTTTCTTTCTCAACAATGCAACGTGAAAATTTAATAGCCACCTACTGTATTGTGAATTAATTACTGAATAATCTTAAATGTAATATACCACGGTCAAAAAGATCGAACGGTGTAAACATATTCCAATGGTGTTGAATATCCTAATGTACGACAACGAGTCAATTCAGAATGTCTTTAAATGTGTTAATAACAACCGTAAACTCTTCATCACAGATGGATTCCCTGAGGTAGATCTAATATTGGTATAATATGTTTACTAAACCATTATTTATATACCTAGATATGAATTATACCTGTAGAATTATTCAGCCCTACTGTAAGCAAGTATGTTCATAAATTGTTATAAACTCAGATGCTAGGTGAACACTTATTATCATGGTAATACAATAAATACACGTACATTTTGTTCATATTATCCAACTTACAAGCATAGACAAAAGTTTAGTACAAAGTTTGCACTAAATATATATAAAATACCAAAACAAACTTAAAAATCCGAATTCCTCTTTATTTATACTTGTTCAGTCTAGTACATGTACATAGGAGGCATCATGTGAACAAATGGCTGAACAATATGTTCGTTTCTAGCATAATAAGAGCTGATAACATCAATGTATAATTAAGCACCACATACATTTTCACTGAAAGTCAACACCTTTAATCAATCATTGTTTATGATTAAAAGAAGTACCAGTGATATTGATTTGGAGTAGGTACATTTAATGAAGTAGAATATGTCATGCATTCAACAGGTAGTATTATATTACAATCTTGAGATTTTCCTGACCTTGTTATAATATTACTTAAAAGAAAATCAATTCACAAAAACAGATTTTACTTGCAACATGAATTAGTACGTAACAGAAATACTAATTCCCAGATACGATATCTGACACAAATTGTCCATTATCTTCAAAAGCTAAGTAAGAGAAAGAATCCAAACCAACAAGTTTTGTAAAACATAACATTTTAATTAACAATGTTATAAAATAAAAACGTGTGTGTAACGTACAGTAATGTGAAGTGAATCCATACATTATTTCAAAGGGATATATTAGAGTTAATAGAATCAAAAGTTCAGCACGTCAAAATGTGCTGTCCAGAAATTCTTTGAATAATTCTCAATAGTTCTTGAATAATATCATAGTCTAAGAAATGAGCACATTCTATTTCCACTGAATAGTCTTACCATGTTTTTCCTCTGAGACTAGCTAAATATTAATCAGTACAACATGTAGCACTGAAGAAAAAAAATAGACAAATGTTGTACCAGGAGTTACATTAAATGTAAATATACATAACATATCCAGAAAGGTAATTATGTTTTATTGTCCAAACAATTAAATATAAAAAATTAGCATTTATGTATTTGTGTGTATATGTTTGCATCTCTGAATATTTTATCATTTTCATTAAGTTGTTTTTCATTATTTATAATTGGGGACATTTCAAACCCTTCTTCTCTGAGCCAGTATCTTTGCTAATCAAACATACATTATATAACCTTTAAAGACAGTGATTTGAATAAACTAGATGCGAAGACAGAAAGGTATCTGACGACATACACAATTGTCACCATCTTGTATCACACCAATGTAGGAATACAGTGACTTTGTGTTTGTCATTTGCAACAATAGTTTGAAATGTTTGAATATATGAGATAATATAAAGTTGCATAGTATATTATATGGACTGAAATCCATCAAGAATTACGGTAGTTATTCTGCATAGAAGAAAGAAGGGTAGCCCAAAATGCAGGGACATAACTCCGGTATAATTAATATGTTGTAAATCTAACTCAGCAACAATGACAATCAAATGCATGAAAATAACGATGATTACAAACTATATGAAATCCAAAAATTAATATGGGAATTATTGGGACTGGGGCTGATAATAATGGCAAGCTATAATTAATTTAAGTCCACCTTAGATCGCATCAATAATTACATACCAAATCTGATAAATATCTGCATACCACATTTTGTTAAAATCTAGTAATAATTAAGATAATCATTAAGTTAAATGAAATTAAATTTGTATGTTGCATATCTGGGACATATTTATGTTAAATAATGACACGACTTTTGCTAATTAAAGTTAGACAAGGAAATATTAATATCTAGATGTAGTAAATCTGGTTTAAAGATTTCGTGTTAACAGTTCTTCAACACAAATAGTCTATTTAATACTAGGGAAATGGAGTAGAGTGTCTTGCACCAGGATGCACAAGGGCAAAATAAGGTCTTGTTGTGAGGAAATACAAATGGATGAGTTGAACAATCTGATTCACAGTTCAAAATTGACAAACTCAACACTACATCATTACTAACAAGCTGCATACTGAATGTTGATGAAATCCCTTAATAATAATTCCATGTTTATGTGTGAATACTAAAGTTGGTGGCTCAGAAAACCAGTGGATATAAATCTGATCTATGACAAAGAAGAATGGCCATAAAATCAGCTATGTTCTTATTAACAAACTGGATACCAAATTTATTTTAAATCTAATAAAGCGTTACTGAACTAAAATAAAAGTGGGTAGATTCGTCAATTGGGCTATAGTTCTCTTAAACGATGATACAGGAGATAACAGGTGAACTCTCTTAAGCTTCATCGATATAAAGCTTCTACAAAAGTTTGTTTAAATCGAATGCAAAGTAAAGAGATTTATTGTGAGGTTTGGCTTAACAGTCGGAGACTATAACTCTGTCCAATTGTCAAACCACAACGGAGAATACTAACAATCACAATTGAAACGGAGCTAAAGTTTCGTCCAGGTACAAACCACATTTGTATTGAAATCAAATACCATTAAAGACTGTTACTGTGTAAGCAAAATAGGGCTGGCTGACAAGAAGGAAGGACGAAAAGAGGGATAAACGAAAAGGCTCAGTTGTAATGTCTTCTATTTTGACAATGATCATCATTATGAAGTATAACACCATATTTTTCTTCGTATAGATCAGTATATTGAAAAATGAAGGTCAGGGCATGCATGTCAATACCATGATCACATTATTGCTCTATAACACGTGACTTTGATTCCAAATTAAGAACGTAGAGTACGCATGTTACATAATAAATTTTCTGAGTTTCATAAAGATTAAAGTATGAAGGAAATGCATCAATTGGTGAATGAATATATTGCAGAATTGACCTAGCTTCATAATGATTCAATCCAAATATGAAGAATACGCATCATCGGGTTAAGTGAATACAAATAAAGAAAACAAAAATTAAACAAGACCTTTACTTAAATTTTCTATGACTTTGACACTGAACATAAATTTAAAGGAACAATCATGCATTTTACAGAATGAATTATCCTTACTTTATAATGATTTATCAAAAGCACGTAGAAAACCCATCAAGGATTTGAAATATCAACAATCCCAGAATTTATCAAATCACTGAGAAACCAATAACATTATATAGGTATAAGCTATTTCTTGTAAATTAATAATGAACAACTTTCCATTTACAGAACCAAAGTAATACATAGGATTTGTGTTGGCTATAAAATTATACATCGTCGCTTGTTCTTAGGTATAATTTTTGGTGTGATCACAGCTCTTATTGCTTCCTCGAAAACTTGTTTCAAGCCTTTCTGAGTAAGGGCGGAACACTCAAGATACTTGATTGCCTGAATTTCGTTTGCCATGGCCAGTCCCTGTGTGTATGAAACTGGTTTCAATATATTTTCTCCTAGCTTTTGTTGTTTGTTTGTTTCATTTCTCAAATCCAGTTTGGTTCCCACAAGAATGATTGGCTTGTTTGGGCAGTGATGGTTCACTTCTGGAAACCACTATAAATATGAAACTGTCAAGTATTATCATTTGCAGGTACGTGATGGCTATTTAATCCATGACAATCCCAAAAAATGTCTTCAAAATTACCTTTGGAAGTGGAAAACTATAATATTTTTGAGAGACACTTTTTGACGAAGTTATACGAAATATTTTTTTTATGTCTGGGTGTTTTCTATTACTAGATATATTTCGTCTCAAAATAAACATGGAATTAGCTTAATTACTGCTTTTTAAAAAATACTTGTTCAATTTCGAATGGTTGTGCTTTGTCTTTGTGGGATTTAATGACACGTTCTTGGCTACATCTTTCCGAGTACATGGGAGTAACGTGCTTGTCCAAGGGCACACTGATGCAGCTGACCAGGGCTGACCCGAGTGGTTACTAAACCAGCAACCCTTTGTATTACAGTTATTATGTTGTACCATCTTAGCTTCTTTGACTATTGACTTTATGTATAACTCTATATTTTAGTAATACTTTTAAATGAAATTATGTTTAAGGAAAACAATGTACTAATTGATGCATGTGATAAAATGAGCTTAGTTGTATTTATTTTTATAAAAGACCTAGTACATCGTCTAAATAGAAATAACACAATAATTCTTGTCTAAGAAAGTTGAAATAATTTGTAAAAAAACATCATATCTAACAAAAACTTTAACAGTTATTGACAAATGTAACGAAGTTTTATCTTTTCATATGAATTGTGAAGTTTACTTACATACTGCATAATTGCTTCTTTAAAAAATATGAAGCGTAGTTTTCATTTAAGAGTTTTAAGTATAAAAATTGACTATAATTTTTATAACATGCGAAGTATTCTGTACCAAAAAAACTTAATTTGCAAATAAATACACAGGTTTTTCTTGACGACAGTGTAAAACACCCTGATAATATGACCAGATATGTCCAACGCAAATATGTTGCATCTACACTATCCAATTCGGGCATAAAGCAATAAAGTTCATAAAGGTTATCATGAATTCAGAAATTGAATTTAAATTGTTGCTTAATGTTAATACACAACTGTTGCGGTTCACTTAAAATCATTTGTTATTTATATGAATTCTTAAATTCAGATTTTAGTACATGAAGCACATATTGGTTTCCAAAATGATATAATAAGGCTCTAATTTAATGATTACCTTGAATCTGACATTATCAAAGCTAGCAGGACTTACTAAAGAGAAACAGATGATGAAGACATCCTGAAAAAGAAAGATACACAATTATATGGATGGACAAACCTTTCATATCTAGCATTACACAAATTAAATTAAAACACCACATATCCTAATGATTCTAGTTACTGAATGAAACAATTTTTTTTTATTTGATCTTAAATAATACGTACCTGATCATATTACATCAGGACAACCAACTTTGATACGTTCGAAACCAGCCCTTTAGGAACGAGCACGTCTCTCTTATATATATATATATATATATATATATATATATATATATATATATATATATATATATATATATATATATATATATCCGTTACGGATCACTGCCATCTCACCTTTGTCTGCTTTGGTTCGAGTCTAAGATTTGGCTAATTTAGTTATGTGAGAAAGCTTGGTGGTTCTTTTTGGGGATTCTCACGGGTTCTTCCTCCACCAATAATACTAGCCGCCATGGCGTTAACCCTACAACAGCAACAACAACAACAATATCATATTATTTCGACTAAACGAAACAAACATTACAGGCGCTATCCGCTAGGCTTGTGTCCCTATGTCCGGTTTAAACCAGTTGTTTACTTTTGCGTGTCATTAAGTAATAATTGAATTGCGGGATTTGGTTGGAGGGGTTATTTGTATTGTGATCAGGTAAGCATTCTACGATAATCATAGTTTGCAACGGAATTTGGTTTCTCCGGCAACTATATTACATGATCATATTGCATTAGAGTAATATTTACTAATATGAGGAAATGCTGAGCACCCTACGCCACCTTTGTCACCCAGAAGAATCATGCTAGCTCTACTTGCAAATGAAATTATCATAATGTTAGTTTCGCACAGCAAGAGACCTTTTTTATACACATGAGAAGATATCCCTATGGGATTCTGCACTCAGTTGGTTTCGCCTTTAAATGTTTTCCAGACAAATACAGTGAAACTATCCAATACCGCCTTGGTAGGAGGTTGTTCTGTCATAAGCTGGGATTGTTAATGTTCGTGCATTTACCACTAACCCGATGAATTTCAGCTCTCTTCTCTGTACGACCTAGTCAAACAGATACAATCTGAATAAAGTAGTTTTTACATACCATTCAAATCACTTCACTATGTCTTAAATGAATACACTGCGTTAAAATGCAACGTATTCTATGAACCGAGAGTTTAGTTTGATGAGGCTTACTTCTTTTTTTTAAGAGAGGTAATGAGAAGTACCCGTTTCTTGGGTCAGTATTCGCCGTGTGGTTCAGATCGTTGATCAATTACTTGTACCGTCGCAATGGAGCGACCAGAACTATCTAGCAACAATTCGCGTCCTTCACTTTCTGAACTACTTACGATATTAGGACTAATGGAAGAAAGGCATAGACCTGTATTTCCTTCCAGGTGACTGACATAACATCGACGACCGATGTATTTGGGCCGGACAAATGAAATGATGATGGGCATCTCGTCGTCAATATAACATTATCATCATGGTAATACCATATCATGACAGCAAGGTCCGTCATTATATTCTTGCCAGTTTGTGGATCCACGATCCTACTAACGAACTGACCGACAGTAATAGGGCCGTACGTTGGTGTAAGCGTTCTTAATTATTGGATGCATTGAGGATGGCTTTTATTTTCAGGCGGTTAACACGAAGATCCATCTCTCGGTATGCCGACTTGTAATTTGCCATCGTAAAGTAATATAGCAAGTGTGATCCCCAACCCAACCTCATTGCATCTGTAACAGTCATTAATTCCGGTTCAGGGGTTTTGAAAGGGTATTCCTGTTGTCCAGGTGCGCGGAAGTTACTGTGAAAGAGGTCGTCTTGAAAAATTAGATTTCATAGGCTGATGTTTTGTGAAATGGCAAGGGCTTAGTTTGAGACCAAATGGAATAACATATAATTTATATATTATGCCCCGAAAGGCGAAGTGAATATATTTGCCTGATGTCGTATGGATTGACATGTGAAAGTACACGCTGGACAGGTCGATGCAGTATTTGTCGCTATGCACTAAAAGACAAGAAGACGTTGCCTGTCTCTATAATAAATTTTGGAGTCAAATTGAGCTGGTTGAGCATGTTGATGTTGACAACAGGTCTGAATTTGCCGTTGGTCTTCGTCGTCAGAAACAAACTGGAATAGGAGAATTGAGTGTGCTATATTGAACAATATATAACAATCGTTTGATGGGTAAAATATTTATATCATATTTACGAATATTCAATCTCACAGATTCTCCATGAAGAGGATGTTGAAAATGAAAGTTGCGTTTTAGACAATATTCCGAGACACTTACAACGACTTGCGAATCACTATGTTGTTTTGCAGAAAGAGGTCGACTCGACCCTAGCCTAACGAAAAATGAGTCAGGCGCCCGCAAATGGGGTGCTAACAGGCGGGGAAAAGGATAAACGTTGTTTCATATCTCTCTTCTATGCCTGACGGCAAGAAGTAGGGATGTAATACCACCAATAATTCGCCTGTCACGGCTATTATGTCATCTTTGAAATTGTCTGTATTGTATCCCTGCTAGTAATTAACCCTTATATGGAACGATCCCTGAATATGGCGTCAAAAACAAGGAAGCTTGCTCTGAGAGAAGGCGTGGCAACTGTTTGCATCATGCTCCTCAGTTCAATCCAAGTAATGTAGTGGAGCGCAACACAGAAGGGTGAGTAAGTTTTGCGCATGCTGAAACTTTAGAGACGAACAGTGCAAGAGTAAATCTTGAATGACCGGATCTATATTGCAGGAGGCCCTTAAAATCTTAGTCACGGTCTCGTGAGCAGCCGTTTTCTAGACATGAGCGTTTCGGATCATCGAATATCGCGCGTAATCACTTCCAGGTCTTCATGGCGAAGTGAAGAATCGCCAAGGAGTCTACTAGTGAGATAGTTGATAGAATTTTTCTCGATAGCTTGGAGGTATTTTGGAAATTTGGCAGTCCTCTTGAAAACCTTATAATAAAGTGGTGGCAGTATGCGATATATATTTCCTATAACTGCCGTTAAGCTGCCTTCCGCCCGTTACATTGTCGGAACAGATGAATCAGGCATTTTAATTTCACCAAATTTATCCAGCTGGTTATTATACTTTCGCTTGTACACATTGAGTCCCTGGTACAGCATTCCGATTGCAATGATACCATATCTTCGACATGCATCAATGTTTGCATGGGATATGCCGTTAAAAGTGGTGATATGTTAGAATGTCTGTTTGGCGCTGCGGGACGGTTTAATGAATAAAGCTGATTCGCAATGAAGTCGTTTATTTATGATTCGTCCGAGTGATCGGTTTCGTTGTACGGTATGTTCGGCATAAGATACCTTTGCTACTTCAATACATCGATGGCCGGCCTACTAACAAGTCTTTGAAAAGCTTATTGTGACCACTATGTTGTATATCATACGTTGCTAAGGCTGGACCGGTTGGTTGACCTTAAGAAGGGTATGCTGCGGATGATAAATGTCAGGATGATTGGGTGTAACGGCCTTTTGTCGGTCCATGCAAGTTTATTTGCAGTTTCAGTCCTGCCGGCCGTACGAGAATAATAATGCGCCCTGACGTCGGGCCAGAACGTTGACCTTTGAATCTGTATGGGGATGGAAGTGGCATCTCATCATCAACCTATGACAATTATGAAATATTCTTATGTTTTACGTAGGCCTAGTATCCAATTGGACAAAAAATAATGTTCCTCTTTTTAGACCATATTCTCTGTTTACACTGCACACGCTTTAAAAGTGTGTGATACAGAACAATTGTTACAGAGAAATACGTTTCGTAAATGTACCCTACTCTCATGTATTTGTTGTCGTGTATTGCGATTGCTGTCATAAAAGAAAATATGTAAACTGGTGCATACAGCATATACACCAATTTAATATATATTATGAATCATTATACAAAAGTGATATAATTAGAGTACATGCCTAAAGACAACGCCCGAAATATTCCACCTTTGGAAGTCAAATGAAACGAAAGAAAACGAAATATAATATTAAAGATGTCAGTAAAATTAACCATTTTGACAAATAATGTTGGGTACAACATATAAAAGAATATTTTAGCAAACTGTCCCACTAAAAAAGAGATATGGATGATAAAGTTATGTAATTTGTGGACTTAACTGCAATATCTGTAGGATATCTTAGCACTTGAAACTGAATTGACACACTGATATAAACCGAATATACCAGTAGCCACCTTTCGGGATAGAAAGGGAAGTAATGCTGCAAACGTTGCTGCCATTTGTCGATATGATTTGTAGAGAGAAAAATTGTTCCCATCTTTCTGGACCTATGCAGTTTTCTAAGAGCTATTAGCAGAACAAACATCACAGCTCTGATTTGTCAGCACATTATATGATGTTTGGACCGGACTTTTAATTGCATATATATGGTATGTATCCATGTAGACGCTTCTGCTCATGCTTGCAGAAAATGGCAACTATATTATTGCTATTTACATGCAAGACAGGGCATAACGTGTAGGGACACTATCTTTATCGGGATTAACAAAACTTGTCGAATACTTACTGTTTTGGGATAGGAAAGTACACGCAACCGGTCGTATTCATCCTGACCTGCTGTATCCCACAATCCTAAGTTTATTTGTCTTCCATCCACCATCACATTGGCTGAGTAATTATCAAACCTGTGTAGTAACAACTTTGCATTAAACTGATGAATACATACACATATATGTATTCTGATTTTAGTTTTAATTTATCATCAATACAACATATCTGTATGTATTTTCTAATTTCCCAATACAAGAAAACAACACAAAGATAAGATGAATTATATGAAGTGATTTCTTACATGTTCTTTTTTTTTAAAGGTTTGAATATTTCACTTTGTAATTATACCTTAATTCTTATGCTGAGCTATATTATATATGCTATATGCTATATTATATATGATATATGCTATATTAATGCATACAATGAATAGGGTTGGTTGGAGTACTGTCTTTGGAATATATCATTTCGAGTACAATATGTTTTTAAACAAAAAACCAAAAGCCAAGGATTTCGGCATGGCAATTATAAAGCACGCGGTACTGCTCAGCTGAAACATATGGCAAGCTACTTGACATACATGTAGAAATTATATGGACTCAACACCCTGCCAATAGATTTTTTCTGATAAATTTTCAAGACAAAGATATGAAACACTAATACCAGAGAGCAAGAGTTTTAATAAAGTTGCATATGTAAATCGGAAAATTTCTAAGTTGTAGATAATTAAGTTGACATTTCTGCCAGAATGTTTCTGGTCCGCACAAGTTTGAGAAACTGCAAATGCACCTGACCACGCAAATGGCTGAATTTATTGTCTTGTTTATCGCAATCTAAACTTCATTTTATGCATTTATTTATCTTGCGATTAACTGTTTACTTCATTAACATTTTTATTTCAGAAGTTATAGATAGTTGGTTTTTTTTTTTTGTTGGTATGTTTTAATGAAATTTTTAATACATTACTGGCTGTTTTTATGTGAGGAAATGGGAGCTAAGTGCATTATTCCTATGACACGCAGCTGACCCGAGATGGCATATGGATCGGTATTAATGCTGTGGCCATTGGATTATGAGTACAGAACACTACCAACTGAGCTATCGCAACTTCCCCTCTGTTTAGAATTATTTAATTTATTATAAAAATCGGCGTTATAATCTCCTAGCATAAGATGCTCTAAATATTTGAATATTCCTTTACTTGGAACTTATGATGAATTATTACCATACTATGTTTAGTCTTGTAAGAGCTACCTGGGTATGTTTCATGGCACGAATACATATTCTCGTTGCCTCGACACTAATATTTATATGTGCTCAATGGCTCGTTTGTAGTTAAGTATCAAACAACTAAACAGCCCCAGATGATTCGTTCTATGATTCATTTAAATTCTGTTCTCTCTGCTGTTTTGAATTGGCAAATGGTACATATCACCAAATGATATGGTGCATTAGAAAGTCCAATGATTACAACTCATTCAGCAAGGTTCATAGAAAACACGTTGTACTGTGATTTCAAAGTTAGAAGATGGTTATTCAGGGCCATAGCACATCTAAATGCTGCAGAAAACAACGGCAATTTGATCCAGTTCTTTTTCAGTTATTTCTTCTTGTTTCAAAGAGGTTTAACATGCACAGTAAATTTCACGCCACCAATAGGTCAGTCTGGGTATCAGTTGTTTGAGTTAAAAAAGTGTTGGAAAAAGTTAAATAATTGCACGTAAAACAAAATTCGCAGCTCAACTGACATGTTGATTACAACTGTTTCAAACGCGTTTTCCATGGTGATTTTTATATAGTGGTTTTCCTTGATCATGGACCTATTTATCTTCATACAGATATATAGGGTTTAGAAGGTAAATGAAGGCAACTATTTCATATTGTCAGTAACGATAGAGTGAAACCCATTTAATTTATATTTTCATATATATATATGTTAATAGAGTCATTTGATTTTTCCACGTTATGAATGGTAATTGTACGTTTTGGTTTCACTTTCTATTTAAATGCATACATTTCGTATTGCATCAAAAAATTCTACTGTCCCATACTTCTCTATGCAGGGTCTTAAATAGATGACCTTGTACTTGCAAACCAAATATATTCAGGAGATCTTTATTCAGAGCCTATAACACATATAACTGCTAAAGGAACCATATTTAGGAGGACAGGCACCAGAACGTGTAAATTATGTTGTCGAAACTAAAAATCATACTAATTCAAGGAATTATAGATAGTAGATTCGAAATTTTACTGTAATCCAAAAAACATTTTTTACAATTGGGTTAGTGAACCAGAGGTATGAAGAAAGGACAAACATTGCCATAACTCTTAGGAATAACAACCTGTAATAAAACTCATTCAACTGTTAGTCATTCAAATTTGGTTGACATCCAACAACACTTACTAAAATGATGCAGTAAAAATCAAAGCCAGCAGGATTGGAAATCAATGGATGGATGTACAGACATGGTTACTTCAGTGCTTTCTGACTTCGTTCAATGTATCCTAAAGTACTTTAATAAAGTGCAGTACAATAAGGAAGACCCACATAACCGTATGAAAATATTGTCTTTGAATTGTATCATAATCCTACAATTATTAAGATTACAAGATCATCAGTATAAGAAAAGTAAAGATCATAAACTCATTTGATTTAAAGTTTATATTCCACATATATACTTACACAGTAGGAATATATTCCCCTGGGAAGGAGTTCATTGAATAGCTGATCAGAAGACAGGTTTTACCAACATTACTGCAACGTACAAGAAAAGAATTCCTATCAAGTCATACATATTCTCTAGATTACATTAAAACATACAAATTTATGTGGCTGTTAGAAACACATAAAAACAAATTGGTATTAAAACATTTGTTCGGGCCAAAAACTAGTCCTTTAGTTGAGCCAAATTTAATCTCATATGTTCTATAATTTTGTAATGTGTAACCTAAAATGAAAAATGTTTTAATTTTATCTGATATGTGGTGGTGTAAAGTGGTAGTGTTGAAACACAAAAGAGTTTGACTTCTGAGCAACAATGGGTCAACAGTTAGAAGAAATATCTAATATTTTTCTATCGAAAAATTGACCTTATAAATAAACCACTTCACATGCCCAAAATAAAATGAGGCGCTTTATCTACAAAGCCAAATGAACTACGTGAAATTAAATTTTATACTAGCAATACACGTATATTAAAGCTTTATAGTAGGCGAGCATTTTAATATTTACATGTACGCATATGTACTTTTCTGCGTGAAGCGTAAACTTTGATGCTTTTTTCCAATATACAATCTTACGAAACGTTGTTTATTATACTAGTCATTAATTTGTTATAGTTTCCCTTTAATGTTCAAAGTATTTTCGCAACTTCCTTGAAAGAGATTATTGAAAGTAGTATTCAAATACCTTTATCATCCACATACTTGGAAAATCATTGATTATTTTGATAGCATGCTAATATTCAAACATATCGAAAGTTTTCTACACAGTATTGATGACTGCCCTCTATGCCTGTTTATACCATTAATGATGTAATACCACTTTAACTGGGGCAAAAAACTTAATCCTTCAATTACTAGCCACGACGTGGACAGTCCACGACGATTACTACATCCGATAATGTATTCAGTATTCATATGTACTTGATACTGTATGCTCATGGTACTGTAGTTTTCCATTGCTTGCCAACTTAATCAGTGTACAACATATCATGTGTTGGTATCTGTCTACACAGTCTGGACCAAAACACAACACTTCCTGATCGAATGATACATTCTTTAGAAGGATTATTTATTGAATTATTTACATTCGTATAGATTAAGCATGGACCCAACTGAAATAGATACGAACTACATGTATTTAACACTGACACATAATGTTCATGTATTATTCCAATCCATCACATAGGGATGAATCTCACTAACGTAATCAGATCTGGTGCGGAGAAATATAATAAATTCACTCGTCTTTATTACTGACCCAAATACACTACGAATTCTTTATCGCAAGGTACATTTGGGTCATAAAAGTACCTCATGAGATTTTGTTTGTTTGAATAGGATTTTTAACGTAGCTTTAACAATTTTTCAGTCATATCGCTACGATGTCTGCTGTGAGGCAGTATATAGTGATGTCTAGCACTGAGGCATCATGCCGCAGACATGTAGTATGATGTCCCACCCAGTCACATTATCCTGACACCAGGCCGACCAGTCCTAAGACTAACATCATAATGCTGAGCGTCAAGCGAACGCTCTAACCACTAGGTCACCGGAGCGGTCTACCTCATGAGATAAGTGAGGAGTCTAGTAGTTTGGGACGTTCCAAAAAAAAGGATTTAAAAAATGTTTAAGTTTGGAGCTTTACGAGGAATGTTTCGATCAGATTACGTCATAACAATGCACACAAAACAGGTAATGATAAGAAATCAAATTACAACTGGCTTGGAACTAATATGATATAATGTAGAAAAAGCACTGATAAAATAAATGTAACAAAACAGATACGGTCCATGACCAAAAACACTGTATTTATGTGAAGAGGCAATGGACAGAGACTTTACAGTGGGGTACTTCCTTATTGACTGAAATATCAGTTACCTCTGTTTAGAGGTAAAAGGTATATATCAACCAGCTGACTGCAGAAACATAATTGTTGGTATACTACAGACTGAATACAATACTCTACAATTGCTGTTTTGTTGAAATTTTGGCATTCTCACAACTGTTTAGTGAAAATTAATGTTAAAATTCAAATGGATGAAAACAAAATATGAAAAACAATACGAAACTAGAGCACAGGTATATTGCAAAAGAACTTCTCTCACCACTTTGCTCGGTAGGGACTTAAATCGAAGAACTTTTGTTGGAAAAGCGGAGTTTGGTGGAAAAAATGTCATTTCAGGAGCTAAAACACTGATGTTATTTTTAGCGGCAATGTTGCAGCATTTGATAATCTAAACATGATGGCCAGAGTATTTAGTGACGAAATAACCCATAATAACTCCAGGAAAAACTACCAATCCACAGGTGGGACCGGAAACTTTTTCACTTAACATTGACAGAGGCTGAGACTCGAACCTAAGTTAACAATTGGTCTGATGTCAGGGACTAGTACAGGCGTAAAGGCAGGGGACTTTGACCACTCAGCGTCCTGGGGCCCACCCAACTTCATGTTTCATGAATTTAAAAAAAAGATTCACGATATACAATAATATGTTTGAAATGACGTCATTCTCTCCAACATACATAGTACAGAGGATTAACCCTTAATTCTCTCTCTCTCTCTCTCTCTCTCTCTCTCTCTCTCTCTCTCTCTCTCTCTCTCTCTCTCTCTCTCAAAAACGTGTCTCTTGCCACTCCTGCACCACTTTCACTTCCCCTCACCATCTTTAAAATGTCACTCGGATACTTTATCGATAGGAAGTAACAATTACGAAAGACAAGTGAATAAAATGATATGCCGAGCTAGTTTAAGATTTCCAAATATTCGGACGAGTTTTATACAAATGCAGACGATGGGGTAGTGCGCTAAATTCTTGGATCAAAAGAAAGAGTTGTGTTTGCAAAACACTGCTCTTTAAATTAAGTCCAAGTCAAATCGATATTTTAAAAAACCAGTGAAATATTGCTATAATGGCATACTATATAAAAAAGTTGTGGACATATGCCTTTAAATACGCATGCAAATGTTTTTAACACACTTAAATATCTTTTGCTAATAACTTTGTCCTAAAATGTCACAAGTTTAAAAACTTTCAAAATTAGTTCAACAAAATTACCAAATTGCTGCCATGGCCTGCAAATCTTAGGTTATAGCTTTAGCCAGTTTCATTTGTCTGCCTCAAGCGAATTGTCTGAAGTTTTGTCGACTGACTGTCAAGTCCACCAGATTTCAGAATCACGAAGTCATAATTTAATCATATACTGCTTTAATTTTTAAACAAAAAAACACATTGCAAAGAGCATGGAACTTGTGTGTTGGACGACTGTTCAGTCCAGTGCAAATAGTGATACGTTTATAGTTTTTGGTGTCATTTTATTTTCATACATACTCTTGTTGGTGTCAAGCGTAAGGCTTCATATAAGTGTGAGTCTCGCCTGGCAGGCCGACATAAACTAGAAGCTACATCTAGTTTTGAAAAGTTAGAGAACACCAAAGAGACCGAGAGATTTGTGAAATGAATTATGGAATAAGGCTCACCCATAGATCAAGGAAAGAGAAACACGAAGAATATTATGCGGATTGTGTCGCAATTGGGGATGGAAACACGTTATGTCAAACCAGTAAACATTTGGCACACAGCTTAAAGATTTTGATCCATAACCTGCTGTGGAGAACGTCGTTACACCTTGTTTAAGAAAAAATAAAATGTTGTGTTTCTTAAAGATAAAATAGAAACATTCAATGGAATATGGTCATTTGTTTCTTATTCCAGTTTCTTGTAGAAGTTATTGATTTAAAATGGAATTAAAAACTTATGAAATAAATCATGCAGAAGAAAATGTAATTTATTCATTGATTCCTTCTACAGTAGCTCCACACAAAATTAAACAATGACCAGGTTAAGGCATTACTAATTATTATAGTTCTTTCGTCATTACCGGAATGATTACGCTTATCAAATGCCTCAGTTTATAATACAATAATACAAAGCATATGATGAAGAAGAAGAAGAAGACGACGATGATGATGACACAACATTACACGCATGTTTTGAATAACTGCATTGAAAATGTTATTGTTATAGGTACTTCCAGAAAAGTAAGTTTGATTAACAGACAGAACGAACTGCAGATACTATGTTCCCTACTGTTGTTCAAAACATGTGGGACAAGCTGTTACACAAGAGGTCCAGATGACCATGATATCACTCAATTTAGTTGCTGAGACGACAGCCTGTGGATGCATAATCCACACTGAAACTGTAATGGGGAAAGAAATAGTTAAGAGTACTTTGTTGTTTCATCATCTATTAATATTGGTGTGATTTCAACATCAGTTCTGTTGAAAACTGTATTTTTATATTTGAATGGAAAAAGTTCGTGCAATTTCTGTTCTTTATGTAACAATGTACTGGATATGGTATATATGAAGTTATATATTTTTTAGGAATTTTCAACAAGAAAAAGAACTGTTCAAATTTGTACAATATAAAATCCAAGAAAGCCTGCTATAGGAGGACAAGGACTCAGAGGTCATAACTCTTTTAAAGAAGACAAACTTCACAATGGGCAAATATAAACCTACAAGACAATATCAATGCAAAATTGTTTTAGAAAATGCTGATTGCAAGCAAAACCCCATGCTAAGATATCCAGTTAACCTTTAAAGACCATAGCTCGATCCAAAAATGGAGTTGAAAACACACTCACTCAAACACGCGTACGAATCCACCTACATCAAAATAAGTTGAATGGTTCTTCAGCTAGTGTTTTTCAGCTTAATTGTTCTGCTGTAATGAAGATATAATATTAATGGCAAATGGCAATGATTCCAACACTTTTGATAATTAACAGATGTAAGCTTTGAGAGACATATATAAATGACAATTTACCTACCTAAAGACATCAAATGACGTACACTTGTTTCAGAGTTATACTGAATACAAGCACAGTTGTCCATGTGCTAATATAATTTATTATTTCAAACGAAAACATTATGTTGTAGTAGTTCTTATAATGAAAAATGATTTATGCACATTAAAGCTAAATTTGAAAGGCTTTTGTTATGGGAGACAACCTGCCGTTTATGACCAGATTATTAATACATGAATTTATTTAGTAAGATAATTTTGTGATTCTCTCTACTGCGATACCGACTAAACTGAGATCATATTGTGTTGTGAAAGAGGTTTTCTCTAAAAGCAGGATTATGTTCTTCAAGAGCTTTTACTTTAGTGCAAAGATTCTTTCTAGCGCCGGTATGTATGGATACTTGAATAAAGATGTTTTACCCTATATTATCAATATGTACTTTTTGCTTTTATTATTGGGAAAATACTAGAAATGTAGATATTTCTAAGAGAATACAAGTAATCAATTTTGTTTTCACGTTCCATGTGCAGTATATGGAGTAAGAGAGGCTTCTGTGAATTTTCATGATCGTTTGTGAATCATTTTGTGAATGCTCCAAACAATGAACTTGCAATCCAGCAAAAATGAGGTACACATGATTCAGAAAGCGAAAAATCAATAAACATGATAACCAGGAAAATATATGAAACCACAGGGATTGGTTAAGTGGTAAATGCTAAGACAACTAGATTTGATTTGATGGTTCATGACAGCTAACCCTACTATATGTAGATACCATAGCTTCTACCAATTTTGGAGCCTTTACACCAGGTGCATTGCACGACCCGATAGACTGGTGTAGGGCAGTATAAGATTCCCAACAATAGACAGTGCTATATCTTAAACGAATCCAGTGAAATACCGAATGTTTCACGGTTACACTAGTTTTGCTCGGAGTGTCATTTTAAATACCATCTAAACTAAATTTGCACCATGATATAATATGTTGATACCTGTCCACACAACCTGGTCACAAAACAACTCTTCCTGATCTAAGAAAAACTTTATAGAGAAGCTTTCAATGAAATAAATGATGTAATCTTCCCTACCAATACTAACTACATGTATTTAACAATGAATTGGATACTTTTTTTTAAATTTAAATATATTTTTGAACTGGAGTTGATCTTGCTATTCATGTCATATATAATCTGTACTGAATGTTTTATAGTACACTAGTTTTGATCTGAGTGTCATATATAATCTGTACTGAATGTTTCATAGTACACTAGTTTTGATCTGAGTGTCATATATAATCTGTACTGAATGTTTCATAGTACGCTAGTTTTGCTCAAAGTATCATCTTAATTAAATTTACAGCCGATACCTATCCACACAACCTGGTCACAAGACAACACTTCCTGATCGTAAATAAGCTTTTGAAGGATTATCTATTGAAAAATTAATCACATATATAGAGAAGATTTCAATGAAATGAATTATGTAAAAACTTCACTACTTATACTAACTACATGTATTTAACATGTATTTAACTACATGCATCATTGAATCAAATCATATAAGGCAGTTTATGAGTGTGATGGCATGTGTGTGTGTGTGTGTGTGTGTGTGTGTGTGTGTGTGTGTATATTTAGGTCATACAAGTTACTCTCGTTATAACTGGGGCTGGGGAATCTTCGAGTAATAATAATAATAATAATGACACCAGCTGGATACTCACACATACATACTTAACCCACACAGTCAATATAGATGCAATAAGTAATCAGTTACAACTAGATGGGTAGTACATTTAATAATGCCCAGAAGCATTCATGAATGCAAATACATCCTAAATATTAAGGAGCACCATTATTGTATATCTACTTAATTAATTTGGCTTTTCTAAACCGGATTCAGTTTTTAATTGGTAATATTTTTAAATCTACTACCTAAATTTTCCTTTCATTTTGTTTGGCTTTATATTAGCCTAAATGCTAATTTATGAGGAATGCTGCAAGACAACTGTGTCTTATATGTGCATATCATATACCAAATGATAAGAAATCACATTATAACTGGCTCCAACTTTCCAGGAACTAAGATTGGGTCAAGTATTATCAGCAATAATGACAAAATCTAAGCAGTTCATATGATCCATGACGACAAATAGTCTTTATGACAAGAAGCAGGGGACTGTTGCTTTACAAGTAAATGTACTACCAAATTAACTGAAGCATCAGTTTTTTTTAAAAAAATGTATGTATGATTGCTTGAATAAAGATGTTTTACCCTATATTTGTAATATGTACCTTTCGCTTTTATTGTTGTTGGGAAAATATTAGCATGTAGATATTTGTCAGAGAATACAAGTAATCAATTTGGTTGTCGTGCTACCTGTGTAGTATATGCAAAAAGACGGATTTTTCATGATCGTTTGTGAATTTTTTTGTGAATACTCCAAACAATGAACATAAGACACATACAAAAGAGGCACACATGATTCAGAAAGCGCAAAACCAAAAAACCTGATAACCACGAAAAAAAATGAAACCAGAAGGGTTGGTTAAGTGGTAAATGCTAAGACAACTAGATTTGATTTGATGGTTCATGACAGCATATTGATACCATAGTTTATATCAAGTTTGATGACTTTACATAAAATTTATTGCACAGGCCGATGGACTCTTGTATGGCAGTACAAGATTACCAACAATAGACAGAGTTATATCTTAAACGCATTAATTGACAATCTTTATTCCCAGGGACTGCCTAAAATATAACTACCTGAAATGTGAATATCATTACAGGTGTACATAGGTACATACAATGTTCCCCAAACACTCAAAAAGGTATACAAATAGGAAGAGCATACTTATTTATATAAACTAAAACAAGAATACGGAAGTTTGATACAATGACAGCTTATCTGTACCTGAGTGTAAATAGATTTTTTACTTCCTGGATTACCGAAGTAATGTACAATTATAACACATACTCAATATAGGTAAAGTCTAATGTAAATAACTAAGACACTGCTCTGCCACTGCATAATACACTGATAGATCAAGGTCTACTCACTTTGTACTGATTACTCTTAACAAGGTGTAGATCTGTTTTTGTGAAGTCTCCATTGTGTAAAATACCAAACAAAACACTTGAAATTGTTATCATCAATAATAAATCATTTAACGTTATTAATAATCATTTAACAGTAGTATTACATTTTTTAACATTATTAGTTTAACGTTCAGTTAACTGTTTAGATAAAAGACAGATAATACTCAGAAAATGTACACAGAACACTTGTCAAAAGGTCAAACATAAAAATCTCACATCATCTAGTGCTCCATAGGGATATGAATGGTTGAATTTTACATTTATCATGCTCCTAATTTATGGAATGTTTCATAACTTACCCATCGCCAACCACAACACATTTGATTGCCTGCATTGCTGCTGTCAGTTGTACAGAATATCTCCAAGGCCGATTACTGTCTAATAAAAGATTTCAAGGTGTTAACGGAGACTTCCTAGGTTGATCTGACTGCTTATAATAGTTGACGCTCTAATATAGTGATCGCTTATAGAATCTAATTTTAGAAAGACTTCATAAAAGGGGTTTGCTATATCTATATGGTTCATTTTCTGACAATTTATGCCTTTCATTCTTACTCGTTACGAATAAATTTATGAAACACCGCTCATCTGGAACCGCATCACAATTATTATTTCCAGTTCTGTACGAATGTAGTTCCTGTCTATTTTTAGAACATTTTTTTTCCTCTCTCATTTTTGTGTTGATAGAAGAGTTATATTGATGCATTTTTGGTAGGGATTTAAAGGTAATCGCTTATTCTTGTGAATATGAGCTCAGAGAGTGGTTGTCTGTATGTATTTTGGCGACAGTGCACCTTGAGTAAAAACGCCTTGGTGATGATCCGGAAGTGAAATCTGTGTTCTGTTTCCATGCTGTTCTGTTTATAGTGCAGCCTTGAAAAGAAAAAAATGCCGGTGAACCCTTGACAAGAACTTCACCATGAAGTCATCATTGGAGTTATTTTACATTAACATATGATTTGTATTGATTGTCACATAGTTGATATGTCAGTACTGAGAAATATATAAGTAGTAATATGGGACGATCAAGCGACAATGGAAAATCCAGTCAAAAAGGGCTTGAGAGCTTCTGGCGACAAGCATTTCTAGCGACAATGGAAATCCGAGTCCAAAAGGTCATGGGACACTCTAGCGACTAAGGTCGTGGGATACTCAAGCGACAAGGGAAATTTAAGATAAGGAATATTATTAGGGACCTTCTGGCGACATGGGAAATTTAACATGGTGGGTCTGTATAGCGTCAAGGGAAATTGAACATGGTGGGCCTATCTAGCGACAAGGGAAATTAAACATGGGGAATATTATTTTTATTTGGGACTGTTTAGCGACAAGGGAAAATGGAGGCAAAGAAAGCAAATATCTTTTCGGGGTATCTGAGTGGCTCTGAAAACAAACCACACAATCTCCTATTAAAATAGAAGGGAAGGAAATTAAAATCACACAATCTCCTATACAAAAAAAGGAAAGTAAAACAAACAAGGATAATTAAGAACATCATACATTCTATGTGAAATATGTTCATTGTTTTCATTCATTCATCAATTTAATAAAAAGGTAATTATGTTATTTATTGTCGACTGACTTCTTAACATATCTCAAATTTAAGGGAAGTCCTGTGTTTCTCATCACACGCTACAAACAATGTTGCCAAGTTGTAACAAATCTAAGTCGAAGAGAAAAAGGCAGCAGCAAAATATGCTTTGTTCTATCGACAGTCTAAAATGTGTGTTTTGATTTGAAATTCAAAGTTAACCAAAGGCAGGGTCATAATGTGCAATGTCACTCGCGTCAATCATTGTTACATTGTTACAATTCTTCCGAACGTGTGTTTTGGTTCTGGTATTTTAATTTCAAAGTTAGCTATAAGCAGAGTTATACAGTGCAAGATCATTCGCGACATTCTTGAAATAGCTTTGTATTTGTTTCCTTTCTAAAAAAAAAACGGTAGATCTCATGTTTAAATTTCCGTGACACATTGCAGTGCCAAAAAATAAAGATAAAGCTCTGATAACTAAATTGTACAAGTTTGTCAACTCAAGATTTTATTTCATCCAACGATTTACTTACTGATTGACTATTTGTAAGGGTGTAGCTTTTGAAAAACGAATTACATGACAAACAAAAATTATGGTGCCTACTGATTAAAATTTTGGAGAGTTATCTTCAAATGGGAACATCAACCATTAGGATTTCAATCAAACGTATTACGACCAGAGAGAGAGAGAGAGAGAGAGAGAGAGAGAGAGAGAGAGAGAGAGAGAGAGAGAGAGAGAGAGAGAGAGAGAGAGAGAGACTATGTTATACCTACTTTTAAAAAGAATCAGATCACTTACGCTTGTTTTTGGTGGTATATTTTCCCTTTGAAAAATTCAAAGAAACACACATCCCACTTAGAAAATCAATTCCATAGGAAAGGTCCACGATTTTAAAATATCACCAGAGTGAACTGATGACAAATACGACTAAAATGTTCTCACAAAATAGTTAATCCAAATACGCTGTGATGTATTTGTCTCTAAAATTGACATAATTTCCGTGGGATCCCCCAGGGTACGATTGTTCTTGCTTTAGTCCTACTTCTTTTTTATATAAATAATCTAGGGGTGAAACACAACCCATCTCGAAAATAGGTGAAGAGCTATTGAAGTCAACTCGAAGTGAACGCGGTAAGAAAATTAGTCTAGCCAATGAAATTTTTTATGATGAGTGATGGAATGTTTTGTACGAAGATAATATGGCAAAATAATAAATACGCTCTCAAGTTGTTCCCACTGCAGTGCAGACTGGAATGTGAACTTAAATCGCACCGTTGTGTATTGTAACATTTCTTCTTACCACATCAACTACTGAATGGTCACAGTACTCGTACCATTTCTTTTTACCACATCAGCTACTGAAAGTTCACAGTACTGGTTCGCATTTTGAAACTGACAATTTATTTGTATCTCATTTAAACATTTTTGACGTACACACTCACATCGGTATAGTCAGGAGTGGTGCAGTATTAAGTGGCATGGTTTTTTCTTTCTTTATTTTTTCTTTTCTTTTCAAACTTGTGAATCTGGGATTTGTACAAATTAACGAAGCAAATTCAGTGAACCTCAAGGATAAAAACCCAAGTTGTCTGTCTATTGATGTGAATATTTACATAAAAAACAATATGACCTGCAAAACACAAAGATATACGGCAAGTATTATTAGAATGAACACTACAACACCTAACTGTAGTAACAAAGAGATGTTTTTCGTCACGTCCGCGTAACTTAGAGTTTCAATCCTTTTTCAAGACAAACTTGGTATCCCTTTGTGAGCGTGAAATTAAAATACTGAAGAAACTTAAGCGCTTTGCTATAGACTATAGTATAGATAATTTCAGCAACAAACTAAACAACATAAATACCGTTACAACAATAGTAAGCCCGAAATCATCTTTTAAAAAAGAAATGCGTTTGAAAAAATTAAAGATTAACGATGGCTAAGCAATACAACCGAATTAAAGAAAGGCAATGACATTTGTATATAGGCCTTTCACTTTGATATTGTATGCGGATGTAATCTGCCATGTATTAACAGCTTGAAAAAAGGTATACGCAAAGAGAAACCTCAATTCAGAGAAAATACACATATCAAAACAAAACATGTAATTTACTATCCACAGATGGGTAAGCAGCTAAAACAAGCCACATAATCTACTCTCCAATATCACACCATCTACCATCCACACACACACGGGGAAGAAGCCAAACAAACCACAAAATCTACTATCCAATATCACACAATCTATCATCCACACACGGGAAGCAGCCAAAATAAAACATACAATTTACTATCCACACACGGGAAGCAGCTAAAATAAAACATACAATTTATCCACACACCGGTAAGCAGCCAAAACAAACCACTTAATCTACTATCCAAAATCACACCATCCACCATCCACACACACGGGGAAGCAGCCAAAACAAAACATACAATTTACTATCCACACACGGGTAAGCAGCTAAAACAAACCACATAATTTACTCTCCAATATCACACCATCTACCATCCACACAAACACGGAGAAGCAGCTAAAACAATCCACATAATTTAATATCCAATATCACACCATATACAATCCACACACACACACGGAGAAGCAGCCAAAACAAACCACATAATCTACTATCCAATATCACACAATCTACCATCCACACACAAGGGGAAGCAGCCAAACAAACCACACAATTTACTATCCAATACCACACTATCTACCATCCAAACACACGGAGAAGCAGCCAAACAATCCACATAATTTACTATCCAATATCACACCATCTACCATCCACACACGCACGGGAAAGCAGCCAAACAAACCACATAACCAACTATCCAATATCACACCATCTATCATCCACACACGGGAAGCAGCCAAAATAAAACATACAATTTACTATCAACACACCGGTAAACAGCCAAAACAAACCACATGGTCAAGAAGCCAAAACAAAACATACAATTTACTATCCACACACGGAGAAGCAGCCGAATCAAAACGGTTTAGTGTTGGAAATAGTTGGATAGTTTGATGTGAGGGATAGAAAGAAGTCAAAGAGCATCATTATTTTAAAAAAAATGTAAAACAAACGTTACACGCATATAATTTGGTTTCAAAAGACATTTTTTTATTCAAATAAGAAACAACTAACAAAACACATTTTTTTCAACTAACAAACATTGATTCCAAGAAGCAGTGTACAAACTACGGTTCAAAAGGTAATTAAAGTTCCCAAGTATCCATTTTTTGTGGGGCCCTTTTTTCTTCACAGGCGATGATAAGTCATCAATTCGGTCCAGACTTTTTGTTTGAAAGGTCTGTCAAGTAACTGTTTGTTTGCTTCGTCTACTTAATCTTGGCCAAGAGAGCTTCAATGTGATCAATTTCTCGAGCAAACAATGGAGGATAGGAATGATCACGCAAGTCTTTATACCACTGAAGTAACACGGTTTCTTCTGAGATGAGACTCCAAGCTTCGTTCTGATAATCGTCCAATTTTTCTTCTTGATTCATCATCATACATTTATCGTGTTGAATTTGACTGGGATGATCGTTTTGACATCCATAAGAATCTTTCTTAATCATGTCCCTCATTTTATCCTCCAAGTGCTTGGCAAAACAGGTGACTAAATGTTGTTACTGTTCTGGTCATGCATTATCACTACTTCTTCATTTTGGTCTTGGGGATTTGCTTTCTCTATAACCTACCATTCCATTTCCATTGATTCTCCACTGTTCAAAGAAGGTCAATGGGCTTCCATAGTTTCTAATAGTCTAGAATGACTTCTCTCAAACTGTTGATTTCTATGGTATTATCAAATTCTGCATACAGAATGACATTCACCGTTTCTTCAAAAGCCCCTGCAAACTGAAGTTCCACACGCAGTTGCCCAGATTTTAAAGGGTGGAAATGTTCCTCGTCGCTGCCTTGGTCTGTAGTGAAATCAAAAGCCCACAAAGTGTAAACTCCTGCATAGTCGTCGTAGGAAATACCGTGACTGGTGTTGGTTCCTAACTGTCCTGTGGATTCGTCCAGCGACAAGTACGATCTCAAGTAATTCTTCTGGGCAAAGTCGGGTTCGAAATGTCGGGTACACAAAGTTTTGACATCGCGACTGACTTCGATTTTGGATACTTTGCAGTGCTTAAACTGGAAAGGATTTTGATCGTGGGTACCGTTGATGGCTGCATTACTGACGATACCAATGAATAAACGTTTGGGTAACTGTCCTTGGAACAGATGATCTTCGATCTTAGATCGGAGTCCAGTGGCAATGGTGAAACTTTTTACTTCCACGCGTCGTATCGGATACTTGGCTGTCGTTCTGCTTAAAGTGTGACTGATATCATTTCCCACTTTAGGTAACACTTCCACACGACGCACGTATAACCTGGCTTCTTGGAAAATGATTTTGTATTCGTTGGCATGAGCCATCAAATGGAAAGCAGTACTGCTACGATTCAGTCTCAAGCTAATATCCACACCGTTCAGCAAATACTTCTCTTGAAACCACATGTCCAAATGCAAACGATCGAACAGTTCTAAACTACGTCCTTGCAGAATTTTCTTTCGACGCTCGTTAAAACCCACATTGTGAGGATCGTCATCTACGGTCAAGGCCGTGTCGTTAAACTTATCTGCGGTGTCATGTTTCCATACCAAGCCAGCATCTAAATAAGTGTTCTTGGCTTCTTTTCCGTACGTCAAGAGATTTTCGAGGTACGCTTGTTAAGGGTAAGTATCCATGCTACTGCTCACCAGTTTGTTATTCATGTACAAATCCACATCGCTGAACAAGGAATGCATGAAATTGTTGACGGGAGCTACTCGGGTATCGGCTCCTGGAACGAAGTTGTCCGTTTTAATCACTTTCACTTTCAAATACAAGAAACTGCTGTTCAGATCGATGTAATCTTCGAGTTGCCCTTTGATTTCAAACTCGATGGGAGCTGAATCCGCCAAAGAGAAGACGTGATGAAATTCAACCCATTGGGCTTCTTGCGTGGTCATCAATCTGGGTGGCATGGCAAAGATATCCAGTTTCGACTTGGAACAGGCACAAGATTCTTGGTGCATCATTTTTTCTCAGTCTCTATGTCTTGATTTGAATAATCAAAAATGTCTAAGTCTCGAACGGTTCTTTTTTTCTTAGTCTTTCTAACTTTAGAGGTATGGAGACTTTTGGAAGGATGTTTTCGTCGTCGCTTTTTCTGCCTTATCCTTGCTGTGCCCTCAGGGAAGCAGGACTGCCAGACTGTTCAGGGCATTTATAGGACTTTCTCGTTGACCCAAAAATTCTTTATCCGTTTGAAGCAAGACATTTTTGCCTGCTCTCAAGAAAGCTTCTTGGGGGTTTTGTTTGTCAATGAGAACATTTTGAAGAAATTCTTTACCGTGAGTCAATGCGGCATCTTTTAAGGCGTGCAATCCTCGTGTCACCATTGGTTTCAAAACAGGGACCACGGAACGAAAGGTTGATTTAAACATATCTCCTAAACCATGTCCTCGTTGTTGAGCGACTCCTCGGTACACAGGATACATCAATTTTCAGTTGTTAGAGAATCGTTTTTTGAAAATGGAGTTTCACTGTGACTTTCCCTTTGATAAATGGAATATTTTGTCCTAGATTTCCTTTTATAGTAATGTTGACACTGTCAAAATACGACTTACTGACAGGCAAATAATGAGGATGTACAAATTCGCGGTGAACATGATAGGTATTTCCACCTTCCTCGTCAGCAATCATGGCAGAATCCACTTTGAAAGGAATGACACGCAGTAACGGTACAGTGGTGTGTCCAACGACGTTGTACTCCACAACATCGGAGTACACAAACATCAAGTTGAGTCCTTGGTTCATTTCTACAGGGAATCGAAAATATTTCGCAGAATCCGAGTTAACTGGTTATGGCTGGTATTTCTTTTTTTTTCTTGACCAACCTGAAGTCTCCTCTCAAAATATCATACAATTCAGGACAAAAAGTAATGGCCATTATTTTATCCTCTGAAAATTTGATCATTCGTCTACGAGCCACTTTATGGTACTCAAAGATAACACTTTTTTGTTTTTTTTCATGGCTTTACCAAGCAAAGTATTGAACCTAGTTACAATCGTATTCACTAAATGTTGACCACTAAAATAATAACCTGCTGGAATAATTAACAGATAGGTGGATCGTTTAGTTTTGGGGTCCTGTGTTTTCATCGGGTCACTGACAGTGATGCGTTCGTCTAAGATTTGTTGCAATTGCTCGTCATACACTTCTACTGAAAAAACTGTTTTGATTTTCCACGATGTTTTTGATTTGTGTAGGGTGTATCATTTCCACTAAAGCCACTTCCCAATCAGCATCTTGATTCTAATGAATGACTTGTGGTAATTTAGCCGTGTAACAGCACAACGTGTTGTTAGGAAACACATCCATGGAACCGTCACTGGGTAACGTTAAGTAAAATTGGTTAATAGTGTTGTTCATAATTCCAAAGTTTTCTTGTCCAAGGGGTCATTCGAGGTTAAAGGAGTGTCTAAAAGAGGATTGTGATTGACGGGGTGACTGTTAGGAGAATGATTGACGTTGGACGCAAGGCTCCCAATATTGTTACCGTTGTTCCCGTTGTAAGAGTATTTTAGGGAAGGATTGGGAAGAAGATAACCGATGCAACTGCTGCGTAAAAGGGTCCACAATTGTTTGTCTCCTTGTTGCAAACTCAAATTAGCAATGGCTGCACCGATGACACAATACACCACAAAGATTTGACAGAAAAAGACGATTTGGGTTTTAGAGACACGTTCTCCACACGACACCCACAAGGGTTGCTTTTGTAAATCTTGCAGAGAAGAACTTGCTGAAGGAATAGTCACTGTGGTAGCTGAAGCTGTGTTGAAGGGCATGATGGTCACTTCTTTTTATAGTCGATGATTTTCGAAGCGTCAATCCAAGAATCAAAACTGGGAGGATATCCTTTCCAACGTACTTTGACTTCTTTGACACGCCTTTTACCTATTTTACGGGTTCTTCGTTCGAGAATGATTTCAATGTCGTACACGTCGTCGTCTTTTTTGGTGACACGTTGTAACTCAGGCAATTAAAACGTTCTTTTTAATACTTCTCCGTTCATATCTTCCAATTTATAGACGGTAGGATGACGATCACTCACTCGTCCAGTAACACGAAACAATTCGGTGGTCCAGTTCGATAAGTAACCTGTGTCGAAAGTGCGTTTGGTTTTACCAATGCAAACCCAATCTCCAGGGGTTAACACTCCACCTTTCTTGGGGACAGCCATCGCCCGGGACGTACCAAACAGACGCTCAAAAACAGTCACTTCGTTGTCGGGTGTCACATCTTTTGGGGCAATTCCAATGCTTCTATGGTAAGATTGATTGTAGGCTTGGACTAAATGCGGTAAGACGTCGACGTACTTGAGAGTGTGTTGATGCGTAAAGTATTTCCACATGCGTTCTTTCAAGGTACGTTGAAAACGTTCCACGATGATAGCTTTGGTTTCAGGATTTTCGGTGGTAAAAAAATGAATGTCACGTTTCTTTAATTCTCGTTGGAAAGCTTGGTTCAGAAATTCGGTGCCTTTGTCGGTTTGCCATCGAAGAGGGTGACGATCACTTTGTTTCAACACCAGTTGCAAAGCTCGTACTAGCTCTCCGCTCGATTTGGAAGTCAATAGTACGACCCAGGCAAATTTAGAAAAGACGTCGATGACACAAAACAAATATGTGTAGCCGCGATTGTAGGTGGCTAAATGAGCAACATCAGCTAAATCGGCTTACCATTGATCGATGCCTTCCACTTGAGTGCGACTTCTGTGAAATTTTCGTCGAATGGGTTTGTGTAAAGTGTACGTAGATTGTTCTTGTAACCATCATTGTACTTCAGGTAAACGGAGCTTTTTCAGGCGAGTTTTAGCAGCACGATATAATTTCTGAACACCTACGTAACCTGACGGGTGGGCTGGATCGTAGTAAATGCTGGCTAACATCTTCTCCATGGTTTTGTTAATAAGGTACCCACTCTTCGATGATACTGCTTTGTGGTACTGGTGGTGGTGGTGGTGGTAGTGGAGATGGGATAGCTTTGGTCTTCCTTTCTTTTCTCACTTCTGGTTTCCTTTCTTTCTCTTTCACTTCTGTCGAAGGAATAGTGGCCATCATCTTTTTAACCCAAGTTTTGAGTTCTTCTCGTTGGGGAGTGGGGGAATGGGTCAACAAGGAAGCTGCAATCTTATTCGGAATGGGAGTGGCGGTGTGTGTTTGAAAAATATCATGGGGATCTTCTTCCTTGGGTAATGGTGGGGTTACGTCTGTCTTGTCCGCTGTAGAAAGTGATGGCAACAGACTATTCATTAGAGCTTTAAAATCGGTCAGAGTGGGCAGAGCTGTTTGTTCCACAGCTTTTCGATGAAAGAGTTGCAGTCGTTTCAAGAGTTGGCCGTACTTGTGCGATTTTTCGGTTTCAGACAAATCGTTGCGATGCATCAAGGATCTCAATTCGTGTTGTAATTGGAATATCTTGCTCAAATGAGGATTGGGTGGTAAATGGGGGGTTCGTTGTTCTTGCCAACGATGGTATTCCATCCATCGTTTGTAAGGGACCAAAGTCAGTTTTCGTCCTTCCATGGGCTTCCAAAGGTTATGTCTGAGATCGTTGTGATCCATAGGGCTCTTTTATCTTCTGGAAGGACCATTTACGGTATATTTCTACCCATTCCTTGTGGTATCCCTTGGGACATCCCTTGGGTCATCCCTTGTGTCCCCCCTTGTATCAAACCTGGTATTAAGCCTGTCAACAAAGGAGCAAGAAAGGGTAAAATTCCACCGCGTTGCACCAAAATCTTTTTCTTTTGACGGACGGGTATTTTCTTTTGGACCATTTGACGAAGAACGTGTCGATGTTTGGCTTAGCATTTTTTCTAGTGTGGAGACAAAGGTATCGTGCCTTTTAAGACATTCAAACAATATTTGCACACGGTATCGATGCCATCTTTGGAGGCCGTTTTAATGATTTTTTTTTTCTCATGGGTAGAGAGGCTTTGGACAGGACGGACAGCACGTCTTCGTGTTTGGCTAAACGAGGAGGTAGGCCTTTCCTTTTCTTTCCCTTGTGGGGTGAATAAGAATGTTTTCTGCGAAGTGACATCTTTGCTTGTTCGTTCCAGAAAAACACTGATGTCAAAGACTTGGTACACACACTCTTTTATCTTCATTTTTAGAGCTTCGTCAAATAGGTATCGATGTGTTTCCCAAACTTGCCAAAGTAACCTCCTTTTTCGTGACTCTTCTTTTTCTTTAAAGGACTACGTCTTTTGAGGGGATGACGTCGATGTTTGGGTTTTAAGTGTTTTGTTGGATGACGAGATTATCTTTTCCTTCTCCTTTTTGGACAGCAGAACGACGAGGGTTGTGGTATGCACGTTTTTGAGGAAGCATCATTGAGTGTTGAGAAGTGGCACAGAAAATACTCATTCACGTTGTTGTCCTAAAGTCATTTTTTTATACTGGAATGCGACGGTATTGATTATCTTTCCGTCGTATCAACTTCATGACAGGTAACACACGTCGTGAAAGGGTTCGCAATGGACTAAATCTGGACAGTTCTTGTTTGGACAAATCCAGTAAACTCTTTAACATGCCAGATCTTTCTTGGACTTGGACTTTGGGGGCAGGTACTTTGTGAGCAGCTGCTACTGCCGCTAATGTGGATGAGGGTGTCACCGGTGGAGGAGACGTTTTGGGAGACGAAGATTTCCAATGTTTCATCAAATTAGAAAGAACGGGTGTCAAATTGGATTTGGCTGCCATCACCCGCAACGGAGAAATGGAAGAACCTGGGGCTACTGGAAACGCGGTCACTGGTGCTGCAGGTCGTGGTTTACGAAGGTAAGGTTGCGTCCTGACCGATGTGCCTCTTTTGCGGGTGACAGTTTTTTTCTGTGGACTTTACTTTTTCTATGTTTTGGTCTTGACATCATTGTTCTTTTTCTTAGAGGTTCTTTTGGCTTTTTTTCTTGGGGTGAACTTTGGGAGCATTGGGATCCCATTTTAAAAGGGATCGAATGATGACACCTCCTAGATAACCGCTACCTCCAGGTTTCAATATGATTTGCTTTTTGATTTGAGTGTCGATGCGAGGATCGGCCACTTTGTTTCTGTCAAAACAGCGTTTGGTTTGATGTGGAATGTGAATGATGCCTTGCAGTATTTGACGTGCTCTCACCGTAAACCATCGTAAGAATTCTTTGAGACTGGCTTCTAAGACGTGATCACGTATTTGTGGATTTGTTTTGCGACTGATACCGTACAAGGCCCGAATCATTTTGATCGGAAGATGAGACTGAAGGGACGTCATGGTGACGATGTATGAGACAAGGTCAAAGTGACCGATATTTTTATAAATATTTTAGTGGTTCATATTGTTATGTCGACGACGAGGACGTGTACACGACAAGTCCTCCGTCTTGGCACCAGTCGTGAAACAAATGGGTACGAAATCGCAAATAATCGGGAGTGGTGAGTTTTAAATTCACGAGTAAATAGGCGTGTGGAGTTTGAGTGGCATCATCGTACGCATGAGTCAGCCAAGGCTTTCATAACTGTTTGGCTAAGACTTGCACTTGCGATTTATCTCGAGGACTTTTAAACAAGACCACGTAATGAGCATTGAGACTAATTGTACGATGGGCTTTACTTTGTTGAAATAAATTTTGTGTAATGTAAATGACACTGGCATTACGATGTTGCCCTTTACGCGTCAACCACAGTTTAATTTCCTCTTCGTCTTCTCCTAACATGTCGTCAAAAACGACCAAATGAGTTTGACTAGGGTCAGACACGATCACATCGTCTTCTCTAGGAATGCCTTCCACAAACACAATGGAATCACCTTGACATTCTTTGTAACACCACGCGATGCGTTGAGGTGAACGATCGATCAAATGATGTTTATGTTCGATTAAACGTTTGACAAATTCGGTTTTGCCTGAACCGCTCGGTCCAGCAATTAACATGTTAAAAGGATGATGAAGATACAAGGCCTCCCAACTAGCATGATATATGTGTTCGTCAATGACTTTGAATGTCGAGGAGGAAGGAGTAGAAATAGTAGAATTAGCCATAGTACTGTTGGGTATGACACTATTGACACAAAAACAGTCAAGACAAGAGGTTTTTATAATTTTTGTCATGACACGTTTATTTAAATTCATGTTTAAGTTCGAACAACACGAAAGACAAAAATACATAAAAGCCAAATGGATAAGAACAGGAATAAAATACACATGGTGACGATCAAAGTGGTATATAAACAAGTCTCTGTACAACATCGTTTGGATAACCAAGGTGTCCTAGAGGTAGTGTGTAATGTTCTTATAGTCTCTACATGGGGTACAGTTACATAGGTGTCCTCTCGGAAGGGTCTTTGCGGGGGAATGTCAGAGACAGTCCTGTCTTGAAAAGAGTAATTGTCCTCAGAGACAGATTCTTTTTCCTCTTCTGGCACTTTTGCTAACACAGGTTTAAAAGTGACTTTTTCACTCGACAATGAATTTTCCGATCACAAAGCTTGAGCATAATGGGATGTTTATTTTTGTCCAAGCCTCAAAACCCCAACTTTTCCAGTCACGTACATCTGTCCAATGAGGGTGTAAATCACAAGCTACACACACATCCTCGTACACCGCTTCCGTACGTAAAAGTTGACGAATCTTTTTTTCCTGTAGAGGTTGAGACGTATCCAGATAAAGCGTAAGACTTTTAACAGAACGAGTCTCTCGTGGACATTTAAAGAAGTCACCATACTGTCTTTGTAGGTATTGTTCGTAAAGTGTCCACAAGGAATCGACATGTAAACGAAATCCCAGAAAGCAAGTCACTAAAACACACACTACACGTCTACCCCAATGGATGGGACACAGTTCTCGTAATAAGTGTTCTTAATCTTCCACATTGTGAATGTTCTCATTGATATCCTTCCACGGAATCTCTTTTACCACAAGTGATAAAGATTGTGGCATGGTAGTTCTATTTTATTATTCTTTTTGTTGAAGACCATAAGTGTATAATCTGCACAGAATTATTTAAAATCTTCTCCAAAAGCGAACGTGTACTTTTGGGCCACTGCCATTCAGGGTCACCGTTAAAAAAGATCAAAACATCTTCAGAAATAAACGGTCTAAATTGGAATCTGTGGAAGGTACACTTGATCCAGAGAAATCTGACACGTTGATTGATTTGTGTCACTTTCCTCTTGTGAATTTCACGACAGAAAAGCTCTATAGTCACCCATTGCGATTTTTCTGTAGCAAGTCCCTGCCAAACTTCCTTGTAGGTCTTCTCTTGCAATTTGTGTGGTGATCCTTGAATATTATGTTTTTAAAGAGGGTTTATATACTGGTCTAGGTTTGTCTCCAAGCCAAACTGGTTTGTTAAACGACATGGTACAGTATTGTCACTTTCAATCACTAAGTCCCACTAAAGGTAGATAGTGACAATTCGGAGACCATCGAGCATGTTCCAGATAAGCGGAATCCTTCTGTTCCCACTGGTAAATTGACACACCACAACTGAAACACTTGACTTTATCCCCTTCGCCCAAGTAGAAAAATCCGGCTCTGGCTAATTCTTCAGGAGTTGGTCCAGGTAGGTATGTTGGCCAGTTTTCTTTGAAAGTTTGGAATCAACTTTTAAAGTTAAAGTATTCAGGCAAGCGCACAGGGAACGAATATTCGTCTTTCACAAATTCATTTCTATACAGGTACGGTGAAGTTATCAGGAGGTTACTTTGGATTGAATGACATCCGTATCATAGTAGCCGCATGGTTTTACGCGGAGATGGCATTGCTTTTGCATCAAGAGTGATTGAGAAAGTACTGTGACGTTAGGACACGTACGTACTCCAGAAGTACGCTTCTCGACTACGATGTCTCATTCTCTCTGTCACTTTTACTTTGTTCCTGACCACGATGTCTACCAACAACTGTATTTCTTTATTTGATTTTTTTTATAAATATTAAATACTAGATCCATTTTTTAAAATAATCTACTCTTATTTGACAGCAGCGACAACGACTTCTACTCTTACCACAGTTGCTACACCTACAAAGGGATCCTTCCCGAGGCCAAAGTATGAGACAGCGCAAGCAAGTTGTGAAGTTTAGTGAATCTATATAAACAACAACTGTCAAGCCTGCTATGTTTCAATTCTGTTTGTGATAATAATTTATGATATTTTACATTATCCCAAGTGGAAGGTCACAAACCGTACAAAAGTTATATGACTTTAGCTTTTCACACTTACACATACTTCTTTCTATCGTGTGATTAGTAGATTTGCGTTTCGGCTTCTGCCTGTGTGTGAATTATATGGTTTGTTTTGATATGTGTATTTTCCTTGAATAGTGTTTAGGCGTGTTCCCAAAAAATAAAAAGAAGGAACAAATCTGAAAAAGTCAGTTTAAATTGAGGTTTCTCTTTGCGTATACCTTTTTTCAAGCTGTTAATACATGGCAGATTACATCCGCATACAATATCAAAGTGAAAGGCCTATATACAAATGTCATTGCCTTTCTTTAATTCGGTTGTATTGCTTAGCCATCGTTAATCTTTAATTATTTTTTAACGCATTTCTTTTTTAATAGACGATTTCGGGTTTTCTGTTGTTGTAACGGTATTTATGTTGTTTAGTTTGTTGCTGAAATTATCTATACTATAGTATATAGCAAAGCGTTTAAGTTTCTTCAGTATTTTAATTTCACGCTCACAAAAGGATACCAAATTTGTCTTGAAAGAGAATTGAAACTCGAAGTTACGCGGACGTGACGAAAAACATCTCTTTGTTACTACAGTTAGGTGTTGTTGTGTTCATTCTAATAATACTTGCCGTATATCTTTGTGTTTTGCAGGTCATATTGTTCTTATGTAAATATTCACATCAATAGACAGACAACTTGGGTTTTTATCCTTGAGGTTCACTGAATTTGCTTTGTTAATTCGTACAAATCCCAGATTCACAAGTTTAGAAAGAAAAGAAGGGAAAAAAAGAAACAAAAAACCATGCCACTTAATACTGCACCACTCCTGACTATACCAATGTGAGTGTGTACGTCAAAATGTTTAAATGAAATACAAATAAATTGTCAATTTCAAAATGCGAACCAGTACTGTGAACTTTCAGTAGCAGATGTGGTAAAAAGAAATGGTACGAGTACTGTGACCATTCAGTAGTTGATGTGATAAGAAGAAATGTTACAATACACAACGGTGGGATGTAAGTTCACATTCCAGTCTGCACTGCAATAGGAACAACTTGATAGTGTATTTATTATTTTGCCATACTACCTTCGTACAAAACATTGCATCACTCATCATAAACAATTTCATTGGCTAGACTAATTTTCTTTCCGAGTTCACTTCGAGTTGTCTTCAATAGCTCTTCACCTAGTTTCGAGATAGGTCGTGTTTCACCGCTAGATTATTTACATAAAAAAAACTAAAACTGAAGCAAGAACAATCGTACCCTAGGCGATCCCACGGAAATTATGTCAATTTTAGAGACAAATACATCACAGCGTATTTGGATTAACTATTTTGTGAGAACATTTTAGTTGTATTTGGCATCGGTTCACCCTGGTGATATTTTAAAATCGTGGACCTTTCCTATTGAATTGATTTTCTAAGTGGGATGTATGTTTCTTTGAATTTTTCTAAGGGAAAATATACCTCAAAAACAAGCGTAAGTGCCCTGATTCTTTTTAAAAGTAGGTCTCTCTCTCTCTCTCTCTCTCTCTCTCTCTCTCTCTCTCTCTCTCTCTCTCTCTCTCTCTCTCTCTGGTCGTAATACGTTTGATTGAAATCCTAATGGTTGATGTTCCCGTTTGAAGATACCTCTCCAAAATTTTAATCAGTAGGCACCATAGTTTTTGTTTGTCATGTACTTTGTTTTTCAAACGCTTCACCCTTACAAATAGTCAATCAGTAAGTAAATCGTTGGATGAAATAAAATCTTGAGTTTACAAACTTGTACAATTCAGTTATCAGAGCTTTATCTTTATATTTCGCACTGCAATGTGTCACGGAAATTTTTTTAAGCATGAGATCTACCGTTTTTTAAAAAGGAAACAAATACAAAACTATTTGAAGAATGTCGCGAGTGATCTTGCACTGTATAACCCTGCTTATGGCTAACTTTGAAATTAAAATCCAGAACCAAAACACACGTTCGGAAGAATTGTAACAATGGAACAATGATTGACGCGAGTGACATTGCACTTTATGACCCTGCCTATGGTTAACTTTGAAATTCAAATCAAAACACACATCTTAGACTCTCGATAGAACAAAGCATATTTTGCTGCTGCTTTTTTATCCCTTCGACTTAGATTTGTTACAACTTGGCAACATTGTTTGTAGCGTATGCTGAAAAACACAGGACATCCCTTAAATTTGAGATATGTTAAGAAGTCAGTCGACAATAAATTCATATTACCTTTTTATTAAATTGATGAATGAATGTAAACAATGAGCATATTTCACATAGAATGTATGATGTTCTTAAGTATCCTTGTTTTGTTTTACTTTACTTCTGTGTGTATAGGAGATTGTGTGATTTTAATTTCTTTCCCTTCTGTTTTGATAGGAGATTGTGTGGTTTGTTTCCAGGGCCACTCATATACCTCGAAAATATATTTTCTTTCTTTGCCTCCATTTTCCCTTGTCGCTAGACAGTCCCCAAATAAAAAAAAAATATTCCCCATGTTCAATTTCCCTTGTCGCTAGATAGGCCCACCATGTTCAATTTCCCTTGATGCCAGAAGGTCCCAAATAATATTCTCCATGTTAAATTTCCCTTGTCGCTAGAGTGTCCCACGACCAATGTCGCTAGAGTGTCCCACGACCTTTTTGACTGCTATTTCCATTGTCGCTAGAAATCTTGTCCCCAGAAAGTTCCAAGCCCTTTTTGACTGGATTTTCCATTGTCGCTAGATCGTCCCATATTACTACTTACATATAGAGCACATATAGTAAAATTAATTGTGATGTATGTCCATCCAGATTCGTTTTGAATAAAACAAGACGCTCCCCCTCCCCGCGGAAGAAATAGTGGATGTGACGTCATTTGAGACACAGTGTACACAATAGCATTGTTGAAAATGAATTAGGGAGAACTCGACCCATAGAGAACTCGCCCTGGGAGAATTCATCCCAGGTGTTACTAGAAGTCTCCCCACGGTGGTCGGAGAAGTCGCCCAAAGGATCATATATACTAATTCTGAGATGTCGCTATATGGTTGTTAAAGATATTTTTTATTGTTGTTTTTCTTCAACGTGACAACTTATTAAATCTATACAGTTTGCAACTTTTCAATTTTTCCATTTAATCAACTCCGCTTCTGTACCTAACTAAAAAGAAGTAGTATCTGTCCCTTTTGCTCTGCTCTTCAAATCATTTGATTCATTTTAATCGGAAAAATAGAGCAGGTGTAAACATGATGTGACGTCTGCAGATTTATATATGAAAGGGCTCACACCAATAACCAAAGCCATCCTGACACGACTTGATGGCATGGACCTCTATAACCCGAAATTGAATGAATTAGTTCTGACCATCAATAAGCCAAATGATCATAGTATCATCTCTCTAACTGAACAATTTAATCTAACTTTTCAATGAGATTTGATAACCATTGACGAATGATACTTGAGCTTGATTAAAAGCATCATTGTCGCCTACTCAGGAAATGCGGTCGCCACTGAGTTCAACATCGTTTAGTTTATTTCTTCTTATTTGTTAGTGTTGGTAACTTTATAATTTATCAATAAAACAAACTATTTAAAGTTGAACGTGAAGTTTTAAAAAAAAATAATTAACTGCCGATGCATAATAATCAGAATTACGTTATTTGTTTTATAAACCAACACCATAATCACGCGTACTAACGGGATTTTGTTACCTTCAGTGCATATTTGAACTGCTCGACATACTTAGAACATAATGAGAAGATCGAATTTAATAACAAATTTTAATGTCACATTTAAATCCTGGACAAAACTGAATACTTTTTCACCTTTGGTCCGAATCAGTTTGGAAGTTTGGAGAATCAGCAAGATATCTTGGTCGAATGAGTCAGCACTTTGTACCGAATCAGCCTGGTCCGAGTTTGAGAGTAATTACCACAATAATGAACAATGTTAGTTTAATATTTGCATCAATCAAGAACGTTAACAGTAACATTTTCTTAAATAGTTGTATCGTGGTGTCCAGTGTGTGTTGTTATAAGAAATATAGGTTTTTATGAACACACATACTTTCAGTTTTAAGTGATTTATTTTTCTTTTATCGACATTACACAAAGAAAATGAATGCAGCATATAATCTAGAAAATTTATTCAACAATGCACTGACACTTTCAGTTTCCTTCTGAAACCATCCGGAGTTACATAGATATGTAGTTTGCTTCCTTGTACAGGAGAGCCAATACCTGATAATAAGATACATCATTCGTGTATTCAAATAATGCGGTAACCACTATGTGGCGACATTTTTGTTGCTAATAGTAAAGTTCTAAGGTACACATTTCTATATTTAAAAAATTAATTTATTTCAAAGATAAATATTAAATAAATTTTGTTGATGACAAGTTTAAGGGGCGACTTTCCAAATTATTTGTGGAGACTTCTCCAAGCACTCTAGGGCGACTTCTAAAGATACAATAGGGGCAAGTTCACCAAAAGCAAGTTCTCAATGTAGCGATTTCTCCCAGGGCAATCTCTCTATGGGGCGAGTTCTCTATATACGATTGAGAATGCAGTCAAGCGTTCTATGAGTTGAAGTTTAAATTATGGCGACTGTTAGTGATGATAATGATGTAGATGACATTCCTGAAGTAGAATATTCCCTTAAAATCTAAGCTTACGTGACAGTTTAGTGTGAATAAAACGAACACGACTCGTTAGATTATGGCAATGGCGATGATCTCGGATCTTTTCCAAAACATTCAGGCTCTAAATGTCTCTGGCACAACCTGGTGTGTTGAAATGGCATAAAGCCTTCCTTCTCTCTTTAGTTTGATCCCCCATACATACATCATTTTATGATTCTATGGTCTTAAATTAAGTAACAAAGAAAGCGAAAACCAACAAGTTTTGTCAAATTCAACAAACAATTCAAACAGTTCATGTCCCTATAATACCAATTGATATTCAAAGATGCATTGTATTATTAATTAAATCCCAAATAGTCCATAAAGTTCTACCACCCGTCTTACTGAATAAAGTTCTAATTAAATTCCAGTGGTGTTCTAAAAAGGCTTCAACTATGGTAATAGCCTGCGACTTCCTGATGTGCCATCAGTGTTTGGTGAATGAATTAATATAATCCAAGATGTTCTTGTCTGGAAGAACTTTAATATTCAAATAATGTTCCAGTCCAAGAATAGTACAGATGTGCATTTTGTATTTCCAGTGAATAATCTCTTCAAAAAATAATTCCACCTAGTTCAAAAGCAGAACGCAACAATACAAATAATTATGCTTCTGATGTTATCTCAAGAACTAATGATTTTCAAGTAAACAAGATTATATATTTTAAAAAATTGACACAAATATTGTGCCATTTTATTTCTAGAAACTTCTAAGGTGTAAACAGATACAATCTGTTAAGAATATTATAATAAAGAATGTGGTAAACATTGGCAGAACTGGTTTTTCCATTTGGAATACCAACTGTGTACTAGACAGAGCTAAAAATAAATATGTTTACATGTAGATATCAGCCAATCAAACATTTTCGCTCGTTAGTTGCATCAGTACATAGCAGAAATACTAAATTTCCAAACGAGTTATATCATGAACAAATTATCCATAGACAATCTGAGAAAAAATGGCACTTACGTGTCTCTGTGTTTATGTGTGCATGCACAAAAATAAGGTTTGTCGACCCTTTCTTTCCTGGCCAGTATCTTCGCTAAACACACTTTGTGTGATCTTTAAAATAGTTATTAAATAAACTAGTTGAAATTCCTTAATAATAATTCCATGTTTATCTGTTGGTGGCTCTGAAAACCAGTGACTTTAACTCTGGAATACGATAAATCAGAATGTTCATAAACTCAACCAAGAGCAATAGCAAACTGCATACCAAATTGAGTTGTAATGTAATGATTAAGCAGTTGATTACCTGAAGAGAAAAGTGAATGTTGTTCGCGAAATGGGCTATAATTCTGTTAAACGATGGGATAAAATGTTGACTGGAAAGCTAGACCAAGTCCTCATCAACATGAATCTGTCTACAAAATTTGGTTACAATCTAATTAAAAAAAGGGAGTTTTGATGAAGAACAAAAATAAATGCTGGGTTGACAATCTGGGGAAAATATTGATACATCATATAATGATATAGTACACTGGCTGTAAAAATGAAATATAGACAAGCTGTCATAAGGGTGTATATTATATTTTAATGCAATCAAATACCTATAAAGGCAGTTATTGCGCACACAAATGCGAGAAGTCTTGATGGAAGGGAATGGAATAAAAGAAGTGGTGAGTTCAGTATCTCCTATTTTAGTAATGACTATGACCATGAAGTCTCGAACCATATTTATTATCATGAATGTCAAGGCCTGGCTGTCAAGCATAATTTCTGTCCATTATATAACTTTGAAGGTGGAACAATCATGTCGCAGAATGAAATAACTTCGCTTCATAATTAATAAAGTATGACACAAATGCATAAAGGGTTGAGTAGACATACTGACAAATTGCATTAGCATCATAATTATTAAATCCAAGTATGATGAAAATGTATTAAGAGGTTTACGAAATATGAACAAATGAAAAATCTTCAAACAAAACCTTAGCTTAAATTTTCAACGACTTTCATCTTAGGGTCGAAGGAAAAAGTACGCATTTCAAATAATGACTTGTCTTAACTTTTTGATACTTCGTCCCAAGCATGAAGAAAATCCATCAGGGACTTAAGAACAAAAATTAACACAAACTTAAACCAAATTGCTTCGCGTACATTTTCCATGACTGTGACTTAAAGTAAATATGATGGTGACTAAGGGGGATGTTGTAGAATGCCAAATATGGGGACTGAGGAGTGTGTTGCAGAATGCCAAATATGGGGACTGAGGAGTGTGTTGCAGAATGCCAAAGATTGGGACTGAGGAGTGTGTTGCAGAATGGTCACAATGTTATGGGACTGTGGAGTGTGTTGTAGAATGCCAAACATGGGGACTGAGGAGTGTGTTCAGAATGCCAAATATGGAGACTAGGGGGTGTATCGTATAATGCCAAATATGGGGACTGGGAGTGAGTGTGCAGACTGCCAAATATGGGGACTAGGGAGTGTATTGAATAATGCCAAATATGGGGACTGGGAGTGTGTTGTAGAATGCCAAATATAAGACGGATCTATAAATGGGTTTCGGAAATAATTCAGATGAAACATACTTTAACCAAAACCCAACGACACATTTTTTTAAGACTATGACCTTCCCCCAAGGTAGAATGGGCAACACGCATGAAATATGGTGATTTTCTTAGCTATAATGATTCTTTGAGAGTCCATTAAAGACTTAAGAAATACATGGACACAAAAAGCGTTAACCACGCTTAACAAATTACTGAATCTACCAATGTCATTGCCAGAAAAGCGAAAAATGTGAGCTCCACCGAAAAAAATCAGCACAATTCTCTAAAGGAGTCTTATTAAGTAGTTTGATATATAAATACCAACAAGTAACTGTTCATTTTACATTAGTCAATAAACTTGCGAGACACTTACCAATGTTAAGTTTTAAATTAATCTGAATCATTATGAAGAAGACACGACTCTCTAAGAACAATACTTGAACATGAACAAATCTACTTTGGTTCCTACAAGAATGATTGGTATTACTATTGATCCTATTCCGTATAGTAGTTGGCATAAAATGTCAAAGGATAAGAAAGAAAAAATATATTCAAGTGTTTATTATCTACAATCCCAAATATGCATAAATCAACAAGAACAATTAATAAAATATATAAATTATTTATGGGCTATCTGAAGTTATAAAATTAAACATCGTCGCTCTCTGTCATATAGTGGTTCAGGATTGATCACAGCACTTATTGCGTCATTGAAAACTTGCTGTAAGCTTCTCCGTGTAGATGCGGAACACTCTACATACGACACTGCCTTAATTTCCTTAGCCAGGATCAGTCCTTGTGCATAGGTAATTGGTCTCAAGTTCTTTTCTTGTAGTCGTTCTGTTGTTTTTGTATCTTCTCTCAAATCTGCTTTGGTTCCAACAAGAATGATTGGTATTTTGGGACAGTGACGGTTCACTTCTGGAAACCACTATAAATATTAAAATGTCAAGTATTATGATAACTTTGTGCAGGTGAGAGTTATAATTTAATTGAAAAAAGGGTTCCAGTATTTATTGCATGTTAAGCGGTTAGAGCGCAATGAAAATTAGGTTTGGAGTGTGGGAAATATCACATTATTGATAATCTTATTTCTTAACGAAGACGTGCCAAACGTTTGTAGCAGTCTTTGTTTTCTATTACTAGATACATTTAAGCTCTACGTGGCACATTTCTAGACTGAAATAATACTTATTCAAGTTGGAATGTATGTGTTTTGTTTTGTCGTGGTGGGTTCTAATTACACATTCTTGGCGATAACCAGCGGAGGAAATGGGAGCCAAGTGCCGTTCCTAAGGTGTGTGTGTGTGTGTGTGTGAGAGAGAGAGAGAGAGAGAGAGAGAGAGAGAGAGAGAGAGAGAGAGAGAGAGAGAGATTTGGATTTTTAACGTAGCTTTAACAATGTTTCAGTCATGTCGCTACGATGTCTGCAGCGAGGCAGTTTATCGCGATGTCTAGCATTGGGGAATCAGTCACATTATCCTGATACCAGGCCGACCAGTTCTAACACTAACTTTTAATGCTGAGCGCCAAGCGAGGCATCTGTAAGTACCATTTTTGTAAGTCTTTGGTATGACTCGGCCAGGGATCGAACCCACGATCTCCCACATCCGAGGCGGACGCTCTAACCACTAGGCCACCAGAACGGTCCCGTTCCAAAGGTCACACGGAGACAGCTGACCTAAACTAGCCTGGATGGGCATAGAACTAGCGACCCTTGGATTACAAGTCCGGCACTCATTCAAATGAGCTATCGTGACTCTGTATGTATGCAACATTTATTATTTCTTCTCTTTCTCAACGAAATTCAATTTTGTTTAAAATACTAATCTTGTAACTAATGCTTGCTATACAAATAGATTCAGTTTTATACATATCTAAAAATCTTTTTCGACATTTAAGTAAATATAATAAACAATTCCTGTACAGAAAAGTACGAAATCTTATATATTTAACAATTCCTAACAATGTTAAGACATGATGACGAAGTAACGATATTTTTATATTATTTCCAACTGAGTTGTGACGTTTACTAAGAAAATGAAATTGATTAATTTAGCGAAAGATATAAAGAGTAGTCTTCGTGAAAGATATTTTCAGTTAGAAAAATGATATATAAATTACGAATATATAAATTATGAATATATAAATTACGAATATATAAATTAAAAATTATGATATGCATTAAAAGTTAAATTGCAACTAAATATTTAGACTTTTCTTGACATGACTGACTGTAAGAGAAATAGTTAGGTGCGTATACGATTTGTATTACTGGTTATCATGCTACTGACAACATGCATGTTAGTTATCTGGTCATCCAGTTACAGTATTTGAACATCCATGTTTAAGCATGGATCTAAAGTGGTGAAGAGCATGTTACAACTACACTCTGCAAATAGAGTATCAAGCCGTAGTAAATAAGTTTGAAAAAAGTCTCCTTGAATTTTAAACATTCCCATCGAAAGCTGATATTCATGCGTGATCATGTGAGAAGTAAAACTTAAATTCATGTTTAATGTTAATACACACTTGTTGTGCTTCATATGAAATTATTCATTTGTATATGAAGCCTTAAATTCAGATCTTAATACTATAAACAGTGCATGGTTTTCAAGGACACAAATGGTTCTCGCTAACAGCTTACCCTTTGTCTCACGTTCTCAAAGCTCACTGGACTGATTAAGGAGAAACAGATAACGAAAACATCCTGAAAAGAAACGTATTTTAACTATAACATTACACAGTCGATCTGTTAATGCTGTGAATTCGCTAGTATTTGTGAGGTTCCACGTTTTTATATTGTGGAGCCATAATACAAAGGATTTGAAAGACTCAGCAGATAAGAATGTAGGAAGTTACCTCTGAAGATAATAAATAAGCCACCCCAACACCATTGTCTATCCACAAATTCAAGTCCTGACAAAAGCTAAACTATGAAACCCACCAATCACTGTACACGTATGTTGCTATATTATGCAACAGCTGACATCGCCTAAATAAAGGTGCTTTATGTTTATTATCCCCACATTTCTCCTAAACCCATTTCCCACGGATGCACAAAGATGACACCTTTGACATACAAATTACAAAGAGGGAACAATACTATTGGAAAGTCTGAACTTGTTATCTTGTTCAATGCAGGAGGAGTTAAGCTACAATTCACACGCATATATGTACTAATGTAGTCATCCCCTTATCTATCAACAAACTGGGAATTATAGAGGAATGATCTACGCATTGGACATATCACTAATATGCCAGAGTTCAATATGAACTGGGATTTTATAATGATTACAGTATTTCTTTCATAATAAACCCCAAATGTTCTGCAGATTGAGGTTCAGTCTTTAACTTTATTTTTTTTTAAATTAAGTCACAAAGTTTGGTCGAGCAATTTATTCCGAAACATAAGTTACTTTGCAAATCCCATTAACTTAGTCATAATGCAAATGGCCATTGTCTTTGTTTAACCATAAATTGGAACGCATTTTTGCATACATCAAGACGAAGATCTATTCAAGCATTTAATTATGTGGGTGCTATGTATCTGATGATATTATGGAGCAACCATAATTTTCTTTTGGAGACACGGTCAATGACTTTTCATACAAACCTTGTACACTTATCCAGGACGAATCACATCATCTTTATCGTAAACGGTTTATCTCATGTCAGTCATAGAACTAGACCTTTGACCTTTATATCCCAATTGAATACTCCATGTGCAATCTGTCCACAAAGTTCGAAAACTATATAATATGATGAAATCAGATTCTTGTACAGAATCAAAACATGTTTTTACTCTCAAATAAACCGCTCCGGTGGCCTAGTGGTTAGAGCGTCCGCCGTGGAAGTGGAAGGTTGTGGGTTCGATCACCGGCCAAGTCATACTAAAGCCTTACAAAAATGGTACTAAAAGCTGCCTCGCTTGATGCTCAGCATTATGATGTTAGTGTTAGGACTGGTCGGACTGGTGTCAGGATAATGTGACTGGGTGGGACATCATGCTACATGTCTGCGGCATGATGCCCCAGTGCTAGACATCACTGTAAACTGCCTCACTGCAGACATCGTAGCGATCTAACTGAATTTTTAAAGCTATGTTAAAAGTCCTAATCAAACAAAAAAAACCCTCTCAAATAATATCAAAGAACGACAGAACACACGCCTGCAAGCTTTATTTTACAACAGGAACACAGGAAAAAAGAATGATTCCAAAATGCGAATTAATCTGCTTGCTCAGTTTTCTCTTTATATGCAACATCTATCACAACTATATGTCGCAATATACCCAACGTTACATAACTTACTACTCAATCTAATATTTTAAAATACCTATTTATGTGACCATGCAATAGTTACTAACTTAATTCTTCTAAGATAACACCTAACCCATATGTCAAGTGGGAAAAAGGACAAATCTCTTAAACATATTTACCAATAATATTAGTAATAATAACTTTCACCGCATACATAAGCATCTGTTTATAGATTATATGCAGCATTTCGTTCATTAATGTATTTAAATTCAGCCATAGTTAATCAATGCAATAATAAAAAAAAAATACAAATTAGAATTTGTTGTAACAAAATCATGTACCAGGAGTTACAAAAAAATATATTGTTATATACATAACACTGACTTAAATTGGATATAGCAATACCCTCCTGGAGGGTAGATAGGGAGTTAAGATTTTAGAATTACTTTCACTTGTTTATATAATATATAGACAGAGAGTCTTTATGCGATGGCTGGATTTGAAAGTTGCAAACAATGTTATCATAATATAATTTGATTAGATAATATATTTCCCGGAGAAGTTAATTGACAACATTGAGAAATGTATGCATGCGCTTATTTACGAGCACGTTTAAATGAATAGTCCATTGTATTTTTTGAGAGTGTTTTTGTTTCTATAAATTATTTACTTATCTTTGAATATGATGTTAATGTTTAACAGGTTCGACTGTGGAATATAAATAGTTCAGCCCCTTGCAGAATCAATTAAGAAAGATCCGGTTAACTTGAACGGTGCTGTACCAAGGAAATGTCCGTTTTGGATCATGCTTTCACTTACATTCAATGTTCTCTCATATCTACCAGCAATTATTATAATAAATTCTTATGTTTCCTGAATTACTGTTCTTTTGAAATCAATAAATCAATCATTAAAGAACAAAATATATATTGGCATAAGTTTAGTATTTTTTCATTATTTCAGCCAGAAAATAAAGTACATCCAGCACAATAAGCTGTTGAATGTAATTCGTTCATGTGATACGTAGGAAAAAGAATTGCAAGGTATTCGTGATACTGCCCTCTGTGTGTAACATCCGAATTCTTAAGATCCCAGTAGTTTTATCTAGAGTCTCTGCTGCTAAAAATCATATGTGTTCGTTCCAGATGATCCAAAAACGATGGAAATCTTTGGTCTTAAACTAATGTCAAGGAACAAATGTACACCACTTCCAACTACCTTCTCTCCAGTAGAACTTCCGGACCTATTTGCAAATTTCTTCCGTGACAAAGTACAAACCATTCGAGATTCGCTTGACAACACAATTTCAATTGACTCGTCACAAACAGTTATGATACAGACTCAGCGACAACCATTAGGAGCATTTGAACCTGTCTCTATAAATTTAAATCGGATAATCGCGTTGAAGAGTGCACCAAAGTCTCTTGTGAACTTGATCCAATTCCGACATCACTGCTGATTGTGTGCTAGACCAAACATTGCCTTCACTAACTCTCTCTCTCTCTCTCTCTCTCTCTCTCTCTCTCTCTCTCTCTCTCTCTCTCTCTCTCTCTCTCATCGGGGAATTACCATCATTTTTCAAAACTGCCATCGTAAAGCCTTTGCTGAAGAAACACTTGACCATAATGATTTAAAGAACTACCGCCAATTTCTAATCTTCCATTCATATAAAAAAATATTTGAAAAAGTTGTTCTAACCCAACTTGTATCTCATTTGAATTCAAACAGTCTTATTAACAATGTACAGTCTGCATATCGCCCTTGCCACAGTACTGAAACAACTCTTCTGAAAGTATTTAATGACATTCTCTCTGCTTTAGATAGTGGAAAGATTACAGTTCTCACCCTCCTTGATTTGTCTGCAGCATTTGACACAATAGACCATGATATATTACTTCACCGTCTCCAGCATGGATTTGGCATTCAGAATATAGCCTTACAGTGGTTCAAGTCCTACTTAGTCAACACGACACAAAATGTATCTGCAAGTGGAATACATTCCAGCCCAGTTGATCTATGTTGTGGTGTTCCACAGGAGTCTGTTCTTGATCCTGTTATCTCCATTCTATACACTCAGCCGCTCTCAAGTGTCATAGATATCACCCAGTGTCTCACCGATTGTACGCTGATGACACCCAAATATACAAGTCTAGCCACCCAACTGAAGTTGATGCTACCATCCATGGAGTAGAAAGGCGCATTTCTGATGTGAAATCATGGATGACATGTAACTAGCTGCAGATGAATCATGATAAAACTGAGGCTATTCTGATCACAACAAAAAGACTTTATCATTCACATCGTTTACCTCAGACAATAAATATCAGCAACACCAACATTAAATTCTCACAGTCAGTTGGGAATTTAGGTGTTACTCTAGACAGTATTCTCACATTGCACCATTATGTCATGAACATATGCAAGACTGCATATCTTGAACTGAGACGCATCAGCTCCATTCGCATATATCTTTCAGATGATGCCACTAAAACACTTGTGTGTTCATTAGTATTTTCAATACTGGACTATTGTAAATCAATTATGTCTGTTTCGTCACAATATCTACTCCAGAAACTTCAAAAAGTTCAAAACACAACTGCTCCGATCATATTTAGAGTACCTCGATCAGAACATACCTCACCACTGCTCTGTACCCTACACTGTCTATCAATTCGATACAGAATCAAACACAAAATTTGTTCTCTGTGCTATGTTTCACTGACAGACTCCAGTCCAACATACCTATCCGGCCACACCTATATGTATACACCAGCAAAATACTTACGCTCCTCTTCTGACAATCGTATACTCATTGTTCCCACTATGAAAATGAAGTAATATGCACAACGTTCTTTTGCATACCAGGGCCCGGCGATGTGCAACGAATTAACCGTTAAAATTAGACACAAAAGACACAGTGGTCCCTTTTAAGAGTGCTCTTACAACTAACCTTTTTCGACTGCAGGAGCAAACTTAGAGACCTAATAATGTTTTGTATCTTATATGTTTTCAGCATGTTTTATGTTTTCCAATTTCATTGTTTTTGTTATTTGTTTTTCTGTAGTGAAGTCGTATCATTATAGATGTTGTAAAGCGCTCAGAACTTCTAAAGATTAGGCACTATACAAAGTCCTCATTATTATTATTATTATTATTATTATTATTATTATTATTATTATTGCCTTCATTACAACACTAATGTGATTGCTATGTAACAAACATTCAGTAGCTGAGTCAAGATCGAAAGTAAAAACAGAAAAGTGGTTATTTCTTATTCGATAATTATTCCTTGATTACAATAAGCTTGACAATAATAACAGGCAAATATTTGTCAGTAATAAAAGGATTTTAAAAATGTATTTTCTCCTCCATTATATTATTCTGATTCAGCTAAATTTGACCATGATTTATCAGACATCTATAGATCCATGTTACACTGTTATGAGTGACTTTGCAATGTTATTTGATATCAATGTAAGATATTCAACATTGAGTTTGATCATTAAATGCAGATGGCAACAGTTGGCATCTAAATTGTGTCAGACTGTATATGATCAGCTGTAAAAAATAAATTTTACAAATAACTACTTATTCCGCAGAATATGGCATACATATTGGTATGATTAAACCTTGCGTATCATGGAATAAACATTGTTTGGAAACTCTAGTAGCATTGTCTGAAATGTTTAAGTTCAATATAGAATCATATGCTGAAGATATGTGGCTTTCAAAACTATTAGCACCGGACTTAATTAAGATGCCGATTTTACTCGCGTATATGTTGGGCTCAACAGCTAAGTGCAGAGTTTATATGCTGTACATTATGACAGCAGAGTTTATATGCTCTTTGGACCCGACATATGAGTACATTGTATATATATATATATATATATATATATATATATATATATATATATATATATATATATATATATATATATATATATATATATATATATATATATATATATATATATAAAGTACCAGGCTTATGGTCACTATCTTTATCTGGATGGTCAAAAATGTTCCAGTACTTGTTTGCACTCTATTGTACATGTAGTAGATACTTACTGTTTGGGGATAGTAAAGTGGACGCAATCTGTCGTAGTCCTCGCAACCAGCTGTATCAAATAACTGTAAGGTCACTGATGTACCAGACGCCACCACATTGACTGAGTAATTAGAAAATCTGGGCAGTAACAAATGTGCATTAAACTGATGAATTCATGTACATATATGTATTTTGATTATAGGATTGTTTATCATCAATACGATTCGGACAAGACAACATTATATATGCACCGAAAAGTGTGGGTATGGGTATTGTCTTTGTAATATCTGCTTGAATACAATGTTTTTTATTACAAAGAAGAAACATTATCTGCAATACAGGTTCTCATTTTCATCAAAAACATATTTTAACTGGTTGAGAATTTACCAGATGTGACACAAAACATAGTTTGCCTCCTACTAATCAAGTGATCCTATTCATCTGAAGCATATGGCAATCTCGATGACAAAGATGACGACATTTTTTGGACTTGACGCAATGCCTGATGATTTTATGCGAGAAAGTTTCTATCTTTCCCAGTTAATACCTGGTCGGAGGACAATGGTCTGATTGATGAGGCACAATTGGTGTTTACTAAAAATACTTCGAAAACGCCAAAACTTTTTTATTCGGTCTTTTAGTTCAAAAATATCTCACTGGAAAGGTACATTTTATTACCTTTTTAACAAGCTTTTGATAAAGTAAAGCATGATAAATTATGGTCGTCATTAATAAGAAACGGTATCAAAGGTAAAATAGTTAACATTTTAAACGATATGTATAGAAACGTAAAATGGTGTATCCCAATAATAACTGCCAGTATTTCAGGAAATGAAATCAGCTACTAAGTCTTTGAATTGTCAAAAACCTTTACACTGTTTTAGTGTTTTTAACTGTTTTAGTATGTGATATAAACTAATTCCTTGCTATAGGTCAGGGGTGGCGAACCCTTATTAAATCTCGTGCTAATATTTTCAATTTCAAAATTATAATTATTGCTGCGTGCCAAAGAGACCTACCAGTGACGTAGCTATTTTGGCGGGGGTGTGGGGCAAAGCCCCAGCCAAAACTAAATGTGATGACTTTATGCCGAAACGTAGGGTGATTTTTGAATGGTATTACATATATCATGCCATAATAAAATTACCATAAATAAATATAATTATACTCTGCTGTTTATCTTCAACCGGTACTACATAGACCAGCAGCTGTTAACAATATTTTATTAAGACAAAATAAAGCTTAAAATTATAATTACAATATAAAGCGTTTATTGGATTCGTGACTTAAGCCTAGCTTATGATAAAGGAGTCATAGACAAGTCAATCAATGTGACTTTTGCTGCTGTGTGGTAGACGATAACAGTTTGATATCTGGAGTATATTTTGTATTCTTCAAAGAAACACAAGCTGCACTCAAATCATCAGTTAAACAATTTCTGGTATTCGATTTTATGTAATTCATTGTTGAAAAAAAAAACGATTCACATGAGTAAGTAGACGAAAAAATTGACAAAATCGCCCTTGTTACTTTTATCAGAGAGTTGAAAGTTCCAGGCAGGTCATTCCAGACTTTGAGAACCTCAGTTTCGGCCGATATCTGAGGTTCTAATGATCCATTTAACCGCTCACATTCAATTATTTGTAGTCGCACTCACAAGTCAAAAAACGTTTGTTTCCAAATAGCATTGGACTGTAACTTAACAAGTTCCATTTCAAAATCGTGTAATTCCATCCAAGAAAACATGGACAGATCTAGATTTTCAAAATCGATTGTATCTGGATATTTTATAAATTTTGTAGTGTCTTCAATTTTTTTGAACTTCTCAAAACGCGACGAAAATTGTTCAAGAGTGCATCAATTATCTCGAAAAGCAGCCTCATCTGAGAATCTTTGACAACAGTTTCTTCAATTTCTAGATCAGCATAAAATTTTTTCAAGTTTCTTAAAATAGTGAAACTCTTCTTTCTCCAGACCACGTTTGTAAATCTTCAGCTTCTTTTCAAATGCTTTCACAATCTCAAATGCCTCATCAACAGTTTTTCCGCACCCTTGCAACTTAGTATTAAGTTCATTGAGATGTAATGAAAAATCAGTGAAGAACATTAATCTGCTGAGCCAGTCAACATCAATTAATTCTGAGCATTTATGTTTGTTATCATCCATAAACATTCGAATTTCATCAAGGCATTCTACAAAACGCTCCAAATCCCGACCTCTACTAAGCCAACGTACATTATTATTATACATTAGTAAACCAGAGTAAGCTGATTGAATTTCATTTAACAGCTGTGCAAATTTCTGTTATTTAAAGCACGTGCAGTAATGAAATTTACAGTTTTTGTGACACATTTCATAATGTCTTCAATTTCCTTTAAGCCGGATTTTGCACATAGGGCTTCCTGATGAACAATGCAGTGAAAGGTTAACAGTGGGTGCCCAACATGTATTGAAAATAATGTAACAAAACCTGTGTCTTTTCCAGTCATGTTTGGAGCACCATCAGTTGTTACAGAAACTATTTTGGTTACATCTGCACCTGCATTTATAAGTTCAGTCACAACAGTTTCACATAAATCTGCACCTGTTGTTGTTGTCGATAATGTTGTTAATTGTATTGTTTCTTCATGCATTTCGTTATCTTTGTGATATCTAGCAACGATGGCCAACCTAGCGGACGATGTCACATCAGTACTTTCATCAAGGCAAAAAGAGTAGGCGTGACATGAATTAATATCCTTTTCTACTTGTTCTTCAATAGTAGCATTCAATTTAATAACTCTCTCTTTGACCGTATTTCGACTAATTGGCAAATCCTTTATTCTCTGAATAATTTTGTCTTTATTTTGAAAGTCTTCAAACAAATAAGGTGCACATTCTAACCACGATTCCTTTATATAATCACCATCGCTGAATTGCTTGCCATGCCTAGCTATGATTTTTGACACTTCAAAACTCGCAGCCACTAAATTAGATGTACTGTTAACAAACTTTGCTAAAGAACTGGTATGTAAGTTTAGTTTTTTTATCTCACGCGATAAATGTTCTTTTTGTTCATCTTCGCTTTGCCAAGAAGCCAGCTGTGATTGCTCTCATAATGACGTTTAACTGAAGACGTTCAACAAACAACACTTTCCGAACACATGACACAAAAGGCCCTATTCCGTTTGTTGATCATTCCATATCATTGAGTCCACCACTCTTGGAAATCTCTGCCACTTCCTTCTTCGGCAAGCTTAGTCTTCTTTGGCTTTGAGAACGACATTTTAGGCTTATATTTAAAAGATTATTTGTAATAATTTTCAAAATCAACAACATGGCAGACTAGAACTAGCGAGATCTCGTTCAAAATGTGAACGTATCTTGTTTAAAATTTATTGTGCACCCGCGCCCCCTAGCGAAAACAGTAAGTAAGTCAGTAAATTATATGTAAAATATAACATTGAATAGGATAAGGTAGGTCGATAGGACTTCTTCCATATCAGTTAAGCCTTTCTAAAATATGTTTACAGTAGCAATTATACTAAACTGAGATTTCAGTGATTTAGCAAGATAAATAATTTGTTTCATATCAGCATAATGACGTGCCACGCACAATCATCTCACGTGCCACTTTAGGCACACGTGCCATTGGTTCGCCAACCCTGCTATAGGTCATACTTTGGGGATATGAATTTAGTAGAGATATTGAAATTGAACAAAACAGTTTTTTCAAAAAGTATTAAATGTTCATAAAACTACCAATACTGCGATTGTGTTACGGTGAGCGCGGAATATACCCGATTTGTTCCACATATTGTTTACGATGTATTAAGAACTGGCGAAAGTTTGTAAGAATGCCTCCATATCGCTACCCAAACCAAGATTATTTAATATTAAAAAGATTGGATGAAACCAGCCATTTAAACTGGTATACGAAAGGTAAAGACGTTATTTCGCTTATGTTTTAGCTAAGTATGTCGGGCTAAATCAAGACGCTGAAGACGAAAAACTATCTTTCTCGCTTCTTTCGCAACGAACTGAGTACGCGACTTTCCAAAACCGGCAATGCAATACTAGGAATTCACATAAATGTGTGAATTATAAATATATAAAACTAAATTGGAAACGGTAATATACTTATCATATTTAATTAGTAACGTTTGAGCTAAATGCATGGGCCCAGCGTACATCTGCCAATAGAGACCGGTAGACATTGTAAAATGAAAAGGAATAATTGGTACTTTGACTTATTCGGGAAAATAATTTTTATTTGATACTAGATTAATTCCTTTTCGCTTGTGTTTGTACAGCCTAGGAGAATTTAAGAAAGAAATAATTTAATCTAGTTCACTAACTCTAACCTTATTTACTACATTGATTAGGCTTTTAGATTTAGACAATCCTTGATAACTTATAAGAATGGTGAAAAATACATTTTGTGCGTGATACATCTTTATAATATCTTACACAAGTATACATACTTAGTTGTTTGCTTGTTTGTTTTGATTTGAATTTTTAACGTAGCTTTAGCAATTGTTCAGTCATATCGTTACGATATCTGCAGTAAGGCAGTTTATAGTGATGTCTAGCACTGGGGCATCATGCTGCAGACATGTAGCATGATGTCCCACCCAGTCACATTATCCTGACACCAGGCCGACGAGTCCTAACACCAACCTCTTGATGCTGAGCGCCAAGCGAGGCAGCTGTTAGTACCATTTTTATAAGTCTTTTGGTATGACTCGGCCGGGGATCGAACCCACGACCTCCCACTTCCGCAGCGGACGCTCTAACCACTAGAGCACCGGAGCGGTTCAAACTAAGTTGAAAACCGAATTGAATTGCTGTTCACCATGGCGCATACAATATTTATTTGTACTGTATTTTGTAGTTTAGGTCTGTATACTAAAATTTGTGAATCTATTATTATTATTAGTAGTAGTAATAGTAGTAGTAGCAGTAGTAGTAATGCTAGTAGTAGTAGTAGTAGTAGTAGTAGTAGTAGTAGTAGTAGTAGTAGTAGTAGTAGTAAATACTTACACCAGAAATAAAACCTGTTAGTAAATGCGGAAATGAAAAACCTGACCATTTTTCAAACGAGGAGATAATTAGTTTGACATTGCTGCGAGAATATTTTTTGTCAGCACAAGTCTGAAGAGCTGCATGACCATGGCATATCTGCACTTGTCGTCTTCTATATCTCAATTGAACTGCATTGCTATTTTATGTATTTGTTTATCTTCTAATTAACTGATTAATTCATATTTATTAATTTCTGTAATATTTTATTCGTGTTTTCTACGTTTTAATGACAGTTTAATAGATAACTTGTTACTAGCACACCTAAGAAATGGGGCTTAATTGTACCTTTTTCCAATGGGTAAAAAAAAAATAGCCAGCTATCCCGGGATAGCGGCGTGACTCTTGGATTGCGAATCCAAAGCTATACCAACTGAAATACTATGTCTTCGTCCCTATTTGTAGTAAAAGCGCGTTAATAATCTCCGATCATAAGATACACTAAATATTAGAATATAACCTTACTTATCCTTAAAGCTATTTTTAATGCATGAAGAAATATTAGCACGCTATATTTAGCATTTAGCCTGGACTAGCAGTCTGGGTATGTTCCATGGCAAGACAGTAGACATTAATATATACATGTGCTGAAGTTTTCGTTTGTTTCTAAACACCAAACAATTTACTGACTATAACAGTTCGATGTGATTAGATGAAAACGCATATTTAATAATTATTCAGTAAAATACATTTCCCACTGCTGTATTTAATGTCCATTTTGTACATATAAAGAGATAATGTTTACCCTCTCCCTTTAAACACCAGTAAATAAAGAAAATGTAGGTAATCCCTCGAAATGTGTATTGCATCCTAAGCTTGTAATCGTAAAGATAGCATGAGCAAGATGTCAACATAAGCACTGCCATGTTGTCATCAATATTTAAAAAGAAAGTTTATGAATTCGTGAGATTTAAAGCTGATGATCAAGATATATATACTTACGAAGTTGGAACATTTTCCCCTGGGAAATCGTTGGTGATATAGCTGCTCAGAAGACTTGTCTTACCAACAGCACTGCATAGGAGAAAAAAATATTTATTATCAAGTTTGCTTCAAACACATTATAAGGGAGTACATATTAAATCACAACTTATACATTGGTCATTTAATAATGCCAAGTTCAAATTAATTTCTTCAATAATAATAATGGAACTTGAGAAAAGTGTTTTAATTACAAGCGTGATGCTGTGAGGTGTATTTAAGAACCAACTAATTTGGTTTTGTTTTCTTAGCAATAATTGAATATGGGCAGAAAAAATTCAGATTTTTTTTAATATATCCAATATATCCAGAAATTCATCCCACAATTGTACCAATTAACGCACGCAAATTGAAACGGAATTTTTAACTACAAAGAAAATTCAAATACCCGAAACACAATGATATACTGCAAGTAATCTCTACATGAAATTCATTCAAAAGCTATATGTCAATCAGGGTCCAAAGCAACCGATGTTCATGAAAATTAATATGCACATACATGAAACCACATCATATTGTACTGTAAAAGTAAAATTAGATTGATTTTAACATGTTAAAACATCTAAATTTGACTTGACTGTTCATCACAGCAAATCATATTTATTTTTAATTACATAATACCCATAATTAACTGACTGTTTCTAGACAATAACCAACGCTCTGCAAAATATATTGTGTCTTCCTGTCTTGACTATATACATGTATGAAGTCTAGTATAAAACAATCATAAAACATGTTAATGTATGGCAACAAAGATTTTTGTGGAGTTAACATGTTACCCTCCAATTGCACTCAATATAGGAAAACTATTAAACAGTTGCTTAGTATTACCATTACATACATCAACCAAATTTGATAAATTTGCATCTGATGGGTTTTGTACAGGGTTTTGTACAGGCTGATAGACAGAAGTAAGGTAGGACAGGAACCCCAATACTAAATACTCGGCAAAACAGGCGAACCCAGAAACATTATTACATCCCAAACTGTCAGTATGCCCACCACAATTTTATCTACCTAGCATATATGTATAATTATAAGGGGACAAAGGTACAAACAATATCTACACGGAACACTTACGCGTGGTACTTAGTTGGAGATGATACATGTTCATATGATCAACCTTAAAGCATGAAGTTTGATATCGTGTCAGAGCTAGTCAGTACTTGAGCAGCAATGGACTTTTACTTCCTGGATCATCTAAGTGATATACAACTGCAATATATACCTGCATAAATCAAGTACAATGCAAACAAGCAAGACCCTGAAATGCCATTACATATGCACTAGAAGATCAGGGTTGATCTACTTTGTTCTACTGAATACGTAATACAAACTGTAGATACGTGTGTATGAAGTCGGCAGTTGGATTATAAGAGAATATAGATGGTATGTTATATAGAACAAATGGTTGCTCCACTTTAATAAAGAATTAATTAAACTTTTTTTTAACTGTATGGCGAATAATACTCAGAGAATTTTCTCAGAATATTTGTCAAAAGGTCAGAGTTAAAATCTTCCTCAAATCAGGTAGTACTCAATAGAGAAATAAATTACTGAATTTTCCTTTGATGTTCCTCTTAATATCTGGGATGTAAAAGACATGATACAACTGTTATTTAACTATTTTTGCACGACACTGTATGTATTGAGGCAAAGAAATTTCACCATGGACGATTGAAACGAAGACAAGCCCAAGTCCAAAGAGGCAGAACATATGGATTCTAATAATGTGCTGTCCTTTTGGGTATTCCTTTTTTTCAAGCTTTCCTAGGTACCAGCAAAAATGGAATGCTATGTGAAGATAATCTTTGCATGCAGGTGGTATATATAAATGTGTCCTTATGTATGATTCAGTGGACTCTGCCGTACATAGCATGGTCTAACACAGAGGTTTAATATGGTGATACACTGTCAAAAAGCAAAGACACAAAGTTTTACAAAGATGATAGATACATAATGTTGTTCCATGTAGCAGGGTAAATTGTATTATGATTCCTGGAACTAATATCAAGTCTGTAAGACTGATCAGAATGGTAACTATTGCAACTTCAGTAATTTACCTTAGACCAGTACTGTAAATCTATGTAAGGTAGTGATATCTGTTTATTCAGAAGGAGTAGCCATAACAAGATTTCCAAGATGGCTGCCATGGATGCCATATTGGATATCACCATTGACAGCAATTTAAGTTCAGAACAAACAACTATTATTATTTATAATTGATTAGATAGCTCATTCCAAACCATAGCACTTCTAAAATAAGTTTTGCCAAATGTGTTTTACTTCTTGGGACAGCTAAAATATTTCAATATTGTAGACTGTATTGTGATTATAAAATCATCCGATTTGGTAGCACGCTTTCTCAGAATTCGTTAAGTCTCCAGAGTCATAACCTGACGTCCTTGCATCTTCAGTTTTGTTTTTCTTCCGCTATAAGCAAGAGCTTATAATAAACTGCCTGTATAATTATTATATACAAATCTCAGACCACTTTGTATTTTTCATTCTTGGTTGTGATCATGTCACTATAGAAATACTAATTAATATAAAATGTAGCTGAAAAGAGTACAAATATGTAGGATTGTCAGTTAAGGTATGACCAATACTTGCAAAACCGAAAGTTGCATTAAAGTTTTCAAAGAGATTTTTCTACATGTGTGAATCGAATTGCTGTCAGTAGTCATTGTATATGGCATCTACTTGAACTTCTATTGGACGATCAGGAAAAATAGCTGAATATAGCTTTCTTAATTCAATCTGTAAAATATCCTAGAAGAATTAGTCTCCCCACTTTAACAGGAATGTGATTCCCTCCAGTTGCTTTTTCGAATTTAAACGTCTTATCATTTAACAACTACTTTCAAGTTGAAACTGATCATTGATATATTGCATCAAAGTTACTATTGTCCTTAATAACTTTTAAACATTTAGTTGAAGGGACAAAATGAATATCCTTTCCACCGCCTAATACCATACGTACATAGATATTATTGAATATTTAACACATTTATTTCCAGGCAATGTTAACATCAGCATTTTAAATCCTAGTTTTCTAAACCGAAAGTAGGAAAGATATTTCCATAATGAAACAAACATTTAACAGTTATTTTAAAGGTACACGAAATGTTTGTAAAACAAATACTAAGGTTATCATTATAATTTTGGATAATGATGAATACACATGGAATATCCTGGAGTTATTATTGATAGCTTGCTACGGTATTCGCATAGCTTCGATTTTTGTTTTCTATTCTTTAACATTTCATGGATTAATGTCAACCATTATAGTCACACAAACAAGCTTTCCCCCTAACATCTAAAGACCACGAGTATTGTATAGTTTATTGTGACTCTTTATGTTAAGGCTGTTAATGTTAACTATTATAACTGTGCCCCACAAATTTACGTTTTCAGATCCTGTGGTGCGATTGATAAAAACTTACCCATCGCCAACCAACACACATTTGATTGTCTGCATTGCAGCTGTCAGATATACAGATTTTCATCTCCCATTATTGTGCAATGAAAGATCCGAGAGCTGAGAATTGTTTTGATCGATACGACTGTTTATAAGGGCTGTCGCATTTATATAGTTAACCTTGATAAGAATCTATTTTTAGAAGTAGCATGTGTCTTACCACATATCTCCGTAACGATTACGTATAATTGACTAACACTAAAAAAAGTGTTAGAATATATGACTTCAGTAATCATATTAGTTATTAAAGATGAATGAATTGCATGTTCAAACGTCCCGGTTTTGACATATTATTTTTGTTGTTGATGGAAGCGGGCAAATAATAACATCACTTTGGCAGCAGAAAATTGGACCTAGCTTTGGACGTTTAACACGACGTTTACAGGATACTAACAATGCACAACTAAGTACGAAATATCTCCATATTTAACATTTGTATATTCAAACGCATTCCATATATCTGACCTTTTTTCCTCCGCTTGTGACCATCGCGTAAATTTGAGTAGTTTGTATCATCAGGATGTGGCATAATGGATTTGACAGACAAATACACATGAACCATTTTTATTTAAAGAATAAACTGCATGTACATAATAATAAATATTAGCTCGATGGAACCATTTTACCAACTATACAATTGCTGGAATAATTGGTGGTGGTGGGGTACTCTATGCATACAATGTGATTAAAGAGGAATCTTCCTTTGACACTCGTACTATAGGAATACTAACTGTGGTCCCAAGAGGTCACGTTCGACTAACCGATCCTTCCATTATTAGCCAGAAAAATGTGTGTCACAAGGGACCCTCGGTCAAATGTGACCTTAATTGCTTTCATGTGAACATCAAAGAGACCAGTGCTGTGGCAGTTACTGTTATTTTGTGATCTTGCCACAGATAAGGTGAGTTTGGATTTCACCCGATGGATATCGTAAGAAAAACAGGAAATGTTATGCTGTCATGTATTTTTGGTGGGTATGCTCGGAAAAGTTACTTCGTAATCAAGGTAACCCTTGATGATATTGATTATATTATATATATATATATATATTATATATTGATGATATTGATGATATTGATTATATTATATATATATATTATATATATTGATGATATTGATGATATTGATTATATTGATGATATTGATGTTATATATATATATATATATATATATATATATATATATATATATATATATATATATATATATATATATATATATATTATATATATATATATTGATGATATTGATGATATTAATTATATTGATGATATTGGTGATATTGATTATATTGATGATATTGATGGTATTGATTATGTACCCATACACAGTATGTAGCAGAGATAACTGGATGATGCAGTGTTTTTTCTGTAAAGTATTTATCGACTATTTTACATCATACTGAACATTTATAGCAAATGCAAATTGGTTTAATTTTCATGATTATATTCATAATCATCTGAGGAACCATTCAAAATTTTCATAGGTAATTGGAGCCTAATTCGTAATAATAAAGGTAAAAGCTACATGCGACAACAACTTAACTTTATCCGTCCATACTTACTTGATTAACCAATGAACTTTACTGAAAACGTCTGTCAGTTAAGTGATATGCTCTTTTGGGTCAAACTCCGACGTATTGTGAATTTAAAAAGAGTGGAATAAAATAATGGCTTCTAGGTAAAATTTTATAATATAGAGAACTCACAGAAAACAGGGTGAAAAAAATACAGAACGCAGAATCTGAGATGACATGAGTTATAAAAAGACCTCTGTGCCATGAAGACGTGAATGTCATACCGGCTCGATATTTACAATTAGAAGATAAATGATGGAATATGATTGGTTATGTGCATATGGAATGAGCCTCACAATATGATTGGTTGTGTGCATGTGGAATGAGCCTCACAATATGATTGGTTGTCTGCATGTGGAATGAGCATCACATGTGATATTTGACTTACAAATGCCGCGACTAGTGGGCAGAACCAAAGTCTTATGCCCAATGTGATCCCATAGGAATTTGTAATCTTAACAATTTTGCCTTATTTGAGAGAGAGAGAGAGAGAGAGAGAGAGAGACAGAGACAGAGACAGAGAGACAGAGAGACACAGGTATTCCGCTTCCTCGCTGGAATCGTTTCTCGTTCCATCTACATTAAGACATAACGTTGTCCTCTCAGTCTTCGTGGGAAGTGGCACCTCAGCATCACTAATGAGATTTGTGATGGATTCTGAAGTTTGACGTAGGCACAGTATCCAACAGAGACAAAACTAGATACTGCTCTTTTCTGCATTCTAAGGACATTAGAACATGCATTATCTGTCCGCACTGCACATACTTTGTGCGTGATGCAGAACAATTGGTACGAAGCGTGTACGTTTTTATTATTTACTATAATTACTGAATATTACCAATTGTTGTTTGGCATGTTCTGATAACATGAAAACCCATATTTTAGTTTCACGTAACCTTAAGTAAAGGCAAACGTTGACTTTAGCGATTTGCATAATGTTTCAGACATCAGCAAAGAAACGCTCCACTTTATAATAATTTTGGAAAAAACAACCTTAATATCTTATTTCAGTAATTGTTTTGCAATTATAAATCAGCATCTACCCTGAAATCTGCAATAACCTCAATATATTTTCATCCAATGATCCAAAGTGATTAGCCAAGGCAATTTCATATGGAAACAATTTGAAGTGAGCTCCCTGTATATGATCAGGGATTTTCATCTAAAGTTCATTTAGAGAAAACCTATGCTTATATGACCATCTGCCAAGGAAAAATAACAATACAAATATATTCACCGTGTCGGACATATTGGATGTTTCCGTAGCACAATTTATATTAAGAACCAAAGCGGAATTAGCTTTAAGATTATTTTGTAAGCACCGCAGTTGGCATTTAGGGCCAACTAGACCTTGAGATGGTGCTTGTGTAAAGTTTCATAAAAATTATATAAATAGTTTTTAGTTGTAGTGATAACAATCTTGTGCAAAGGGATAGAAGGATGACAGACAATGGACAACATGGTATACATTATACATGACATACAATATACAAAAGACAGATAATAGACAACATGACAGACAACGGACAACACGATATCCCATAAGCTATTTTGGTCTTCGGACAATCCAGCTAACGTGCATTATTTGCACTTAATAATATGGGTGGGGAAGACTTGTCTTTGGAACATCAGCTCGAGTACAAACATTTTCTAAACCAGTGTGCAAAAACCATCACTGACTCTTATTTTCAAGTACAAAACAATTTTTTTAATGATCGAAAGATGACCAGATCCAAAACCAAAGGATACTTCGCCTCATTCTACTCAAGTTGCTCTGTTCAACTGAAATATATGGAAAGCTACTTGACAAAAATGGCGGCATTATCTGGACAAACAAACAAAAAAACAAATACATGTATTGCACATACGACAATATCTTCATTTGCAGTCATTAAATCAAAATATATATCTACATATAAAGGTAGATTTTTATCCTCTTTTCGTCAATTGTAGGAAAGCTCTTGATCAAGTACAAAATGTTTAATTTTTTTATTAATGGCCGTTATTAATATGTATGGATATGAAAAGTAATTATTAACATTTAATATATGTTAATATATATATATATATATATATATATATATATATATATATATATATATATATATATATATATATATATATATATATATATATATATATATATATATATATATATATATATATCTGTGTGTGTGTCTCTCTCATTTCAGACCTGACTTCCATTGTAAATTAGATTACATGCAATGTTGTATGTTGAGCCCTATCATGCTTCCCTTTCTATTCATGATTTGATTGCACAGTTTAAGATCGGACGCAATAGACTTTTATTTATCCATTATGCCACATCTTGCAATAGTTTAAGCTAATGACGTTGCTAACTGTGTTGATACAACATAATTCTGACAACAACTGATCGTAAGTTATGTTGTCCAATCTCGATAAAACCAAAATCAACAAATCTTTGATGCATCAAATAAAGGCGCATTGAAAGTGTGTCTTACTAAAAGGATATTGACCTTGATGTTTCCTCACAAAATATGGCTGGGTCAAATGCAGAGTAGATAATAAAATTTATTTATAAAATTTTGGATTCCGTGATAAAATCATTTCTTTGTTATGATCAGAAATTTGGGGACTTGAATTTAGTTGAGTATTAACGTGTTCCTAATACTAACAATGAGCCATGAGCGAACCTGCATCGATACCTTCCATGTCTGCGGCCAGACCAAGAGATCATATTCAAAAGCAAAGTCCAGCAGTATCACCCGAAAGTATTACCATATTCGAGAGATGGAAAACCGCTCCTATAGAAAATTTACAACTAAGGCCTACAGGTAGGTACACGGTAAAAATTAAAGATTTCAAGTCGGACGTACCTTTGGAAAAAGCAGAAGGGTTCATCGCCGATTTGTGGGATTCTTTGTTTACCTCACTGAAACTATGATGCCAATGCAAAGAAGACGATTGCTTGACACTTTCTATTTATCACGACGATTTGAAGTCCACAGTTTGGGTTGAGTTTAGCAGACCATCAGAATAAACACATTCCAAAGTCATCGACAAGATTCAACGCGTGCAACAATCCAACGACAAGTTTCACATCACTGACGGAAAACCCACACTGTTCATGACCCACGTTTCTCTTCCTTAAGGGACAGGACGCAAAAAGGTGTTTTTGGTGAACGACGTTCGCAGCACCAAAATAAGCCTTGTTCGAATTAACAATCCTCAAGACCAGACGAGTTTAGCCCGTGCCATCGTCGTGGGATGAACGTTTGCCGACAAGAACGACACGGCAGAATGGAAAAGAGCCTGGAAAGCTATTCAACGATCGGACCGAGCCAAACAAAGAAGTGAAGCATAACTCTTGTTACAGCAAGCGGGGATATCCAAAGACACCCCTTGCGGCATTCCAGAAATGCAAAAAATTGCAAGACGTCTTGGCTCCACGTTACACCTTAAAAGTGCACCCTCAAGAAGTGTGTGGACTTCTTTTATTTCGAGGCAACGATTTCAAACACGGCAAATACATTCACGTCTATCATCATGATGAGCATTTTGATATCATTACCAGCATCACTGGATTCCTGGGATACAGTTACTACTGTGAAAAATGTGACTATGGTTATAACAATCGAGAACAACACAAGCATTGTGGATCGAAATGTGAGGGATGTTTGGCCTCTCAGCCCTGTCTGGACAAAGGACAAGAAAGAGTGCATTGCCCTGTTTGTCAGCGCACTTTCGTCAGTACTACCAGTTACCAACAACATTTGAAGATGTAAGGTTCACAGCAGAAAAGTGCATGCAACTCCTGAGATTGTGCTCTACTTGTGGACAATGCATACGTACCAATACTGCCAATTTTCACGTTTGTCGAGGTAAGAAATCGTGGACTTGGAACACGAATGTTACATTCAAAATAGCAACCCCAACAAGATTACCAGAAGAAAGGGAATTTTATCTTTTTCTATTGTCAATGCATGTAAGAGACTGGCATTCACATTCCCAATTTCTGTGTGGCTCACCGAGCGTGCGACTAGTGCATAATACAAGAGCCTATCGTTAGTCATTGCCCTCACTGCAGGAAGATGCCTGGAAGACGCTAAAAAATCTTTCGAGGGTCTAACACCTTGGTAGATTTTGCCCAATGAATCTTAAACCCCATCAACGAGACTTTGAGTCATGAAAACATCCAACGTTACAGATATTGTCATCGCCATGCCACGGTAATAGCTCACAATTTCTCAGGATACGATGAGCAATTTCTGCTCATATACTATACGGAACAAAGTACCGAACGTCCTAAAGTGACTTTGAATGGAGCCAAAATTATTTCTATGCAAGTGGGACAAGTGCCATAAAACGTTTGGAATGCCAGAAATGGCCAAAGGTTTTTTTCCGCACTTTTTCAATACCGAAGCCAATCAACGTGGCGTTCTACACCATTTGCCTGAGGCTCACTACTACGACCCCAACAACATGCGTACCAAACAACGAGAAGCTCTCTACGCTTGGTACCAGAATCACGGCTCGGACCTCTTTGACTCTGAGAAAGAAATGTTAAAATTTTGTCGTTTTGACGTGGACATTTTACGACGTTGTTGTGGAAAATTTCGAGAATTCTTAATGGAGCACGAAGAAATCGATCCTTTGAAATAAGTTTGTATCATCGCTAAATGGTGTTCCTTAGTGTACCGCCATCGATTCATGCCCAAAAATACCCTGGCTGTCATAAGCCTTCAAACGACTAACTTTGTCAAACGTCAATAATCGGTAAAAGCCCTACGCTGGCTACATTACTTGTGTGACAAGGAAAACATATGTGTCCAAGACGCTCGCAACGGAGGAGGCGAAAATACCATCGGAACGTATTCGTTGGATGGTTCCGACTTAGAAAACTCTCATATCATGTACGAGTTTAACTGATGCTTTTTTCACGGATGTCTCATGTGTTATCCTTAACGTGACACCAAAAATCATTTTTTTTTTTTTTTTTTTTTTTTTTTTTACAACGGACCAGTTTAAACGCTTCGCGGAAAGTTACAAGTTGGTGGACCCATTGAACCTGCGCGATAGTTTGTACAGAGGACGAACAAATGCCACCTGTTTGCTGTACCAAGCTGACGAGGAGAACCGAGAAGAAATCAAATACTTGTACGTGTGTTCCCTGTATCCTTACGTGTGCAAATATCGTCATTTTCCCGCAGGGCACCCACAGTTGATGACGGAACACATTGACCTGGACAACAACCGACAGTACGAAGGATTGATCAAGTGCAAAGTCTTGCCTCCCACGGACTTGTACCATCCCGTTTGACCTCACCATTGCCAAAGGAAACTGAGGTTTCCTTTGTGTCGTACTTGTGCCGAAAAGTGCAACCAGGACCGACCTTGTCAGCACACCCAGAAAGAACGTACCTTGAGAGGAACGCGGGTTAGCGTGGAATTGTTTTAAGCTCTGGATCTGGGATACCAATTGTTAGAAGTGTACGAAATTTACCACTTTCCCAAGACACAACAATACAACAAGGGTGACGAGACACCGAAAGATATATTCACAGACTACGTGGATACCTTTTTAAACGGAAACAAGAAGCGAGCGGCTCTCCTTCCTGGTGCCACACTCCCGAAGACCAAAAGAAATTCAAAGAGAAATACTGGGAGCAGGAAGGCATCACTTTAGACCATGTGGAGAAAAACGAAGGAAGGCGATCGTTTGCCAAAGTGATGTTAAATTGCTTGTTGGTTAAAATGGTACAACGACCGTCTTTACCCAAGACAGCATAATTGTTCGAACCTTCCCGCTACTTCCAGATGATTCACGACAAAACCAAATACATGAAACACGTGGACGTCATTCGTGAGGACTTGATCTTAGTCAATTACGAAGATGAACTAGACTTTGTAGAAGCCGACAAATTTGGACATGTCATCATTGCGGCTTACGTGACAACCCACGCTCGCTTAAAATTGTAGAAAGTTTTAGAACTCTTAGGAGATTAAGTCCTGTAGCAGCAGAGAGGGTGAACAGACCACCCTTTTCGAGCAAAAATAAGGCTTCCAGATAACGTTTTCGAGCAAAATAAGGCTTACAGACCACGTTTTCGAACAAAATATAAGGCTTCCAACGAAATCTCATTTAACCAAAAAAAAGTCTCCATTTTTGCAAAAACGGAGATTTTACGATTTTTTAATCAATTTTACTCGCAACGATGTGGTCATCATCCTCTCTGCTGCTGCAAGTTAACAAAAAATAAGAAATGATTTTAACCGAATATTTGATCCAGTCCGATACGATATCGTGTCCGAGGATCATGCAGATTTATCGTTGCGAATCCGTACGGGGTTGACTGAGTATGACTAAAGAAATTTCTAAATTGATTGAAGTCCATATCAGAACACCATGTCTGCCATATATTTCTAAGAGTATGAGTATCAACTCCATTGAATACATCAAGAATATTGCAGTTATCTCTGATAACTTTTGGAACCTGAGTGTAGCGTTGAGTGACATATATCACGTCAGTGTTTTTATGCCTGCCTCTGGAAAAGATCCTAGCAGGATTTTTTTGTTTATCTAACATTACATCGTCGTATACGACTAAATTGTTAATATCTCCATCAATATCATCAATGCTCGGTGCTTCATCGATATCGGTTATAAACTCAATAATACCCTCGCCGGATTTTTCTACCGCGCTGTCGTTAAAATCTTTTAGCACTTCATAACATCGTTGATCATCTACGCTAGGGGCAATTAAATACAACTTATCCCACTTCATCCATCTCATTATTAAATTGAGTAACAATTGCGTTTTACCGGATCCAGATGGCCCGATTATAATCATCCGGATAGAGTTTGGTAGCGCTGCATGATGCTTAACTGGTTCTCTTGTTTTAGTCGCTGAAAAATCAATTATATCCATATCTCTATACATAAATTATGGATCTATATTGTGTGAAGTGTAAAACGCGTACTGGCACAGATGACGTGACAACGATTACAACTAAAAATAACCGATCAGCGCTTTCTGGTAAATGCGTGCAATGTGGTACAAAGAAATTTAGATTTGTGTCTATGAGATCTGATTTTAAAAAAAAACGAGGAGGTGATATCGCAGCCAAATTGGCAAAGCTCCCTGGAACCCCATGGGCAAAGTACCCCGGAGAAAAGCACCTTCCAGGATATAGCTACTGTGGACCGGGAACCAGACTTGATATCAGACTCAATAATCAAAATCAACCCAACCCCGGTGAAGAACCAATAAACGCCATTGATAAGGCCTGTCACCTTCATGATGTTGCTTATAAAAGCAGCAATCTGCAACACAGGCATCTCGCAGATGTGAAATTAATTCATGCGTTAAATGCTATTCCTGATAAATCCTTCAAAGAAAAATTGGCTTCATTTTTGATAAAATCGGCTATGAAAAGCAAATTGATGTTAGGTGCCGGTAATTAATAATATCGAATCAATTTATTATTCCCCAAGAGGATACTGGAGGGGTAAATCAGCAGTCCATAAACTCGCTAGCGCTGCAAAAGTGAAAAAAAACACTGCGGCTAATTGGTTATCCAAACAGGCACTATGGCAAATTTATCTACCACCGCCTAAACAAATTCAATTCTCGCATTTTGATGTGACCGCTCCTAATGAAGTTCATCAGGCTGATATATTATTTCTGCCACATGATCGTGGTTACAAATACGCATTAACCGTAGTTGATATTGCAAGTCGATACAAAGAAGCAGAACCGTTAAAAACAAAATCAGCCACTGAAGTCGCTTCTGCATTTGAAAGGATTTATCGACGAGGTCCTCTGCACTGGCCAAATCTATTGCAGGTTGATCCTGGCAAGGAATTTCAGGGTGCAGTGTTATCTACAATGAAACATCATAATGTCACCATACGACGAGGGCATACTGCGCTACATCGCGATCAGGCCATTGTAGAACGATTTAATCGGACGATTGCTGAACGGTTATTTGGATATCAATACGCAAAAGAATTCATTCAAGAAAAGCGATCCCGTGAATGGGTCAAAAGGTTACCAGCTGTGATTACCGCACTGAATAATGAGATTACTAGAACAATCAACATGAAACCTAGCAACGCTATTAAAAAGAAGTCTATACCCGTACAACCACAAAAAGATTTCAAAGAACCAATTCTTGGTAGTAATGTCACTGTTAGGTACTTATACGAACCAGGAGAGCTTGAGGGTGGTAAAAAAAGGGCTACTGATCCTATTTGGAGTGTTACTGCACAGAAGATATCTAGTATAACACGATCTACGGGTAGACCTCCAGTCTATAAACTGGATTCAACTGCCCCTCAACGAGGATTTACTCGACAACAACTACAGGTAATTCCCGAGGATACTCAATTGCCACCGCATGGTCTTAACTAGCGCCGTTGCGTCTATTGCACTCAAGACAAGTCAACATCACATTGTTTCTGACATGACCGAGACTGTTATTTTTTCTGTCTACGGTAAATTGGCGAGGATCTTTATCCGAATACTGCCAACGCATTATACAATTGCAACTCGCGCAGTGATTATTCTGTTGTTGTTTCAGCGTAATTATTAATTTAGCATCAATATCAAATTCTCGTTGTTTTTTTTTTGTCCTGTTGTTTGTAACCGGAGAGTTTTTTTATTAATGATGCTAACATCAATATCACTTATTGTTGTGTCATTATCATCGAAAACAACTCTTCGAAGTTGATTTATTTTTCGTACTCTGGATACTGCGAGATAGACTAAATTCGACCATTCGATGCGATTATCTACGATCCAAGCAATTGTATCCGATATAGTCAATCCCTGTGAAGAGTGTATTGTTGCTGCGTATCCTAGCGTCCACGGGGATTTATTAGCACGCAATGCATCTTCAACGACATTGATATCAACCAGCACAATATCATTTAATACGAGAATTTGTTTTTCACTCTGTCCTGGAATATCAACTTCAATGTTCTGTTTTCGTGTATCCGATGGCCTATAACAAAGGGGTACTGGAAGCGTTGCAAATTTTTCTTTATGCAATTCAAATAACTTCATCTGAAGTGTGTCCCTGACTATTTTTCTACTTGCAATTATCAAATCATTTGGTCTCCATGTTTCCCAGAAATCATTCATTGGAGTTTCTGAAATCACTTCACGCGCTATTTCGCATTGGATTCTATCCGGTTGTAATCTAATTAGCGCTTTGAATTCTCGTAATCGTTCATCAATTGATCTATAATCAGTGGTAATTTCTTCATAATAGTCTACAAAACCCCTTAGCCATTCATGTGGAGATGCACCGACAAATGGTGGTGGTTGGCCGTGATCACCGCACATGACGACTTTTGTGTTTTTGTTTAACAACCACTCGAGAAATGTTTGTAATACATCTAATGACACTGTGCATATTTCATCCCAAATTATGATTTCAGGAATGAATTTATCACCCATACGCTCAGGAGTCCATTTGTCACCCTTCCATCGAAAGAAACTATGGTAAGTACAGGCATTTACCCCTCGCTGTATCATCTCTCTGGCGAGTCTGTGAGTCGGTGTTAACACAATCATGGTTGACCGACGAAATAATTCAATTGCACGAGTTGTCTTTCCTGACCCACCACAACCGTTTAAATAAACTGTCTTGTATCTACATACTGGATTAGATACCGGTGGTGCATTAGAAAATTCTGATTGAATTTCAATACGGTTACAACAAAGATATTTATCATCCATGGCAACGTCTGCCGATTCATAATACTCATGTAGCATCCCCTTTTTCAATCGCCAACGCCCCCAATTTTCTTCGGGATCTGTGAATGCCGCTACAGCTGATTTGTACTTATTGTGTATATACATCGAATCAGTGGCCACTCTAACCGCGGTATTAGCAAATCTATTTATCATCGAAAATAGATTAATAGAAGCATAGGCTAGCATTGAACTTCTCAAATGTGTATACTGGGAATTATATCCATCACAGTAGGTAACAACCGTACCCATTTTCTCACTATTGGATAGAAAAGCATCCTTACGGGATACAAGTTTTCCCTGTTTCATTAAATCCGTTACAATAAAATCGTATTCAGCGATATCTATGATCAACCGCGAAGAATATTTTGCATTGTCGTATCGTCCACCCTGGGTAAATTTACCGATTATTCTTCGTCCAAAATCTTTTGCTTGTCCTTTTTTAATTTCAAATAACTTCTTAGACCGATTCATGATTTGTTCTTCATTGAAATCAGGGAATTGTTTTCGCTGTTCGCTGATTATTCTATCTAGATCGGGTTGTGGTAGCCAAACTTCTTTCTGAGCTCGATAGCATATAATAGCCTCGGAAACAATCAACGATATTAGCATACCACAATCAATCATATATCTCAATAGCACTATTGGCATCCAGGCCTTTTCAGATAGGTGTCTACCGAGCCAAACAAAACTACACGGATGTAATCCTGACGCTAATTCAAATGATATCACACGAGCGAATCCGGTTAAATCAAAATCAGGCAATGGTCCATTAATCGCAACACGAGTCATTTCATGCGTGGGGTGTCCAAATCGTTTGAAGCACTCAGCACATTCCCCATACCCGAGAAAACTTCCGGGATAACACGCGGATATATCAATTGAAATCATACCATCACATGAGTATTTCGTATTCCACAGTCCTCCATGACCAAATTTGACGCAACTCAATTTAACATCCTCGAGAAAATCACTTCGTATTGGACGCCACGAGTTTTTTTCTCTTGCGAAGTGAGCTACCACTGATGGAATAGTAAAACTATCCGTGAGTAGTTTTTCATGGAAACTCTCCGGTGAAAAATCACTAGCGATTTTTCTCATTCTGTTATCTAATTCTTCAACGCGATATAATTCACCATTTGGTCTTACAAATTGATCGAATCCTATTTCGGGATCTTCATCACTTCTAAGTAACCACACTGACACAGGATCATCTTTACACAACGCATGAATAGCATCGAATAATTTCTCTTCATAGAAAACATCCCCGGAAAATTCCGGGGGGGATATATTTCACGGTTCGTTCTGGTGGAAATACTGTTACCGCAGGTGTCCACGCGTGTTTGTTATGATCAATAATCTGTATTGGAGCTCCTCGCGATTGATATTTTGGTTCGTATAAAACCTCTCCGGTTATTGTTGTTACTGATATTGGGAATTTTAATGATGCTTCTAATTTAGCTATATCAGAAATCTTTGCACCATGCTGTTTCACTGTCAGTTCCCATTCGGTTATTTTCCTACGTCGCAGATCAGTTAGTTTATTTCCTCGGGATGCATTTGTGAAGTGTTCCATTACCCGTGTTGCCACGCAATTCAGTGAACTAGAATATTTCATAGGAGCTAGTTTTGCGATATCGGGTTTATCATTTAACGGATATATCCCATAAACCATTGCTGTTACGGGATAAGATCTTTCGTAGTATGGTTTGTCAATGCCGGTTAGAATTCCTGGTTTGGAATCTCTACTCACAATGACAGCTTTTTTATTCTTGAGAATTGGTTCAAATTTATCCCTAATAATCCATTTGCCATCGACTTCAATAATGAATTTTATTCGGAAAAAATACCTTTTTTCCCCAACACGTGAAATTATCACTGCTGCTTTTTCATCAGTCATGGTAGCATCAACAACACCATCAATTCGAAATGTTGACCAACAATAAGATGCTCCATCACGCTTGAATTCATTAAAACAGTCTCTGATTTTACTAATCATGGCTTTATCAAGAATTGTATTCTTTGGTGTATTAGAAACTATATCGAGATTGAATTGAGCATCTTTCCAGGGTAATCTCTAGGACGTTTTTTTGGGTTTATCGAGATTAAATTTAGGATTAATTTTTAATAATCTCTTAAACTCTTTCATGTTTCCGTCTATTAAACGTTTTTTTTGGTTTATCGAGATTAAATTTAGGATTAATTTTGTTAAGTTTTTTTGGTTTATCGAGATTAAATTTAGGATTAATTTTTAATAATCTCTTAAACTCTTTCATGTTTCCGTCTCTTGGACGTTTTTTGGGTTTATCGAGATTAAATTTAGGATTAATTTTTAATAATCTCTTAAACTCTTTCATGTTTCCGTCTCTTGGACGTTTGAGATTAATTTTAGGATTAATTTTGTTACGTTTTTTGGGTTTATCGAGATTAAATTTAGGATTAATTTTTAATAATCTCTTAAACTCTTTCATGTTTCCGTCTCTTGGACGTTTGAGATTAATTTTTAATAATCTCTTGTTACGTTTTTTGGGTTTATCGAGATTAAATTTAGGATTAATCTTCAATAATCTCTTAAACTCTTTCATGTTTCCGTCTATTGGACGTTTTTTTGGTTTATCGAGATTAAATTTAGGATTAATTTTCAATAATCTTTTAAACTCCTTATCAGCATTGAATTCAGCATTTTTCGAAGGCGTTCTCCTTAATTCCCTCATGCTATAATTAAAACAAGCATTTAAATGAAGAATTTATATATAATGAATCACTGCAAGTGGCTTATGATTGGATCAGTAACCCCGTGTAACAAATCATGCAGAAATGAGTTTTGTGGGTATCATATGCAAAGCTTTTGACGTGGAAGCCTTGGCCCGTTACCCTGCATACGATGTGGGGTTGGGGTTAGGGGAAAATCTCAGTTGTGTTTGAATTGCGGTGGAAAGCGATACAGGGAGTTGAAGCGTTATTATGATAAAAGAATAAAAAATGGACAATCAATCAGAAATTATGACCCTGAAAAAGTCCCTGACACTGACAACGTCCCTGACAAAATCATAAGAACTCCTCAAGACTACATCGAAAGATTTATCATTAAACCAAACAATGAATTAGACAAACAATAGTATTATGTATACGAATGAACCAAGAATTCAGACACCATCCCTTGATTACAAATTATGAAGCATCCAGTGATGGTGTTGTAAGACACTGTAGACTGAAGAAATCAGTTGGTGCTGTGAATAATCAAGGGTACTTGATGTTTACTGTTGGGAAGAAAACTTATCTCAATCATCGTTTCGCATTTGAATGTTTTTATGGATTGATCGAGGATGATTCTGTCATTGATCACAAGGATTCTAATCCGAAAAACAATTCTTTATCAAATCTGCAGGCTGTTACTCAAAGTGAGAATACCAAACGAGGAAAGACTGGAAAATGCAAAACGGTTGGGAAGAGACCTGTGAAATCTTTGAATACGATAACTAACGAAGAAAAAATATTTCAATCAATAACCAGCGCCGGTAGGCATTTCGATATTTGTTCACCCTCAGTACGATTTGTTGCAGAGTGGATTTATCGATCTGCGATTTCAAAGGGGACTGGACAGAAAATTCGATTTAGTTATGTCTAATGCGTCATATTTTTCATTTAGAAATATATCATTATTATAGAATAATGAATTCTGAAAACATGAATAGCATTTTATCCGAGATTTCAAAATTGAAAAGTTGGGATATTGAACTATCAGATGGGTTAAATCCTGATCAAATCATGTCTGATTTTCAGGATATAGAATACGGAGTTAGCACTAACAAGTATATGCTACCAAAGAAGTATGCGCTCATCAAGAGAATTCAGAATTCTATTCGGGACTCTCTCGCATTTTCCAGTGACGTAAGTGTGTTCGCTCCGTTGTATACCATCGTAGAACGAATACGAAAAGAATTGGGGTACGAATACGAATTGAAAAAGGAGGTTAATTCTAAAATTAGAAACCTACGGGCGTTAATTCAAGAAAATGAACAATTTTGATTGACCATTTATCATTATTTGATTGTGACCGTCCCTCATAGAGATTTTCATTTTTTTTAGCATTTTTTGATTGACAATGTCAAAATCAGTGAAAATATTTCACAACAATAAAAAATATTTCACAGCAATAAAAATTGATACACGGTTAATGGCTGGTTGGTCCGGTATCAAATACACTAAAAAATTCAAAATGGAGAAACGGCACATTACATTTTATTTTATATATGAAAAGTGCCGTTTCTCCACCGATGGTAGAAGCTGTTATAGGATGAAATAACACTTCCACGAAGGTGTTAGGTCGGATTGAAAAATTGTTTTGCAATTGAAAAATTGTTTCTGATTTTAAATAATGGTCAATGAAGCATTAACAACCCGATTGGCTTGTGAACGACTGGATGCAATCAGGAGATTTGTACCAATTCGTGACTCTGTACGGAATAAACTACAACAACGACAGAGTCTTCAGACTGATTTTGCTGCGGGATCTGAAGAAGTGTTTAAACCAGTAACCACAGCAACGAAGGAGATAGAGCGTGCTATACGGGGAGATGTTCCCGAGACGGGGAAATCTGTTATTGGTGAACTTGAAAAAATAGCAGCGAAAACTGAACAAACAGAACAGGCTGTACAAAAAATGGAATCAAAAAGAACAGTAGATGATTTACGCGTGAGAATTTAACGAGGAAGGGTTAGCAGCAATTGATAAGACTGATTCAACAGAAATTCCTGCGCTTGTTGTTACGACTTATGAAAACAGAAAAAAAATGTTGAAACCAGAACATCATAAATATGTTAGAAATATAACTCACTGGGCTGATATATTCTATAAAATCAAAACTAAAACAAGTCAAATTGATACCGATAATGCATCATACATTGTATATATCAATGCGGTGGGTAACGTGTATAAAAAATATGAAGAACAAAAACAACAACAAAAACCGCAAAAATTGCAAAGGCGGCGACAGCAACCTGCAAAGAAAATATCTTTTTCACCTAAAAAACAACAACTACCACCTGATGATGATATTCTTGATTATTTACAAAAAGCCGATTTAGACGAAATGGAAAAAATGGATGTAGCAATGGGTTATTGCGGAAGTGGATTAAGAGATTCCAGTGTTTCATGTCCTGGTAGTGTTTTCAGTGATATATCACGATTAAAGATTCTTGTAGGAGGGTTCCGAGCTGGAAATAACTCTCCATAAATAATTAATGAAGCAGCTGATATCTGTAGACGATTATTTCAGGGTGGTATCATGGATATCAGCACATATCGAGATTTCATTGGCGAGTTAGTGGAAAGTAGGTATCATAGTGACTGAATTGAAAAGTCAATTGATTAGATAAATAACAATTGAAAAATTGTTTCTGATTTCAAATAATGATCATACACTACAATCATGATAAACCAACCCCCGTCTACGTAGTTAATTCACGGTTTCCGGTTTATAGAGCATACTACGGAGATGGTTTAGGTAATACCATTTTAGGGTTATTTGCGAGAATGGCTCCAAAAGTGATGCCGTTGGCTAAACAATTAGGAATGAAAGCAATTGATGTTATTCGTGATAAGGGTATTGGTGCTGTTGGAGATCTTGCTGGAAAAGCGTTTTCAACTGCGAAGAATAAATTAACATCATTAGTGAAATCACGGATGAAATCCAAAGGATTCTCAAAACCGTTACCGTCTACAGCGGAAATGCCTGCAAGTGTTAGTAGAATTATAAATAACGCAGTAGATGAAAAATTAGCGTTGATGGTTTTAACCCCCGACCAAAGCAATATTGCAAATATGATAGCAGGAAGTGGCTTTAAAAAACTACGACGATGAAAATGGAAAATCGCGATTTAGACTCTGATAAATAGAATAAAATGTTCAAAAAGTCACATAATCCAGCGTTTGATATAGACGCCCCAGTTGGCAAGGATGATTCTGTACGCGATTATCAATATTACGCCTATCATGCAATTGACTCAAATAGTCGAGCAAGAATTGAACTTCAAGTCCATGATACCAGTAAATACTTTTTGCCCTGTGAAGCTTTTATTGAAGTAGAATGAGAAATTGTAACAGCTGCTGATACTCCTGCTGTACCAGCACCGTATCCAGCTGGTACTCAAGTCGGTTTTGTCAATAATGGTATCATGGCGTTATTTGAGAGTGCAAAATATCTCATTGATGGAAAAGAAATTGAGGCGATAGATCGCGATGTTGATGTGGCTACAACAATAATCGGGTTAGCGAGATATTCCGATGATTATACAAGATCAGCAGGACCTTCTATGATGTTTGCAAAAGATGCTACAAATACCGCTGGAGGAAAACAATTTGTTGTAAGACGACCAAAGAATAATGCTGGCACCGCTAATATTGATGCCGAAGATATGATTATAAACAACGATGTTAATTTCAATCTAGGAGCTGCAACACGTATTTCAATGTTGCAAGGAGCGCGTAAATCATTTTCATGCGTGATTCCACTGCATCATATATTTGGATTCTGTAGAAACGTCCGAAAAGTTATTTATGGAGCGAAGCATACAGTATCGCTTGTACGAAAGAGTGATGATAGTGACGCAATCTGGAGGATTCCAGCAGACAATGCAAATCCAAATGCTGATGCCGGTAAAGTCAATTTAACAAAAATATCATTGTGGATGCCAGTGTTGACTCCAGCAATCACCGCAGAAGAACGATTACTATCATTTATGGACCAAGGAGGAAAGTCGTTGTTGAGTTGGCTAACCGTGAGTACAGATGTGAAGCAATCAAATCTGAACGGGTTATTCACGTGGAATCTAGCATCAAAACAAGGCATTTGTGAGCCACGTCATGTATGTATTGCGTTACAGGATAACACACGAGTTGGCGATCAACGTTTCAGTCATATGATATTTGATCAATTAGGTGTGAAAGACGTCTCACTGAGAATAAACGGCCAACAGGAACCATCCGAGGATATACAACTTAATTACACAGAAAATCATATTGCACGAGTTTATCATCGTCTGTTGTCATTTATGGCACGCGATCAAAATGTGGATACTGGTTTGCAAATATCACAATATGATTTTAAAAATCTGTATCCGATCTATTACTTCTCACTGGAACATCTCGATTTGATGAGACAATCTGTTGTTGATATACATTTTAGAGCTAATGTGACTCGTGGTGCTATTGCTGATTATAGAGCGGTTGCTGTCATTCTCAGTGATAAATCAATGCTACTTGAAGGTGTTGGTGGAAGAATGAGAGTGGTAGATGCACCAGTGGAAAACATGTAATTGAAATTGTAAACGATTTAGAATCAATCAATTATGTATAATGTCATATAGTAATATTAGTGTTGCGTTAACTCCCGGTCAATTAAAAAAATTGCAATCGGAATCAGCTAAAAAATGTGGAACCACAATCACGTTGAAACCCAACCAAATGGCTGGTGGTGCAAATAAACTATCGCTGACAACTCGTCAGGTGAAACATTTCAATGATGCACTAGTAGCAAAAAAGGGTGTCCAGATTACTCTCTCTGCGGCTGCTATCAAAAATATGATTAAAACAGGCGGTATATTTCCGTTGTTGGCTGCGATTCCAGCATTGATTGCAGCAGCAGCCCCAGCGGTGGCTAAAGCGGCAGCATTAGGAGCCGTTGGTACTGCAGCAGGAATGGCACTAAAGAAGGCAACTGGGAAAGGATATAAAAAAAGGGAAAGGGTCTAAGACTACCAGGAACCCCGTATTCGTGGTACAGCGGAAAGGGTCTAAGACTAGGACCGGTTTATTAATTGGAGAGTCTTTGACTCAGGAACCTATGGTTCCCATGTCCAATTTTGATTTACTCGATGCTGCTAAAAAACTCGCGATTAAAAACTTCAGAGGTGTCTTTATGAAAGATCAATTACCACATCAACCAAACAGCGTTGAAACCGGAATCATTAATTTAGATAACAGCACCGGACCTGGAACTCACTGGGTTGCATACGCTATTGATCCACGTGGGATTGTCTATTTTGATTCATATGGATTAGCCCCACCAAAAGAGTTTATGCGTTATATAAAAACCCTTCCAATGAAGACTTGGTATTCTACGCTACCAACACAAACGATGATTGACCCACCAATATGTGGCAGCGAAGTATTAAATGTCCTTAACGCTATTTCTAACTCCTTGAGTAACCCAAGCGGAAAACCACCACATGTTGTCGTGAATGAATACACTAGTAATCGCTGGAGAAAATCGAAGATTTTTCAACGAAGTCGTCAAAAACGATTTTAGAGAGAGAAAGAGTTTTACAATAACATGATTGATATTTGGGGGAGATCTTTGAAACCCAAACCCGATGACACTGCAACCGGTGATGTAAAAAAACTAATCAAAGATGAAATAGCTGAGACGTTAAATTTAGCAAGTGTTGACCCGAACGAAATAGTTGTATTTCAGGACAAACAGGGTAAATTGAAAAGCAGTGATGTGTCATTGAATGACATTTTGATACGGCAGCGTGACGCCGCTGAAAACTCTATTGCGCTATATTCCAACAGTGGACAACTTAAACCAGGCGCACTTGTGTCTACAATCACCGACGCGATTGACGCCCACAAACGTGATCTGGAGGATTATATACGAGGTTATAGTACTTTTCGCAAAAATGTCGTACATAAATTCTTTGGAACCCCGCTTGTGGTTGGCATGACTCTCGCTGAAATTAAAAACTATCTATCGCTATTCCTTTTTAACAAGGACGCGGGAAGGATGATGATTGAAAATGAAATCAAGGCAAATTATCTCGAGATTTCTAAACTAATAGAAGATCAAAAACCCACTAACGACGTCATTGTTAAGTTTTTTGGAACCCCGCTTGTGGCAGGCATGACTCTCGCTGAAATCAGTGAGTTTATCGGCAAGCACACTCACAATGCCTACATCGCTAATAATTTCTTTGGTATCCCGGCTACATCTACAATAACTCTCAAAGATATTAATATGTTTATGGTGAGACAAACAACACTTAATACCATCGTGGATAGATTTTTGGGGAGAACACCTGTTTCTGAAACCACATCGTTGACAGGTCCAACCCTCGCTGAAGTTAAAAAAGCTATTGACGAACAAAAATCCGCCAGTGAAATGGTTAATAATTTCTTTAGAGGACCTGAAGGCTACGATACCACTACGACATATTTTGACCTCGCTAGTGATTATAAACTCCGAGTAGATATGGATTTTGGCTTCTTTTTGACTTCATTTTTTAAACGCCGCAATAAAACGTTGATGAAATATACTGAAATCGATAAAACCTATTCCGACGTCATTGACGATATTCTTAAACTAAAGGGGAATTTTGAGCAGGTACAAAAACCAGTCAATGACATTGTTGATAAGTTCTTTGGAATTCCACACAACGCGGGTATGTCTCTCGTTGAAATTATCGCGGCTATCAATAAGGTAAAAACTCCACATAGTGTAAGCGTCAATAACATCGTGTACACGGTTGATAGTGGGACTTTTGATTGGATCCGGGGAAATGATAATTATCTTCGTGTTGGCAACAGACATACTGGTGCACCAGGTTGCTACCGACTTACAATAATACATCACCGTAAATTTGATTTGGAATTCAGCAACACAGGTATCAGAGGTGTTAACACATTGATGTATATACTAGAGAAAATACCAAAACCACCACCCTATATACCAATCCCGCTTACGATTACTATAAGCAATTCCGACGAGTCTTTGATTAGGGAGCCACTACCCTGGATAATAGAATTTGTATCCGGTGTCCCCTCATCCGATCCTAAAACCACTTCGTTGGTGGGATAATTGAAAACACTAGTTGGTTTAAAATAACAACAATGATTCCATCATCGTCGTAATATCGATTCGACACCGTGAAAGAGTTTTCCGCGAATTTGAAATTACTTTCCGCGAACTTGAAAACACAATTGAAAACACTAGTATTTTTAAAATAAAAATGATTTCATCAACGCAATGTCGCTATGATCAGGTCAGAGAATTTCAGACTAGACTCAAAACCCTCACTGAGGAGTATCAAATAAAAATAAAAAAATACCGACGAAGAATCACCGCAATTGATATTACTATGTACTCGGTGTCAAGCGTTCTCGCTGGCGCCGGAATAATACTTGCATCGGTTACAATGATTGCCCCGGTCGTAGTTCCAATTTGCATTTCTGCGGTGGCTACAATCGGGGGTATATCAACCGGGATAGCAAAAAAGATATCATCATGCAGCCAGAGTAAACTGCAGAATTACTTAATTCAATTTCATATTGCATCAACCGCATATTCACAGTTATCCCTGATGATATCGTCGTCACTCGATAATACAATTATATCAGAGAGTGAATTCTCAGCGATGGTCAGTATTTTTGATTCCGCGATATCGAAATTAGAGCGACAACATGAATATAATAACAATGACAACACCGATGGAATTGGAAAACACGAACCCAAAAACCAAAATGATCTCAATAATCTCAACCATACCAGATTGTGAGTTCTCAGTGATGGTCAGTATTTATGATTCCGCGGTGTCAAAATTAGAAATACAACATGAGTATAATAACAATGACGACACCGATGGAATTACTTCAACAAATAGTGGAGAACACGAACCCAGTACAAACAAGCATGATATCAATAACATCAACGGAACCCGAGTTTAGTGTGAATTTCCCTAGCCCAGTCCCCGTGAAGGAGATAGCGCTAGCAAAACTACGAGTGTATCACAGTTGGCCTAATATCAGATCAAAATCATTTGGTGGTCAACAACCCAATAATTCTTTAGTGTTTGCAAATAAGAATAAACCCGACGGAACCCCAGACTGGAACGTTGTTTCCATACCAACCGGATCATACCAAATCGAACAAATCAATAATGAATTCGCGCGTAGAATAAAATCGATTACTGGAACAGAATCGAAAATCGCTATAACAGTTCATGAGCCGACGCTATCATCCACAATTGAGATAAGCACAGAAGGATACGTCGTAGATATCTATCAGAGTTCTATTAGAACCGTACTAGGATGGCCTGAAAAACCACCGGAAAAATCCACCACCGACTTAACCACGGACGTAGAATCATATCATGAAATCAATCCCAGTTATCGAGATAATTTATCTGATATAAGAAAAGGAAAAATCGCCGATAGATTTATATTCACCAACAAAGACACATTGCAATGGGATTTTATCATTAAAAGAACAACCGACTCATCTGTTACTATTTCATTTACGCTAACTGACGTCCGTGGTTATTTTAATGAGATTAAACAATTATATGACACACAACTAGAACAACTACGGAAAACAAGATCGCAAAAACACGTTGAAATAATAAATCAACTTATATCGGACATGGAATATATCTATGAACTAATTATTCAAACAATAATTAATGACAACAGCGACAATAAACAACGATTCCTAACCGATTACAATATCACAGAAGACAATCTGCGTAATTTCAAGTTTCCGAAATACAACGCTGATGAATTAGCAAGAATTGTTAAAACCGATATCAAAGCGCTACAAAAATCAGATTCAACTGTCCTCCTCAAACATAATAATGATCCAGATGGTGGTGGTAGGCATATCGCTCCGTTCAACGTGAATATTTCAACGGTGATTGCGCTTAATTTAGTATGTGATGTAATTGAAGGAAGCTATCAGATTAATCTAGAGCAATCAAATCAAGCTCAGCAGGGATATATTCTTTATTCATTTGCACCAACAGCTCCTCCAGGATTCCTAATTATTGAAAACCCAATTAATCCTGTCTACATGCGATGCCATAATAATTCGTTAACGAGAATTAATTTCCGACTTACCGACCAGTCAAATAATCTGATTGATTTACAAGAAGAGGTGTTAGCGATTAGTTTGTTTGTAAAGTCCTAAAGACTGGATCAAATATTCGGTTAAAATCATTTCTTATTTTTTGTTAACTTGTAGCAGCAGAGAGGGTGATGATCACATCGTTGCGAGTAAAATTGATTAAAAAATCGTAAAATCTCCGTTTTTGCAAAAATGGAGACTTTTTTTTTTGGTTAAATGAGATTTCGTTGGAAGCCTTATATTTTGTTCGAAAACGTGGTCTGTAAGCCTTATTTTGCTCGAAAACGTTATCTGGAAGCCTTATTTTTGCTCGAAAAGGGTGGTCTGTTCACCCTCTCTGCTGCTCCTGTACCTTGACACGGATAATTGCATCTACATCGATCGCCTCGGTCAACGTCACCCTGACATCGAAGGAGATCGTTTAGGAGCCTGGACAGATGAACATCCCGACGACAAGATTCTAATTTTTGCAAGTGGCGGTCCTAAAGATTACGGCTATGAATACCGAAACTGGCAAGGAGAAATGCACTCCGAATGTAAAGTGAAAGGATTGACTCTCAATTATCGTACCAGTCGAGTGGTGAACTTTGACGTGCTAAAGAAGCCTTGCAGTCTGGACAGGATGAAGCCTTTAAAGTGACTACCCACGTTTACCCACACATCAAATCGCCAGTCGGACTCTGGAAATATTCTATCAAATCGTGTACCACAAGAGAGTGCGGCTTCCCAATCACTTCACTTTACCGTACGGTCACGTCGATATTGGTCAGAATATAAAAAAGACACCATCCAAGACCGATAGTTCTTTGGGACTAACATTGCCAAGCGAGAAAGATGAATCCTTTCACACACCAAGTATCGAGCGTAAGACTCGAGTCCAACAAGAAACTCGAGTGCGATGCTGTGCCGAACGATCACAACAACAAATCAGCACCGCATCTTAGTTGTTTATTTACTAACGCCATGGAAAACTATGTGCAACCACTGAGACTGCTTGACTAAAAGACTTTATCTTATCGATACGCTGATATCACCCAGTATAAAAAAGGGACGATTTCCAAGAACGTCACCTTATTGCGAGGACAACCGTCGAGAAAGATGGATCACTCTACGCAGATAAAAGAAAGCGAAAGAGCAAAAATAATTGACCTCTTTCACCACCATACCGTCACAACAAAGCACGTCCAAGAAGGAAACAAATTCAACAGAAATAAAGTAGAAGTTTAGCATCCAAATGATAGCGACTTCGAGAAAATGTAATCATACTACTTGCACCACATGGTGAAATTTAAAGACTTTGCGTCTGACGTTCCAGCTAAGAAATTGGCAGGTTTCATTTGACTCACTATTAGAGGAACTGAAACGTCAGTTTCAAGACAAAGATCGAGGTCGTTTGAGCCTATCTATGTATCACGACAGTCTGAAATCTTCTGTATGTTTCGAGCTGAGTACACCTGCAGAATTAACTTCTTCCAAACTAGTGAGGTCTATTGAAGACGTGTAGATGATGAGAAAAATATTTGACATCCCCGAGGGAAAAGTGACCATTCATATGGCGTACGTTACACCTCCATGGGAAGAAGACAATAACCGCCATTGATCTGATTATCGATACGTTTACCTTGCACAATGAACATAACAGCAGATTTGCGAATGAAAGGGGGTACGTAATGTGAAATATCTACGCTGGGACACAAGTGGTAGCTGACCAGATTTTAAACAATGTGTGTGACGGATATAGAGAGCAACATGAACATTTTCCTATTTGATTGTTTGTTACTTGTTTTGGATTAGCTTTTTTCTTAAAAATGGATATTAATTGTGGTATGAAAAGTGTCATTCTTATATGAAATGTGTATGCCGTGTATATAAAGTGGAGTTTTTTTGGAAGACATAAACTTTAATTTTTAAAAGAATTTTTTTTCTAAAACTAAGAAATAGATAACATGTGAATATAGTTTGTTCCATGTCCAGATTTGAATGTTTTAAATTGATAGTGCTTAGACTAAAGCACAGACCAGAGAGCCCATGTAGATACTTAAATAAATGTTTTGAACCCATACCATAGACTTTTCCTATCTGTGGGTCTTTCTTTAGAAGATTTCTGTCCTCTTTTCTGTGTGTTTGGATGTGTGTTTGTTTGATTTCTGTATGTCTATATTTGTCCCTATCAGCTCTTTGTCCCTACAAATACACTTTACCTTATAAATAGTTTTGACCCTATAAACACAATGTTCAATTCCCTTAAAACTCCAGGTGATATTGCCGTGTTAATTGCCATTGACACCAATTTTGATATAACCATTTTTAACGTTAAGGTCCCATTGATGTTCCATTCCCCATTCACTCCATGTTACATTTCCCCAAGTTAAATTCCCCTTGTCGCTAGAGTTGCACACGACCTTTTTGACTGCGATTTCCATTGTCACCAGAGTGCCCCTATATACTACTTGCTCTATTTTAATGACAAATATTACTGGTTATCGTCATGTCGAGTAAACGGGGGCCTAAGTGCCTTTTAATGATACACATAGGGAGCTGACGCGATATAGCATGGATCTGCATGTGACCCTTCAATTACGAATCTGTATCTCTACCAACTGAACTTATATCAACCATCTGAATATTCTCTTACTTATGTTTAAGATTGCTGACGTGAATTGCCTCAGCACTAATGTTTATGTTTTGGCTTCTTAATTTGCTGTTCAACACTCTAAAACGTAATTAGTACAACAGTCCAACTTGATTAGATCAAATTGCATACTGTACTTAATGATTCGTGAAAGGACATTTATCTCTGCTGTTTTGAATGGGCTTTTTATATGTATAAACAGATGCAATTTTATATCGTCTAGATCGGATCATGAGGATAACTGCAAGCTTTGACTCTCTTCAGGTATTTATGTAATCTTCAATAAAGTATGGGGAACACAATACATTTTACACCTCCAATAAGCTAGACTGGGTATCTGCCATTTGTATTACCATGTGTACTAAGTCGGAAATTTAACTCAAGAAATTGCACTGAATTTTTACAGCCATACTGTCATGTTGATTCCAGTTGATTCAATAGCCTTTTCTATGATGATTGTTACATAATTGTTTTCTTTGACCATGGATAGATTTATCGGAATGTACAGGAAGGTACATGTATGATACTATTTCAGCTTCACGGGACATTCCGTTTATTTTAAACAACTACGTCAGCAGAAACACTAGAAGGAAAGAGCAATCGTTGACTATAACTCTTCCAAATGACAGCATTGAACTCTGGAATAAAACTCATTCAACGGTTCGCACAATTTGGCTGACTTCCAACAAACCCCGTAAAGCGATCCTGTACAAATAAAAATCGGTAGGATTGGAGATCAAGGTAAATAAGTTCTACAAATCATGTAATGGAATGCAGGACATCAAACTCTGTGAAGGTATTATCACTATAAATCCACCTGCCAGACTCCCTTGGAATCGATCAAACCTGGGAAATGTTATGACGCAGAAACGTTAAGACACAGCAAAACAAATGAGCATTGTGTTATTTAGAATGTCCCTCCACCATCCTAGTAGTCAACAATGCTCAACAATTTAATAATTCAACTTCATTGCCACAGTAAAATCATATATATATATATATATATATATTCCGAAGAATAAGGATTATCAATTTATCAAGGACCATCTAGACTCTTAAGGTACTTAAAGTGTTCCGTTAAGCATATCTGCTATCTAAACACTGTATAGACATTGATCATTTCACAGTATTAAACTGTTGCCAATGGAAAAAAAATGAAACCACATTATATTGCATGCAAAAAGCAAATATAGATTAATTTGTAAATGCTAAGACAGCTAGATGTGATTTAATAGTTCATTGCAACAAACCCAATTTCCTTTTAAAAGATGATCTCCATCCTTACATGACAGTGATCATGGTCCACACAAAAATCTGTTACAAATATTAAGAGTCTAGATGGTCCTTGATAATTTGATAATCCTTATTCTTCGGAATATATATATATATATATATATATATATATATATATATATATATATATATATATATATATATATATATATATATATATATAACGATGTACTTAAAAGCGCAATAAGTTGGATAACCAGGTAAATTTAAAGTACAAATAAGGACCAAAAAGCCTGTTGCAAAGAAACATAGGTAAAACAAATCGAAATTTAAATAAAACACAGAAGCACCAGTTTAGCACTAAAAGCATGCTGAGCTGCAGATTATGCCTTACTGAGAAAGAAAGTTGCCAAAAGTAGGTCACATGATAACACATAAGAAAAGGAATTGGGGGAAAACTAATATTGTCGTCATGGAAGGAGAGTTGCAGGTGGTATTATTTGCAGAGATTGGATTTTTAGTCTTTACCATTCCACGATTAAAAAAGGCTATCTAAATGAATTAAAATTTCGATTGTTCTCGCTAGTGAGTGTGTAGCTCAATAATTCGGATAGCAGTTTCTTATCAATTTTTTTAATTGACCAATGTTTTAATTCTATGAACATCTAGAACATTTGAATATTCTCAACTGTATTAATTGGCTTTAAAACGTATTAAATCATCTAAACAGTTAAAAATACGTTGGTAAAATTATTAAAGCCTCTACAGCCAATACCTGAAATATGTGCACCTTCAGGACTGGCATGTTTGCCATAAGGAAGAGTTAAAGATAATTGTTTTTGTAATTATCATTCACAAATCTCAGAGCACTCTTGTATTTGTTTCAAGTTCAGTTGTGTTCATTTCAGTGCAGAAATGCTAGACTATGGGATATAAATTAAAGTTAGAAACGAGAAAAATGTGTAAGACTATCTGTTTGTTATGTCTATTTATTTCTTACCAATTCTTTCAAGAAAGATAGTTGTCTTGATATGTAAATATAGAAATATTTTACATCTGTTTCGAACTGTAGTTTGTAGCCATTGTAAATTCTTAGCAGTTAAACAATTTCATTAAAAGCGCTATATTTACATTTCTTAAATTAATTACAAAACATATTTAAATCGGTACGTCAGCTTCACAAGGTATAACTTTCAAATTGTCTTTTTAGATTATGTTTCTTTTATTTAATTTACAAAACTTATTAGAACCTTTAATGATGATGACTGGTACGATAACTCTACAATAATTCAAACTATTTACAAAATCTGTAAAATAATAATGATATAGGTATGATAAATAAATCTCAATTGCAATGTGCTACAAATTGTTTTCACAAAGCATCAGATGCTGTAAGTACTGGTAACATTTACAATTAAATGCTGAACTTGACGTTTGAGAATGAAAAAAATAGTACGCGTTAAAGAAAGAATAACATGACACTGCATTTAAATTTCATTATCTTTAGTTTTTCAAAGATGTTTAATCAAATTAAGTCACTAAAGGGAACCACAAAGGATGCCTTTGTTTGACAATATTATTCAGTATAAAAATTATTTGCATTATTTACTTTGCTTGAGCCGTAAAGTACATACCCGGTAATTATTATAGTAAAAGTTATGTACAACAAAGCAAAGTTTTTTTTTTTACATACCGTATGTCTCGTGACCATAATCGAATTAATTCATGAGAGGGAACTGAAAAGGATGCCTCTGTTTGACAAAATCCTAGCATTAGTCAGGATGATTGATCAACAACAAATTAAATTAATCGATATCAAAAGTTTTTTTTTATGACGTGTTAAAGTGCATTATCAAGGTGGCATTGATGTGTACGCCAAATAAAGAAAAATGTTTTGCACTCCGTAAGGTCTCGTGATTTGAACTTGTTAACGGTTACTGTGTTCTTGACAAATCGCAAGGTAAATTGTCAAATTTTTGCAGGAGCATTGATTATAAATTACAAATCTTTAACTTGCGTATATTTTGTACATTATTTTGTGCAGTTCATATCCATTTGTTTGTCTGATATTCTAAAATCGATATCGGTTCATTCTAATTTCAGAAATTCACAATTTGTCCAAAAATGTGAATTATTGCCTCAAATAAAAGTGTAACAGTTTGGACATATGGTTCATGTCGTTTAAAGTGTTCGTCTGACTGCATAATTTGTCACTCTTGCAAACAATGGAATTATTCCAACTGTGAACAGTTCTCTGCAGAACAATTTATTTTCTTTCTTCAAAATGAAAAAGCAGCACATGCATGCAACAACTGCGTTGCGTTAAAGATAGCGACTTTTAACGTAAAGTACTCACAAGGACTATGCGGACTGGCACAGATGTCCCCTTACGGTGATGACTGTCTCAGATTCACAGCAACACGAGAGAGACAGTTACTTGAGTCCTTCTGGTTCTATGGAAAACATGTTAGTTTGTCAGATTTTATCGAAATAAATTCAAACGCACAAGAATTTAATGAATGTTGTCTTCTTGCATTGTTCCTACACTAGATACTGGAACGAGAACTGCCTTTTCAACTATGTTTCAATTGCATTAACGGGAGGTGCATATTTGGTGTCCGAACAGAGGTTGCTCACATCGATTGAACTGTCACGAAATGCTGAAACTCACAAGACACAATCGACTAGTTAATGAGCTACTCTTTGAGGATTTCCTCATTTTATGCCGCACATAAGGCGAGTGTTCGTTATTATGGATAGTAATTACCTTTTTTGCTCTCGGCTTACCAGTTTAGACACTGTGTACTAAAATGAATTGACGTTGGACAAAACTCGTGAATTCTTTACTAAATTGTTTACTACAGAAGAAATTAAACCAATACACAGCTTACCATATTATAGAACGGAATGTGTCCAATGCATGATACCATATAGAGGGATAATCTTTTAATTCCTTTTCTAAAGAAGAATGGCAATCATGCAAACTACGAGCCCTTTTATCCTCCCGAAATAACACCCGTCGTAGGCAAATAACGGACATTTCATTTTTATTGAGAGACAACTTAACAAAGGAATTTAAAATTATCATAAGCGAGAAGTCAGCATTATCAAGGAGATTTAGTTAGCAAGAACATCGTAAGTTGGATTACTGGTTCGAGATTCTCCTCAGGAGATAAAACTTCAACGATAACAGTAAAGTACAGTATACTATTGTTTTACACATCGATTTTCATGAGAAATCAATAAAAACCACGGGTACCTTTATATGCATTTGAGTGCCATAGTGTTGAATGTCGTTCATACTGTCCTGAAAATGTTTAAAATGTTTCTCAAATATATTAATTGAGAGAAAAACTTAAGTTTTATTTTTGTTAACATAAATTTTTTACTAGTTTTAAAAGAATATAAACGCGATAAATCATATATATTGGGTTCTATCTTTGTCTAGCAAAATGTTAATAATTATCTGATGTACAATACGGAGCTGATAATCAACCGTCTTTATTCTCTTAGAATGTTGGCGAAAGTAGTAATACCCACTAAAATAAATCAAGAATATGTGTTCTGTTGTTTTTCTTATATTTCACGGAGTCCAAATCAGCCCGTAATCTGGATCGAATTAGCCCATAATTTGGTCCAACTCAGCCATGTCCGAATTAGCCAATGTCCGAGTCAGGCTGCATTCAAACATACTTGTCCTCTTCACATAAGATATAGATCGGTAAAGACCTACAGAAGCCGAGTAAGAAAATACTACGTCTATCGAAAGCACGACACAAGCTTGGCTGACTAAAGTACAAAGCACCTGTTTTCATACCCTGACCCAGGATTTTACAAAACTTTCTTAGATCATGTAGGGTACAGGATAAAAACTTACGGATCGCCAACGACGACACATTTCATCGCCTGCATTGCGTCTGTGAGATACACGGAAGTTCTGGAACTCCGAATTTTGTTCAACTAACTATCTAAAGGTGTCAACTGAGACTTTCTTAGTTGATCTGATTTATACAAGGCCATATGGCTGTCATCCTTATTTATGGACCCCAGATAAAAATATATATTTAGAAATATTTATCTTACCGCTTAAATCCTAATTTTCTAACACTATGTGATTTGAAATTATGTTCATTCAGTGGTCATATTATTTAATAAAAGCGTTTCAATTAAATATTCAAATATCTCTGATTTGACGAGACGATGATCAGTATTTGTTTTGCGATTGGAATGCAAAGCGAAAAGGATGTCTCCCCGGATATACATGTTTTAGGGTGCAATGTTTTGCTGGCCAAATAACGGCGTTGTGTAGGGTATGAAATTGATTAAACTAAAGATTAAGGGACTGCGTTGATATGACAAAAATAGAGTGGGATTGAAAATCCCAGACCTTATCTTGAAAACTGTTATTACTGTTACTATCTGAACACGTTAAGGAGAGTGCCAAGAAAGACAAAAACAAATCAACAAAATTTATAAACAACAATACTATAATGTAATGTTTGAGAGACATGAAAACATATCGATCGACAAGGGAAATGTAACGTGGGGTTACGTCACACCAATCGAGGGGGAATTATAGAGTCAAACGGAATGAATATTGGGTACAGTCTTCTAGTCTGCGTCGAAAGCATATTAATACACAGACACAAAGACACATCACATAGACCGAAACAAATCCATGACCCATCCCCTAGTTCTTCCACAAGTTCCTCAATTTGTTTAGGAACTTAACCTTCTTTTATCTCTCCTCAGTCATCAGTCTGGATGCACCAGCTTACTAAAGGTTTCCTGGACCTTGATCGATTCGATATTTAAACTTTCAAGATTCCTTCGTTTTTTATGTTCCCGTCTTTATTCTCGTCTGGTTCATTAACCTGAATCTTCTCCATTTTCTCGTCTATCACTGCTTTAATGAGACTCGTGGATCTTTTTAGTGCACCCACTTCTCTTCTCATTCGGCTATACTACTGATTCTGAACTTGCTCCAGCGGTTGCTCTAAGTCGAGTATAGCATCTGCTTCTTCCTGTGACTTTTTACACTTCCTAAATTAAATTACTGTCAATCCATCTGACTGATGACGAATGGTACCACTGTCTATGAGATGAACTAATGTTCTTTTTCCCTTTCGGCCATATGCGACGAAATATTATTTGCACGGTAAATTTCGTAATTTCTCGTCGGGTGGTAAACAACAAGTGCGCGCTCGCAGACAGACAGGGAGACAGAGAGAGTGAGAGGGAGAAAGAGAGGGAGAAATGCCTCAGAAATAACAATGAATTATCTATTTCACAAGCATATACACTGAATTTATTTTATATACATAACTCAAGACATGTGGCCAGTAGATTAGCATTGGATCTACTTTTTTAAAACTAGTTGACTCCATCCTAGTTGAACTAAATAATGGATCCAGAACTCCACTAAATCCAGAAAACGGATCCATAACTGCAATATATTTAATTATCTGCTCTCCATAGATCGCTCAATATATGAATGGGAGGTCGACCAAACAAGTTATCTAGGGAGCGACCGCTTCCCGATATTCACTACACTGCAAACATCAATTAATATAGCAAGTACAACACGATTCCCAAAATGGATGTATGAGAAAGCGGAATGGAAGATGTTTCACTCTCTACGTGAAGAGCTAGGCATCGAGCAGCAGTACGACGACAATATAGATCAATTCAACAAAAATATTGTTGACGCACTGTTCTCGTAAGCTACCCAGAATGGGAGGGAGAAACAGAAAACAGTCGGAATCTTGATGGAACAATTAGTGTAAACAAGACATCAAGGTCAAAACGAAGGCCCTAAAGAGGTGAAAGTATTAAACATTTTTCAGATTCCTTTTTCTTTTTACAAAGAAAAGGAGAAACTAACCAAGAACGTTATAATAGATTTCCAAATGTACTCATGAAAAAAATTCTGCTCCTATATTATATCACAGAACCAACTCGAAAAAGGTATTGACCCAAATCAAGAAAAGAAAGAGTAAACACATATTCAACCATTAGACTTCATGGGCAAATCTGAAAATAAAGAAAAAGCTACCAAAATGTCGGATACCTCTTCATCAGCGGAGGACGATGCGAACATATCACTTTATACAACAGTCTATTTATGAAAATAAAGCTTCCTACAAAAATTAACAAGCAAGCGTCAATAAATCTAAACCGAGACCTCTAACCAACCGATAATTATAATCGGGTTAAAATTATTGTTAATTTTATTTTGACGTTTTTGTGTCAAATTATTATACGTCCTTGGTTATCGACCTCTTGGTCGTCACGCACACACACACACACACACACACACACACACACACACACTGCTGCTGATGGCGTTAAAAAGCGACAGGTCTCTCACCAAAAACGTTATCGAGACTTATTCAATATCGCGACCGAGAATCATGTAAATTTATCGTGATAAATTCATGAGGAAACGCTTGAGAAGATGTTTCTAAAATTAATTATATTCATGTCCCCTGAACACCAAGTCTGCTGGATGTTTCTTAATGTGTGGGAATCTACACCAATAAAGACAACCAAAAGATTGCTGTTGTCTCTGATCACCCTATGTATTTACCTATATCGCTGAGCAACATATATAATATTGGTGTTTTTGAGTCTGCCTCATGAATATACCCGAGCTTGATAGATTGCTTATCTAGCATCACACCATTGTATACTACGAGATTTTCTAATACTACCATCAAGATCGTCTACCAGCAACGTAAAGTTGATGTTGGTAATAAATCAGTAATATCATTGCCATCCTCTTCCGACGACTTTACCTCTTAATTAAAATCTTTAAGCACGTCGTAGTATCTCTGATCATCGACAGTTGGTCCCACTAAATACAACTTATACCACTTGATCCGTCTCATTATCAGGTTAGGTAACAATTGTGTTTTACCAGACCGAGATGGGACTATAATAATTACTGTCACATAACTTTGTAGCGCTTCATGATGTTTGACTGGTTCATGCTTTCGTGTCGCTCAATGACATCTATGTTGCAAAAATATAATAAATATATGAGTTTATATTGTGTTCGATGCAGAGCACCCAACCCACAAGTGGATTAAAAATGATAACAACGAGGAATAAAAAAAAGCGTGCATTTACATGAAATTGTGTGAATTGTGAACCAAACATATACAAATTTTTCTCCCACTTGATGAAAATCATGGGTGGTGATATCGCTGATTCTATGGAAAATTATATAGGGATCCATATGCTAAGAATCCTGGCGAGAAGCATCTTAGTGGATATATTTGTTGTGGTCCTGAAAGCCGGCATGATATCTGACTTGACGAAAAAGATCAACCAAGACCAGTAAAATATTTTCTAAATACGACTGATCAAGCGTACCATGTTCATGATGTCGCGTATCAAAATCCAGATTTGGAACAACGACATATTGTCTGTAACAAATAAATCTCTCAGACATTCGCTTTCTAATTTTTAGATAAGATCTGCAATGAATGGTGTAGCTAATTAGTCGGGCAATAAATATAATAATAATGGACTCAATCCACTAAATTCCAAGAGGATATTGGAGGAGTCGAGCATCAATTAGTACACTTGCTAATGTGGCAGGTGTTGCACGTTCTGTTACTGCAGATTGGTTAGCACGACAGGCAAGATGGCAAATTTATTTACCAAATATTCAGTATGCACATTCTGGTGTTTGCACTCCTATTGTGGTTCTTCAGGCAGATATTTATTTTAACTATATGATACTTTTAAAATACGTCGACTTCAATCGTGCACTTACAAATACGCGTTGCCTGTCATTGACGTTGCTAGCAGATATAAAGAAGCAGAACTATTAACAACTAAAATAGAAACTGAAGTTGCATCTGAATTTGAACGAATTTATCAACGTAGCGGCGACCTGCGATTGTTTTTATTGCTGTAGGTTGATCCTGGTAAAGAATTTCTTGGTGCAGTAACATCTTTGATAAAACAACATAACGTCAAAATCCGACGTGGGGCACACCGTAATTCATCGCGATAAGGTAATTGCTGAACGATTTAATCGAAGACTTGCTGTGCAATCGTTTGAATATCATTAAGCGCATGAAATATTTATGAACAAAGTTCAGGCAGGCAAGAAATCTCGAAATGGGCTGCAAAACTACTAAGTGTTATATCCGCATTAAATAATAAAATTTCTATGAAACCTATCAATGTAATCAGAAAAATCGAATACCAGTACAACGACATAATTCTTCCTCAAAGCAGCTATTACTCGGTAATGTGACTATCCGTTATGTATATGAACCTAGTGAACTTGAAGATGGAAAAAAAGAGCGACTGATCTAGTCTGGAGTGTAAGCACACATAACATTTCCAGCGTGGTAAAATCAACGGGTAGACCTACAATCTAGAGACAGATTCAACTGGGCCTCAACGTATATATGTACGTGAACAATTGCAAGTAATTTCTGAAGATACGCAATTACCAGCGCCTTCACTTTTGTGAAGGATAATTCGATAGAAGGTTTCCAGCGCCTCTACATCGATTACACTTAAGACAGGTAGTCGTCACATTTTCGCGTGTGTGGCCGAGACCACAATTAATTCCACTATCGTGCGTCGCTAGGGGAATACTGCAACAAAATTACTGTATTGCAGCTCGAACAATGATTATTTTATCATTGTTTCACTAGCATCACTATAAAATTTTTATCACACCGCTAATAATAACCAATATTTTATTTATTTGATTATTATCTACAATATCTCAGTTATCCTGAATAACTTCAGGACTAATTCTTCGTAGCTGGGACATTCTCATGACTCTCGATACTGCCGGATAAACTAGGTTTGACCATTCAATACGAGCATCGACAATGCATATCCTAAAGCCCAGCACGATTTCCCGGTGCTCTCCCCGGGTATTAAGTCGTTCTCAACAGTATCAATCGGAAAAAAAACAATATTATTTAAAAAAAAATTTTGTTTTGTCAAGTTACCATAAATTTCAATATCAGTATTTTGTTTACGTGTAACTGCTGGGCGAAAATAGCACAATTAATATGAAACTTTTTCTTTATGTAACAGAAATGCATGCTATTGAAGTGTATCATGAACTATCTTTCTACTTGCAACCATCAAATAAGTTGGTCTCCACTTATTACAAAAGTCTTTGATAGGAGATTCTGAAATTACTTCACGCATTAGTTCACATTAAATTTATCTGGTTGTAGTGTGGATAACCTTTGAAACTTGTTCAGCGTTGAACCAATCGCCCAGTGATCATTAGTAATTTCCTCGTAATAATCTACTATTTCTCTCAGCCACTCATGTATAGATGATCCAACAAAAAGTAGTGGTTAACCATGATCACCATACATGATAAAAGCAGTATTTCGAGTCAATAAACAATCAAGAAATTCTTTTAATACCGTGCATATTTCATCCAAAAAAAAGGATCGTAGTGGTCCATTCATTCAGGACTCCACGCATCTCCTTCCCATCGACAGAAGGTGTTATACTGTGAGATTTTACTATTCTTTCTGCCATATATCTGGCTAGTCTATGTGTGGGCGTCAAAACAACCATGTAAAAATTCCGAAATCATGCATTCGCACGTATTGTTTTACAAGAACCACCGCACGTGGTAATATAAACTGATTTATTTATGGATATCGGATCATGTACAAAATTTACAAATTAATGGAAATAAGGAGCCCCCAAATATAGACGGTAAGAGTCTTTCAAAAGTGGAGATAGCCTCATTGAAGGATACATCATAAAAGGACAGTCCGAAGAAAATGTCAGCCAAAAAAAAATCTCATTAAGGGTATCCCTTGAACAGAGAACAGCAAATATTGGCAACATCAAGGGATTCCATGGAACGGCAAATCGCTCATCATTCCAACTGTATCCATTTTTTTTCTTCTTTATTTTAAACAGATATTTATCATATAATGAATTCCGAGATTATTATCTATGCGATTGAAATCTCACATGACAATTATATAGAACATTGTGGTCAACTTGATCCTGAAAAATTATTAATAATTTTTTATATTACAAAATCGAAAATATGACGGAAGATACACACTATCAGCAGAATACAGGTTTCTTAAATTACTCTTACATGCAATGAAACAGTCGCTAGCTTACGTACATGATGATACAAACGTCCGAAAATTCATTCCACTTGCATGGTTTTTTAAAATATAAAAATTACATCACAGCTGTCACGCGAATATGAAATAAAACAATTGTGAGTTCGCGTGTAAGAGAGTTTTTAAGAAAGTATGTACCATTGTTTACAGCCATATTGTAAACTGGTTGTAGACTTTGTCAACGTGGATTGTAAACAATCAGATTTTGAAAGTGAATGGAAATTTGTAAACAATAAAATAATATTTAAGATTCTGATTCAGATTATAACATGTATTCAGATTCAGATTATAATATTTATTTCATTTTGATTAGGATCATAATATTTTTTTATTTTTATTCTGATTAAAATGTTAATTTTATTTTTATTTTGATTTTAACAGTTATCTTTATTTTTAAAATTCTGATTCAGATTATACAATATATTTTCTGATTGCGATTATGATTAGAATAATTATTTTTATTCTAATTCTGATACAGATTTCAATGTGTGTTTTTATTGTAGAATAATATTTATTTGTATTCAGATTATAATATTTTTAAAAATTCTCATTCAAATTCAGATCCTGATTCTGATAATAATATTTATTTGATTCAGGTTCTGATTATAATATTTATTGTGATCTTTATTCTGAATATAATATTTATCGTGATTTTTCTTCTAATTATAATATGTATTGTACTTTTTATTCTGATTATAATATTTATTCAGATTCTGATTCTGACTCAGACTGTGTTATTTATTTTGATTCAGAATATAATATATATTGTCAATTTGATTCTGATTATAATATTATTGTGATTCTGATTTACATTGTTATATTTACTTTTATTCAAATTATAATATTTATTCTGATTTTGTTTCTGATTTTAACCCCTTCATTTTATTCTGATGATATAAGATTTATTTTTATTGAGATTATAATATTCAGTTTTTATTAAGATTATATTATTTATTTTAATTCAGAGTATAATATTTAGCTTAATTAAGATTATAATATTTATTTTATTCAGATTATAGTATTTTTTATTCAGATTAAGATATTTCGTTTTATTCTGATTTTTATTCTGATTCACGTGATGAATATTTTTTCATTCAGATTATAATAGTTATTTTTATTCTGATGATAACATTTATTCTGATTATAATATTTATCGTGATTTTTATTCTGATTATAAAATTTATTGTTATTTTTATTCCGAGTATAATATTTATTGTGGTTTTTATTCTGATTATAATATTTATTGTGATTTTTAATCTGATTGCAATATTTCGTCAGTTTCTGACTCTGATACAGATTATAATATTTATTTTGTCTGATTATAATATTTATTGTGATTTGTATTCTGATTATCATATTTATTCACATTCTGATTCTGATACAGATTATAATATTTACTTTTATTCAGATTATAATATTTTTTCAGATTTTGATTATATTTATTTTTATTCTGATGATAACATTTTTTCTGATTATAATATTTATTGTGCTTTTAATTCTGATTATAATACTTATTGTGATTTTTATTCTGATTATAATATTTATTGTGATTGTTTATTCTGATTATAATATTTATTGTGATTTTTATTCTGATTATAATATGTATCGTGATTTTTATTCTGATTATGATATTTATTCAGATTCTGATTCTGATTCAGATTATAATATTTATTTTTATTCTGATTCTGATTATATTTATTTGTGTTCTGATTATAATATTTATTCTGAATTTGATTCTGACTATAATATTTTTAAATTTCTGATTATAATATTTATTCTTAATTTGGTTCTGATTATAATATTTATTTTTATTCTGACTATAATATTTATTGTGATTTTTATTCTGATTATATATTATTGTTGTGATTTAGGAGCTATCACAAAAATCAGACATGTTACGATTTTATATACAGGCTTAATACGAGGAATTTGTATCTTAAATGAAGAAGGTGTCCGCTCTAGTCAGTAAGTCTGAAATGTATCCGTGACAACAGTGGATTATGACATCTCAGATAAACCAAATTAACAGGTACTGACACAATTAAAAATTCTCTGGTCTGGTATCAGAATAATGCGACTGGGTGGGACATCGTGATACATGTCTGCGGCATGATGCCAAACTGCAGACAACGTAGCGATATGACACATAATTTGTGAAAGCTATGCTTAATATAAAAATGACACACACACGCAAGTAGTAGTGTGGGGCTGTATAGGGACATGGTTTTAAAAACACCCTGGGGCTGTATTGAGACAAGGGAATGTGGAGTGGTTGTTTTAGGGGCAATATGAAATGAAGAGGTCCGTTGACATCCCGATATTGAAGATTGGTAATAATGTTGCCAAATGATAGGAACGGGTGTGCACAGGGTTGACCTCAGTGGGGAGTAGAGATATGTTTCCAATATACATATAGTGATAAAACACATGCAACATACAATATACAACGTACAAAAATACATAGGGACAAACATTTCACATTATTTTTGTTGTTTATGGCTAAGAAAATAAATCTTTTCGAGATCTATGAGTGGCCATGGTACGAGCATTTAAGTTCTTCTTCTTTTTCTTCTTATTCTTCTATCTCCAGTTTTTTCCACCAGCTCCTGACTTTCCAGTGATTTCTTTCGTCTTCTTCTTTTCGCCCTTTGAAATCCAGTCAGGATTAGTTTCCTGAACCTTTATCCAACTCTTAATAAGTTTCTCAAAGTCCTCTTTCTTCTTTTTGTTGTATTTTTCCTTTCCCTCTTCTGTCCAGGTATCTTTAATATTCTTTACTTCTACTTCTAACAAATTTCTTATCCTGTCTTTTACTTTCTTTTTCTTGTCAACTGCCCACTTTACAAAGGACCACTCTGTCTGTCTAAATCAACACATATTCTAAAAAGCACCTGACCTGGAAGACATTGTCAATTGTCTCCTTTAAACTTCCCACTCTCACATATTTTGGTGTAATATATTTTCTGAATCTATTAACTTCTTCCTCTAGCATAGCTTCTAGCAGATGTCTCGCCACTTTGATATTGTTCATAAAGTCTAGGCTCCCTGTATATTTAAATTTCTCAAGCTTTTTTCCCCCACCAGATAAACCACGTCCATAAACCAAAACCAACTGTGTCTGAGTTCGTTAAAAAACTCAGTGACCATCATGATGTATTCAATGTTGAATGGCGCGAAAGACGGACGCTTGAGTTCATATATGTCAATGATGGATGTGAAGGAAAACATCCCTTACACTCACTTCACATATTATATACATACAAAACAGAGGGAAAACAAACAACAAAATATACTATAAAAAAAACCATGAAATATACTACCCACACACAAGGGAGGATAAACAACCACAAAATATACTATAAAAAACACAAAATCTACAATCAACACACGGGAAGGAGATTAATCTGGCCAATGCCAGCACCTCTCTAGCCTAGCCACGCACATATCACGCCTATGTTTGTTTCACAGGTAATGATAAGTGTTTGAAAATGTCTGACAAGTAACCGATTCTTCGCTTCGTTTCCGCACACTGATCCAAGAGAGTTTCGATGCGATCGATCTCTTTAGCAATCAGTGGAGAAGAGGAATGATCAGGCACGTCTGATGTAACACGGCTTTTTCCGAGATGAGACTACAAGCTTCCTCCAGATGGTCGTCCAAGTTTTCTTCTGGACTCAACATTAGACATTTATCATGTTGAAATTTGACTGTGATGATCGTTTTGACATCCATAGCAATGTTTCTCGTGATCAATTCCCTCATTTAATCTGCCAAATGTTTGGCAAAACAGGAAACTAAATGTTATTCATGTTCAGACCATCTGGACTTCATTACTACTACATCTTCGTCTTTGTCTAGGGATTCTGCTTTCTTTGAATCCTCCCATTCCATTTCCATAGATTTCCACTATTCAAAGAGGGATAAGTGTATTCCATAGTTTCTAATAGTTTATGATGACTTCTCTCAAACTGGTAATTTCTATGGTATTATTGAATGCGGCATATAGAATGACGATCACTGTCTCGGCAAGAGCATCAGAAAAATTGAAGTTCTACACGCAGTTGACCGGATTGTATAGAGTGGAAACGTCCCTCGTCGCTGCCTTGGTCTGGAGTGAAATCAAAAACCCACAAAGTGTAAACTCTTACATAATAATCGTACGAAATGCTGTGACTGGTGTTGGTTCCAAACTTTCTGGTGGCTTCGTACAGGGACATGTACGACCTCAAGCAATCCTTCTGGGCAAAGTTCGATTCGAAGATTCGGGTACATAAAGTTTTGTTATCGCGACTGACTTCAATTTGTAGTGCTTAAACTCGAGAGAATTTTTATTGTGGGCACCATGAAGACTGCATAGCTAATGATACAAATGATTAAACGTTTGGGTAACTGTCCATGGAACAGATTATCTTTGATCTTGGATCAGAGCCTAGTGGCAATGGTGAACCTTTTCACTTCCACGCGTTGTATCGGATACTTGGCCGTCTTCCTGCTCAAAGTGTAACTGATGTCATTTCACAATTTAATTAAAACTTTTACACGAAGCACTTAGAACCTGGCGTCTTGGATAATGGTTTTGTATACGTTGTTATGAGCCATCAAACGGAAAGCGGTACTGCTACGATTCAGACTCAAGCGAATATCTAAACTGGTTAGCAAATACTTCTCTTGAAATCACATATCCATATGCAGACGTTCCAACAGCTCTAAACTACGTACTTGCAGAATGTTTTTTCGACGGTCGTTAAAACCAACATTGTGAGGATCGTTATCTTCTGTCAAGGCTGTGTCGTTAAACTTGTCCTCGCCTGCTGTGTCAGGTTTCCATGCCACGAAAGCGTCCAGACGAGTCATTTTGGCTTCCTTTAACTACGTCAAGATATTTTCTACGTACACTCTGTAAGAGTAAGTATCAATACTACTGCTGACCAGTTTGTTATTAAAGTACAAATCCACTTCGCTGAACAAGGAATTCATACAATTGTTGACTGGAGCTACTCTATCATCGGCCCATGGATTGGAGTTGTCCGTTTTGATCACATTCACTTTCAAATACAAGTAACTGCTATTCCGATCGATGTTGCTCTTTGATTTTAAACTCGATGGGAGCTGAATGCGTCAAAGAGGAGACGGGATGAAATTCGACCCATTGGGATTCTCGCATGGTCATCATAGTGTGTGACATGGCAAACAGATCAAATTGCGACTTGGAACAGTGGCAAGACTCTCGTTGCATCATTTTTCTGTCTCCATGATGTTTTAATAATCGAAAGCGTCTAAGTCTCGAAGAGTTCTTCTTGTCTTAGTCTTTCTAGCTCAAGGGGTATGCAGGCCTCTTGAGGGGTGTTTTCGTCTCCTCTTTCCTTTTCCTTGGTGTGGCGTTAGGGTAGCAGATATGCCTGACTTGGTACCGTTCAGTGCATTTATACGAGTTTCTTCGTCAGCCCAGAATCTCTTTACTCGTGTCAAGCAAGACGTTTTTACCTGCTCTCAAGAAAGAGTCTTTGGGGTTTTCTTTGTCGATGATGTTATTTTTTGTGGAGAAATTCTTTGCCGTGCGTCAATGCGGCATCTTTCAAGGCGTACAATCCTCGTGACACCATCGGTTTTAAAATCTTGGCCACTGAACAAAAGGCCGAATTTTACATATCTACTAATCCATGTCCTCGTTCTCGAGCGACTCCTTAGTACACATGATACATGGCTTACACGTCGGTAGAGAATAGTTTTCGGAAAATGGAGTTCCACCGTGACCTTCCCTTTAGTAAATAGAATATTTTGTACCAGATCTTCTTTTATTGTAATGTTGACACTATAAAAATTAGTCTTACTGACGGGCAAATAATGCGGATGTACAAATCGCGGTGGACGTGATATGTATTTTCATCTTCCTCAACAGCGGTCGTGACAGAATCCACTTTGAAAGGAATGACACGCAGTAACGGTACTGAGGTGTGTAGTACGTTGTACTCTACCACATCTGAGTACATAATAATCAAACTGAGTCCTTTCCACATTTATACAGGGAATCTAATATATTTCCAAAATTCAAATTACTGGTAACGGCTGGTAATTCGGTTTTAATTTTGATCAGCCTGAGGTCTCCGCTCAATATATCATACAATTCAAAACAAAAGCTAATGACCAAAATTGTATCCTCTGAAAATTTGATCATTAGGCGACGAGACACTAATTCGTACTCAAAGGTAGCCTGGCTTTGTCCGTGGCTTTACCAAACACTGTAGTGAACCTGGTAGCAATAGTGGTCACCAAATCTTGACAACTAAAATAATAGCCTGCAGGAAGGTTAACACATAGGTGGACCGTTTACTTTTGGGGTTCTTTGTTTTCATAAGGTCACTTATTTTGCTACTTGCGTCAAACTATTGTTGCAATTGGTGGTCATGAACTTCTACCGTAAAACTATTGTGATTTTCGACGATGTTTCTGATTTGTGAAGGGTGTATCATTTCCAACAAAGCCACTTCCCAATGTGCTTCTAGAATTTAGCCGTGTAACAATACAAAGCGATGTTAGGAAACACCTCCACGGAACTGTCACTTGGTAACGTTAAGTAAAATTCGTGGTTGTTGTTCATAATTCCATAGTTATACTGCCACAGGGGTCACTCGAGGTCAAAAGAATGCCTAAAACATATTGTGGTTGTAGGTGTGACTGTTAGGAGAATGACTGACGTGGGACGCAAGGCTCCCGTTGTGGTTGTTGTTCCTGTTTGAAAAGATTTTGAGGGAAGGACTGGGAATAAGGTAACTGATGCAACTGCTCACGTAAATGGTCGATAATTGGTTGTCTCCTTGTTAGTAATGGCTGCACCGATGACAATGCACCACACACATTTGATAGAAAAAGACGATTTGCGTTTAAGGTACACGTTCTCCACACCACACCCACAATGGTTGGTTGCTTCTATAGATCTTGCAGAGAAGAACTGGGTGAAGGAGTGGTCACTGTGGCAGACGAGGATGTGTTGAAAGTATGATGCTAACTTCTTTTTATAGTCGATGACTTGCGAAGCGTCTATCCATGAATGAAAACTAGGAGGATATTCTTTCTAACGTAGTTTGACTTCTTTGACAAGACGTTTTCCCACTTTACGGGTTCTTCGTTCGAGAATGCTTTAAATATGGTGAACTTCGTCTTCTTTTTTGGTTATGCGTTGTAACTCAAGCAAGTAAAACGTTCCATTAAATACTCCCACAATCATGTCTTCCGGTTTATAGACGGCAGGATGACGACCACGCACTTGTCCAGTGACACGAAACCATTAGGTGGTCCAGTTGGGCAAGTAACCTTTGTCGAAAGTGCGTTTGGTTTTGCCAATGATCAATATCCGATCTAGGGGGACACGTCCGATGGTACGATTGATTGTATGCTTGTACCAGGTGGGGTAAGACGTGCATATGTACTTGAGAGTGTGTTGTTGCGTAAAATATTTCCACACGTCTTCTTTCACGGTGCGTTGAAAACGTTCCACGATGCTTTGTTTGGTTTCGGATTTTCTGTAGTAAATAAAAGTTAATGTTACGTTACTTTAAAAAAAAATGTTGGGAAAGCTTGATTTAGAAATTCGATGCATTTGTCGATTTGCAATCGAAGAGGGTGACGATCACTTAGTTTCAACACCAGTTGGATGGTTTGCACTAACGTTCTGCTCGATTTGGACGTGAATTGAATGACACAGAAAAATTGGCGGCAAAAGCCTATGGCACAAAACAAATATTTGTAGTGATGATTGTAGGTTGTAGCGACAAATGAGAGACATCGGATAAATTGGCAAGGCATTGATTCTCAATGACGTCCACTTTAATGCGACTTCTGGAAAATTTTCGTCGAATGGGTTTGTGTAAAGTGTACGTGACTTATTCTTGTAACCATCGTTGCACTTGAGGTAGAATTTTCAGTCGAGTTCTAGCAGCACGATACAATTTCCGGACTTAAAGGATTAGCTGGATCGTAATAAATGCTGGCTAACAACGTTTTCCTTTCTTAATAAGTCACCCACTCTTCGATGATGCAACTTTGGATGGGGAGAAATGTCCGATGTACCACAGGAGTATACGTCGATGGTAGCGGTGGTGGTGGAGGTAATGGGAGGGTTTTGGTATTCTTTTCTTTTTCACTTCTAGTTTCCCTTCTTTCTATTTCATTATGGCCGAAAGAGGAGTGGACATCAACTTTTAACCTACGTTTTGAGTTCTTCTCGTTGAGGGGTAGGGAAAGATGTCAGCAAGTACGCTGCAATCTTATTAGCAATGGAAGCTGTGGAGGGTGTTTGAACGACTTCACGTGCCTCTTCTTCTGCAGAATATTGTGGGGTTGCGTTTGTCTTGACCTCTGGAGGTAGTGATGGTGATGGTAAACGTTTCATCAGAGCCTTTAAATCGTTTAGAGTGCGCACAGCTGTTTAGTCTAAAGCTTTCTGGTAAAAGAGTTACAGTCGTTGAAAGAGTTTACCGTACTTTTGGGTTGTTTTTTTTTTTCCTGTTTCGGACAAATTGTTGCAATGCATCAACGACTGCAATTCATGTTGTAATTGGAACATCTTGGTCAAATGATGACTGGGCGGTAAATACGAGATTCATTGTTATTGTCAACGATGGTATTCCATTCATTGTTTGCAAGGTTCTAAAGTCATTTTTGTCCTTCCATTTGCATCCAAAGGGCACGTCTGAGATCTTTGTACTAAAGAGCACCCTTTTATCTTCTCGTTCCTTCTAATGCTGGTATAACATTTCCTAGAGGTCCCAACTCAGGGCCTATTGTCTTAGCAATACGTCCAAACAGGGTTAAAAATCCTCCGCGTGGCACCAACATCCTTTTAACGAATGGGTATTTTCTTTTGGACCATTTGGCAAAGAACGTGTCGATGTTTGGCTAAGCATTTGTTTCTGATGTGGAGACAAATGTATCGTGCCTTTCAAAACATTCAGACAACATTAACATACTGTATTGATGACATCTTTCGAGGAAGTTTGAATGATTTGTTTTCGCAATGTTGAAGAGGCTTTGAACAGGACGGCCATCACGTCCCAATGTTTGGATAAACGATGAGGTAGTCCTTGACTTGACTTACGCTGTTTTATTTTTTTTAGAGGGACTATCGCTTCATCACAAAGGTGAGGATGTTATTTTCCCAAATCGAATCCTTTGTTAACATCGCCATCAAAGAAACCTCTCATTTGGTAACCTCTACTTTTTTTGGACGACTGCCTCTTTTCAGAGGGTGACGTCGATGTTTGGCTAAGCATTTGTTGAACGATGAGACTGTCTTTTTCCTTTTCCTTTATGGATAGGTGAACGATGATGGGGACGGTATGCAAATCTTTGAGGGGGGGCATCTTTTAGTGGTCAGGAGCAAAAAAACACTGATTCCAATCGTTTACCACAACCCAATTTTTATACTGGAATTCGCTGCCACTGATTGTCTTTACCTTGTATCAACTTCATGACAGGTAACTCTCGTCGTGAAGCAATTCGCAACGGACTAAATCGGGACCGTTCCAGTAAACTCTGTAACATGCCCGATCTTTCGTAGACTTTGATTTTGGAGGCAGATACTTTGTGAGCAGCTGTCACTGCCGCTAAAGAGGAGGGGGCGGGCACCACTGCAGGAGACGTTTTAGGAGACGCAAGTTTCCATTGTTTCATCAGCTGAGGAAGAACAGGTGTCAAATTGTATTGTTTGACTGGCATCACCAGCAATGGAGAAGTGGAAAAACCTGAGGCTGCTAGAGACGCTGTCACCGTCGTTGCAGGTCATGGTTTGCGAATGCAAGGCTGCGTCCTGGCCGAAGTACCCTTTTGAGGGTGGAAACGAAATCCCAGAAATCAAGTCACTAAGACACACTACACGTCGATCCCCATTTAAGGAAGACAATTCTCGTAATCACTGTTGGTAATTCTCCACCGTTTGAATATTCCCATTGATATCCTTCCACGAAATATATTGCATCAAATTGATAAAGGTTGTGACATGGTACCCTGTTTTATACATATATTTGTCGGAGACAATACGTGTACTTTTTGCACAGAAATGATCGTACTCCAGTGGCGAATCTAAATGGTTTAGTCACTAACTAAAAAGTCACGTTCTGAAGTTTCTTACCCGACTAAGTTTACGTTGTGTTAAAGATTGTGTAATCCTCTAACTCTTCTTCTGGAAATCTTTGCAGAGCGTGTACCTTGTAGTAAAACGAAAGAGTCACAATAAACCAATCCTTCTCACTCAGGTCCAGATGAACAAGGTCTGACCACTAGAACACATTAATCTGAATCAGTCCTATTACAGCATTCAGGTACCAGTGGTTTGAACATTGGTTATGTAATGGATGCAATTGTTCTTTGCGTTTTATTTTTATTTTGACCAGCTCTCGGTAAATGTGTTCTCTCAACTCCACGGGCAAACCACGAATGTTCACTTGCAAAGAATATATGATCATGTCAGCCACTGTTTATACAAACGTTGAGAGTAACTTCTGAATGTCTCTTAGTTTTATTTAAAATCTTCTCCTGGAGCGAAAATGACGGACATAATGTGTAATTTGTGACCACTGCCATTCAGGGTAACGGTCGAGAATGGTAATAAAATCGTCTGATGTTAACGATCTAAAGCGTAAAATTAGGAAGAAGGCACACTTGATCCAGATTAATAGCACACGTTGGTTGACTTTTGTCACTTTCCTCTTGTGGATTTCTTGACACAATAGTTCCAAAGACAACAATTAAGATTTTACTCTGGCAAGTCCCTGCCAAACTTATTTGTCACTTCAGTGACTAGGGTCCCAATAAAGGTAGGTAGTGACAATTCAGAGACCATCGAGTATGTTCCAGGTAAGCGGAATATTTCTGGTCCCACTGGTAACGGGACACAACGAAAATAATGCACTTGACTGTATTTCTTCGCCCAAGTAGAACAATCTTGCTCTGGCTAATTCTTCTGGTGTAGGTCCTGGCAGATATTGTTTCCGTTTTTTTTAAAGGTTTGGAATCGACTTTCAAAGTCACAGTATGCAGGCAAACGCACAGCGAACAAATATTTGTCTTTCACAGGTTCATTTAGATGAAGGTACGGTAAAATCCGCAGACGTTTACTTAGGTTTTCACGACATCCGTAGGGTAGTAGACGCATGGTCTCACGCTGTGATGGATATCCAGTAAAGAGTTCATGATAACGTGTGGCATCGCTTTCGCATTCATAGGTTTGACACGCATAGCGTCACTCTCCATGGTAGGTATAGTGGCAAGTCGTCATAAAAAAGTTCCTATGATATCCTGCTGAATTGCTGAGGTCACATCGTACGTAATCCCTGCAATCGCAAGGTACAGCATCGCACTCAACATGAGAATCCCCGAACTTGAATGATGACTGTTTAAAAGTATTCATATGTTATTGTTTGGTCCTTGTAATTACAATGAACTATCAGTCTTCGACGTTGTACTTTTTATAAGCTGACCAATATTGACTTGACCGTACGGTAAAATGAATTTATTTGGAAGCCGCACTCTCTTCTGGTACACGATTTGATAGACTTTTTCCAAAGGCTGACTGACGAATTGGTATATGGGTAAAAGTACAATCTTATGCAGTTCGTAGGTGTTCACTTTAAAGTTTTCATCCTGTCCAGACTGCAAGGCTTCTTTAAGCACGTCAAAGTTCATCACTCGACGTGTGCTATAATTGAGTCAATCCTTTCACTTTACATTCGGTATGCATTTCTCCTTGTGGGTTTCGGTAGTCGTAGCTGTACTTTTAAGAACTGTCACTTGCAAAACTTAGAATCTTGTCGTCGAGTCGCTCATCTGTTCAGGCTCCTAAACGTGTAACAGAATTGTTACCGAGAGGAGGGTGGATTAAATGAACAATACAAACACAATTTGTGAAAGAAAATATAAATTTATGTAATAAATTATAAATGAAAAAAATACAGATGTAACAACACAATAATTCATGCACTCAACCCACAATTACACTCATAACCATTCACAATACATGAACAAATTAAATATTAATACAAAAGGAATCTCAGATGTAAAGGGATCTCTTGGACTATACACAGATCCAAGGATCCTTTACGAAAGTTAAATTAATGCAAGTATAAATTACGAAAAATGAACACAAACGACAAACTATACTATCGCACGATGGATTGCGATAACTAGCACGACCATATACTTGTATTCAATCAAGTTGCTAGCTTTTATTGATATCTATGCGATCACTTGAAATATTATTGTGATCTGACATAAGCATGCAAATACAACAATGTATTAAATTGTATTACAATTTCAATACACATATGTGTCTCGACCCCGTATAACCGCACGATTCAGCAACAGTTGAATCGTCTCCCAGTTTCCCCGAAAACCTAGGGTTGACCAATACTATTATCGGACGTTTCCCTTCACGGATCCACCACAGTTATACGTTCAGACAACATACAACATCTACCAGAACCAACGGTTCCTCACTACCCTAGATGTCGACCCGGATGTTTTACAACTCAGACAGCTCCGACAATCGGACTTCTAGCTTTCCGGATATTTACACGTTACACAGATGTTGACGAACAGACAGTTCGACACACAGACAGATACTTCAATTCCGCTTGCACAAATTAACGGCACAATCACATTCAGATATTTATACAGAGATGTTCCGGAACAAATAATAGATGTCCCACAACAAATCAGACGATATCAAAGACGTTTATCAAAAGATGGTATCAGATGTGTTAACAGCTACGGTATCAGAAATGGTATCAACTACGTTAGCAGCTACGGTATCAGAAACATTGACATCTACGGTAACAGCGATTATCAGATCTATGGTAACAGCGATTGTCAGCTACAGTATCAGAAACACGGTAACAGCTACAATAAACAAAACCAGACTAATAATAGTTGTCTCAAAAATAATCTAAGCCGTAGATTACGATATTGCATTTAAAGTCTAATAGTGACTAGTAATTCCAAATATTCCACGTTTAATTGCAATAAAAGCATCATTATACGAAATGATAATCTGAATAAAATTCACAATAAAGCGAAAATGTAAATTTAACACTCACCCCTTTGGCTGGAGATTGCAAGACGAGCTTATCTATCCTTCGATTAGATATTTTGGTTCCCGTAATTATTATGAGAAATATCTCGCCTTATATACTCTCTATAGGTGAACATAAATCACATCGAGCTTGCCGTGCACCACGTGAAACGAGTATTTCGGATTTCATGTAAATAACAAACTGGCACATGCAAATCGTTACACGCCACTTACCTTGGAGAAAACCACTTAATCACCCCAGGTAATGCGTGTACGACGAAATCAAGAAAATGGTGAGTTTCGTTTGCAATTCAAGAAAAACAAAAATCAGTTCAATTTTCGCCTAATTCTGTGACAAAACGGTCTCCTTCGAGATTAGGGCAACAGTGTCTCGGCCGATCGATGTAGATGCAACAGTTAATGTCAAAATACAACACAAGATCTCCTAACAGTTCTAAACTTTTGTACAAATTTAACCGAGCATGAGTTGTCTAAAACTGAATAAAGTTCAGTGTGTAATAATGCGTGATATAATTTCAGAAACAGATATAAAAGATTTTTGGAATTTGCAGAGACCACATGATTTGATAGTTGCTAGGAGAAATATAGTTCGTGATATACTTCAACAGCATCTATTTCTGTTATCTAAAGAAAAAAATAAACTCTACCTCTACCATTGAGGTATGGACACTAGGATACGCAATGACGATTAATTCATATCAGGGGTTAACTGTTTCTGATACAGTTGTCTGCATCGTCAATGATCGTAGTTAGTTTATCTCGCAGTGTCTCGAGTCAGATGAATAGTTCAGTTGCGGAAGATGGACATAGACTTCACAACAAATAATAATAGAATAATAATAAAACTGCTGACAATACCGACGATATAGTAAGAAAACAAATTAGTTAGCAACAAACAATGTGACCACAAAAACAAATAAACGCTACTTTGATCTTGACGCTGAATTTATCATGACATTAAAACAACGACAGAATAATCATTGCGCGAACTGCAACACGGTAATGTTGTGACAATATTCAAAATGTGATCCAAGACAATTTTCCACGCAATAAAAGTGATAATTGCGTTTGTCACACTCGAAAATGTAATTCTGACTTGGTCTTGAGTGTAATCGAAGTCGAGGCGCTAGTTAAGTGAAGACGGTGGTAATTGTATATCTTCTGGAATTACTTGCAAATTGTTCGCATACAAATCCTCATTGAGAAGCAGTTGAATCTAATTTGTATAATGCAGGTCTACCCGTAGATGTTACCAAGCTTGAAATTGTATGTGTATTTACACTCCAGATATGATTTTTCGCTCCATTTTTTTAAAACCATCTTCAAGTGTTCATATATTATCTTACGGTAACATTGCCTAATACTGTTTGTTTAAAAAATCATGTCGTTGTATTGGTATATTATTTTTGTGATTGTAGTATTGGGTTTCATAGAAAATGAACGTTTAACCTCATTATCTAATGCAGCTATCACACTTGGTAGTTTTGCAACCCATTCACGATTTCCTGATCACGTCTGATTTTTGACGTCATGTTTTTCATCAAAGATGATACTGCATCAATACATTCTTTGTTAAGATCAACTTATAGTTGCTGTGGCCATTGCAAGGGTCCTCGTTTATAAATTCGTTCAAAAACTAATACATCTTCAGCGGCGGTTTTAGTTAATAAAGGCTCTGCTTCTTTATATCTACTCGCAATTAACGTTTGCTGTATCGGCGAATTTACTAATCGTTGCTCTAGTCTTAAAATATCATCTTGTGCTATAATAATTCGATTCCATTATAATAATAATTAGTTGATTAATTACCAGCCCTTAATGCTAGTTTAAATTTTATTGCGGATCTTATCAACCAATTAGATAACAATTCTCTGATATTTTTATTTATTTATGGTATTTAACGAATATATCAACTTCACATCTGCATTATGTCGTTGATGTAATGCTTTATTTTTCTATTCTACTTCATGAACGTGACATATTTGATCAATTGCATTTACTGGATACTCTCCAGATTTTGGTTGATCTCGATCATCAAATCGAATATCAATTAAGTCGAGTTCCAGGACCACAATTAATATATCTAGGAAGATGTTTTTCTCCTGGGTATTTTCCCACAGAGTTCCTCGAAATTTCTACATTAATGTAGCAATATCACCGCCATCTTTATATTGATATTTTAGGTAAAAGAGAAAAAAAACAATCATGTTACATATTACACATTTTTCACCATATGCTTTTTTCCCTTCTATTTTTGGTAACTGTAGCTAAATCATTGCATGGAGATTTATAGCCATAACGTAAACAATTTCTATTGTTTACGTTAATTATATTATTAATTTTATAACCGATATATTGATAAAGCGCCGAGTGTTGATGAACTTTTTGATGGATTTATTAATAATTTAGTTGTTTATGAATATGTAATCCTGGACAAACAATCTAATCCGGCAAGAATATTTTCTCAAGGCAGACATAAAAATACTTATTTTTATATTTTATTTTATTCAACGATATACACAAATACCTAAAGCGATCAGAGATAACTATAATATTTTAGCTGTATTTAATGGTGTTGATACATATACTTTAAGAAATATTCATCAGACTTGGTGTTCAGGGTATATGGATATAATTAAGTTTAAAACTTCTTTTCACGCGCACAAGCTAACCCACACGGATTTATAACGATAAATTTACATGATCCTGAGTTGCGATATCGTATAGGTCTTAATCGAGTTTTCGGCTAAGAAACAGTAGATAGTCTGATATGATAATGATCATATTACAGCAGCAGAGAGGGTGAAAACGACCTCAATTCCGTCCGGTAGGTTAAAAAATATAATATACAGAATTGGAAGGACAAAAAATAACCGACAAAATAAAGATAAAGTAACAAAAATGAACTAACCCAATTAGAGAAACTATTGGTACTTAGAGGCTACAGTTTGGCATTATTGACCTTGTATATTTCATTTTCGTAGGAAGCTTTTTATAATTTTTTAAAAGCAAATGACGTTTCAAAAAAAGGTATGTTCACCCTCTCTGCCGCATGGGTTCGTTACAAATAAAATTAATAGTACTCGTCCATAATTTCAATGGATCGGGAGGGGGGTGTTCCCCATCCCTTGATTCGTCGACGGATACTCCTAACGATCCCCTGCTTCCTATTTTCAGTCGGGAGGTTCTTTTGGTGTACTCGGTATGCGATGAACAACAATTTGATAAAATTTTAAAGTTTATCTAAATAATATATTGTTAAATTAGAATGATACATATTTAAAGAAATTGTTGGGTTTTTTAATTTATCAAATTTAAATCCTTTATTAAAATTATAAATAAAATTAAAAAAAACTTGCACGGGTTTTGTAACCAAATTAAAAGCCTTGTTGCCTACATATAAAAAAGTCCTTTTCGCATTTTATACCTATCCTTTGTTTTGCGATTGATAGAAGCGGCACACGGAATGTAAATATAAATAATGGCATCAATTTGGCAGCAAGTCCTTGCTTTGGACGCCAAATACAACGCTTACAGGACTCCTAACAATCCACAATTCAGTATGAAATATGTCCATACTTAACATTTGTATAGTTAGACGCATTTAATATTTTTGGCCACTTTTACAACGCCGGTAACCATCTCTTAATTTCGAGTGGCATACGTCAGCATATCGAAGAGCATACTATGGTCGTAGATAAATAAACGTACAAAATGTATTTACAGTGGGAACCGCATTTACATAACAAGAAACATTAGTTCATTGAAGCTATTTTCCAAACTTCAAAATTGTCGAAATGATTGGTTTTGGAAGGGGAACTGTGTGCTTACAATATGACTGGTGGCACGATTTACCCTAGTCCTACAATGTAAGCCCCGACGCTGATATTTATGTTTGCTCGAGCACTAAAATCAAGATCAACATGTGATACGTCTTACGGGTAGGACTAGATTTACCCAAATGCTACAGTACCCAAATACTGCCCCTATAAACACAAATATTGTCCAGAAACAAACACGTGATACATTTACTACTAAAGATTTTTTAAAAATTCATTGCAAAATTAAGTTTTTGCATAAAATGAAATACGTTAAATTACTAAAGCAAATAGAAAGTCTATGTAGGAAACACGAGTCCGGTACGACATATATGTCTCTAATTTACATACTTAATTGCCTATATCTTTGTTTTAGAAGAATGTTAATTTTTATTTTTGGGCACACCTTTGACCTTTAGCTATAACGAGATACTGGCATCAAGTGTACCTCCCCCCCTCCTCACAGCATGACTCTTTGTCCAAAACATTCAAAGGCTTTTACATGTTCATGTTCCTATCTTCTGATAGTTAGGTGTTATTTTTCTGTAAAAAATCAAAAAGAATTTTGAAAACCAAATGTATTTATCGTATATGCTACTTTTTGGATGAGTCGTTCTCTGAGGTTCATGTTTATACATATCCCTTATTTCCTCCTCTCCCAATACTTGATAGCTTTATTCTTGTTTTGTAATATCACCCATTGACATATTTGTCTGGATAATTACATAAGATCCTGTTTTCCAGTGATCATGGTCAACGATCTTTCTACTAGCCTTGTTGCTATGTATATGCTATAATGTTTTGTATGCTATATAGTTTCTGTGTCTGGACTGGCCTTTTCTTGTGGTCAATTTTTATCTTTTAGTAATTGATGTTTATTTCTCCTCGAAAAGATATATACTCTGATGATCCATAAATATATGTGTGTGTGTGATTAGGATTTTTAACATAGCTTTAACAATTTTTCAATCATATCACTAAGATGTCTGCAGTGAGGCAGTTTATAGTGATGTCTAGCACTTGGGCATCATGCCACAGACATGTAGCATGATGTCCCGCCCAGTCACATTATCCTGACACCAGGCCAACCAATCCTAACACTAACCTCTTAATGCTCAGCGCCAAGCGAGGCAGCTGTTAGTACCATTTTTGTAAGTTTTTGGTATAACTCAGCGGGGAATCAAACCTACGATCTCCCGCTTTCTTGTTGGCCACTATATATATATATATATATATATATATATTTATATATATAATGTATGATACATATGTGTAATGTTATTTGTTATTGAAGAATAACTGGAGAAGGCATAATGTGGAATTTATTCAATACAAGACATCAACACAGCTTGGAAGGGGAGTAAAGTCTGCCCTGAGAGTATATTTGCTATATTTGCTATTTGTTATTGAAGAATAACTGTAGAAGGCATAATGTGGAATTTATTCAATACAAGACATCAACACAGCTTGGAAGGGGAGTAAAGTCTGCCCTGAGAGTATATTTGCTATAGCTCTTAAAGCCCAGTGAATGTATAACATAAACCAGCTGTTGGTGTGTATCAGTTCTAGTCCATTGTGGGATATCTGATTACATTTACTAGCAAGTGATATTTCAAAGCTAATTAGATTAAGACTTACACTACAATATGCATACATCCTTACCTTTGGCTTTAATCCTTTTATTCATGCACATGTATATAAAATTACTGCCAAATATACCCAATATACGGTTTTGTAACCAAATACATTTGAAGACTCTTCCAAAGTATATTTAAATGCTACTTAAACATGCAGATACCATCCAAATACTCATTATATATATATATATATATATATATATATATATATATATATATATATATATATATATATATATATATATACTCGAATGTTTCTTTTCTGCTCTTACAACTTCAATGTCAATTCAAGTTGTATTTTCTGCTGCTAAGTTGTTTGGCAGTACATTTTTTTCCATTTTATGTAATCTGATAATTTCAATAACTTGAATTTGTCCTAAATATTGCATGTTAAATGTGAATGTTGGCCATTTATAATACCTGAAATAAACTCATTAACGTGATTGATCACAGATGAAATTATAAAATCTTTCTGCTATTCCAATCATCATCTGATAACTGACAGTCATGAGCAGAGTTAATGACATCATCCTTGGGTTTTTTTCTACTTCTCTGTCATCATGGATATGCAGTTGTATTGTTAAAAGCACAATACTGTGCCTTTTTGGTAACTTTTGACACTGTGAAGGTGATTATATTCATATACAGGCTTAAATGTAAAGTCAAATTAGAATTTTAAAAAGGTTATGTTTTATCTTTTATTACAGGAGTCAAATATATTAAAATAGCAATTATTTCCCAAATACAGATGTATCTGTCATACAGCTAGCAATAAAAGCAATTACAACCTTATAGTATTAATTTAATAATCCATTAATTTATTTGGTACATGTACACATTAGAAAATGTTTATTAATCATTCAGGTGCTTCAGTTACAGTAGTAACTCTTCCTGTAGATCTTGTCGTCTTTTGGCTTAGTGTAGTAGTGATGAAGAGTTAATATATCTCTGGGTTGAGGATCAATTGAAACATGTTACCTTATTTTCCATTATCTTTTTCAGGCAAAAGCGACCATTTATCTTGAAAATGTTTTTAAGTTGTCAGTTATTATGAATACCTGGTTTACAGTGGTGCCCGAGTTTCAGTCTCATAGCCCACAGTTGTTGGAAAGTCATTGCATTTTCCCTCTTCACTCTGTTGATGCCTCGCTACAATATGAACATTGTTTTTATGTCCCAAAGGTACTCTTTCTGCTGGCACATCTTCATATGAAAGCGTTTTAAATAATTTGTCATTATGCATGAACCTTTTTCCTAGATTTTCCTTATCTTGTTGGGGTATGATATGTAGGGGTACAATGGCAAGGGACTGTTCTTTTTCTTTGGTAAAAGAGATATCTGCTTCATTATCTCTGTCCGCATCAGTTAAATCTGGAAGTTTATTGAAGTAGTTAAATGACAACAATTCACTTTCGAGTGATATTGATGAAAGTCTGTGTTTGTGGCTTACACCATATTCAACAGTATTGTCATCCATTGATGGAGACATTAACTTATGAAGCACATGAATAACGGATGAGAAGTGTTTGACCTCTTACCACTTTCCTGGTCCTGGTGTTGGCACATCTCCACTCTTGTACCAAAGGATGCTAGCTGCCATCTGTTATCAAAACCTCCAGATTGGTGGAATTCGGTGTTCAAAGTTTTGTAGGTGATATTGTTTTTCCTGTTTACGTGTGGGTATATCACTCTTATTTTCATGTTTTCGAACCTGAAAAAGTTATAATTGTCCACACATTGGAGAATTTTCTGATGACACCAGAGTCCAGACAAGACTGCATAACTGCTAGAAAGCAATTGTGTTTATTCTCTGGATGCAACATGATGTATTATTCCAAGGTGGTAACAGGTTTCATGTATGTGTGGTACCTTAGTTTCACTGACATGGTTTTGTTACCAAAAAGCAAAATAGAGATGGCATTAAAGAGGCAGTCTTAATCACTGCATCATGCATGTCATCAGGGGGTTTCCAGTTATGTTGTTGACATAATTGTCCATCGCCTCAGCTGCAACTGGATCAACATCTGGCAAAAAAGAGGCTGGGTTTTCTTGAATTTGTAATTTCACTTTGAACATTTGCTATTGTTGAAAAGCCTTCTTTAGTTTCTATGTGTAATGTTCTTTGATACAGCTGCCTAGAGATAAAAGAAAATCGCATTTGACAAATACTGGAATTAATGCAGATTTTGAGTTTGGTCATAAATAGTGAGCAAAGACAGGTAACATCTGCACAGACAATTTAAACTGACAATAATGTTTTTTTTCCCTAAAATACCAAATCTTGTAATGGATATGTACATATGGTAAGTACTAGGAAAACTAAATGCGCAAATATTTACAGTTGATACAAATTAAGACTTAGAAATATTTGATTTGTCTAAATGTTGATTGTTATAGTTCTTTTCTTAAATTATTCATATATTTTCAAAGGGGGAAATTACTTTCCTCTCCATTTTTTTTATATTGACCTTGAAATATCCTTGTGCAATATTCTTAACATATCCAATTTAAATGGTGAGAAATTGAATAAGACACACAAAGATATCGAATTTATATCAATAAAACTGTTTACTGTTGATACAACAGTTAAGGTATAGGGTATTGATGTGCTGCTGTAATCAGATTGACATGTGTTATGTTGTATTACAATCACAGGTAGCTGACTACATATGCACTACCTCATTTAGCATTCAGGCGCTACAAAGACAGTTCAAATAATTTTCAGCAACAAATATACAAAATTTAGGTTGTCCATGCTGTTTTGTTGGTAAAATTTTGCAGAAAGCCTAAACGATATTCTCATTGAAAAGTCATGATGTCACCATGTGGTGTTAGACTTGAATGCCATTAAGTTTTTCACCTTCAGAATTGAGATATATCCATTATTCACTCACAGCAAAGAAATTTTCTTTTATTTGACATTTAAATATATAAGCTAACAAGATGTATTATATTATATTGTATTATATATTACATTGAAGTAGTATATTTCTAACTGGATCCAGAACGATATCATTGGTATAGCATTTGTGTTCTGCTTTGTATGTGATTATTTGCATGGAAAATGTAAACATTTAGATAATTTGCTTTCCCAATTCAAAGTTAAATAGCATATTAAGAAAACATTATTTTAAGAAATAATTCGTGTCTTGTTGGCATCTTTAGTTGGCGGCAACCATTGAAACTACACAGACATTCAGACATGTAAAAATAACTTTTGAATTTCATGGTTATAATGTTATCTATGTCTACTGGCAGCTGGTCAAAACTGATATATTTTTCATTCCAGAGAAATATCATGGTCATTTCTCTTGGAAAATTGTGTAATTCACAGCCTAGCTTAAAATAAACTGATTATTGCTAGTTCACAAAAATGTACCTAACAATTGTTAATTTTTTAATCTATTTAGAGAACTATTGTACATGTACCACTAATTTTGGGTATGAGTGCCACAAAGATATAATTTGATACAAGCAGAACTTGATACATGATGTTGGAATCAGACAAGCAATGTACAATATTTTCATCATAAATTGGAACAAATACATGTGTTTTTATGTATGTGCCATAAGGTGGAACATATTTATGATATGACAAACATCTGTCTGTTCACTATTTAGTTTTTCTACAGTAACTCGAGTTCTCCACCACCAACCATTTCCAAACTCTGTAGATCACTTGCACTTAGGGTAAGGAAGAAGCCTTTAAATTTCAGGGTTAAAGGGTAAAGGCCAGTGAATGAATGAAGAGAAATTATTTTAGCACATTAACACTAGTTTGGCATTATTTGACCTTGACCAAACTTTGTGGATATCTTGTATTTGTTCTAGAGACGAAGCCAATCAGTTTTGGGATCAAAAAGTAAGAGGTCATGGTCACTGACTGGTTTCTTTGGCAATAATGTAATGACAGAACTTTGTCATTGTCTTACATAAGGATCAAGGAATAGGCTGACTTTTGGTCCAGAAGTCAAAGCCACTGATTGAAAGAAGAAAATCATTTCTACACAATAATATCAGTTGTACATCATATAATATACCTTGACTAAAGTTTGTAAATAGCTTGCTTGTACTTAAGCTATGGAAGAAACCTGTTGATTTTAAGGTCAAATGGTCAAAGGTGAAGTCACTGTAATGGAAAGAAAACATGATTTCTGCACAATAACTTCACTTGTACATAAATGTAAACTAAATTTGGGTGGATGGCTTGCACCTGGAGTGGAGTGATGTGTTTGGCATGAGGTGACTTTGCTTTCAAAATGGTCTTAAGTCACTGTGACTCAATGAAGATTTTTTTTTTGCATGATAAATTAACTGCATGGCAGCCTACTATGAATAAAGTATGTTCAGGGCTTGTAAGGACAGTAAATTTTGATGTTAAGTGTGAAGTGATGGTGTTAAAAAAAATTGAGTTTTACAAAATAATGTTTCCTTTAGAGTAAGTTCCTTAATCATGCTTTGTGAATGGCTTGGACCTATATAACATGGGATTTAAAGGTCAGACGTGACAGTCATGTTAAGTCGAAAATAGATTAATGATTTCTGGACAGTAAGTTAGTTTGTTGAAGACTATATAAAATGTGTAAAGGTCAGGGTCACTGAGACTCACATGTCAATAATCTCAAGAGTCAACCATGCCCCACTAGAGCCAGCAAGAGAGATTAATCCAGCATGTGACAGGTGTGTTATGTGCAATTTGCTGTACTCTTCTCTTTGATCATATTTTTACATCATATGTTTAATTAAGTAACAAATAAGAATAGATTTATAATATATGCAGTCAGTATTGTAATACTTAATGTAGAAAGGAAAGTCATTATTGGGAACCACATGTAGTTTTTTAAGCTTTGGCCCATATTTGTGAAGATGGAAGGTTGTAACTATTTGTGCTTTACTTTTTTTCAGGAACTTTGTATATTAGACGCCGAAGTCAACTTTTGAGAGAAAAAGCAAAGTCAGCTGAGGTTGGTAGTCACTCTCAAATTGTCATGTTTTTCAAAATCATTGAAACTTGCCTTGAACTACCAATGTTTAATATAGAAAACAATTTGTCTTTATGACCAGATTTTTCATGTGCAATCTTTCTGTTATATAAGGTAACCATTTCATGTGTACCTTCTTCAAAGATCATTTTTTTAAACAGACAAATGTGCAGCCATTTAAAAACAGACTTTACTGTATTCCTAACAAGTCTATTCAGAACAGCTGTTATGATGATATTGAATCCTTTAATGTTACCTCTTGCATGTTTATGAGATAGAAGTACATTGAAGGGCCATTATTTCTTACCCCCCCCCCCCGAAAAAAAATTTAAAAAAATAGAAGAGTTCATTATCACTTCAGGACATCATATTTTCCAGTGTGTGTTATCTGTTCTACTGTTGCACTCCATAAACATTAACCCTGTGTAAAAGAAAAATTACTAACTGATTGTTATTGTGTCTCTTATAAAATTGGCAGGAAAGAGAAGCACTTATATTTATCTCGAGTCATAACAGATACAAAGAAAAGGAGCTAACTGTAGAGCATAAATAAGCATACCATAATTGTTGGGCATTAATTATTCCATAATAGCTAACTTTCTCAGGTGGTATCACTCCCTTGACAGCATATTAAGCAAACACCAGTGTCTGTCAAGCCTAATGAGTAATGGCAGAGAGGAGACTCATTCATGTTGTAAAGGTGCCTTGTAGGAAGATTTTGATGAACACCAATTGCTTTTTAATGTTGAAAATCCAAGTGTCAGAGTTAATCTTTACACATTGATTTAAATATTTTGGTCACAAATAAAAGCTTGTGAAAACAAAACTTGTAACATCAGCAGCAGCCACTATATATTGCCATTTCAGACCTTAAATAGAAATTAAAAGAACATTATTTTCATGGATGAAATTCAAACTGTTTGTAAAGGATTCAAAATTGAACAAAATATGAACAAAATTCATATATGTTCACCCTGACTACTTTTGCTTTGTATTGGGGTTGCATAAGTACAGTGCTTCTGATTTCCATCCTTGAAAGGTAAGCAATGCAATAGTAATGGATGAGTATTACATCTTTAAAATTATATTTCCCCCCCACCACCACCACCACTCCTCCACTGCAAAAAGCTGCATTTTATTTGCCACATTTTTTTTAGTATGATCCAGCAGTCAGAAAAGATTATCTTCATCTTCGAGCCAAGATATTAGCTGACAGATATGGAAGCCCAGCTTTCTCAGATCAAGGGTAAGTATAAAGATTTGCAATAAATAAAGGATCTTGGATGACTTTGTCAGGATCTTGGATGACATTGTCAGGATCTTGGATGACATTGTCAGGATCTTGGATGACATTGTCAGGATCTTGGATGACATTGTCAGGATCTTGGATGACTTTGTCAGGATCTTGGATGACTTTGTCAGGATCTTGGATGACATTGTCAGGATCTTGGATGACATTGTCAGGATCTTGGATGACTTTATTTGAGGAGTTTCATTAATTTAATTAGAATGAGCACGTTGTCAAGATTCTATTTATCACATGACAAAAAAATATATTTCAGTTCTTCATAGAATATTTTGAATGATTGCCACATTAAGCCTAATGATTAAACATGGTATGTGGCTTCATTCAGCTGTTTATAGTAGAGAAGCTATTTGCTTGAAATGAGTGAATGACGCATTTCATTGGGTGGGTGCAAATCTTAGTATGCTCATGAGTTTTTTTTCTCATGAGATAAAATATCTATTTTGTTCACCAGTATCAGGCAAATCTTCATTTTATTTAAGGTTGAAACGGATTGGATAACAAAATGTTTAACATTGAAGTAGTGGGTCTCTTGATGGATCCTGCACGATGTCAGCGGTTAAACATTTATGTTCTGATTGGTTTTTTATTATTCCCACAAAATATATAAACAGTAACATAATTGTTCCCAATTCGAAGTAAAATAGCACCAAACAGAATAATTTTACACCTTGTTAGATTCAAACTTGAATTTGTCTTTAACTGAATTCAACCACAATTGATGCTCAACTGTAAACATCCTTGAAAAATAACTTCAAATTTCTTGGCTATAATGTTTTTGGTTTATTATGACAGATTTTGATAAATATTGTATTTTTTCACTCCATTGAAATATCAGGAATGTTTCTATCAGAAAATCAGTAAATCATGGCCTAGCATAAAGTGATTATAATTCATCAAATAATAATATATTTAATGATTGTTCTCCAGTTCTGCCCAGCATGAAAGGTAACAAAATACTTTCTGTGGCATGTAAAGCTAAAGAGCAGAATCAGTATTATGTATTGTAAAGGCTTGATTTTTACCTTTTACCATTTTTAGCTCAAAAGGTCATCAACCACAAGCATTTTTGAGAAGGCTGTTGTCTATTATCTGTTGTCCATCATCCAACATCCATCCATTAGCACGTTTGTTGTCACTACTCAGACTAAGGAGGGTTGTCATTAAACTTGACACAAACATTCTTCCCAAATTCTAGTTTATCCTAAATTAAAATGTGTGCTGCTCAGGCATCTAATACATTCATCATAGCAGCCATCTTGAAAATCATATTGATACTTCTCTTGAATGAATGGTCATGTACAAATATTTTTTTAGTGAAAGACTTCTTTTGATGTTTACTTGGTCCTAAATCAGAAGGTTGTGATATGACATCCAGAATGGCCAACACAGCAGCTAACTTGAAAATCTTGGTGTCTCTTCTTTGAATGGAAATTCACATTTGCATGTTGTCTTCACCAGAAGTCTAATTAGTCCTAAATGAATATTTTTATTGCTGAGGCATCTAATATGGCCACCCAAGCCAGACGTCTTGAAAATTATGTTATGGCTACTACTCTGAATGGTCAAATCAACATGAGGTTTTCACTGAAAATTTTCTTTGTTTAGTTGGATCTAATACAAATGGTGCTGCTGCTGGTCTGACCTTAAGTATTGCTTCTTCTTTGTGTAGCTACTCCTACTAGATGGAATGCCAAATTGGTATTGGGTATTCAACAGAAGAGTTCTTATGGTGTATTGTTCCTTCTGAATAAAAATGACACTGATCAGACATTCTGTATGTCCACCATGGTAGCCATCTTGAAAATCTTGTTATCTTTATTTCTCCTTTTAGTCATATTGACAAACAGCTTTGACCACAGGACTTCTTTTGATATTTGTTTTGTCCTAAATGAAAATTGGCTGCCACAATAAACATGTAGAAAATATTGTCCCTAATTTTCCTGAATGAATGGCTGTATTGGGTGGTGTTTTCAAAAGTTTTCTAATTGTGTTTGGTTTGTCTTGAATGAAAATGGTGCCAGTCTTTTATCCAATATGACTGCCAGAGTGGCTAGTTTAAAAAATGTATTACCAAGCAGTATTAGAGATGATTTCAACATTCAGGATTTAAAAAGAAGAAATCATCTTATCTTGAATTCAAACAATAGAGTCTCAGCTGCTGTGAAGGTCTGCTAATGTATCTTGTTTGCAAGATTTTACTTATACTGTGTTTGAAGAAATGATTTGTTAGCATTGTTTATTATTATGTTTGTGTGCTAATGCAACTGAAAAACAATTGGTGTGTAGATGCTATATCCCTACTTTGGATGGGCTAAGACCACTTTAAGACCTTTTGTTTAGAGGCTTTGATGAGTATTTTTGTTAAACAGTTTGAGTAAAGTGTTTTGCTTAATGACACAAAATGGCAGCAAAATAAAACTTGATTATAGCTTTATTTCAGAGTGAATGGTAAAATGGTTCTTTCAGGTTGGAAAAATGTAAATATCACAAGTCTGGTCATCTTCCGATAATTATTTATCTAGATTTAATTATTGATTCTAACTGTGTATAAATTTTCATATTTCATTGACCTATAGGTAGTATGGTGAGACATTTAGGCAGTTTTGAGTACATAATATTGGATTTTTTTTCTTCCAGGAGCATTAAAAGCAGATCCTATAGCTTTGGTACAAGAAGTATTGGGAAGACCAACATGGATGTGCGTACAAATCATGATATTTAATTTACTGTGTAGCAGGATACTTTTGTAGGTTGTTCTTTTCCATTACCGTATTTTCCTGCCTATAAGTCGATACTTTTTTTACTTGAAAATAAGGTCTTCATCTTATACTCTGAATCGACTTATATATGGATTGTACCATTGAATGTTTATATAAGTTACATTCGTAACTACATGTAATAAAATGAACTAAAACGTGGATGTGCTTTCAGTTATAATAAAACAAGCATGGACTGTTTATTCAGCTGTGTCAATTTATAACAGAATATAGCAGTGGTTTGTTCAGAAGTAAAATCACAAGCATGTTAGCATTGGTAATGCAATTTCATGATTGCCAGTAATATGGAATATTATACAACGATACCATTACTAGTGTAACATACGAAGCCAAGATATTGACCTGACCTCGTCTTATACTCTGACTCAACTTATAGGCCAGAAAATAATGTACATTAATGATCAATCAGTCTTAGACAAAACTCATGTGATATCTAATGGACTAATGGACAAAATTAGCACACCACTCAAATATGGCAAAATTGGAAGTGCAACAAATATTGGTGACAAGAAGAAACCCTGCTGTACAGTACATAAATTGATTCTTGTTTCGTGTGTTTCTTAATTTGGGTGAATTTTCTGTAAAACAAAAATCTTTGGATCTTTTACAGTACAGATACACATGATAATTTGCTGCAAATCTGAAAATAGAATAGTTACTAAAACCAAACAGTATGGTAAACATATATATTCATCTATTTTTGGAAATAATGACAAACCATTTGTCACATGACATTCAGCTTGACTTCTACTAATTGGTTCTGCATGATTCATACTGCTTACAGACATATTAAATTAAATATTTTAAAACTGATTCTGTATGCTTGAGCTTGTAAAGACTGCCTCATATTTCTTCAGTATACAATAGCTAAATAAAACTAAGGGAGAGAATAGCTAGACTTATGGATTTCTGTTGATTCTTTTTGGCCATTAGAATTACAGACTTGTTGTTCTCCCCTTTTATTATTACTTAACACATAAGTAATTTACATTTTGTGCAAGGAAGAAACCTATAAATTTTGGGCTCCAAAGGTCAGAAACTGTATTCATTCAATAACTTGACTTTTGTATAAGACACTTTAAAGAAGCCATGTAAATAGCTTGCATTTGAGATAAGACAAACATTGATATTGGGGTTAATAGGTCAGAGTTCAAGCTCTCATTGGGTAATAGATCAAAGGTCAAGCTTGCAGTAACTCAAAATGAAAAACAGATTATGTGATATTTTGAGTTGTTTGTAATCTACTCTGGTGAATCATTATGGATAGTTTGCATTTGAGACATGGATGACACCTATTTATATTGAGGTCGGAAGGTAAAAGGTCAAGATCACAAGCCAGACAAAAATAATTGTTTCCATAAAACTGTTACCATGACTAAACCTTGTAGATGACTTGTATTTGAGACAAGAAAGACATGTGTTTATTTTGGAATCAAATGGTCAAAGAAGTATTTGAAAAATTGATATAGTTTCTACAGAATAGCTCAAGTTCTGTTCCACCAACCATGGTCAGACATTGTAGATGGTGTGCATTGAGACAAGAAAGGCACCTATGTACTTTTTTACCCATGCTCCACCAAAGTGTGTGGATGACTTAAAAATGTGGTCTGTTGATTTGGGGGGTTATAAGGACATGGTTACTGTGACTGAAAGAAATAAAATGGTTTCTTTGTTTCCAAAAAAAAGCAAATCACTTGCTTAATGGTCATTAATATGTCCAATTTGAGATCCTGGACAATATTAAAATCTCTTCAAATTGCAGTACCATATTTACCCTATGTGTTTGGATACTGTGTTTGTTGTGACACCATACATTAATTTTAAAAGTAATTTTTGTGTGCGCTGTATGTTCTGGGACATCATTTTGTTTCAAGTTGTAAACACTGATGTCTGTACGTAAATAGTAATGATACTTTTGTAACCCTTGCTGGTGAAAAGATTGACACTTGCACTCAAGTGAATGTGTTTCTCCTTTGAATACGTTCCCCAATCACATTACTTTAGGGATATTAGCCTGCTACCTCGCGAATCCAGCCCTACCAAAAGACGAAAATTCGTCTTTCCTGTCTATGTCATATAGACAAAGGGCAATAACTCTTGCCCATTACCTCCCCTTGCCGCCCGTTAGGTGTCGCTTCTTTAGTTTTTTAGCTTCGCTTACGCGAAAACATGTACAATTAGACCTCCAATGAATCCAAGCTATCTTAGTGTAAATTCTGACCATCCGAAGTTAAATTTGGAATTACTGTGTTGGATAATCATTCCTCTACAGGTCGTATACATTATTTTACAATATTTTCCAATTTGAGTGACTTTGTCACCTTTTCTAGACTTCGGACCAGGTTGCAACGTGGTCAAAGCATGTAATACATGTAGCACTCAATAATTTCGCTTATTCCGTATGTAACGTTTACGATATTAGCGACTAATAACGTGCTGCATTGATAATGTGTGCTGTATTTATCTTCTTTGACGTTTCAGTAGACTTCAAAAAAGTCTTTGAACGACCAATTGCGACTATTTAATGGCGGACTTCGTGTTGTAGTCACGAATTCACGCGACACTTAATCATTTCGCTTCCTCCGTTAGTTACGGTTATGGAATAGCGACTTAATAGCGTACTGAATTGTTAATTTGTGCTTTGTTTATCTTCTTTCCGTTTCAGTAGACTTCGTCTCTGAACGACCAGTTGCGACTGTTTAATGGCGGAATTTCGTGTTGTAGTCACGAATTCACACGACACTTAATCATTTCGCTTCCTACGTTAGTTACGGTTATGGAATAGCGACTTAATAGCGTACTGATTGTTAATTTGTGCTTTGTTTATCTTCTTTCCGTTTCAGTAGACTTCGTCTCTGAACGACCAGTTGCGACTATTTAATGGCGGAATTTCGTGTTGTAGTCACGAATTCACGCGACACTTAATCATTTCGCTTCCTTCGTTAGTTACGGTTATGGAATAGCGACTTAATAGCGTACTGAATTGTTAATTTGTGCTTTGTTTATCATCTTTTCGTTTCAGTAGACTTCGTCTTGAACGACCTATTGCAACATGCTCACGGTGATAACTAGTGTGGTCATTAAGAGTTAACATGGCACGGAATAATTTGACTACTCCGTTAATAACGGTTATAGTATTATCGAATTAATAATATGCTGAATTTTTTTAATCTGTGCTTTGTTCTCTTCTTTTGTCGTTTCAGTAGCAAAGTCGACAACGAAGGCATGAATGGCAAAATGGGTGTTGGCAATGTGGAAATGGAGGAAATTATGTTGACATGGTTTAGGCTGCCCAGTGGATGTAAATTTCACCGCAGGTCCGTGCATGGCTTTCGGGCCTGTAAGTCCGGACGCATGGAGTCTAGGCTGGATCAATTGGATCCATTTTATTATGCACTTTCGCCGGCCGTCCAGCCGTCCGTCCAGCCGACACCGTCAGTTCAGCCGGCACTTCAGCAGGCACCAACCGGCACTAGCCATACATCCGGCACCGTCCGTTCAGCCCAAATGGCACCGGACGGCCAGCCGACCTTCCAGCTGGCATCAACAGGCACCGGCCGTTCAGCCCAAATGGCACCGGCCGGCCAGCCGACCTTCCAGCCTGCATCAACAGGCACCGCCGTCCACCCGGCAACGACCGTTCAACCCAAATGGCACCGGTCGTCCAGCCGACCTTCCAGCCGGCATCAACCGGCACCGGCTGTCCATCCGACAACGACCGTTCAGCCCAAATGGCACCGGTCGTCCAGCCGACCTTCCAGCCTGCATCAACAGGCACCGGCCGTCCACCCGGCAACGACCGTTCAGACCAAATGGTACCGGTCGTCCAGTCGACCTTCCAGCCGGCATCAACCGGCACCGGCCGTCCATCCGGCAACGACCGTTCAGCCCAAATGGCATTGGTCGTCCAGCCGACCTTCCAGCCGGCATCAACCTATGCAAGCCGTCCATCCGGCAACGACCGTTCAGCCCAAATGGCACCGGTCGTCCAGCCGACCTTCCAGCCGGCATCAACCTGCACCGGCCGTCCATCCGGCAACGACCGTTCAGCCCAAATGGTACCGGTCGTGCAACCGACCTTCCAGCCGGCATCAACCTGCACCGGCCGTCCATCCGGCAACGACCGTTCAGCCCAAATGGCACCGGTCTTCCAGCCGACATCAACCTGCACCGGCTGTACATTTGATTTACGGAGATTATAGTGATGTACCCGTCAGTCAATCTGTACTACTGGTTACATATCACTACCATGAGAGAGATGTTATAGATGTATCTCCGTCCAATCAGACCATTCGAGAGGCAGGTGCCGGTCATAGCCGGACCTTCGCCGACATTCCGGCCGACCATATACCAGACAAATCAGTCGGTATCGCCGGTGTACACCTCCCGTCACGTCAAATACGTGTCGGTGTGATTTTAAAACAAGGGAGAATTAGTGACATTATCAGAGATGACGGAATTGAGTTATCTATGCCACTTGGTATGCGCTACCCAGATATGGCAGCTTTACCAGAACAGGACTTTCAGGCCGACCATTCGTCAGTTCAATCAGCCGTTAGTGCCGGCCGTCCATATGTTCACGGCTTCTCCACAAGGGAGATTTAGTGAAAGTGTCAATTATGACAGAATTGCGTCATCTAGGTCACCTGGTATGCTGTACAGATATGCAAGCTATACCAGAACCAACATTCCCTCTGAGCGAATGGTAGATGGGTGCACAGTGCTGGCTGCACTACATAAGCATTATGTAATTATTATTACCTTCTAGCCGGCACCAACCGGCACCGGGCGTCCATCCGGCAATGACCGTTCAGCCATATGGCACCGGTCATCCAGCCGGCACTAACCGGCACCGGGCGTCGATCCGGCAATGACCGTTCAACCCAAATGGCACCGGTTGTCCAGCCAAGCTTCCAGCCGACACTTGCCGGCACTGACAGTCCATCCGGCTCCGGCCGTCCAGCCCAACAGGCACCGGTCGTCCAACCGTATGGAGATTTTAGTCATATACCAGTCCGTCCGACTGTACCGCTGTACCAGCACGGGGACTTTTATCATACCGCAATCCGCACAAATCGGATTGACGAAGATTCTAGTGATGTTTCCGTCTGTCAATCCGTACTACCGGTTACATATCACTACCATGACTCTGATGTTGGCGATGAATCTCTTGATCCAACCCGACCATTCGAGCGGTCGGTGCCGGTCATAGCCGGCCCGTCGCAGGCGTTCAGGCCAAACATATACCAATCAATTCATTCGGCATTGCCGGCCGTCCATAGGCTATCAACTCATCCACAAGGGAGAGTGAATGCCTTTTTTAGAGATGACGGAATCGAGTCATCTATGCCACCTGGTATGCATTACCCCGATATGGATGCTTTACCAGAGCAAGATTATGCACATAGTGAGTGCGATGAATCACAGGCAAATCAGCTGTATGCAGATCCAACTATGGAACGGACTGAGTTCAGCTTCAAAGCCGCAGTGGAGGAAATTTTTAGGGTGTTAAGGCCCCTTCAGAATGCCCTCCACCTCCTGCTGCAATTACCGACTATAGGGTTAGTGCGTCGGTCGATCTGGATGAAGGGGAAGAGATTCTATCCTTCCGCCTCCTTCCCCAGTCGACAAAATTAAGGAAATTAATGACCGTCTGTCGACACGTATAGGGGATCCAGGAAATGCTAAGGCGTTCTTTTCTGAAAGCCAAGTACCAGCGTCGTTTTCAGGTCGATGGTACAAAACTCACTCCGATGTGTTCAATACTGAGATCCTGGCTCGGGATAAAATAGGGCAGCAGTCCATATGTCTGCGGCATTGTCTTATAAAGTGGACAAAACTGTGTTCAATGCCACGTCCAAGCTGGTTCGAATGTAGTCGCTACGTCTTCACTGTTAGACCTAGCCTCCCTAGCCATTTTCAGGATCGCTGAAAAATCTGGCAATGAACATGCTTGGGATTCGACGGCCCGGTTAGCTAGGGTTCTTAACAGGGCAGCTCACCATTCCATGGCCAATGCGCTGACTGCTTCTGCCAACCTAGACCTGATACGTCGTGACGCATGTCTGAAGGGCACGTCGCTTAAACCCCATCATAAGCTGGCTAGATATGACCGACGCACATTTCACGTCCCTATCCCACGAGTAGCGGACATTCTCCGTTGTGCTTGTCGGGACTAGGCTTATCAGTTCCATGTCATACCTTTTGGCCTAAATTTAAGCACTTGGGCTAGTACCAAGGTTATGGGTTACGTCGTCACCCTGTTCCGCTCGACTTCATCTATTGCGTCGGCAGTATATTTGGATGACATCCTCCAGAAACATCTGTCAAGTTCTATTCTGCTCAAAGGCAGAAACGATCTTATATCACTTTACGTCATATAGGCTTTCTCGTGAACTGGATAAAGTTTGATCTCTGTCCAATCCGGATTTTGGTCCATCTGGGTGTGGAGTTTCTCCCGATCTGAATCTGGTAAGGCTTCCTCGAGTTTGCGATTATCCAGATAATTGCACTCGTAGAGTCCGTTTCCGACAGGATGCGCATTTTAGCGAGAGAGTTGCAGATCCTCGGATTATTCAATGCGGCAGCAGACTTGATCCCGATCAGCCGTCCTTTTATGCGCCCTTTACAAAGGACGTTGCTAGCGTAATTGCGCTCTTTTCAAGTCCCTTCGATCCCAGAAAACAGTCATGCTCACGCCAGAGATACAATCATTCTTGAGTCAATGGCACAACCCCTGTAGGCTGTCCACAGGGATTACTCTGGAGATACCCCAAGGGGATAACGGTATGTTCCGCCACTAATACCTACGGTTGGGGTGCCCACCTGTTGCCGAACTTCGATACTGTCAGCGGCACGTGGGTGCCAGGGGCGAGCCCTTTCCACATCAACCTTTCAGAAATAACGGCTGTCATCAATGCCTTTCATTTCGGGCAGGATCAACTCTTATTACAAACTGCCCTCATTATGTCAGACAACATTGTGGTGGTGCCTTGCCTCAAAACAAGGGGACACCAATCACCAGACCTGTGCAATCTGAACTGGCAATTTCTACATTGGTTCGACAATCTCCACCTCAATGTACAATTCAGACACATTCTTGGCAGACTCAATGTCTTGGCTGACACTCTATCTAGTCATTCACACAGAATGGTCACTCCATCAATCGGACTTTCTTCCAATTGACACACTTTGGAGACGTCCGATGATTGATCTTTTGCAACAAGATGGAATCGCAAGTTCTCCACCTTTCATCTCACAGGTTCCAGACCCAGAAGCTTGGGTCGTGGATGCTCGATCAATCACCTGGGAAGGGTTGTGGGCATTCTCCTATCCTCCCACGGTCTTGGTACTGGAATTAATCCAGAAGTTAAGGGGTCAGAATTGTCAGATGGTTCTGATTACCCCTCTCAGATGGAACAACTCCTGGGTCTCCGATCTACTCAATCTAGGCGATAGATCTACCCAGGAAGATTACAGTCAGCACAAGTATTCACAAGCAACCGCGGCCAGGGGTGTTCCACCCCTGTCCGGACCGTCTTTATGTTCAAGCTTGGCTCTTGTCCAGACAGCCTTGCAAGACAAACAATTTAAATCTTTGATTGCGGAGAGAATCTCGAGAGCAAGAAGGCCCTCTACTCTGAAGGTTTACGAGGGCAAGTGGCATGTTTTCAGAGACTGGTACCATATCATTCACATTGTTCCTCTGAGTGTCACAATCCCTCAACTGGCCAACTTTTCTCTGGCTTTTCGAGGAGAAACATCTGGCTCCAGTTATTCTCAAATGTTACCGCTCCATGATATCAGACACATTCCGCCATTCTGGTACATGTGCTATCAGCCATGACAAAGATTTGTCAGATCTTTAGACATTTAAAAAAAAAAAAAAAATTTAATCGACTTATATCCCTCACCCTGTTTTCAAATGGAATCTGTCCTGGGTTTTAACATGACTCAATTCAGACAGTATTGAGTCTTTAACCCACGATTAGTTAAAGCTACTATCATACAAATTGGGTTTCTTGATAGCCTTAGCTTCAGCATGCAGGGTGAGCGAGTTACATGTCCTTTCTAGTGACCCGAACTCTCTTTCGTTTCGATCAGAGGGTTTGATGGTCCTCTTGACGCAGCCAGGCTTCGTAGTCCAAAATAGATTACCATACATTGCGATCAACGAGTCGTCATTAGCTCGCTTTCTTTATAGATAAGTCAGGATCAACAGCCATGTAAGATCCTGTTTGGGCACTCTAGCACCATTTCAATGCATAGAGGTGAGTCAGGTCACATACTAGCACCTCTTTCTTCTGGTGATAGCTGGGATATGAGATATCACCATTCAAGCCCTTGCTTCATGGCTGTAGTGGGTTATACGCTCGGCGTACTCTGAGAATTCGCAAATCAGTCACCTTATAGAAGCTGTTGCAGAGTCAACCTTCTACAGTTTTATCTTCAAGTTTGTACTCGCAGAGGCAAACATTGATTCTAGTAGGTCCGGTGTTGGGCAGCCCAGACGCCCACCAGACCCATGTGCAACAATCAGCACAGCCTATTAGCTTCGCTGGATTCGCCAGATAAATTTTCGTAGGTAAGAAGATTTCAATAACTATCTTCTTAACCGCATAAAAGGGTCACATATCACGTGACCCTGGGCTGTGTTGCTGATTGAAAATTAGGAGACCGGGTTATCATTCACATGGGGAATCCAACCATCATTCCCTAGAGGATACCCGGGGTGGAGGTCGGATGCTCCGCATTCCCTCCTCCTATTACTTATTCTCCTAAAGTAATGTGATTGGGGAACGTATTCAAAGGAGAAAGCAAATTTTTTAGTAAATTGTTTCTCCGAGAATACTTACCCAATCACATTACTAAGAAACCCTCCCGACCACCCCGCCATGCGAGCATCCTCGTGTTTTATATATCGCTCAGCTTAAAAACTAAAGAAGCGACACCTAACGGGCGGCATGGGGAGGTAATGGGCAAGAGTTATTGCCCTTTGTCTATATGACATAGACAGGAAAGACGAATTTTCGTCTTTTGGTAGGGCTGGATTCGCGAGGTAGCAGGCTAATATCCCTAAAGTAATGTGATTGGGTAAGTATTCTCGGAGAAACATAATTTACTAAAAAATTTGCTTTTCAAATAATGAATTTTATTTACAAGATACTGTCATACAGCAAACCTGGATATTATTTAACCTTGGCTATTTTGCATCAAACACCATGTCATGTTTGAATGGCAGTTGTCTTTAATATATTAGTTGATTATTTCCCTCGTTTGTGAAATCATTTGCTTCTCTTCTGGCCTTCACAAATTCATCACATGAGTTTATTTTCTCCAAATCTTCTGGGCAATGCTGGTTGATCGACATCCATGCACAAAGATATTATATTGTGTCACTTTAAAATTTGTTCCATTGTATCAATTTATTTTCAAAATTCCAGTGAATACTGGTGAAAAGGAACCAAGTTTGCCTTCATATCTCAGCCATCTTTGTATATTCAAAAACAAATAAAAGAAATTGGCTCATTTCAAATAATCTATAGTTGGCTTCCAAGGTCAGCTTGCTTTGCAATAAAATAACCTTTGTATCCTTTACAAACAAAAAGTGACCAAAGTCAGCTTCTGAAATTGGCTTGTTTTGTAATAATAAAAAAAACCTTTTGTCTCTGATGTCATGTCAGTAGGTTTAAAATTCACTAGGGCTTCTTTGTACTTGTCATCTGTAGTTACAATTAATACCAAGGAGCATTGCTATCTGCGGGTAAATAGTAAGGATATTTTTGTAACTGGACCTGGTGAAAAGATTGTCACTTACACTCAAGTAAATGTGTTTTCAAATGATGTTTTTTATTTGCAAAATACTGTCATGCAGTAGACCTGGATATAATTCAATCTTAATTAGTTTGCACCTAACACCATGTCATGCATGAATCACGTCTTCAAGATATCGGTTGGTTATTTCCCTCTTGTTTGTGATTTTGTTGCAACCAGTTTTCAGTCGGAAAATATGTTCAAACCTTTGAGCACAACCACACACAAAGTGTTTCTCAATGTTCACATCAATTAACAATGTGGCATGTGTTATCAGACATAATTGATACATGCTACAATACAATATGGAATCCTACGCTACTTGTATGGATTTCGTGGATATATTTTATTCTTGAATGCTTATGTATAATAAAATGGAATAAATGATAACAACACAAGATAAGTTTCTTTATTTTTATTTTCAATTTAACAATTAATTTTTATTATTTTATTGTAACGTGCGGGGGGGGGGGGGGGCAAGCACAATCAATACAAACTTATTTATTTGTAGGTCTTGGGACATACGACCAAAGTGAAAAAAAATTTCACAATATGTTCTGGGACAGGAAGAAAAAAATAATAATTTTATCGTATCCCAACATCTATGGAAAATAATTTTTTTTCTTCATATTCATAAATGACATCTGAAACACTATGATACACGTTTGGATAAACATTATATGATTCATAGATAATGTTTTAAAAATGTAAAATAAATGCAAAAATGGCAGTTATTTATGCTATCAATGTCAATATGATGGAAATTTCCATCTTTGATTCTTGTTTCATTTATTTTATTTGCATAATTATTGATAACTACAAACATCATTTAAATTTGAGGCATAGCAAATTACTATACATTCCAAATTGCATATAGCTTGGATACTATGATGTCGCCTTTTTCATGGAGTATCAGTTTTATGGATTTTGTGATTGCTACAAACCATGAATAAAAGGACCCAATGAATAATCATCCTGCTATGTAAACACTATAGGACTCTTTTCATATTCGACAAATTTAAGTACCAATCAACATGACATAACGTTTAAAACCATGAAACTTGATAAATGAGTTTACAGTACATTGCAATATGGTTTTTCTGTAACATAAAAATCATGCAAGCAGCAGATGTGATGTTGTGTTTCAAATTGATTTTCCCAATTATGTCCACATTTTTAGCAACATATTTCTTGTTACAACTTAATTTTTTTAAGTTATATAATACATTCTGTTCAGATAATTAACAACTGAGTTTTTGAAGGTGCATGTATTTTACCATGGAACTTTAGATCACTTCCTAATGCTTGAGTATCAAATCTTTGAGATTTTTTAAATTTTGTATATATCTGAAATAGAGCCTTGATCCACGATCAGCAGTAGATGGAAGAAAATATCACCGTCGTCAAGCCAGTATTGGTAGTCTGAAACACATTATTGAGGGCCCAATGAAAAGAATCTATGACAGCATAGAGGTTGTGCCTACAAAAGAAGCAGAGGCCAGCAGGTTTGTTGGAGATCATGATCATATTGTTTTATCGGTATACTGATATTAAGCAGAATGCCCCCATTTCTTTAGTCATTGCAGTGGGTTTTAGCTTTCCAAAAGGTTAAATATTTAAAAAAGTTTTATTTTTTCAGGACAAGCCAAGTTTAAAAATATGATGTTTAGGAATGTTGGTTGTTGCAGTCATATATACTTGCTTATATGTCAAGTTTAACAGCAGAGACCCAGATCTGCTAGAGAATAATGCTCCAGCAGACCTTAGTCTTTGCAGTTTGATAGGAGTGATCAGTTGAACAAACTATATAGACTCTTATCTCTTGGCATACTGTGCAATTGCGGGTCAGATCTGTTGTTTGCAGCTGGAATCAACAATAAGTGCGTATATACTGTATTTAATGACCTGATTCTGACCATAATGTTTGTTAGGCAAGTTCAGTTAGAATGATGCATTTCATATTCTTTAATTTAACAAATCAGTACATTTTTGCTGAAAATAAAATCCACTGTAAACTTCTTAGTTGCTTATTAAGTTAACAAATATTCGATTTCAGAGCTATGGCTGGAGGAAAGAGTATATCTGAGAACTACGCTTTTGCTGGCATGCATCACATTTTTGATCAGCATACAGATGCAGGTTGGTTCAAACATCCCTCCATACCCCTTTTATTTACAGATTATACATCATTTATTTGTGCTGTTTTTTTTAGAGAATGCATAGTTGAGTATCATGAAGATAATTTGGTGATATAATAATTTTTAATTTTTAAATTATTAAAATATTTCATTATTTTTCAAATGGTATGACAAATTTAATTACCTACAACATTCAGATTGTTGAATCCCCTCTGCTCTGTCATAACCAAATTAAAAATGGTCAGATGGCTAAGCATTCTTTTTATTTTTTTAATTTGTGTATTATGTAGCAAAAATCACAGATATGTACTTTATTTGTGTTATGATTACTATAATATTTCTCTATTTTGCTATATAATAACAGAAGAAAAATATTTCTACATATTTTGGTAAATGAATGACTTGATGAAAATAGATCTTGGTTTTCATTGCAGTGACATCTGTGAAGTTTGCCAATGATGATAAATCTCGTGTTGCATGTTCCTCAATGGATGGGACCTTATCTATCTGCCAAGTCATACCCCCACCAGCAACAGTCATTTGTATGCTGAAGGGACACAAGGCAGGAGTGGCTGGTAAATTCCTTCTTTATAGATTCATGCCAGTATTCTACAATAATACATAATTCAAATTAATTGAGTCTGAAAGTAGACCATCCTTAAAAACAAGTGTCCATTCCACAAAATTGTTTAAAAAAGAAATGTCAGCATACAAAACTAAAACTACCTTATTGTATCCAAACCTCATTTCTGTACAGGTGGAGTTGGTATAAGAAGAGAAAGAGAATGAAATAATCTTGATCAATATATGGGTTAAATAATAAAATTATAGAACAGTTAAAAACCAAAAAATATGTCTTTCTGAATGAATGATATGAAATTGTAAGATCCTTTCAAATACTATTCATTTATTAATTCCTCTCCACCTTGATCTTCTACAGCTAAATTTCTCCCAAAGACATATAATAATATTCCATTGTAAATATAAAAAACACCAATATAAGCTGAATTGTTAATTAGCCAGCAGTAATACTATAAGAGGCTTTCCAAAGAAGCAGGAAAAGTAGCATAGAGACAGGACATGAGGACAGCATGTAAAAATCACAAAAAAGCATAAAGAGGGTTAGGGACATGTTAGAAGTTATTTCTGAAGAGTGCAGATGAGGACATCCTCTCCAATGAATCTTTATATACAGTAAATAGCTTTATGGCATACAGATTATAAAACTATACTAATATCATCGTTTTAAATTTTTTTGATAATTTATTCATCAATGAGAAATACAGCAGTCCCTCATGATAATGCTGTCATGGAAACCAAAGAGTATACTGCCTTAAAGTGAAACTGCCTCATAATCATAATGAAGGACTTGATACAGTACTATCTCAGTGGAATGATGTCATGGTAACCATAGAGTATACCACCATATTGAGCCTTGTCCCCCAAAGTATATTATCAGAGGTCTTGGAAACACTTAATTACGCGTATTTGGGTGCAAATATTTGATATGGGACGCAGAAAATCACCCATGCAGGAGTCCTCCATACGGAGGCAAATTCAAAGATTTGCCAGTCCCACTCAATAACCTACTGAGTAAGAATGTGTTGACTTTATCATTTTAGCTTTACGCGTATTTAGATGCAAATATTTGATCTGGGATACTGAAAATCACCCATACTGGAGTCCTCCATACCCATACAATAAGCTGTGTGGCAAAGATTTATCAATCTTACTTCAACAACCTACTGAGTGAGAATATGTTGATTACTTTTATCATTTTAGCTTTGCTAATATTTACAATGACATAATTCAGTGGTTACAATACCCCCCAAATGTGCCTGATGTATTTGAGTTTATCAAAAGAACATGTTGCAATAGCTGGGCAGCAAGTTGAAAGACTCGACTAGAAGCTTGTGTGGGAAAATGTGCTGAAATTTACAATGACTGAATTCAGAGACAGAAAGATCCTGAGATGTGACTGTAGTTATTATAAAAGTACAAAAGAACTTTAGCTTCCATTATTGTTCATTTTTTATTGTAGCCAAATAAATAGTGCATGCGACATTGTTTTCAAATTTGGATAAGTATTTTAAGGTTAAAAGGCAAACTGACAAATATTTTAATGAGATTCAGAAGAGTGCTTCAGTTTCTAGAACTGACAGTTTGCATGGAATAGTAGCCAAGTGTAATAAAGTGTGTGATGCTTGGCTTAGTGTTTGGAATAAGACCATTCCTTGGATTGACAAAATTCAGTCTGACCCTGAAAGACTAAACAAGAGTTACACCAGTCAGGTTATTCTGCGCATCTAAGGTAACCAATATTGGTGCAAAACCAATACCAAATTCAAATAACGAAATTAAAATTCTGCAATGCTTACCAATTGAAAAGTGGCAGTTGTCACCAGAATATTATATTCAAAATAATATGAAGTTTTGAACTAATAGGATATCACCCCTATGTTGCCACGACTGAAGATATGGTGGCCTATTATGCGCATAGTTTTGAAAATATGTAATGTTTATGCATCAGGCTATGGAAATATTGTAGGGTTTAACGCCATTTTCAGCACACAATAGGCTATACATGGCGGCCAGTATTATTGGTGGAGGAAGAACCCGGGAAAACCCACTGAAAGAACCACCGACCAACAAGAAGCTACTGGCAAGCTTTCTCACATACCCACATTAACCAAATCTTAGACTTGAACCCACACAGAAAGAGGTGAGATGGCAGTGATCCATAATGGAGAGCGCTTTAGACCACTCGGGGCCCCGCAATGGAAATGAAATACATTACTTTGGACTCTTTCTGGCATTGCAACAAAAAATTTAATTTTCAACAAAAACAACATGCGATCCAATGTTTAAATAAATGGCGTATAGTTCTGCAGAATTACCAGATGCATAGAATAGGCAGACACATTTGTATATGTCAGTGTTATAAAGAATGTGGAAATTAAACTTGATAGAACCAATAGTTCTTCTAATCTGCAAAGTTCAACATTGTCTGGGATGAGACTGCAACTTATGCTGGTGTGACTCATATTTTTTACCAAAATGGTAGTCCTGGACTCCTAGTTATAAAATCCTAGTGAGACCTCTGATTATACACAAAAAGCAGTATCATATTACCTGTTACTATTACAATTGCTTTTTTTTCTTCATATTTCCTGATGTTAGTCCCTCATTTCAAGTTGCAATCATTTCTCATGATAGTAATTGGAGGCAGTGAACAAAACCAAACATGCTCCAAATCTCTTACCTCAGTAACTTCCTTCATTAGGAATATGATTGTTATCTTTGAATATAGTGCAGCTGAAACATGTCTCTGGATGGTAGAAGATTTTTGTTACTATTTCTTGTGACAATTTGTTTGCAATCATATCCATTTCTGAGTTGCATTCTAACTTTTCTTCCATGTCTTTGCATTTTCAAGAAGTTAGCAAATGTGGCCATAAGTATGTTTATCAGGACACTCATCCCACCTGCTTTCATCTGCTAAGTGTGCTCACATGAATGTATACTATCCTGGCTCTTGAAAGTTCATGACAGTTGCCAGAATCAGCAAGCAAGTCACATCATTTTGATGTAAAGAATGTGCAGTTACCTTCAACTCACTTGTATGGACCTGTACCTAAGTCAGTGGGTCAAGTTCATTTTAATGAACTGAGTTCCCTGGATAAAGACTCATTGATCAATTTTTGGTTTCTTGACCAGTCATTGACACCAGGTCTGGGCACTGCTTACAAGGTCTAGATACTGTTCATTGGTCTCTGTGACCATTCACTAGCAGGGTTACAAATACTATCACCATCACAGGTTACTGGACATCAGTTCTAGGCACAGGATTTATGCACATGTCACTAGCAAGGCTTATTAGTTTGATCACTGGTCATCCCTTGGTACTGGACCTGAATCACCAGTCATCTTGTAATGGCAACTGGGCTGATAACCAGTCTTAATCTACCTGTCATAGGGAATTAGACATTGGTACTTGTCCAACTAGACATGTCTTCCTTCTAGGACCATACATCCACCAGTCACTGGGCATCAGTGGAAGCACCATTTGGATACTGAGTGTGATGAGAGAGCAACTTACTTCATCTTGGGAATGAGACTGGTTTGACATGCCCCATTTTCCTATGTTCCCATTGGAAACTCCACTCACCTAGTGGTGAGTCTTGAATGTCTCCTTTTTCCTCCATGGAACCATTGATGAGTTTTCTACAGCCCCATAGTTTGTTCTGGACTGAGCGAACTATAGTTTATCCCCATCCCTTCCTCTGGCTTTGCTGTGAAAGGAAACTTAAGGTTTCTGCAACTCTCATGCATCAAGAGGGGATTTGAATTCCCTTTTCCAAGGAGATAGAAAGAAGAAATAGTTCTGTGTTGCCACATCAGTGTAAACAGAATGATGGACTGTCCATTCTAGTGGACATAAATGAGTTTGAAGAGTCCCCAATGATATCAGTTTGTTTTATCATCTCCATTTAGTGTCCTCATTGCTGTCTTGATCTGCTGGTCAGGTGACAGAAGCTGAAGAAGTTTATACTGCCTTCCTCCCATATATCTGATTCCAAAGCTTTCCCTGTCTTCAGAAAAGAGGATTGTTTTCAGTTTGGAGAAACTTTCAGAGGCAGAGAATAAATCTGATCTTCAGCTGCTTCCCCACTCAGCTTTGGTGAAGGGGATAGTGAAGATGTTAACGCATGGCCAAGAGGCATCCAGACAGTAGATTGGTCAGTTAGGTCCCACTGATATGTTTACCTATGGCTCCTTGTTTGTATGCTTGGTCACGCTAGCCTTATGCCCAGAATGTAAAAGCCTCACAGGTGGAGATGTCAATGGGAACATGGACCCACATCTCTGTAAAGTTGCTTGATGCTAAACCTTTCTAATTACCTCTCTTAGATTTTAGTTTCAGATTTCACAGTATTTTAAAGCGAAAAGATTTCTCAGTATCCACATCAAGCGCTTTTTCAGATACCCACAAGTTTTCAGTGAGCTCCGCCATAGGACTGGACCCTCATCCTTTAGAACTGATGAAGTTCTTTGAGTTTCATAGACCAGTTTTTATTTCTTTTTATTGCCTAGGTGACCCATATTTTGTCATTATCAAAAAAATCCTTGAATGAGGCTTCCTTTGATGATCTAACCTTCCAACCCATATTTCTTCTCTTTCTTGATTCATTGAGGTGAAGGCCTGAAATCCCATGCCTTATGTTTGGAAGAGGATTGCCTGTGATTCAATAGGAAATGCTAGGTTTTGCCAACCTGGATTTCTGGCCAAGAATCAGCTACCTTAATAAGCCTTAGAACCAGTTGAAATCCAAAAGATGAACAAGATAGACTCCTCTGCCTGGTTAGATGTTTGTTTCTATGTGACTGAATGAAAAGAGAAAAGAAATAGATGGAAATGTCATTCTATCCAGCTAGAAGGTGCCTCTTATATTTCAGCATCCAATATCTCAGTGTGAATTATTCTCTCAAAAATTTATAAATCTCTCTCTGGGAAATCTTTCCTTCATGAGAAATTTCGTCCATTTTTGTAGGGCAGTTGCTGCATATTTTGAGCCTTTCTTAATCATTATTCTCTGAAATCATAAAGCTGTATTCTGGCAGTCCATGCATTTGGCCTGATTGTGTCAGTCCAGCAAGTTGTCAACCCATCTTCCACAGGGTACGTTCAATCAGACAGTTAGTTACCTGGCCATCAATCTTCATTTTGACTGGAAAAGTCGTAACTGGTTTTTAAAAAATATTTGACAGGTATAGCTTATTTCATTATGTTATACTTACCCATTATTGTTAAAAATGCCCATCCTTCTTTGTTAAAATGTCCTTTCAGTCTATTTCCTAGTCAAAGAGGGATGATATTTCGATTGAAGTGACTTTTTGTGATTGTGTGCCTTGCACAACTGAACACTTGTACCTTCTCATATAGATGACATCAGTTTGTAGATTCTTTCATATCATTGAACAAGAGTGTCTCGTAGAGCATGTAGATCAGTGTAAATAAAACAGCTATCACTGAAGTTTTATCTGGAAGATTTAGATTTGTTTGGGAATAAATAAGGATTAAAGTGACGCTAGGCATGATTTGCACTGTGTAGGTACTGTATATTATAGTACAGCCTGGTCTTCTGGGTAAATTCAAACCAGTCTGTGAATTATGAAGTCTTTATTTATCCATAATTAAATAATAACAAAAGCAATCATAGTTGCTTATAACAGTTTAATAAGTGTTGGGATACAGAGAATGTATTTTTTTCCACATGCAAATAAGTCTTAGGACATGAAAAATATATTTGTTTTGTGTCCCAAGATTTACATAAAAATCTTTCAAGTTTAGACCTTAACCTATGGTTGAGATGAGCACCCTTCCATGTCTTTATTTATTCCTAAATTATTTGGCTTTTATATGAGTATATATGGTAGTTCTTTTATGGAGTTATGGGCCCTTTTTCACTTTGAACTTTGCCATTAATCGCTTAATACTGGTGGGGGCATTCATTTTGTATGGACTCATATCTAGTCTTTTTCAGATTTTGTCTGGTCATTATCCAGTGACCTAATACTGTCTGTATCCTATGATGGCACAGCAAGGCTATGGAATGTGGCAGCAGGGAGCTGTATGCGAGTCCTTGAGGATGACATGGGGGGTGAACTGCTGTCCTGTCTCTTCCATCCCTTGAATAATAACATGTTTGTTGTATCCTTTTGTATCTGGAATTACCAATGAAGTCAATATTCACATCTCTATTGTTACATCTTTTAGTTTACTAGACTCTTGGCAACAAATACAATATAAAGATCAGGCATATTTTTCATAAACACTCAGTTTGTCTTAGGTTTGTGCATTCTGGGGGCATCCAGTGATACATTTTTCCCAATAAAGTGGAATCACAAACACATCTATGCCATTCCTCAGTCTTTGACCCATAAACCTAGATTTTTTGCTTTTACTCCTAAATAAAGAACCCCACTGGTTTGGTACCAAAGATATTACAGAAAATGTGGACATCCAAAGTGATTGATACCCTCTCCATCAGGTGGGACAAATCCTGGGTGAATAAACATCCCTATAAAAATATGCAGCCATAGTCTCAAGTGTTTAATTCCTGTCCAGACAAGCTTTTCTTTCATCCTTACCATATTTTCCATATTTTCCTTCATCCATATATAAGTTGATTTGGAGTATAAGAAGAGACCAGGTCAATAATTTGGCTTTGTATTTTACACAAGTATTCATCGGTTTCATGAATATTAATGGTATCACTGTATGATATACCATATTACAGTCAATCACCGATGCTAACATATTTGTGATTTTACTCCGTACAAGGCACTGCTATATTCTGTTATCAATTTGACACAGCTGAATAAACAGTCCATGCTTGTTTTAATTATAATATCCATTATAATAAGAGCCACATGGCTGTGCATGCTATGTACATGTTAACTGAAAGGTCTAAAGCTATAACCTGATTATTCCAGTTGAAACCAGTCTTGAGTGCAAAATTCATCAGATGAGATAAACTCAGTAAGTGGGGCTCCGAGTGGTCTAAAGTGCTCTCTGTTACAGATCACTGCCATCTCACCTCTGTCTGCGTCGGTTTGAGTCGGTTAATGTGAGAAAGCTTGCCAGTGTGTTCTTGTGGGTCAGTGGTTCTTTCCAGGGGCTTTCCCGGGTTCTTCCTCCATCAATAATCCTGGCCGCTATGTATAGCCTATCATGTGCTGAAAAATGGCATTAAACCCTACAACAACAACAACAAACTCAGTGAGGCTAACAATAGGGAAATGAGAAATGTGAAGAAAATCAAGATACAGAAAACAAAAGTTACAAATAAAAAATTAAATAAAAATAATTTTTATGTACTTTAACATAACTGTAAAATGCAGTATCAAATTTACACAAATGAACAGTTTTATAATACATATTATTTAACATGTCAATTATAATTGAAAGCACATTGATATTGTAATATATTTTATTACCTGTAGTAGAACCATTATACATTGTAACTAAGGAAATAATGATTAAGATTTCACTTAATCATCTCCAATATCTGAAAATCAATCGAAGTCTTCATCTCCCATATCGAAATAAAAAATGGCAGCTATCTCTTGGTTCAGATCATTGGAATTGTTATCATTATTGTCTGTCTCCATTTCATTCCATGACACGTGGCATTTGTGTCAAGACATATTCTTCTAATTTATCCTCAATATTAATCCATCTTGCTTTGCAGCCATGATTTGCTTTCTTTTTTTTTCTTCTTTTTCGTAATTCATAATGCAACTATTTTAGCCAATCCTGGACACATTTTTCACTGACACCATATTTCCTGTGAGCAGCCATAATCCAACCTTGCTCTTTTGCATACGTTACAACTTCCAGTTTGAAGGTCGCTGTGTAGGACCTGATTTGATTAGGGGCATTTTGAGATAAGTTGTATGATTTGTATGGGAAAATCTATATGAATGATTATGACTGAAAAGATTGATCAAAACATACCCAACTCATTAAAAATGTGCCAGTACTATTGCAATGAAAACAATGCCCATGGCTAAATTCATTATTTACATCCAGAGTGGGCATGATTTCCTGTGGTTCTTAATTCAGTGATAAAGAACAATGGAGTACCGGCAGTATGGTAACTAGTATTGGTATCCAAAGCCAATATCAGGCTTTAAACAATCACAGCAACTGGCTTTGATTGTTGTTGGAAACTACCTGTATAATCAAAGAGAGACACTAAAATGACAGCTGGTTAAGAAAGAATATATGTCATGCATTGACACTACAATTTGCTTTAAACTGAAACATGAAACTAAAAATGGATCATTGATGAGATATGAATAGTAATTTTTATATATCTAATTTTGGTTTCTTTTAAACCATATTTATTTAAGAAACTTTGTCCAATACAATTATAAACATATGTTTTAGGGGAAACAGTAGAAAGCATAATATACAGTATTTTATAAATAATCCTAGAACGCTAGAGTCAGGATGGATTACATCCCTTTGTTGGATCAATTAGATCAGTGAAGAAGCTATGCAAATAATGTGTCCAACAGTACACTGGAAAATCAAATATCAATGGACCAGTTGATAAAATGTGATCAGGAGGAATGAGGTATCATTAAAAAGGATAAAAAAATTCATATCTTCTTTTAGGAACAAACAAATTAGTACAGTACACTATGTGTGCTATGCTGCCTGTTGATTTTATACCAGTAATGGTTTTCTTTTATTTCAGTTTTGAGAAATAAGAAACTACACACAGAATGCAAACTAAATAATGACAACACTTATAAATATAAACACAGTTTTATTAGTTTACAACAATTGATTGATATAGTAATTTAACAAGAATTTGTACTTCTCTGTGACCTGTTCTTAATTATGCCGATTATATAGCAATTTCAAAAGCACACCGGGTACCATAATTCATATAAAAGTCTATGCAATTTCAATGACATAATCCATATGTAAGTCAGTTCGGAGTATAAGATGAACACCTGACTTTCAAGTTATCAACCTATAGGCCTGAAAATACGGTAGGTCCAGTCAAAAGAGTCATGTGTCAAAAGAAATTTAAACCTTCTATCATAGAAAGAATTTCATAAGATATAAGACCATCCACTTTTAAGGCTTGCGAATGAAAGTGGTGGGTTGTCAAGATCTGATGCAACATCACTAGCCTTGTAACTCTGAGTACCTCAGAATTGCAACTGGCTAAATTTGTTCTATGTTTTTTTTTTTATAGGAGAAAATGTCAGCCCCTATTAAAAAGAACTACTGTTCCATAATCTCTGACATATTCAGGCAATGCGATAGAGTGGATATCATGCAGATTGATGATCTGTCAGACTTACTATCCAATTTTGACCTGAAGAGGCAAAAATGTTATGCCATGTTTCTGAAATGTCCTGAGTTCTTAAATTAATTCTCATCAGTATTAGCCTTTAGCCAGGACCTTGCTGAAGCTGGTATTATACACAAATAAAATTCTGATAATCCTAGCTTTGGCATGCAGGGTGAGTTGCATACTCAAATTATCCAGTTCAGATTGTATGGTTTTGAGGTTTTAATGATAAAACCAGGCTTTGTATCTTATAATAGGTTGCAGTAAGCGTGCAAACAAATTGATGAATTTGTCATCGGAGGCAGTGATACAAGCCTCAGTATGTGTCGCTCAAGCACTACTTCAGATGCATGGAGAAAGGTAATATGAAATGACGTCTGGAAAATAAAACCCCTCCAATCCCAGCATCGTGATGTAAGTGGATAATATACTCTGTGTACTCAGAGATCTCCAAGAATCAGATATGCCTCATGAGGATCTCAGCATATGAGATCTGAGTGATCTCTGTAAGCCTCATGTGTGGATGTGTGTCAGTCCAAGAGACAATACAATCTGTTGGTTGGCATGAGCCAGGCCCGCGCCTAGGGGGGACAACCATGGCATTTGTCAGGGGCCCAAGCTAGATAGGGGCCCGCGTTTTAAAATATACGCACATATTTGAAACACGAAAGGGGCCCGAACTCTGTCAGCTGCCTGGGGCCCAGAATTTCCTAGGTGCAGGCCTGCATGAGCAGTTAACCTTCTAATATTTTTTACTTGCATGATCTAGTGACAAGCATATAAACTGGTGAGTCCAGTGGCTGAAGAATAGAAGACCACAAGTCTAGTTTGACATCAGCACAATTTCCTTGTATGTGTTTGTTCAGCACATGTGCTAGATTCACCTTGATTTCTTCAATCAATAAGGAATTGTAGCTTTTTATATGGGTACTGTCGTCATTAGTTACATGACCATCAGTTGTGCTGCCCTAATGTTGGGAATCCATCTTTTTTTGCATTCCAGTCTCTGTATGATTGTGTTGTATGGACTAATGGTGCAAGATAGTTCTTTATCCTGACTTATGAATTATTTGACCATCTGTCGCATGCATAGTATACACAAAGTTGGAAACATGTCCCAATTATCACCATCACTTGAAAATTCTTTCACAATAGGAGGAACATTCGATTGCACACATTTGCATACTTTAGTAAACAGACCATTTTACACTGATCGACCTTGGTACATGTATAGCTTCTTTGAAGTACATTGAGTCAGAAATTTCTCGTTGTAAATGTAGAGTTCTTAAAATTTTCATTGTCATCATTATTTATGAGACATAAATCAATTCAATCTCAAAGTTAAATTAAGGACTACTAAATTATTTTTTATTTGTTTTGATTGATCTTATATATAAACGTGAACTTTATTTTCTGACCTTTTCACATTTGTATCATTGCACCAGTTATTTGCAGTATGCACTATTCTGATGCTATGTATTGTCATTACCATATTTCAACCACTATTCGTTGAAAGCTAAAATGTGATTAAACATAGGTTAAAGTTTAAACAAAATTGCTCATTGTCAACCAAACATTTCATACTCAGTCTTAAGGAAATTTTCAATGGCTGCTTTGCTATTTGAAATGTACATCAGTATTTACAATACACAATTTTTACTTCAACCATCATTTTTCATTTAGAAATATGACAAAAAGAATCCTTCATTATACTTCAATATTGGATTGGAAAATTCCTTTCCAGGCATAGAATTTTGATATCAGACATGAGACAGTGTATGATGCCAAAGTCTGACCTTAAGGTGGAATTCTCCTGTCCAACATAGATAAATAAGAAGGATTCTATTCTCAAACCCTTGGTAACGGTAGGATGTTCATGAAATTTCCCTCCTTTGTCCTAATGTTAATGTGACCAGGAAATGTACAGTGGAGGAAGTAAAAAAATTTGTAAATTATGTTTCTCCAAGAATATTTAACCAATCACCTTACCATTATATCCTCCCACCCATCCCCACATATGCAAGCATCATTGTGGAAGTTTTGCTCAGCTTATATTGGTAAACATCCAGCCAATGGGTAGCATCAAAACAGTAGCATGGGGAGGTAATGAGTAAGGATGTCTCCCTGATTCTACATGGCTACATAGACCAGAAAAAGAACTTTTTTCTTCTATGGATTGCAAAAGTCAAGAGATAGCAGCATTTATTTCCAAAGAAAAATCTAATTGGCTAGATATTCTCAGAGAAACATAATTTATGAAAAAATATACTTTCTCTTTTTTAAAATGTAGTATTCCAGATGTATTGAATATTGTTATTTTCTTATAGTTTCTTTTAATGTTTTTCACATAATAATATCCTTGACTGCATCTTAGACTGGAAACAATAAGGCCACTGTCCATGTTATGAACATGTCCACAGGAAAAGGCTACAAGGTAAATAATATGTCTTGGGTCACATGATCTGTATATCAAATCCTAGTTTCAAATATTTTTTGTATCATTCTGTTTATTATTTATTGTAGTCCTACAAATGTTTTCCCTATTTTATTATATGTGTGGAATAATTTTGTAATTTACACTAGTTCGTTTGATTGTAACTGAAATTCCATTAGTGATATGCAGCAGTATTTGTCTCAATGTATCGCCAATATCTTAATGAGGTTTACAACTAAATTTTTTTGTTTGGTTACCTTGTGTCTAGTTTGAAGGAAAAGCCAAATATGAAACAAACAAAATAAAAACCCAGTTATAACAAAATTGCAAATTAAATTTAAAGTCAGCAGATTTAATAATTTTTTAAAAAGAAAACTTAATTTTGCTCGTCATTTTTTTGCCTCAAGGGTGGAAGCGGTAAGGTGCTAGGACAAGTGTTATCCCTTGCATTTGACCCCACAGGGAGGATATTGTGGGCAGGAGATGATAAAGGGTCCATCCATTCCTTCAATGTTGATGTTACCACTGGTCGTCTTGTCAAAACCAGACGGTAAGATAGATTGCATAATTCAATCATGATTGAGGGTGGTATTTCTTTTCATTTATTTTAACCAGTGCCACTGTCTTTGGCAGAATGTCAATTACATTAAAACCTCTCATGAAAAACCAGTTTTGGAAGACTGTCTATCATATAAGACCTGAAAGCAGTTGAGAAAATATTTGTAAATAATAATTTCTATGATTATATGCAGAGCTTCTAACTGGCATAGTTTATTCTTTGGTGCATTTTGCAAAGCAATTTTAAACTTGTGTCTTGGTATTAAAACCAAACAACTCTTGTGCTTAAGGTACAAAAATATTCATCGATCTGATATACATCTAGGTCACATTGCACATTTTCATATATGCTTTTCTTAAGTTTTATTTATAAATTATGACAGTTAATGTCTCATATTTATATTTTTAATGCCTTCCTCATCGTGACAAACCAGAGGAGTCAAAGTAGTGTGGACATTAGAAAATCTGTTCACATATACCTTGAAATAAATAAGAAAGTTGTTTGGTTTTAGAATATTTAATATAATATTTACATTTTAAACCTTCTGTCACAGATGTATACAGATGGAAGATTAGCTGTATTAATAGGGCTTGTCATATTATTTGTACTAAAAGAATTGTGTTAATGGGGCTTGTCATACTGATTTACTAATAGAGAATAATTGTGTTAATTTGGCTTGTCCTACTGTTTGTACAAATAGAAGAATAATTATGTTAATGGGGCTTGTTATACTGTTTTTACCAATAGGAGATTAGTTATGTTAATGGGACTTGTCATACTGTTTTTACCAATAGAAGATTAATTGTGTTAATGGGGCTTGTCATACTGTTTTACCAAGAGGAGAATAATTGTGTTAATGTGGCTTGTCCTACTATTTGTACAAATAGAAGATTAATTATGTTACTGGGGCTTGTCATACTGTTTTACCAATAGGAGAATAATTATATTAATGTGGCTTGTCATACTGTTTGTACAAATAGAAGATTTATTATGTTAATGGGGCTTGTCATACTGTTTGTACTTACAGAAGATTAGTTGCATACATTGGGCTTGTCATACATATTGTTTGCATTAATAGAAGATTAGTTGTGTAATTGGGGCTTATCAAATTGTTTGTACAAATAGAAGATTAATTGTGTTAATGAGGCTTGTCATATAGTTTGTACTAGTAGAAGATTGTTTCAAATGGCTTGTGTAAATAGGGATTGTCATGCTGTTTTTACCAACAGAAGATTAATTATGTTAATGGCATTTGGCATACTATTGGTACTAACAGAAGATTATTTTAATGGGACTTGTCATACTGTTTGTCCTAATAGCCGATTAATTATGTTATTGAGGTATGTCATGCTGTTTTTACCAATAGGAGATTAATTGTGTTATTGAGGCTTGTCATACTGTTTTTACCAACAGGAGATTAATTATGTTATTGAGGTATGTAATGCTGTTTTTACCAATAGGAGATCAATTGTGTTATTGAGATATGTCATGCTGTTTTTCAATAGGAGATTAATTGTGTTAATCAGGCTTGTCATACTGTTTTTACCAATAGGAGATTGTCTTAATGCTGCTTGTCATACTCTTTGTACAAATAGAAGTTTAATTGTGTTAGTGGGGCTTGCCATGTTGTTTGTACAAACAAAAGATTAAGTATGTTAATGGGGTTTGCAATACTGTTTGTACTAAAGGTATGATAATACCTGCAAAACTCTTATAATGTAACAGCATTGAAGAGATATAAACACAAAAATATCATTTTAATCATTAGAGTTTGAGCATTTTTTTTGATCAGTGAAATTCAGATCTTCTGTCAGTGCAAGTTCTTTTAAGTATTTTTTTAGGCAGCAAATATTTTCTACTGGAAGTTCCCCAGGTAAAAGAAATATAAACCAGGAGCAAATTTGCTGCTTGCTTCAGATTTGTATTTTGAATCCTGGATAGTAGTAGATATTATGAATCACTATTTATTAAGGTTTTTTTTATTATAATTATCCAATTATTATGGGGTTTTGTGTGTGTCAGATTTCTCCTTTGAATACGTTCCCCAATCACATTACTTTAGGATATTAGCCTGCTACCTCGCGAATCCAGCCCTACCAAAAGACGAAAATTCGTCTTTCCTGTCTATGTCATATAGACAAAGGGCAATAACTCTTGCCCATTACCTCCCCTTGCCGCCCGTTAGGTGTCGCTTCTTTAGTTTTTAGCTTCGCTTGTTGTGTGTAAACACGTACAATTAGACCTCCAATGAATCCAAGCCATCTTAGTGTAAATTCTGACCATCCGAAGTTAAATTTGGAATTACTGTGTTGGATATTCATTCCCCAACAGGTCGTATACATTATTTTACAATATTTTCCAATTTGAGTGACTTTGTCACCTTTTCTAGACTTCGGACCAGGTTGCAACGTGGTCAAAGCACGCTTATGGCGGTACTAGCATGTAATACATGTAGCACTCAATAATTTCGCTTATTCCGTATGTAACGTTTACGATATTAGCGACTAATAACGTGCTGCATTGATAATATGTGCTTTATTTATCTTCTTTGACGTTTCAGTAGACATCAAAAAAAAAGTCTTTGAACGACCAATTTGCGACTTTAATGGCGGACTTCGTGTTGTCACGAGTTCACGCAACACTTAATCATTTCGCTTCCTACGTTAGTTACGGTTATGGAATAGCGACTTAATAGCGTACTGAATTGTTAATTTGTGCTTTGTTTATCTTCTTTTCCGTTTCAGTAGACTTCATCTCTGAACGACCAGTTGCGACTATTAATGGCGGAATTTCGTGCTGTAGTCACGAGTTCACGCGACACTAAATCATTTCGCTTCCTCCGTTAGTTACGGTTATGGTAATAGCGACTTAATAGCGTGTTGAATTGCTAAATGTGCTTTGTTTATCATCTTTTTCATTTCAGTAGACTTCGTCTTGAACGACCTATTGCAACACGCTCACGGCGATAACTAGTGTGGTCATTAAGAGTTAACATGGCACGGAATAATTTGACTACTCCGTTAATAACGGTTATAGTATTATCGAATTAATAATATGCTGAATTTTTAATTTGTGCTTTGGCGGAATTCATGTTGAAGTCATGAGTTCACGCGACACTAAATCATTTTACTTCCTCCGTTAGTTACGGTTATGGTAATAGCGACTTAATAGCGTGCTGAATTGCTAATTGTGCTTTGTTTATCATCTTTTTCGTTTCAGTAGACTTCGTCTTGAACGAACCATTGCAACACGCTCACGGCGATAACTAGTGTTGTCATTAAGAGTTAACATGGCACGGAATAATTTGACTACTCCGTTAATAACGGTTATAGTATTATCGAATTAATAATATGCTGAATTTTTTAATTTGTGCTTTGTTCTCTTCTTTTGTCGTTTCAGTAAGCAAAGTCGACAACGAAGGCATGAATGGCAAAATGGGTGTTGGCAATGTGGAAATCGAGGAAATTATGTTGACATGGTTTAGGCTGCTCAGTGGGTGTAAATTTCACCGCAGATCCGTACATGGTTTTCGGGCCTGTAAGTCAGGACGCATGGAGTCTATGCTGGATCAATTGGATCCATTTTAATATGCACTTTCGCCGGCCTTCCAGCTGTCAGTCCAGCCGACACCGTCAGTTCAGCCGGCACTTCAGCAGGCAAACCGGCATTAACCGTCCATCCGGCACCGTCCGTTCAGCCCAAATGGCACCGGACGGCCAGCCGACCTTCCAGCTTGCATCAACAGGCACCGGCCGTTCAGCCCAAATGGCACCGGCCGGCCAGCCGACCTTCCAGCCTGCGTCGACAGGCACCGGCCGTCCATACGGCAACGACCGTTCAGCCCAAATGGCACCGGTCGTCCAGCCGACCTTCCAGCCGGCATCAACCGGCACCGGCCGTCCATCCGGCAACGACCGTTCAGCCCAATTGGCACCGGTCGTCCAGCCGACCTTCCAGCCGGTATCAACCGGCACCGGCCGTCCATCCGGCAACGACCGTTCAGCCCAAATGGCACCGGTCGTCCAGCCAACCTTCCAGCCGGCATCAACCTGCACCGGCCGTCCATCCGGCACCAACCGTTCAGCCCAAATGGCACCGGTCGTCCAGCCGACCTTCCAGCCGGCATCAACCGGCACCGGCCGACCATCCGGCAACGACCGTTAAGCCCAAATGGCACCGGTCTTCCAGCCGGCATCAACCTGCACCGGCTGTACATCGGATTTACGGAGATTATAGTGATGTACCCGTCAGTCAATCTACACTACTGGTTACATATCACTACCATGAGAGATATGTTATAGATGAATCTCCCTCCAATCAGACCATTCGAGAGGCAGGTGCCGGTCATAGCCGGACCTTCGCCGACATTCCGGCCGACCATATACCAGACAAATTAGTCGGTATTGCCGGTGTACACCTCCCGTCATGTCAAATACGTGACGGTGTGATTTTAAAACAAGGGAGAATTAGTGATATTATCAGAGGTGACGGAATTGAGTTATCTATGCCACTTGGTATGTGCTACCCAGATATGACAGCTTTTACCAGAACAGGTCTTTCAGGCCGACCATCCGCCAGTTCAATCAGCCGGCAGTGCCGGCCGTCCATATGTTCATGGCTTCTCCACAAGGGAGATTTAGTGAAAGTGTCAATTATGACAGAATTGCGTCATCTAAGTCACCTTGTATGCTGTGCAGATATGCAAGCTGTACCAGAACCAACATTCCCTCTGAGCGAATGGTAGATGGGCGCGTAGTGCTGGACGCACTACATAAGCATTATGTAATTGTTATTACCTTACAGTCGGCAACATCCGGCACCGGGCGTCCATCCGGCAATGACCGTTCAGCCCATATGGCACCGGTCATCCAGCAGACCTTCCCGCCGGCACTAACCAGCACCGGGCGATCCGGCAATGACCGTTCAGCCCATATGGCACCGGTCGTTCAGCCAAGCTTTCAGCCGACACTTGCCGGCACTGACCGTTCATCCGGCTCCGGCCGTCCAGCCCAACAGGCACCGGTCGTCCAACCGTATGGAGATTTTAGTCTTATACCAGTCCATCCGACTATACCGCTGTACCAGCACGGGGACTTTTATCATACCGCAATCCGCACAAATCGGATTGACGAAGATTCTAATGATGTTTCCGTCTGTCAATCCGTACTACCGGTTACATATCACTACCATGACACAGATAGTTGGCGAGGAATCTCTCGATCCAACCCGACCATTCGAGCGGTCGGTGCCGGTCATAGCCGGCCCGTCGCAGTCATTCAGTCCAAACATATGCCAATCAATTCATTCGGCATTGCCGGCCGTCCATAGGCTAACAGCTCATCCACAAGGGAGAGTGAATGCCTTTATCAGAGATGATGGAATCGAGTCATCTATGCCACCTGGTATGCATTACCCCGATATGGATGCTTTACCAGAGCAAGATTATGTACATAGTGAGTGCGATGAGTTGCAGGCAAATCAGCGGTATGCAGATCCAACTATGGAACGGACTGAGTTCAACTTCAAAGCCGCAGTGGAGGAAATTTATAAGGTGTTGGCCCCTTCAGAATGCCCTCCACCTCCTGCTGCCATTACCGACTATAAGGTTAGAGCGTCGGTCGATCTGGATGAGGGGGAAGAGACTCTATCCTTCCGCCTCCTTCCCCAGTCGACAAAATTAAGGAAATTAATGACCGTCTGTCGACACGCATAGGGGATCCAGGAATTGCTAAGGTTTTTCTTTTCTGAAAGCCAAGTACCAGCGTCGTTTTCAGGTCGATGGTACAAAACTCACTCCGGTGCGTTCAGTACTGAGGTCCCGGCTCTGGATAAAAAAAAAAAAAAAAAAAAAAAAAAAAAATATGGCAGCAGTCCATATGTCTGCTCCATTGTCTTATAGAGTGGACTAAACGGTGTTCAATGCCAAGTCCAAGCTGGTTCGAAATGTAGTCGCTACGTCTTCACTGTTAGATCTAACCTCCCTAGGCATTTTCAGGATCACTGGTAAATCTGGCAATGAACATGCTTGGGATTCGACGGCCCGGTTAGCTAGGGTTCTTAACAGGGCAGCTCACCATTCCATGGCCAATGCGCTGACTGCTTCTGCCAACCTAGACCTGATACGTCGTGACGCATGTATGAAGGGCACGTCGCTTAAACCCCATCATATGCTGGCTAGATATGACCGACACACATTTCACGTCCCTATCCCACGAGTTGCGGACATTCTCCGTTGTGCTTGTCGGGACTAGGCTTATCAGTTCCATGTCATACCTTTTGACCTAAATTTAAGCCCTTGGGCTAGTACCAAGGTTATGGATTACGTCGTCACCCTGTTCCGCTCGACTTCATCTATTGCGTCGGCAGTATATTTGGACGACATCCTCCAGTAACATCTGTCAAGTTCTACTCTGCTCAAAGGCAGAAACGATCTTATATCACTTTACGTCATATAGGCTTTCTCGTGAACTGGATAAAGTCTGATCTGTCCAATCCGGATTTTGGTCCATCTGGGTGTGGAGTTTCTCCACGATCTGAATCTGGTAAGGCTTCGAGTTTGCGATCATCCAGATAATTGCACTCGTAGAGTCCGTTTCCGGCAGGATGCGCATTTTAGCGAGAGAGTTGCAGATCCTCGGATTATTCAATGCGACAGCAGACTTGATCCCTCTCAGCCGTCCTTTTAGGCGCCCTTTACAAAGGACTTTGCTAGCGTAATTGCGCCATTTTCAAGTCCCTTCGATCCCAGAAAACAGTCATGCTCACGCCAGAGATACGATCATTCTTGAGTCAATGGCACAACCCCTGTAGGCTGTCCACAGGGATTACTCTGGAGATACCCCAAGGGGATAACGGTATGTTCCGCCACTAATACCTACGGTTGGGGTGCCCACCTGTTGCCGGACTTAGATACTGTCAGCGGCACGTGGGTGCCAGGGGCGAGCCCTTTCCACATCAACCTTTCAGAAATAACGGCTGTCATCAATGCCTTTCATTTCGGGCAGGATCAACTCTTATTACAAACTGCCCTCATTATGTCAGACAACATTGTGGTGGTGCCTTGCCTCAAAACAAGGGGACACCAATCACCAGACCTGTGCAATCTGAACTGGCAGTTTCTACATTGGTTCGACAATCTCCACCTCAATGTACAATTGATGGTCACTCCATCAATCGGACTTTCTTCCAATCGACACACTTTAGAGACGTCCGATGATTGATCTTTGCAACAAGGTGGAATAGCAAATTCTCCACCTTTCATCTCACAGGTTCCAGACCCAGAAGCTTGGGTCGTGGATGCTCGATCAATCACCTGGGAAGGGTTGTGGTCATTCTCCTACCCTCCCACGGTCTTGGTACTGGAATTAATCCAGAAGTTAAGGGGTCAGAATTGTCAGATGGTTCTGATTACCCTTCTCAGATGGAACAACTACTGGGTCTCCGATCTACTCAATCTAGGCGATAGATCTACCCAGGAAGATTACAGTCAGCACAAGTATTCACAAGCAACCGCGGCCAGGGGTGTTCCACCCCTGTCCGGACCGTCTTTTTGTTCAAGCTTGGCTCTTGTCCAGACAGCCTTGCAAGACAAACAATTTAAATCTTTGATTGCGGAGAGAATCTCGAGAGCAAGAAGGCCCTCTACTCTGAAGGTTTACGAGGGCAAGTGGCATGTTTTCAGAGACTGGTACCATATCATTCACATTGTTCCTCTGAGTGTCACAATCCCTCAACTGGCCAACTTTTCTCTGGCTTTTCAAGGAGAAACATCTGGCTCCAGTTATTCTCAAATGTTACCGCTCCATGATATCAGACACATTCCGCCATTCTGGTACATGTGCTATCAGCCATGACAAAGATTTGTCAGATCTTTTAGACATTTAAAAAAAAAAAAAAAAATTCAATCGACTTATATCCCTCACCCTGTTTCCAAATGGAATCTGTCCTGGGTTTTAACATGACTCAATTCAGACAGTATTGAGTCTTTAACCCACGATTAGTTAAAGCTACTATCATACAAATTGGGTTTCTTGATAGCCTTAGCTTCAGCATGCAGGGTGAGCGAGTTACATGTCCTTTCTAGTGACCCGAACTCTCTTCCGTTCCGATCAGAGGGTTTGATGGTCCTCTTGACGCAGCCAGGCTTCGTAGTCCAAAATAGATTACCATACATTGGCGATCAACGAGTCGTCATTAGCTCGCTTTCTTTATAGATAAGTCAGGATCAACAGCCATGTAAGATCCTGTTTGAGCACTCTAGCACCATTTCAATGCATAGAGGTGAGTCAGGTCACATACAAGCACCTCTTTTTTTTTTCTGGTGATAGCTGGGATATGAGACGTCACCATTCAAGCCCTTGCTTCATGGCTGTAGTGGGTTATACGCTCGGCGTACTCTGAGAATTCGCAAATCAGTCACCTTATAGAAGCTGTTGGCTGACATGCAGAGTCAACCTTCTTCAGTTTTATCGTCAAGTTTGTACTCGCAGAGGCAAACATTGATTCTAGTAGGTCCGGTGTTGGGCAGCCCAGACGCCCACCAGACTCATGTACAACAATCAGCACAGCCTATTAGCTTCGCTGGATTCGCCAGATAAATTTTCGTAGGTAAGAAGATTTCAATAACTATCTTCTTAACCGTATAAAAGGGTCACATATCACGTGACCCTGGGCTGTGTTGCTGATTGAAAATTAGGAGACCGGGTTATCATTCACATGGGGAATCCAACCATCATTCCCTAGAGGATACCCGTGTGGAGGTCGGATGCTCCGCATTCCCTCCTCCTATTACTTATTCTCCTAAAGTAATGTGATTGGGGAACGTATTCAAAGGAGAAAGCAAATTTTTTAGTAAATTATGTTTCTCCGAGAATACTTACCCAATCACATTACTAAGAAACCCTCCCAACCACCCCGCCATGCGAGCATCCTCGTGTTTTATATATCGCTCAGCTTAAAAACTAAAGAAGCGACACCTAACGGGCGGCAAGGGGAGGTAATGGGCAAGAGTTATTGCCCTTTGTCTATATGACATAGACAGGAAAGACGAATTTTCGTCTTTTGGTAGGGCTGGATTCGCGAGGTAGCAGGCTAATATCCTAAAGTAATGTGATTGGGTAAGTATTCTCGGAGAAACATAATTTACTAAAAAATTTGCTTTTCCAAAAAAATATGTGAAGCATTGCTATGGCTTTATATTTTACATAAACTGATTAACTCAAAGCCAGCATAGAGTTAGTGTGGATTGCATTGTGTGTACATATATTTTGGCCATAACTGTTTTTAATTCTTTCAGTCAGAAATTTACAGAAAATACCATCATTGGAGCATTGATATCTGGTTTATTAATAATGTATATTTAATAATTGCATTAGACAATTGTAATTAACACTGAAATCAAAATATGTATTTCCAGGACAACCATCTGTGAGGGTCATCCTGTAACATGTATTTCATCAAGAATATGGATAAGTAGAGAGGCTCGTGATCCCTCAGTATTGGTCAATTGTTCCATCAATTCTCTCTGCCTTTTTAGGTAAGTTCCTTAGCAGAATGCTGATTATTTTAAGTAAGATTACTAGATTACTAATATACATGGGGTACTTTTATTTAGCCTTTTGTACTTAATACAACTGAATAGTACTTGAAGGTAGTATGTCTCGAACTGATCCATATTTATTTTAGTGATCACGTTTACAGTTGTGTGTGATTGTGAATGTATGTGTGCGTGCATGCATGTGTGGGTGGGTGTGATTTTAGTATCTTACAACACATCAACACATTAAAGGTTATATTATACATAGGCAGTTGCAGTCAAGTACTTTGTCAGAAGACGTAATATGGCAGCTGACCTGGCCTAATTTGGGCAGAATCCAGACCCACACCCTTCCTAATCATGAAAGCAGCACTCTAACCAGTCAGCCTCACTGGATTCTTCTTATGTATACTCCAAATTACTACTTATTCACTGTTGATGAACATAAATGACACCTCACGAAAAGAGTTAAATGTCATTTGCTTTCTTAAGATCATTTGAAGGAACAATGCTTTAATTGTCTCTTCACCCAAAAATTAAGTTGGTTTGTTTCTTAATTTCTCCATCTGTTCATTGCTTTCTCGATATAGTAACACCCATAGTTTCTTTTACATTATTTGACCTTCACTTTTTAAAGTTAGTATGTGGATACCACTTAAGAGAGTAAGCCAAGGTACCAAGACTGGTTTATTCTGTCCTAATTCATACTAGTGACTTTTGTATTTTCAGCCGGATAGTCATTACACCCTCAGTATCTTGTACTCTGTTTCATCTATACTCATGAAAATTGGTATATAGATACACCTGGAAAAAAGTAATCATATCAGTGGCCTAAGTGGTTGGAGTGTCCACCTCAAGTGTGATAGGTTGCAAGCTCAAACCCCAGCTTAGTCATAGCAAAGACTCACAAAAATGGTACCAGCAGCTTCCTCACTTGTCACTGTGTTTTAAGAGGTTAGTGTTAGGATTTGTTTAGTGGCTTATTTTCAACTGTTTGTTACACCCACTGTTTTCAACTGTTTGTTACACCCACTGTTTTCAACTGTTTGTTACACCAACTGTTTTCAACTGTTTGTTACACCATCAGTATCATGAAGTACAATACTCATACAAAATTGGTATGCAGATATATTTGCATGAAAGTAACTTGACCATACCAAACTAGATATTTGTAATTGTATGCCTTTAGTATTGTCAGTTTTGTCCTTATCACATCCTCAACTTGACCATACCAAACTTGATATTTGTATTTTGAGTGACTTTGTTAGTGTCAGCTTTGTCCTTATCACATCCTCAATTGTTTTAACTATATTTCACCCAACACATGAAAACTGATATAGGATTGCATCTTTGAGAAGCAGCTTAACCATACTCAAACTGGGTCATTGTGACATATTCATTTTTTAATGACATGAATATTTTACCAGTTCATTTGCTTTATATTAATATTTGGGACTCTGTTTTGCCAAATAACTTAACCATACCAGTACAAGTTCAGTGCAAACCTACATTCACATTCAAGTGACTGTTATATTGTTTTACTCCCTGCTACATCCATAATATCTTAAACATTATTTCACTTGCACTTATGAAGATTATAATGTGAATGTAGCTGGCACTAAAAGGGATTTCCTGGATCACTTATTGGGTGATGAGCCCTCTGGTTAAACAAGAGTTAGGGCTGTCCCAGGTTTGAACCCTGGTACTTTTTATACAATCAATGCTGATTGCATCCACATCTGTCTAGAATATTTCTGTATTTTCCTGTTGAATGCTGATGTGCCATTCAAGCATGGAGGTGGATACAAAAATTAGGAAACCTAGAAACAGTTGTTAACATAACATATGCAGTCAACAGAAATTTAATAAATTTCTGCAAATAGTATCTTGCCAACCCAGATTTCTTTGCCAACTTCTCTTTTATTTGGCAGTTAGGCAAATGCCGGCAAGATGAGTAACCTCAGGCCTCTTGGGCCTTTTGTTAGAAGATTTGTATTATTGTATAAATTTTGTTTCAGAATTTTTTTTACCATAACAAACTCTTCTTAGATTAATATCTCATGAACCATTCAACATATTTTCATGAAACTGATTACATCTGTATCTTGACAAATGTTTGTCATATAAAATTTAGCTTTGTTGATTATTAATTATAATTATCTCTCAGTGTTTGAAAATTGTATTTATACTTTATGTCTCTGTTTGAGGTATCATTTGACACTTTGTATGCTAGTGTATCAAGACGAGACAATGTGTATTGTAAATAGTGGACTCATTGTAGCATTTTCAGTTGTCCCATTTTTTTTAAATTATTTCCCCATCACTCCATTGCACCGTTGAGATAGTTAATATCTTCAGAACTATAGAAGATATCTTCCTGTAACTATTAATCTTGACATGTGTATGTCAAACATTGAAAAAAACGAGCCTGGTCAGATTATTACTTTTAGAGCTGGAAATACACATATGCACTTACTTAAATGACAGCTGTAGTTAGCTTAAATCATTATATTAGCCGAGATTTATTTTAGAACCATTTTATTGTATGAATATTTTGATGAATAGTTGATTTGAGGCAATGATACAAGATATGCAGTATTACATGAACCATGTAACATTAGTTTCATAACTGTACATATTTATGAAATTGCAGTAATAATGATAATTGAATTTTATACATATATTTTACAGATTAAACATTAAATAAACACATAATAATAAATATAAGTTTTAAAGTGTTTATTTTTTATAAATAGAATTGCCAGATGCTCAAAATAGGTCAAAATTAGCAGATCATAAAAGAAACTGTATATTGTGTTGTTGGAGTAGTTTGTTCTTGAAGTTGTAATAGTGTTATCTCCTGAAATACTGACAGGTAATAATTCTTTTTTTTTTCAGAATATGCACAGAAGATGGTGGTTTGCAGTTAAAGAGAACATTCCATATCAAGCAGAAATCATACAACATCAAGAGTGCTTTCTGTCCCCTAATGTCCTTTCGACAGGGGGCATGTGTCAGTAAGTGCATGTTATTTTAACAGGAAATTGTAAATGACATCAGCTCAGGTGGTAGTGTAAGTGTCTAAGAAATAGAGTTTTCCCAGGTTTCAACCCTGACCTTGCTTCAGATTTTCTCATCTATCATTGGTGACAGCAGTGGGATCATGCAGTCCATACCTGTCATACTCCTAAAGGGTTAAGTTTCTAGATCAATGACTCTGCCAATTTAAACCTGATAAGACATGATGCATGTCTGCGGTTCATGTCGCTCAAGCCCCATCATACTCTGGCTTTATGGATGACTCTGTTTGGGTCACCTTTACTCTTTGGAGGAAAAATTGAAGAAATTCGGAGGCAGGCAGCTCTGGAATTGCCCCTCCAACTCGCCGCCCAGCCCTTGCAGACATTTAGAAAAATCAGCCCCTGCCACAGCGGAGGGATGATAGTTGGACTGGGGACAAGTGATCCTTCCAAGCAAATATGCATAATGCCAGGAGACAACAGTCTAAACAAGCTAGGAGGCAACCATACAGGGGCGGCAAAAAACCAAGTTTCTCCACCTTCAAGCCTCCTAACTCTAGACGTTGACTTACCCTCCCCACCGATCGCGGACAGCCTACCTGTGGGCGGGCGCCTCCTGCATTTTTGAGACCACTGGACCACCTTATTTCCTCAGAACAATTGGGTGATCCAGGTAATTTCAGAGGGGCTTCGTATTTCCTTTATCCAACCCCCTCCCCTGTCATCCTCTCCCCTCTTCACGGACGTACCGTCAGATCGGGATAAGGATGCCTTTCTACAACAGGAGATACGGTTGCTCATAAAAAAAAGGGCAGTGGAGATTGTGGAAAAACCACAATCGCCGGAGTTTTATTCCAGGCTGTTTCTTATCCAGAAAGCGAACGGCAAGTTGAGACCGATCATCGACCTGAGTCGCCTCAACCAATACATTTTAGCACCGAAATTCAAAATGGAGATGGCGAGATCAATCCGTCTGTCCATCCGACGGGACGAGTATGCCGTCAGTCTAGATATGGCAGACACATATTTTCACGTCCCTATCCACCATGCGTCACAGAAATTTCTCAGGTTTGCTTACCGTGACACGGTTTATCAGTTCCAGGTCCTACCCTTTGGCCTCAATATCAGCCCATGGGCTTTTACCAAGGTTATGGATTGTGTCGTAACCTTGTTCCGCTCGACTTCATCTACAGGGACATCAGTGTACCTGGACGACATCCTCCAGAAACATATGGTAAGTTCTACTCTGCTCAAAGGCAGAAACGATCTTCTATCTCTTTTAGATCATCTCGGCTTTCTCGTGAACTGGGAAAAGTCCGATCTCCGTCCCTCCCAGCGTTTTATCCATCTGGGTATGGAGTTTCTCACCGATCTGAATCTGGTACGGCTTCCCCGCGTTCGAGTCCTCCGGATCGTCGAGTTCATAGAATCTTTTTCAAGCAGGAGTTGGGTTTCAGCGAGAGTTCTTGCAACTCCTCGGATTATTTATTGCGGCGGCGGACTTGATCCCGCTCGGCAGTCTTTTATGCGCCCCTTACAAATGACGTTACTAGCACAATAGTGCCCCTTTTCAAGTCCCCTCAATCAAGCAATAATGATCATGTCCCAAGATACGATCATTCCTGCGTCAGTGGCACAACCCCAGTTGGCTGTCCAAGGGGATTCCTCTGGAGATGCCCCAAGCGGAGATAGCGGTATGTACCGATGCCAGTACCTACGGTTGGGATGCACACCTGTTGCCGGACTTCACTACCGTCAGCGGCACGTGGGAGCCAGGGGAGAGGCCTCTCCACATCAACCTTTTAGAAATGAAGGCTGTCATCAAGGCCTTTCATTTCTGGAAGGATCAACTCTTAGGAAAAACTGTCCTCATTATGTCAGACAACTCTGTGGTGGTGTCTTACCTCCTCAAACAAGGGGGCACCAAATCACCAGACTTGTGCATTCTGATCTGGCAGTTTCTCAGTTGGTGCGAAAACCTCCACATCAACGTACAAATCAGACACATTACCGGCAGACTCAATGTCTTGGCTGACACTTTATCAAGGAAAGGTCAAGTCATTCACACGGAATGGTCACTCCATCAATCGGGCTTTCTTCGGATTTGCACACTTTGGGGGTATTTGATGATCGATCTTTTTGCGACAAGGTGGAATTGCAAGTTGCCCACCTTCGTCTCTCCGGTTCCAGACCCAGAGGCTTGGGCCGTGGATGCTCTGTCAATCAGCTGGGAGGGATTGTGGGCATACGCCTACCCTCCCACAGTCTTGATACCAAAAATAATCCAGAGGTTAAGGGGTCAGAACTGAAAGATGATTCTGATTGCCCCTCTCAGCTGAAATAAGTCCTGGGTCACCGATCTACTCGATCTAGCGATAGATCTACCCAGGAAGATCCCAGCCACCCCAAATCTTCTCAAGCAACTGCGGTCATGGGTGTTCCACCCCTGCCCGGACCATCTTCTTCACGCTTGGCTCTTGTCCGGACAGCCTTGTGAGACAAACAGTTTAAACCCTCGATTGTGGAGAGAATCTCGAGCGTAAGAAGGCCCGGCTTACGAGGGAAAGAGGAGGTTTTTTAGGGACTGGTGCCATATTAATAGCATCGTCCCTTTGAGTGTCTCAATCTCTCAACTGGCCGACTTTTTTCTCTGGCTTTTCGAGGAGAAACAGTTGGCTCCAATTACTATCAAAGTCTACCACTGATATCAGACACATTCCACCATCATGGTAGATGTGATATAGGGCAGGACAAAGATCAGTCAGATCTTTTAGCCAATTTTGATTTCAATCGCCCCAAATCACTCACCGTTTCCAAAATGGAATCTGTCCTGAGTTTTAACATGGCTCAATTCAGACAAATTTGAGCCTTTATCCCACACTTCGTTAAAGCTACTATCATACAAAACATGTTTCTTGATAGCCTTAGCTTCAGCATGCAGGGTGAGCGAGTTACATGCCCTGTCCAGTGACCCAAACTATCTTCAGTTCAGATCAGATGGTTCGGTGGTCCTCTTGACGCAACCAGGATTTGTAGCCAAAAATAGGTTGCCATCCATTGGCAATAATTTGCTTTCTTATTTCAAACATTTGACCTTGGTTTCTATTTATAGCAGCTGTGTGGCTTAGGAGAGAACTGACTGGTTTTCTAATTTTTAATCTTTGCTTGCAGATTCTTTGTTATAATTCATATCTGGTACAGAACCAGTCTGGAGGTATTTGGCACTAAAAGTCATCAGATTTATTATAGTCAATGCGTGTATTGGAGTAAAAAAAATTCCAAATAATTTGATAAATGGATTAGAAAAAAAAGAAAGCCAATTCAAAGATGAATGTATAAATTACATGAAACAGTGTTCCATTCTAGAGCAGCTTCACACCCATTGCAGGCTGTGTGGAAAGGATTTTAATATTCGTCATGGTGGTAAAACAAAGAAAACCTTGAATTAGCTCATTTTACTCATTTTAGCTCCAATAATAATGTAACTTTTTTAAAGCAGTAACTTCTTTATACAGCAGAACTCAGTTGTGGAAATGAATTTTAAAAATGCATTATTTACAGAGTCCTTAAAAGAACATGTACTACCACTAGCACTACAGCAGTATAAGACTACATTGATCCTTTGTTAAAATGAATGTTTTCTGATTCCAAAATTGCAGAAAATATGGATGTGCAAGAACAAAATCATCTGATATTGTTTGGTGTTTAGCAGAAGATGCTTCACTTAAAATTGCAGAAGCCTTGAAAATGTTTAGTATTGCCATGGGGAAACTAATTTTTTTTACCAACCATGAAAAGTCCTTGAATTTTGCAACTGTTGATGTAAATCAGGAAAAATCCAGGAATTTTCTGCCACCACTTAATGCCTGAAACAATTACATAATTTGAGTTGTGTAATTGAACTGATTGGAGGTTGCAGTATATATCATTTGGGTACTTGCCTTAAACACATTTGTTGAGTCAGTAAGTGGATTAGATTCATCTAGTATACTTTTTTCCCCACAGTCATCTCAATATCCATATATTTTCTTACATGGATGATATGAAAACCAGTCTAGCATCACAAGAGGCCAACAAGGTGACAGCAAAGCTTAGCTGCTTATCAGATGGCCTAGCAAACTTAAACATTGTAAAATCTAGTCCAGCCCACATTAAATCGAAATGAAAATTATTTATTATCTCATAAATTGCAAGTATTAAAATCATTGTCTTTAATCTGCTGAAAGACAAAATAAAGCTAGGACATTGATGAAATTTTACCTGGTACTCGCGATTTGCATTGGCATTTGCACAAGTACACAAATTTCACAACCCATCTGCTCATGACCTCATAGATACTGTAGTCATATTATATCAATAATATCCCATTTCAAATGTTTTAGAAAAAACTATTAAATGAAAATCATATGCTGATCGTAATAAAGATACAAAATTAAAAGAACCCCAAATCATATAAATTTATTCCTAAAACAGCTGTGGATGTTTTGTTGTATCACAAGACTAACATGTTAATTTGTGCTTTCTGCTTGATGAATCTGACTGGCCAGATTACAGTGACAGGTTTCTTGTTCTCCAAATAAATATGTTGAGAATTATATGGTTTTTTTGGGGTTTTTACAAAAGGTATCTGACTCATTTAATATAATTGAATTTTGTACAATAACATTAAAAAGAAGTGTCTGTTGATGTGACGTAACTATTGAGATTCGTGAAGTCTTGTGACCTGTAATGCAAATTGTGAGTACTGGATCAGGTTTCATATATGGTATACTTTCATCTAGACTGTCAGCGAATTAAAGGCATAACAATTATAATACTTGAGTAAATAAATTATCTTCCTATTGATTTCATGCAGGTATGAATCTATTTAACAGTCTAAATTTTCTAGTCCCACTGGTAAGTAACTACCATAAGCTGCTACCATTCAGTGGCAGCAAATTCCAAATTTTCAATATGCAATTTCTCTGACCCCAAATCCCAACCTAAATGTCCTTGGGGTGGGAATATGTGAAAAAAAATCTAGATTAGAAAATGGACCGCTTTTCGTTTTAAGCCAAATTTGTTGTCCAAAGTGTTGAATCTGAACTGAAATTTGGTGAGAAATTAATTATTACACAGTGACATATGGCTTGAAGCATTGGTTTCAGATCTTAAATGAAATGCTGGAGAAATGGGGAAATTGTTGCCCTGTGTATTAAATTAATAGACAATACAAGTTGGCATCAATAGAAGTTTGGGGACTGGTTTATTGAATTACAAAATAAGTTGATTTTACAGAAAATTCAGTTCTTTTTAATACAGCAATTATAAATTTGAAGGTCTTCAGTCAAAATTTAAATCAACCCTTTTGTAAATGTTTTTGAAATGATGGATTTTTTACCAAATTGTCTTATGGAATTTAAGTTGTTTGAAAAATCTTGTTTGGGGTTTTATTGGCACAAATACATTCTCAGTTACATTTTTTTCCTTACAAAATAAGATTCTAATATTTTGCTTTTATTGCTTTTTCATACTGTAATTGGAAATGTTACTTTTTTTTGTATAACATGCATTAACATTGTTATGCAATTATTTAGAATTAAAGAATTGAAAGGAAACAAAACCATCTTATGTTCATTATGTTGTTTCCATGCAGCAACATAATGTAGGTCAGCAAAGTAACAATTTGTATTTTTTACACTGTAATGACCTTACATGCCAATTTCTAGGAATATAATCAAATTTGTTTTGTGTGATACATTTTGTGGTTTTGTACATGATCATTTTTATTTTTTATTTTGATGTTTTGGATAGTCTTGAAAGAGAAACATCTTTAGATTAGAAAATGCATTTTTTATAATCTAAAAAGTTCTATAATTCCAATCAGTAAGGTCATATTTGAACCTTGAGAAACATAATTTTTTCCTGGAAATGACCTGGAAATTTATCTTCAGAAAAGCGTGGTAACCATGATTGCCTCAGACAGGAGTAGTGATTATGATGCCAACAAAAAGTTTTACTCAGTCAGCGTAAGAGACTTTGACAATGAAAAGGGCAAAGTCAAAATGCTTTCATTTCATTATCAGAATTAACAATAGATTCCACTGAAGAAAACATTTTTATTGGCTTGATAGTGCTTTGAATAAACATAAGTTGGCAGAACTGTTTTCAGCTGATAATATCAGTGATAACTGGAATTCATAAAGATATTGCATTCCTTATTTTGGAAAATGTCTCCACCAGTGTATATATCACGTTGTTTCTGTGATATGATGCACCATGCTGCAGGAAAATATGCTAATAAATTAGAAGGAGAACTCCTGAACTATCAGTTTGCCATTCTACCTGACAATGTACTTCAGAGTTGATGAGCAATGGCACCTTTTTCCCCAGCTAAAAGACCCAATAACTGGAAAATATAAATTTTCTTATGTATGTATGTATGTATGTATGTATATATATATATATATATATATATATATATATATATATATATATATATATATATATATATATATATATATATACTTTGTGAATCATCAGACTAAACAAAATCAATATACATCACAAAACAGAAACAAACCTAAACTTATAACCAAAATATAAACACTGAGCACCAATATTTTGTTTGCTAAACATGCTTTTTGTTTCTTTCCAGTTTCTGGAAGTGAGGACATGTGTGTGTATTTCTTTGACATCACAAAGGAGAAGAAAGCCTGTGTCAACAAACTTTTAGGTCATTCTGCCCCAGTTTTAGATGTGTCCTTCAACTGTGATGAAAGTCTGCTTGCCTCCTGTGATGCCCAGGGCATGGTTATCATATGGAAAAGAGAGGGAAAGCAAGGAGTTTTGTGATTTAGGTTGACAGTCAATTGTATTATATGCATGGCATGATATAATTATTGAGAAAGATAAGGGGAATATATGATGTCCCACTGGAAACCCTTCAAAATACTACTCATTTATGAGAGTGAGATAGTAAGGGTGGTCCTATGTTTAATACTGTTTGAGACAACTCGGTAAAAGCTTTTAAATTTTGTGTTGTTTTCTGGGATTTTATGGTTGTGCAAGGCTATTTACCTTTTGAAATATGGGGCAATATTTGTTTTCCTGTTTTAAAAATAACAGAGGTACATTGTTCCCTTTCACAGCAACTATATGCAGAAAGTTAGGGTTTCTGTGCCATTCTTGCAGCTAGGCATGTTTACCTGAAACGAATGGAAGACAAGGTGTTACTGATGACAGAGGTTCCATGATACCCAAGACATATCATTTGTAAAGAATAAGGAAAGCAGAGTTGAATAGTGCAATAGTGTTTTATGTTACCTCCCATGTTTATCTTCACAATAGTTTTATTTTAAATATGTCATAGGTTGACACTTTATGGCACTGATAAGTGGCAGAATCATCAATTGTCCATAAACTATTTTGGGGCATTCTTGATGCTTGATATAAAAAGTTTTTAAATTGTAATGACACAAAAAACAGTTTGTCAGAAATTAAAAAATCTTGAATTATTTTTTGGGATCTTGTCATAATTGAAAAAGCTGTAAAGACAATCTTGACAGATAATTAAAACTTTTAAAATCCATGTAGGAACAACAAAGAATACCTTCACGACAAAGATACTGGTGTTATTCCACAGTATTTTTGTCTTGACTTTAATTGGTAAGACAAATTATTATGCCTCTGTTGCCATAAACATGTTAAGGTTCCAAGTTAAAGTTTTGGAAAGATATATTCTATATCAGTCATGTATCCAAGTGAAACTTTAATATAATAATATATTATTCATTTGTGCCTGAGGTTTGTAACCAGGCCTGCTTAAGCTGGGAACTATGTCACCTTTTCAGAGTTAATAGTGTGTTCATAGTGTTAACGTGCATTGGTCAAATATGTTCAGTTTTCTAACATGAAAGATTTTGGTCAGTTTACCTTGCTTTTGACATGTTATTGGGTTTTTTAAACATTTTTGATACTATTTTTGTTGTTGGCTTGGAATGGCTTTCCTTTGAATTTTCAATTCTTTTTTATAATACCACTGTGACAGAATATTAATTTAATATTAATTATGCCTAGGCATCGGATAAAACATTTTCTTTAATAGCAGTAATGCATTATTTGTTAGTATTATATTGCTATTTCTTTTCCCAGTACTAGCCTCCAGTTAATGGTGGAAATTTCTTCTTATGGTAACTGGATGTCTATAACAGAAACAATGTGCAAATGAAGTCCCATTCTGAGGCTTTAGTCACTGCTGTCATTCAAAATATTATCATTCTATTCCTTAAACTTTGTATGGTGATAAAAGATGACTCAGAGAGGTTAGGTATCTTTTGCCACCAGTCACCAACTTGCCAATCCCAGTTGAGATGCATGACACATGTGAGTATAAGAAAGTCACCAACTTGCTGATCCTGGGAGGAATTGGCAGCAATTCCTGCTGTATTGAAGTGACTTTCATGTTGATCTGAAGGAAATCAACATCACTTTTGGTATAAATACGTCCACAACATGCCAGTCTTGGGATGGATCAGAGACATATATTGGTATAAGAAGAGATCGGAAATACTCTCCAGTGGAAGAAGTCACTAACAAGTCATCCCTGGCGGGGATAAGAAGCACTGCCCATCATAAGGTAGTCACTGTTAAGCATATCTCAGGAGGAATCAGTGGTACCTCTGTTTGTAAGGAAGTTGTGAAACACACCAATACCAGGATCAAAGGGTACTTCCTGGTATAAGTAACAGGCAAGCTAATTCCAGGATTGATCGGTGATACTTCGCTGATTAACTCATTTGGCCCCAATCCTGTCAATGCTCACATTCCAGTTTCTGCATTTAATTGTAGCTCAAAGCTTCTCAACTGCATTCAATAGCCAATCCCATTTATGCTCGATATGTATGTATGGTAGATACAACATCTCTGATTGGTTACAAATTGGGGCTTTTCTAAGAATTGGACCCATTTGTAACCAATCATAAATGATTTTACTTTCCTTTGTGCAAACTTAAATTGTTCAGAAACCAAGGGTTACTAATTGAGAGCAGTTTCACTACACCTGTTCTGTTCTTGAAAAAACGTAAATGATGGCAGGTGCACGAGTGATTTTTTATGGCGATGAGAGCAAAAATGCAGAGTTTCTCAGGTTTGATCTAAAAAATATTGAGGAAGCAGAGGAAAGATATGTTCGGCAGGTGGATAATTTGAAGTTTCTGAGATTGAATCTTCAGAAGAAGAGGATGCTGATAGCAATAATGATAGAGTTTGTGCTGATCATGCAGATTGGGGCGATTGTCTTTGGCCTATCCAAATCAATCATTTTAGTGGACCAAATCCCAGACCTACAACAAACATTGACAAGGAAAAAAGAGAAATTTATTTTTTTCATTTATTATTTCCGGAGGAACTGTACACGGATATTGCAAACAAAACCAATGCATATGCCCAAAAATGTATGTTGGTATCATTAAATAAAATGTGGTATCCAACAACACCAGACACGATGCAAGCTGATTGGGGCTCATATTGTTATGGGCATCCTTCTGGCACCAACCCAAGAAATGTATTGGTATAAGGACAAACTTTTCCATCCTTCCTGCAATGAACTAAAATTAAGCCGTGCAAGATATGAAAATCTACAACCACTCTGATGGCCTAGTGATTAGAACATCAGCCGCAGAAACAGGTGGTCATGGGTTCGATCCCTGGCAGAGTCATACCAAAGACTTATAAAATTGGTACTAACAGCTGCCTTGCTGGATGCTCAGCATTAAGAGGTTATTGTTAGGACAGGTTGATCTGATGTCAGGATATAATGACTGGGTGGGACATGATGCTACATGTTTTAGGCATGATGCCCCAGTTCTGAACTTCACTATAAACTGCCACACTGAAGACATCATAGCTATATGACTGAAAACTTGTTAAAGCTATGTTAAAAATGCTAATCACGCACTCACACATGTCTGAAGGGTCTTCTTCATTGATCAATTTTGGTTTGCAGGATAAGATCTCATGATGATATTTGGTGCTTGAATATCGTTGACTGATGATGGATCAAAGCATCCAGCTCTCGTCACTGTGTAAAGGCACTAAGCACTGGCCACCATTCATCAGACAATGAGCTGATTTAGAGGACAAATACATAGTCACTGGGTATTCATTTTTTCTCCACAAGTACTAGACTTCATAGTTCCCCAGCTGGAACCAGCAAAAATATTGACAGGTCATAGGTCCTTTTCGTTTCCACCTTTGGCTTTGTTAAGAGATGGTCCACCATTCTCCTTCTGCATAAAGAGGGTATTGCCAACCCACTTCCCCAAGGAGAGATAATGGAACAGATTGTTCTGTTTTGCTCTGCAAGTGGAGTTAGGATGAGGAACTAGCAATTCTTGTGAAATCCACCGAGTTCAAAGAGGCCCTAATCACCTCATTGCCTTTTCTTGATCTTAATCCTACATTAGCTGGCGATAGATGGAAGATGAAGAAGTTTGAACATTAAACAAAGTTTCAGTTACCTCCATCTGCCCCTGGATCTGTTCTTAAATATTCAGGGTCTTCAGATATGAATATCCTCTCCAGTTCAGAAATGTTTTTAAATAACACTAAGAAGCTGGTTGAGGGCCTGGACAACCAGAGAGTAGAGAGGTTTGTCGGTCCCCATTTCATCTCTGCAGCCACTTGTTCCCACCTCCTTCCCTGTTCCGATTATTTAATCTTGTAAAGGACAATATTGCAAATGACTGAAATGACTAAGTCATCTGACTGAGATCGTTTTTTTTTCTGGAGAAGGTAAGTATTTTTACCTTAGACTATGTACAAGCCGAAGGAAAAGAGATAGAAGTGTAATAATAACAGCTAATTAAAAAAATTAAGTTTTATCCCCCCAAAACTATTTATTATATATTTTTTAGAACTAATTCATTATATTTTTCATATACAGTTAATATAGGATAAAAGTCATGATTATTTTTTATGTAAAATTATTATTACATATAAGTTTTATTATTGCAAATTTTTCATACATTAGAAGTTTACAATTAGTAGATTAATGTATTTTAGAATCAAAATATACATGCCAATATTGTACAAAAATGGCAGAAATAAAGTTGAAGTTTTCTGAAACTGTGTTACATACTTATTTATCACCTGCTGTAGTGAACTGAGCTTTGTTTTAGCACAAATATAACTTTAGTCCGTGTTGGTTTTGGAATTTCAGTCACAGAACAGGATTTATTTAAGTTTCAACACCAGCAACAAAAGTGATATGTGGACAGAGAATGCTTTTTAATAAAATTTTACAAAAGCTTTAATTTTTCACTATATTCAGTTGATTAAAGGCTTTTTCACAAAATGTTTGGATGAAGAAAGCATGCAGACAGACATAAATTGAATTTTACATCATAAAAAATTATGAAGTTACTTTGCTATGTTTCCTAATTTATTCAAAATCTAGAAAGACAATTCTGGAATATCTAGTATCATAGATAAAACTGAGTATAGTACATATTTAGTCTTAAGAATGCATCAATACGTGAAGAAAATAAACATGGATTTCTTTCTACTTGGAAACAAAGGGAATGTACATATAATAAATGATCTCAGTAAGAAAAATGTGTTCTTCCTTCAGTACACATTTATTATTGTAATAATAGTACGGACATGATGGAAGTATCAATTTTAAATTTGCACTGTCTGTCCAAAATAGAGATCACATTTCCTGAAATGCTTGGTTTTTCCACACCTGTGTGAGGTTTTGACTGGCACATGTTCCGAGCTTCTGGACATCAGTTATAAGATATTCTAACCACTCCAGTGGCCTAGTGGTTCAAGCATCCATCGCAGAAGCGGGAGGTCGTGGGTTTGATCCCTGGCTGAGTCATGCCAAAGACTTACAAATTGGTACTAACAGCTGCCTCGCTTGATGTTCAGCATTAAGAGGTTATTTCTAGGACTGGTGTCAGGATAATGTGACTGGGTGGGATGTGATGCTACATATCAGCGGCATGATGCCCCAGTGCTAGACATCACTATAAACTACCTCACTGCAGACATCGTAGCGATATGACTGAAATTTTTTAAAGCTATATAAAAATCCTAATCAGACAAACAAACAAACAAGATATTCTAAACTATTATATTAAAATATATTTGATTGTTTGTCAGTGAAACTGTGAAATAAATATCTTGAAGTAAAGTTCAAAATTCACTATGTCTAGTTGATATCGTTTCCTTCTTGAATAATCAATAAAGTTATTGCCAATGAAACTTAGTTGAAAAAGTGACTAGGTCCAGTTTACACACTGTTTCTTTGTCGGGCACTATAGGTCTTACTGTTTAAGCACGTTACCATATAACTGCCTTAAAGCTATACAGCTCACAGTTGACCGATTAAATAGAGGTAGAGAAGGTAACTTAGTTATTCTAATGGTTTGTCGTGTTTCTGTAATTGATTAGACAATAATAAGCATCAGTCCTAGTTTTACTGTTTGAAAGAGTACTACTCACCATGTCAGAGAGTACTACTCACCATGTCAAAGTGTATACAGAATAATGATGGAAACTATAAATTAATAAATCTAGAGCATTGAATAGGAGACCACTATTTAGCTTCTGTGCTATGTTTTGTGAGCTATATTAAAAGCATCATCAAAATCAACTTTATATCACAAGAATTAACAAACTTTAATGTATCAGCATTAGTGAAATATATGTAATAACAAAATTACTGCTTGGCAATACTAGTTTATCTTGTTAGATATATCACCAATAATACATACCTACAGGAACATTATGACAAATGCACTGGAACATAATGTCATACAAATTCTTGTTTTTACTACAATTTGCCTTTTATTACAATGAAGTAAGCTGTTGATGGAATTTTGACATTGCTGATAGCTGAGCACTGATGGAGCTAGACCCCACTTGGGGATCTTCTACAGTGAATTTCACACAGCCACATGTGACAGTATGCACTTCAAAGGAATAGAATTCAAGTTTTTTGTCACATGATAATGATTTGCCAGCTACAGCAGATTATTCATGCAAGTGTAAGTTATAGATTCTTCGTACATGAGATTTTTTATGCATTCACTATACTTCGAGTCAAATATTTTTCCTGAAAATGATAATGACTTGTCTCATGATTGTAAAGATCACAAAGACACTTGTATCACATTTTATGGTCAACTAAGAGAGAATAGTGATGCAGTAATCAGTGTTTGAAGAAATAAAGAACAAGTTGGAAATTCTCATTGTGTACAACAACAATTAGAAAGGAGAGAAACTTGTTTCAATCATAGTATGTTACCTACATAGGATTCAATTTTTTGCAAATTTTACAGATACTTCTGAGGTCAAGCGTGAGTGCAGATTTTCATACTTGGATTTAAAGAAAACAAAGCTGCAGTTCTTGCCATACTTACAAAATTAACTGTTTTGGGTAAAATATATCAGTAAATAGATTTTAGCAAATTTGTCTACAACCTTTGTGAATACTCAATATCATGAACATTTTATTTCAGTTTACTATATGGAAGTCTCCATAGTAAATGTACCGTTGTCACGGCTACTAGTGGACATTGGTCGTCAAGTTGAACATTATCACTGCCAGTCAGAATGCATCTGCTACAAAATGGCATTTGACCACTCTTAATACCACTGGGACCTGACTGGTCTTGTGCTGCAGTTGATGAGAAACTTTTGGTCATGGTGGAGTAAACACCCGAGAGGTGTGAATGATACTTTCCAAAAGCTTAGTAATGATAAATGTATTATAACAAGGAAATTGTGTCATTGTCACCCTACCCCACCACCAAAAAACTACATTTTAATATCAGCAATACAATACCTGTTGCTACCAAATTTGTCAGTTTAGTGGAAGGTTAGAGGAGAAAGTCTAAGAGTGCCAAAAGGCGCTTTTCATCACATCCCGTACAATCAACTCCTAATTCCCACCAAACCCTGTATATCCATGCTCTACAGATATGAAGCTCACTCCTTCTTCCCACTGAACCTTATACATCCCTGCTCTACAGATGTGATTTGAAGCTCACTCCTTCATCTTGCAAATGCAGTTAGGGGAGCTAGAACATTTTTCAAAGCTTCACCCAAAGACTCAAAGGAGGACAGGTATGAAGAGATCACAAAATGAAAGAAAGATAAGGCATTAGAGAGCAATACACTAGTCTTTGCAGATTGAAATACTTTATCTGCCTTGACAGATTGAAATACTTTATCTGCCTTGACAGATTGAAATACTTTATCTGCCTTGACAGTAGGATTTTTCGAGAATTTGAGAGTATGGAAAGGGCTGCCAAGTAGCCTGCAATGATATTATGACTGAGTGGGACATGATGCTTTATGTCTGCGGCATGATGCCCCAATGCTAGACATCACTATTAACTGCCACACCACATACATTGTAGTGATATGTCTAAAAATTTTAAAGCTCTATGAAAAATTCAGATCACACACATAGCAGAAACACATCTCTCACTTAATGCCTCAGTACCACAAATAGCTAACTTCTAGGATTCTTGGAAGAATACAAAACCAGCTCTTATTTTTAAGGCTACCATTCAGTATCTAAGATAAATTGTGGCCTCGTGGATGAGAGGATAGACCAGAACAAACATTTATCTGATACTTTTGTAACTTTTGTCTTATCTTGACCAAATGTATCGACCCTTTGTTCAGGGGCCCTGAGTGGGTGAGTGGTCTAAAGCCCTCCCTGGAAAAGCAAGTGCAACTACTCAAGTGGTAACCAATGATTAATGTTATTGGGTACTATGTTCTCTATCCAGAGAGACATTTCTCTATAACTTAAAGTAATAACCAATAATTGATGTTATTGGGTACTATGTTCTCTATCCAAAGGGAGACCAGTCTCTATAACTTCAACTAATAACCAATGATTGATGTTATTGAGTACTATGTTATCTATCCAAAGGGAGACCATTCTTTATAACTTCAAGTAGTAACCAATGATTGATGTTATTGAGTGCTGTTCTCTATCCAAAGGAAGACCATTCTCTAGGTGAGCAGATGACCTTTTTTTTTTTTTTAAGCTAAACAAGTCGAAAGATGTTGTTCAGACAATTTCATTTGGAATGCTGGATATGTGAGGGAGGAAATGTACTCGTAAGGTTTTTTTTTTTTTTTTTATGGTTTAACACCATTTTTAAGCACAATATAGGCTATACATGGCGGCCAGTATTAATGGTGGAGGAAGAACCCAGAAAGAACCACCAACCCACGAGAAGCTACTGGCAAGCTCTCTCACATAACTACATTAGCCGAATCTTAGACTCAAACCCATGCAGACAGAGGTGAGATGGCAGTGATCCGTAACGGACAGCGCTTTAGAACACTCGGCTACTCAGGGCCCCTCTACTCATAAGGTAAGTATTATTTTTTTAAACTATTATTTTTTAAAAATACACATTTCTTAAATTTTTGTTTCTTCATTCCTTCCAAATTTAGATCACGATCACTAATTAAGTACAGTGTACATCAAATCTGATTTCCATTCCAACTAGAATACTAGACAAATAGTACAACTGCCTTCAACACACAATGAGAAATGTTATTACCTTGGGAACCAAACTTCTGATATGTGATTTTTATGGTTTAATGCCAATTATCACATGTAGTCCATATATGGCAGCTAGAATGTTTGGTTTGGGAAAAGCATGGGATTCAACCATTGGGTTGTGTACGCGCATGGCCACATTGTTCTAGTCAAGACTTGGTCAACCACTCCAGCTGTTAACAAGCCTGATAAGAAACCCAATCAAAAACGTTGTACATGGATATTTGTATGAATACAATACAGCAATACATGTATATTTATTAAAACCTCAATTTTATTTAGCACAACTAAGCACAACATCATATTCAATATTTTATAATTTATTTAGCTCAAGATCTTCTATATGCTAAGAAAAAACAAACGATGTGGCATTTTGTTTTAAATGTTTTATTAAGGTTCTCCACAATGATTACTGCAGTTTACCCACAATGCATAGTATCAAGATTTGCTATGTGACCTGCACATCTGAAATAATGCAAAAACATGCCATTGTTAACTACTTCAATATTCTTTATGTAACAGCTTATGAAGAACAAGCCTAGATCTCAATCTAACACATCTGTATATAAAGAACTCAACAATTTGAAGCTTAGTCAGACAGATGTAAGATGGTGAAATGCTAAGTCTTACATCCAATTCAAAATTACAATTATACACCAATGTGTACTAAATTATGACTATATCAATTAACAATTTTTATGGATTTCACATTTCAAATGGCATCAATGTCAATTCAATTTTGTTCTTGTGCATAATGTTTCACTGTACATAAAATAAGAAATAGATTATTATCTCTAATACCATACTGTTCCATTTGAATCATGCAACCAGTATAAAGCCAGATCTTCTGCGAAAGAATGTCAGCAGATCAGCATCTTTACAGTTCAATTAAATCTCCATGTTTATGGATAGGCAGTTCTGCATCCATACTATTCTTTTTGGATTTCAAGTCATCGAATATCAGTACTGGTGAGCAGTCAAAGCTTCATCCATGTTGTTCCCTGATGATTTTGAATGATTTAATGTCAGTGTTTATGGGCATGCAAATATTCATCGATACTGTTCCCCTCTTGATTTCAAGTAGTGAACACATTAATTGGCAAATACAACTAGGTCTATATTGTTTCCATGTGATTTCAAGTGATCCACATATCAATGTTTATAGGGCAAGCAGATCTGCGATTATAATGGTCCCTCCACTCTGACTTCATGCGATCAACAAATAAGTATTTATGAGCAGGCTGACCTTGGTTTATACTGGACAGGATTTGAAGTAATCAGCAGATCAATATTTTTTAATGGGACAGATTTGGGGGTATGCTGTTTACTCTTAGGTATGTCTTATGCCAGATAAAAATAGTCAGTACATTTGGAAAAATATCAAATTTATATTGGATAACATCCAAAATAATAGATCAAGTCTATGAATTTCTCAAATCAGATTCCAAAACACAATAAGAAGCAGCAATAATTAAGTTTGATTTTTTTGGAAATTGAAATAACCAAAGCTAAACTCAAGTCAATTGAATTCCTTAAACACAATATAATCTATTCCATTTATTAATGAATTTTTTACTAAATTTGAGCACATCATATTGTCAGCCAAACTAAAAGTCCATTAATGGACTTTGAGAAAACTAAGTTACTACTTATAGTCTTACTTTGCAAGATAAAAACTTACATTTGACAGTAAAGCAAAAGACTCGTGAGGGCCTGATATCACTCACTTAGCTGCTACACTTGCATACTTTAAAAGCTACATATGCCAGGATGCTTTGTATTAAATCTGGTCAAATTCTGTAGGGCAGTTTTTCTATTTTTTATAATGGCCATATCTGACGGCAGTTCTGCACCATCTTAACAAATCTGAAAGAGCTTCATGCCTGGATGCTTTCTGTTGAATTTAGTAAAATTCTGTTGTGCAGATTCTATGAAGCAAATTTAGTTTCTTCTACTTGTGGCCATATTTTACTCTAGATCAGCATAATCCGTATAGACTTTAAAGACATTTCTGTCAGGACTCTTATCATATTTGGTCAAAAAAATGCCAATTAGAAGGCTTTTCAGTTTTTAAAAATGGAAGATAAATTGAATGGTGAACCAGTATCAATAGTAAAAATGTGCCAGGATGCTTTTCATTGAATTTTAAAAGTTTTTTTTAAATGTTTGTCAATTTTTAGTAACAGTGGCCATGTCAAATTCTGTCAACTGGTTCTTGTAGAATTGGATTTCTTTTTTAGTTATAACAGCCACATTTGATAATGTATAATTATGATTTAAATAACTTTGAAACAACATCTTGCCAACATATTTTGTGTTAACTATGGGCAAGTTTTGTTGAGCAGTACTTGTAAGGCATATTTTTTTCTTCTATTTTTAGCAATGATGGTCATATTTGGTTGCAGCTCATCATCGATGAAATAAATCAGACAAAATTTCATGACAGGATACTGTCATGTTTGCTCAAAGAATCATACCAAAAGTTCACTGCATTATGGCTAAGTCAGCTAATAATGCTATCATGGAAATAACAATAACATGCAATTTAACCCATGAAAGTACTTGATCAGAACATAATAAGAAACATATTTGGTAATTTAACAAAAATAACCTCTTTCATTCATAATCACAACAAGGCTTGTTTTCAATGGGCATCATGAATAGTAACTGGTGCTACATCTACAAATGCACATCTGCAAATGGTTTGAAAATGATTAAAGATAGAACTTTTTACAAGGGCATTCAGTAATTTTGTACCATTTTGTTCATTATTAATGCTGACAGAGTGTATTTCATTGATGATTTAAATCTTTTGTAATGTAACATTTTGGCATTCAGAAAAAGTGGCCATAAGTTGGTTTAATCCTGTTAGCATGTGCTAATGTCATCTGTGTTATAATTTGTTGTCATTTTTTCTGTAATAATAAATAAAATCTCATTTGAGAGAAGGGAAAACGTTTATAAAACTAAACAAAACGTTGAAGAAAGTTTACTAAAATAGATATTTATTGGAAGTTAGCTTGGAGGTTAAGCATGTGCATTTCTTCAAGCAAGAACAATCTGGCAACATAGCGATAGCTTAACATTACAATGACATTGACCCTTTGAAGGTTAGCTGAATGCATACTGTCAGCTTTAATGTGGGTGGACAATATGGACAATATTTAAGCCTCAAGGAAACCTTTGGAAAAGGAGCTTTGTTATTAGAGCCATCTGTATTAAGATATTTTTTAAAGGCAGCACCAGGTAACATAGATGATGCTAGCAGTATTTTCACAATGTATCACAGAAATTTTAGTACATATCAATTCTCAAGTTTAGATAGATTTAAATTGGGATGATACCAATTTATTCTTGGATCCTCTACCCAGCTTAGGTCATTATGCCTATTCCAGCACACATTGTTGCCATGAACCTACGTCATATGGCAATACATCATGTAAAATGATATTTTTATTTATTGCAGTCTTCCTTGGCAACTGTTCTCCTACTGCATTGTCTAACAGGGTAGATGAGAACAATACAAGAGTAGTATATGTCTGTGAATTACATAAATCCAATTCTAAATGACATAAACCTACATCTTTAGTCACACGATGTACTGATTTATTAAGATCCACAATGTTTTATTGAAATAATTAGCACAATTAAAACAATCAAGCACAGAATATGATCATATGCACAAGATAAAACAACATATCTGGGTCAATATTCCTCATAGCTGAATGCAAATTTTACACCAGCAAATAATGTACATAAACCTAATCTACATATTATACATATATCTGCAACGTGCTCAAACCATTTGGAAAAAATGCACACAATTTAGTCAGAATTTATTGTCAAATAATTTCACATCAAACATTGACTTAACGCATTGCAACTACAAAGTTCTTCCAATATTTACCTAATGCTACCATAAGAAAAAATAACTATTCTAAAAATGCTCCACCCACTCATTAGCATAACTACTCCTGTAAAAGATGCATTTTCTTATTTGGAAGTAATACTTGTTAAGTCAAAACAGAACATTTAAGTTAACAGTGTAATCTTAATGAAAACTGTGCAAAAACTTGTACTTGTCCAACCATCTCAACAATGTCAGGCACACCTCATAGATAACAAATTTGTTTTTGTCCAACCAGCAAACCAAGACCAGTTAAACCACATGAGAAACATATACTTGTCCAACCAGCTATCAGTCAAACCACATAGATAACAAACTTGTATTTTGTCCAACCAGCTAACCAATACCAATAAAATCACATGAGTAACATACTTGTACATGTCCAACCAGCTAACTACATCACACCACATAGATAACACACTTGTACCAGTCCAATTAGTTAACTAATACCAGTCAAACCACAGATAACACACTTGTACCAGTCCAATTAGTTAACTTATACCAGTCAAACCACATAGATAACACACTTGTACCAGTCCAATTAGTTAACTAATACCAGTCAAACCACAGATAACACACTTGTACTTGTCCAACCAGAAAACCAGTAACTCAAAATACCTTATCCTGGTACCTGTCCAACCAGCTAAACAATGGCAATCACAACACAATTACATAATACTTTCACAACTAGCTGGTTATCAGATTTGTTAGTGGTTTGCCTGAATTTCTACTATGTAATACTCAACTGACAGATTCCACCTGCATCTTCTGAGTCAGTTGGCCTGACTGTTAGGATAAACAAATAAATTGCTATTGTCAGCATTTAGATTTTAAATTCTATTCAACTGTCATGTTTACATGAGGGGACTATACTTAACACACCGCATATTAAAAGAAAGGAAAGTTTCAAGAAGTTTTCAAGGTTCAATGATTTGTTTCCTTCAATAAATGTATCAAACAGATGGTACAGTGTGTGATTTGACTAATTTGTTAAATTCTGTCTTCTTAACCAATCAAACAATCCTTCAGATCATAGAGTAATTACCATTAAAAATACAGTGCTAAAATTTATCTACAACTAACAATAACATGTTTTAGATACAGTTCACTGATTAAGAATTCTAAAAGTTGAAAGACCCACTTAGTATCACAAGCAGCCCTACAATAAATCCGGAATTGCAAGAGTTCTGTGAATTGTGATGTCTTGCCACAAATTATAAAATGATAGATCATCACTCCATCTGATTTGCAAAATCCATGACAGAAAATTATAACACAAAGCACAAAAAACTTAAAACTAACACTGTTGTCACCACTAGAACAGTGACAACTAAAACTCTCTCCATTTGTTAATGCAAGAAAGAATAAAAAAGTGGTTTTCAGCTTTGCAAAATCTACTTAATGCTCTCCCTCATCTTAATGTGGTAACTGAGATACATAATTGCCGACCTCACAGTACAGTCTTTCTAGGAATTCAAGATAAGACCAATGCATCCTTTTAACTGCCAATTGTTTAAACCATCTTTGATCTCCTTGATCTCATTCAGTAATAGTGAGGTTTTAAATTAGCTGCTTTGTCAGACAAATGGATATCAACTCGGCATCATTGTAACAAGTCTTCCGGCTGAAACCTCATGTTGATAGGACTTCCAATCTTGAAGTAACAATTGTATGATTTGCAAGATGGATGCCATGGCAGCCATATTAAGTATCAGAGGGAAGTAGCAATACAATTTGTTTTAAAGATTTTTGCTGAGGTGGCCATATTGGATAACAGATTGGCACAATTTTCATCTAGGACTAAACATAAGAAGCCTTCTAAAGAAAACCCCACATCAAAATATGACTTTCCATTTACGAAGAGTAATGAAATATTTTCAACATGGCCACTGTTGCAGTCATAGTGAAAATCAGATTGGCCCCATTTTCATGTAAAACCATGCAGACGTGATAAAGAAGTCGTGTAGTGAAAATCTCATGTTGATATGACCATCCATTCAGGAGCAGTAAACAGGATTTTCAAGACACACTCAGTAGACATAATGTAACTGTAAACAGCACCATTTTCATTTAGGACAAACTATACCATGGGAGGAATGTGTGTTTCATGGCAATCCTTCAAGTAGTTTAGAAGGATCAGTGAAAACAAACTTGTGTTAATGGATGAAAAGACAATGGATAGTTAAGATGTTTAATTTAGGTCATAAGCCCATAGTGTCATACATTTTATAGATTAGTTAAGATGTTTAATTTAGGTCATAAGCCCACAGTGTAATACATTTTTAAAGATAAGATAAGTTGTTTAATTTAGGTCATACAGCCCATAGTGGTATTGCATTATGTCCTGGTCTGCATCATATTCAAGGCTATAATGAGGGAAAGCTGTATTTTTTCCTAATGATGCAATCAGTAAAATTTGATTAAATTGAGTAGATTGACCTATATATACATACATGAATAAATAAAAATATTTTTGACCACAAGAAAAAGAACTATTAACAATATTTTATTGAACTCACCATTTCATAAATTACAATAAGATAAATATAGATATAAACTATTAACAGAAAATACAAATTAAACCATTTAAAAAATGTCATTACACTGATCTGGAAATTAATTCCCAAAATATAATATTATTAATATCCTAGAATAAAGTACACTACACATAGCATTTACAAAACACACACACATACACACGCATACATATACTGTACATCGTAAGTTATTATGTTAACCTTTCCTTACAATCCCTCATGACTTGTTTGCAGAGTATAATCCAAACACAACTGTACAAATCTACTGTTACAGTATGCTCTGTGAAATCATATTCTATGCTTGTAAAGACAAGCTGGGTAAACATCATCTGGCACACTATGCAATGACAATTTGTGTCTATGCTTGTACTGGTAAGTAGGTCAGGCACCTGCTGGTGGACTATGTAGTGGCAGATTTGGGTTGATGTAATTACAGATAATGCAAAACACCTGCTGTTGTACTCAGCAATATCAGATCTGAATCTATGCTAATAATGATACATAGGACAGACATCTGTTGGTGCACTATGCCATGGCATGTTTGGGTCTATGCTTGTAATGAAAGGTAAGGCAAACACCTGCAGGTGCACCATGCACTTGCAGATCTAGGTCTGTGCTGTAATAAGTAGCATATGCTGATGCATTATGTAATGGCAGATATGGGTCTATGCTTGCAATGACAGAACATCACTTTTTGGTGCACAAAGCGATTGCAGCTCTGTCGGCAATAAAAGGACAAACACCTTCCGGTGTACAAAGTGATTGCAGATCTGTCGGTAATAAAAGGACAAAACACCTTCTGGTGCACAAGTGTAAAGGCAATTCTGAGTCTATGTAATGACAGATAGGACAAACACCATTTGGTGCTCCATATTATGCCAGATCTGGATCTATCCATTTGTAATGACATAATATACATCTGTTGGTGCATTATGAAAAGACAGATCTGGGTTTTTGCTATTTACAGCTGGGTATAGATTATACTCATATGGTCTACATTCCAACACAAACATTTTCAATTGAGCATTTCCTTACCTAGCAAAGTGAGTGTGAAGGTACAGAGTTGGTAATATACCAAACATTTACAAAAGTTGACAGAGATGAGATATCCACAGAAAATTAAACCAATGCTTAAGCATGATAAGAATTATTATTCCACAACCAAACTGTCAGCTATTCTCTATTCTGAAGAGAAATTACAATGAAAATGATTTTTTTAAATTTGCAGTTTATTATGAAAACCAATCAAAAGCTGAAACGAATCTTATAGAATTGTAAGAAGTTTTTGTTATGAAAGGCTGTTCTTTCTTATCTGCATGATTGCCTTTTTTTCATTAAATTACTTAAGAATATCACATACCAAAAAGAAGGAAATTTCTGGCATTTTCTCTGTTTCACATATACAGCCTTAGCTAACCATTAAATAGCATATTCAAGTGATTTATCAAGGAATTCAGTTTTCATACCTACAAACAACCTCCTTACTGCAGTCTGTTTGTTAATAAACTTTATAGATATTTGCTTACAGCATAGTTAAATATAAACTGCATCAGATGTTATGCTTGCCAGACCACACTTATTTCCTGCCTAAGATCATGATGTCTAGAAATATGGATTCCATACAATAATGTTGGACCACATGGATTTACTTCAATATACGGTCAATTGCACTTAACATGCTGGGTTCATTTGGCCAAGAGATGGTCAATCTGAAAGTAAAGGAGGATACAATTTACCAGTACCTATTCAAGCTGTCATATGAAGCTTAGCAGATCAAAATCCTAAATTGTATATTAAAGGTGCAGACTGTGTGTGTGTTTAGGATTTTTAATGTAGTAATATTATTTGTAACCTTTATAACATTATGTACTCCAAGATGCTAGTATTAATACCTGTACCATTCATAAGAATTACCATTCATAAGAATGTGTACTCCAAGATGCTAGCAATATTACCTGTACCATTCATAAGAACATGTACTCCAAGATGCTAGTAATATTACCTGTACCATTCATAAGAACATGTACTCCAAGATGCTAGTAATATTACCTGTACCATTCATAAGAACATGTACTCTAAGATGCTAGTATTATTACCTGTACCATTCATAAGAACATGTACTCCAAGATGCTAGTAATATTACCTGTACCATTTATAAGAACATGTACTCCAAGATGCTAGTAATACTACCTGCACCATTTATAAGAACATGTACTCCAATATGCTAGTATTAATACCTGTACCATTCACAAGAACACGTACTTTAAGATGCTAGTAATATTACCTGTACCATTCATAAGAACATGTACTCCAAGATGCTAGTAATACTACCTGTACCATTCAGAAGAACATGTACTCCAAGATGCTAGTAATATTTCTTGTACCATTCATAACAACATATACTCCAAGATGCTAGAAACATTACTTGTACCATTCATAACAACATGTACTCCAAGATACTAGTAATATTACCTGTACCATTCACATGTACTCCAAGATGCAAGTAATATTACTTGTACCATTCATAAGAACATGTACTCCAAGATGCTAGTAATATTACCTGTACCATTCATAACAACATATACTCCAAGATGCTAGAAACATTACTTGTACCATTCATAACAACATGTACTCCAAGATGCTAGTAATATTACTTGTACCATTCACATGTACTCCAAGATGCTAGTAATATTACCTGTACCATTCATAAGAACAAGTACTCCAAGATGCTAATAATATTACTTGTACCATTTACAAGTACTCCAAGATGCTAGTAATATTACTTGTACCATTCACATGTACTCCAAGATGCTAGTAATATTACCTGTACCATTCATAAGAACAAGTACTCCAAGATGCTAGTAATATTACTTGTGCCACTCACAAGTACTCCAAGATGCTAGTAATATTACTTGTACCATTCACATGTACTCCAAGATGCTAGTAATATTACCTGTACCATTCATAAGAACATGTACTCCAAGATGCTAGTAATATTACTTGTGCCATTCACATGTACTTCAAGATGCTAGTAATATTACTTGTGCCATTCATAAGAACATGTACTCCAAGATGCTAGTAATATTACCTGTACCATTCATAAGAACATGTACTCCAAGATGCTAGTAATATTACTTGTGCCATTCACATGTACTCCAAGATGCTAGTAATATTACCTGTACCATTCATAAGAACATGTACTCCAAGATGCTAGTAATATTACTTGTGCCATTCACATGTACTCCAAGATGCAAGTAATATTACTTGTACCATTCATAAGAACAAGTACTCCAAGATGCTAGTAATATTGTAATATTACCTGTACCATTCATAAGAACAAGTACTCCAATAAGCTAGTAGTATTACTTGTACGATTTATAAGAAAACATTTTAAAGTAATATTACTTGTACCATTTATAAGAAAACATTTTAAAATCTAAGAATAAACCATTCTTCAAAATTTAAAGTCATCAGCACAATAATAAGTAACTTTCAAAGATTTATGTGTTCATTTTATCATTACAAAAAAAGGATTTTTTTAAAAAAATTATCATATATTGCTGATGTGTACCTGTGATTTATACATTTCCTTGATGTCATGTAAATCCATTCTAAGCTCATTTGCCTCCTCAACCTTCTCTCCATACATTAACAGTAGGGCTTCATTCTTTTTATTCTGCTCCTGTAAAGTTAAAGAGATACTCCTCTTATATAAAAAAAAAAGAAAATAGAATTAAGCAAAACAATATTCCCTGCCTGCACAAAACACTATTATATCAACAGTAATGGATGAAAAGAATTTCCAAGAATTCCAGGCAATACTATTTCTTCCCTTTTAACTGCTTACTGTTCAAACCATCTAATATTATATTAGCAATAACATGATTTTCAAATGAGCTGCTGTGGTGGATATATTAGATGTAAGATCAACACCATTTTCATTTAGAATGAAGTATACATCATTTAAGCTCTTTCTGGTGAAAACTGAGCTGGAGGAAGTCCTCCCAATTTCTGACTTGGCACCTGAAGGCTCAGTTGCAGCCATCATTGGCATAAGAGGGTGATCTGCCAGGGTCTTTTGAGCCAGTGACTGAAAGCAAGATGCATTGAGAAGTCCTAAGAAGTGAAGAGATTCTTGGGGCTTTGATTCAATTCTCCAAGTGGAGGAGAGTCACCAATAAGGTAATCTTCAACAAATGTTCTACAAGATGACAAACTCAAAACATGAGGGTTTTGAACAACATGCATGTCCAGATAGATGAAGAGCCGGGACAGAAGGACATATGCATGTGCATACATACATACAGGCAAACAGTGTCACTTTTCACACTGGCAGCTTTCTCAAAGCTGGGGTATTATGGAAAACTATTACTCCCAACAAGATTTTACAAAAAGATATATTGTTCATGAATTACTTTGTTTTTTTAAAAACCACTGTAATAACTGTGTGGCATTTGTCTCATGGAAAATGACGTTTAGGAGGAAAACTTTGCAATAAAACCAAAAGAATTTCTTCCTTTTGGAATTAACAATGTGTACCATACCTTAAATTTTGCAATCAGTTCAGGTAGTTCCTCAACCTGCTCCTTCAACTTCTCATTTTCATTACTAAGGTTCACCAGCTCACGAGCCATAGATTCACGTGTCCTCTCCAACTGCTGAATCTCACTCTGAAATAAGTGCTATGTTACAGTCAAACCTGCATACTGAGATCACCCAAGGTTCTGACAGAACACCTGCTTCAATCAGCAAGTGATCTTTTAACCGGGTTAATATGCACTGATATGCACTATTATTGAAATTATTGAACATGGCCTTTATATATGGGTGACTGCTATCATGAGGTGGATCATATCCATAGTAAGTTTGACTATACAAATGAATGTTCATTATTAAGGCACCATTTTTCAAACCATTGGACAGAGCTATACAAACCCGCTGTAATGGTCTATTTAGCATACATCTGTATATAAAGGTCATGTACAGCAAGTTCAATTTATATAATATATTATAAACATACAACATTTACCTGTAGGTCACCTGCTCAGTGAGACCAATTTCTGTAACTTCCATGGCTGTCCTTAATATAAACCTGCCAACAATGCCAAGTCCATCTCAGTAAGTCAGTTGATTTTTTTGGTAAGATTTACTAGTTTTCAGTAAGGTGTAACAAAATATCAATATTTTCTATTGTAAAGCTGGAAAACACAATTATATGTTTGACACATCAACGATAAGTTTCTAAAGTACGAAATTATTTTATTTACCACTAGTACAGTTGCACAAACTCTAGTTTCAAACCCTATGCAGCTCATTGGCTTGTTGCTGTCTTTAAACTCGATATAATTCGGGGAAATTCTTTTCCTTTTCACATGACAGTGGCAATCATATCACCCCCATAAGACATACTCAAATTGACATAATCATGTCCTTTCCAGCTTTTATTCACAAGAATCTGAATACTCCTTTTAATTCTTCTGTGTTGTTTTTTAACACCTTTCTAGAAGCTTATTTTCTTTTTTCGTCTTAAATATTTCTGAACGCCATTTAAAAAATTCTATAATCAACAGTTTCGTCATGCAGATGCTTTGCATGAACAAATAGGTGCAGTTTAAAGCATCTGGGGTGCTGCTGTAAAGTAAGTCTTGTTCCCTGACTAATTTCACTAATACTAAGATTAATCCCAGATCCAAATAGAACATGAATGAACTAATTATTCAGATTTTTCAGCAACGATAGTTTTTCAATAGTTTTTGCTAGTATGCCATAAGTTCGTATTCTGAGTTTCATAAGACTTATTATTTGTTTGTTTTTTATGGTTTAACACTATTTTTCAGCACAATATAGGCTATACATGGCGGCCAGTATTAATGGTGGAGGAAGAACTCGGAAACCCCCGGAAAGAACCACCGACCCACAAGAAGCTACTAGCAAGCTTTCTCACATAACTACATTAGTCGAATCTTAGACTCGAACTCACACAGGCAGAGGTGAGATGGCAGTGATCCGTAACTTACAGCGCTTTAGACCACTCTGCCACTCGGGGCCCCTAAGACTTATTGCAAAATAATAATAGTTGGCAGGTCTGTTAATAGGCAAGTTTGACAGAATTTTTTTTTCTGCCCAGGGTTCAATATTATCTCATTCTAGGGAAGATAAGTTCTGGCCAAATAAAATTTTATTCACATGATGCCAGAGTTGCACATGTTGTAGAGTGCAAACTAATAAGCATACCTAAGTGTAAAACTATCTGAAAAATCCAGATGGAAATATTAAAAAATGTAAAAAATCCAATCCAGATGGAGACATTGATAAAATGTTCCAGATAGAGATACTGATAAAATGTTGCATAAAAAAGTACAATCCAGATAGAAATATTCATAAAATGTTGGAAGAAAAAAATCCAATTGAGATGGACATACTGATAAAATGAAAAACAAAGTCAAATCCAGATGGTGACATTGATAAATATTGTATTAAAAAAGTCCAATCCAGATGGAGATTTTGATAAAATGTTTTAAAAAATTACAATGGAGATAATGATAAAATGTTGCAAAAAAATGTCCAATCCAAATGAACATATTGATAAAATGCTGTTACAAAAAGTCAAATCCAGATTGAGATATTAATAAAATATAAAAATGATCGGCATAGAGGTCTGCATAGCAAACACCACTGAAAAACACACACAGCTCATAAACTACCCATAGTCCCAAGATGAGTGCAGTAATACTGTCTCTTTACAATTTATAATTTTGACTGTTTATGAACCACAGATTATCCTTTTCGGTCTATACCTGTAACTGGATTATCTCCCCTTCCTTCAATTTTAGCTGGGACTGAAGGTTTTCCAAAAGACTGGCAGCTCCATTCTGCCTGAGGGTTTCATATAAACTTTGTCTGGAGGTTGGCGTTGTTACTAGGAAACTTCTATCAATATCATCCTATGAAAATGAATTAAACAAAGGAAGAATATTCAAATAAGAATGTTGATATGTCATTTGATAGAAACTACTTAAATCTAAAAGCATGAATCATCATTCAAATGTTAGGAATATCTCAAAGTTTGGTAATCCTAACTGATACTGCTGTATATACACAAGTCTAATTCCTATAGCTTTACTGATGCCTTTTTTATGTATTGAAATAAATCCAGGCATAATCAGGAAGATGAATAGGTCCAACCATATCCCGCTAAACATAGTTAGATATATATGTTTAATTAAGGACACTGTACCCCCAGTTTAACCAATTTCAGCATTCCATGGCTACAATTAACTCTACAACCAATGGAAATGGCTGTCAAAAGATTCTGAAAAATGCAAACACCTGATTGTGCCTGGATTTACTTCGTGAGGAAAAAGGTATCAGAGTAAATATAGTATGTCAAAAGCAATTAGACACTTAGCTTTGCAAGAGCGTCAATTATTGCTGCCAGCTATGCAAGACATTTTTGCAACTTTTATGACATTGATTATTAAAAGAAGAAATGTCAGGAGCCTGCTTATGTCAATGGACTAGTGCTATATACCAGTGAAACAGTATAATGAAAGCCGTGTTTGAAAAATTCCATTGTTTGCTTTGGTACAATGTAAATTTTGCATCTGAAAAACTTAAATTTGAAGCACTGTCAGCATCTCTTTGATGAAAGATATTGCTTTGGTGGACAGGAATGGTTTTTCTGGACACTTTATATATAAATTTGACCATTCTAAAGAATATTCTTTCATGTACTGACAAAATTGTTATATAGTTCATTGTGTTCTGAACATTGTCTATCCAGTAACTAAAATTAATTGGCATGACAGCTTTGGGAATCTTATAAACGTCTTGTTTTTAATTAGAGAGGTTACATTTAGTCTATGGCTGAAAAGAACTCATATAAAAGATTACCCTATACTGAAATGGAATGAATGTTCCATTTTCTTAAGCAGCCAAAGATAAGAAGTAATTTTTGAAACATGTTTAATGTGAATCAACCAGGTTAAATTATTATCTACATACAAGAACTTTATCATGAGAGTTCATATTAGGGTTTATTTGTTTGATTACAATTTTTAATGTAGCTTTACAAAAAATTCAGTCATATCGCCACAATGTCTGCATTGAAGCAGTTTATAGTGATATCTAGCACTGGGGCATCATGCCGCAGACATGTAGCATGATGTCCCACCCAGTCACATTATCCTGATGCCAGGCCGACCAGTCCTAACACTGACCTCTTAATGCTGAGTGTCAAGTGAGGCAGCTGTCAGTACCATTTGTGTAAGTCTATGGTATGACTTGGCTGGGCATCGAACCCACGACCTCCCACTTCCACGGCAGACGCTATAACTATTCAGAGCAGTTTCATATTAGGCTTAACAAAGAATCTGGCCTTGCTCTTTTCTTTTTTGTTGTAACCAGTAGGGTGTTTGTTTTTCTGTATTTATAATCATACTGTTTTCATTGTTCTATGTTTCTAGTCTGTTAAGAGCATCTTGTTAGCTCTTTTCAAGTTCAGTTTTGGTTTTATTTGACTCTGACAGTATAGTGTCATCTGCAAGAAGATCAGTGGAAGAAACTTAATTGTTTATCTTACAGGACAAGTGGTTAATAAATTAAATGAATAAATTAGCTCCAAAGAAAGAGCCTTATGGTACTCCACAATTAATAATTTTACTTTCAGAAAAGTGATCATTTAGAGATACTTTTGCATTCTTCCACTGAAGTAAAAAAAAAATGCAGTTTAGGAAATTTTCATTACGGTTTTAAAAACAAACGTAACAGTGATTTCTTTATCTAATGCTTATAGCCATTGATCAATCAAAAATAAGAGTGCAGCTTCTCACAAAGGACTTTGTTGAAAGACTGGCTGACTATCAAGAGTGTGGATTATAAATAAGTGTTCAAATAGTTCATAAATGATATCATGCATTAATGTCAATTTTTACTTCTATCTAAAATGTGTGACCTGGCATGTTTTGTTCTGTTATGAATTTAATCTATGAACTTAACATTCACAGCTCTGTCTAGTACCCCAAAATTTAGGGTGTCTATATTCATCTTGAGTTTTTCCTTCAGGCCCTGGTTTGTCTTTTAATTGATTAATGATGAAAGCTGAAGCAAATCAGTGACCCAATGTTTGCAATGTAGTTTATCTATTAGGGCAAAGAAAAGATAAATGAAATTCAGAAATTTTAAAATAGTTAAAACCTGCAACATCCCAAATGGATCTCACCCTTAATTAATCCATCATATAGTTTATGTGTGTATTGTGTTTCCTTTGAAACTTACTATATCCTGTATCTACAAGTCTGCTAAAAAAACAGAGCCTTCTGAAACAGAACTGTTTAAGAAATACCATAGTATACTTGTTTGTTCTACTGACAAACAAGAGCCAGCCCCATTGTAAGGAACATATTGATGCTCTCACCTGTGAAATAGCCATGAAAGAGGTTGAATGTTCACTAAAGCTGCTAACACTGTCATGTCTTGAGATGGAAACTGGTGATGGTGTACCTCGAGACTGTATACGCTGTTGCTCTCGTTCCTGGAATGTGTATCAAAACTTATTATCAATTTGCATTTACTCCATCAAAGAAAGCAACTATAAAAACAGTAAACAACTTTTTTTACAAGTCAACATATATAAAATCTAAACAATTAAATCTGCTTTGTTTTGTGCTGCTACTCAGTCAAATTCAAACTTACCATATCAATCACTTCTTATTTTGCCCATTTCAAGAAGTTTAAAATATACTCATACTATGTCCTGTTTCTGTACATTTTGTTACATTTTGTTACATTTTGTTACAATTTATTACATTTTAGTAACAATTTTGATTTTCTCCAATATCAAGATTACAGGTTTTACAGTTGTTAATTTGCTTTCTATGAATGCTGATGCACTAATGTCCTTGATCTTGATTAGGAATTTGAAGGCAAACACACACGTCACAATGACTCAGCTTGTATACTGCCTGCAAGATAACTAAACATTATTAACATCTCTAACTGTGAGCTAATAAAGAAAGGGGTGTAGATGGCTTACAATAGGGAAAACCTACCATATCTCTTATCTGCTCTTGATACATGGTTACTTTCTTCTTCTCCTGTTCAACTTTGGTCTTCTCCATGTCCAACTGTGTCTCCAGAAATACCTACAAATGAAAATGAACAGTGTAATCGATGATTATATAGCTCATCTCTATTAAGGTTTAAGTATTCTCCACTAGACTTTGTAAACATTAACTATCATACAGAAAAAAAAATCGGATGAAATTGATCTTGACAATGAAATGTTGGACCACTATCAAACTAGCAACTTTTTATGCAGTTTGTTTACCTTTACATTTTATGATCTTCTGTTTAAATTGGCAAATATATCCAGTTTTGTGCTGTTAAACAGAGCTTAAAAGATGTAAACCAATAAAAATAAACATTCTTTATGACAATGTGAAAGGTACTATTTATTTGATAAAGACCAGTGATAATGTTTATTATTCTTGTTCATATAATCATGTTCAGAAGATATTATCATTGCCCACCCCAAAAGGCCTGGTTTTACTGAGTATTCTAGGTATGACAGTATTTTATCCTTAGTTCATACATCAATACAGTAGTCCCCCTCTTGTACGCCCCCCCCTGACCAGCGGCCACCCGCTCCAAACGGCCAGAATTCGTTGGCAATGACGAGTTTCTGTTCAAAAGTACCCCTCACAAGAGGCCACCCAGCTAACGCGACCAGCGGCCAGCATTTTTGTGCAATAATATAAAATTTCCCCCCTCACGAGCGGCCTCATTTTATTTTTAAATGTATCCAGAACCAATAATTAATTCAAATCTTGATGTAAGGTAAGTAATTTTGATTATCTCTATCGTAGATACACGTCTCCGAGTGTCAAGTCGCCGTTAAAAGTGTCGACTACAGATTTATAGTATATCGTTATCTATGAAAGTCGATGTTTACAGGAAATGTGCTCAATAATGTTTTGATAGAGTTTGGGGTTTAACACCTATGTTGAGTTCTTCTCGTTGATGATTATAACCAGACGTAATTGTTATAATCATAACAAGGATCAGCATAGGCGAAAAATAGATTTTGTACATTGGCACACACAGAGAACCTTAAAAAAGACAATAGGGTACCAGACAAAGACCGGAAAAATTATGTGACCAAACAATATGGCTTCCTTTACGAAGGCTGCATTTCGTAGACTCGACAAAAGTTTTGTCTGCATAATTAAATCACATACAGTCAGCAATAACTGAATAAATCATTACCAAACGCTAAAATGTCATCACATTAACGGATACATTATTTTCGAAGAAAGTCGGTTATTCTACTCGACGATATCGGGGAGAGGGGGATGCCGAACAATTGTATGTACAAAAGACTCGTAAAAACAAGTTTATGTTGAAATAATTTGAATAAACAAAGTCATAACCAATAAGAAGGTTATTCAGCAGCAGTGGGAAAATGGAGCAAACGGAAAGATAATTATGTATGTACCAAGATGTAAATGACTTTTTGAATCCATTTGCAATGTGCATGACAACAATACCCGCTCGCATATCAAACTTACGCCAAGAAAGCAAAAATAGTAACGTATATTCAGTTGAAATAAATTTGTTATTATGACCAAAAAAAACAAACTTTTATTGATTAATGTTTCATTTAGACGAAGATATTTAATGTTTTGAAGTATGTAGCTTTCTTACTACGTACATTACATATACATGTACTTCTCATAATAAATTTAGCTCCCCTCTGGAATGGCCACCCACCTTCTAAGGCCACCTTCCCGGTGCAACAGGGGTGGCCGTATAAGAGGGGGACTACTGTAATTACCTTGATTAGCCACCTTATCAATAATTACCTTGATTAGCCACCTTATCAATAATTACCTTGATTAGCCACCTTATCAATAATTACCTTGATTAGCCACCTTATCAATAATTACCTTGATTAGCCACCTTATCAATAATTACCTTGATTAGCCACCTTATCAATAATTACCTTGATTAGCCACCTTATCAATAATTACCTTGATTAGCCACCTTATCAATAATTACCTTGATTAGCCACCTTATCAATAATTACCTTGATTAGCCACCTTATCAATAATTACCTTGATTAGCCACCTTATCAATAATTACCTTGATTAGCCACCTTATCAATAATTACCTTGATTAGCCACCTTATCAATAATTACCTTGATTAGCCACCTTATCAATAATTACCTTGATTAGCCACCTTATCAATAATTACCTTGATTAGCCACCTTATCAATAATTACCTTGATTAGCCACCTTATCAATAATTACCTTGATTAGCCACCTTATCAATAATTACCTTGATTAGCCACCTTATCAATAATTACCTTGATTAGATTTAGATCTGGGGTCTCACATGAAAAAAATCTAATAATTCCTATACTCATGATGCACAGTTAATCTGTCAAGAGTAATCAATCACAATGTACAATGTATAGTCATAAGGTTTACCAGTGAAGCAGTATAGTTATTCCTTCTTCAAACTGCACTGATATGAAATGGCCTTCTGTGTAGGTTAGAATGTATGAAATGGCCTTCTGTGTAGGTTAGAATGTATGAAATGGCCTTCTGTGTAGGTTAGAATGTATGAAATGGCCTTCTGTGTAGGTTAGAATGTATGAAATGGTCTTCTGTGTAGGTTAGAATGTATGAAATGGCCTTCTGTGTAGGTTAGAATGTATGAAATGGTCTTCTGTGTAGGTTAGAATGTATGAAATGGCCTTCTGTGTAGGTTAGAATGTATGAAATGGTCTTCTGTGTAGGTTAGAATGTATGAAATGGCCTTCTGTGTAGGTTATAATGTATGAAATGGCCTTCTGTGTAGGTTAGAATGTATGAAATGGCCTTCTGTGTAGGTTATAATGTATGAAATGGTCTTCTGTGTAGGTTAGAATGTATGAAATGGTCTTCTGTGTAGGTTAGAATGTATGAAATGGCCTTCTGTGTAGGTTAGAATGTATGAAATGGTCTTCTGTGTAGGTTAGAATGTATGAAATGGCCTTCTGTGTAGGTTAGAATGTATGAAATGGTCTTCTGTGTAGGTTAGAATGTATGAAATGGCCTTCTGTGTAGGTTATAATGTATGAAATGGTCTTCTGTGTAGGTTAGAATGTATGAAATGGCCTTCTGTGTAGGTTAGAATGTATGAAATGGTCTTCTGTGTAGGTTAGAATGTATGAAATGGTCTTCTGTGTAGGTTAGAATGTATGAAATGGTCTTCTGTGTAGGTTAGAATGTATGAAATGGCCTTCTGTGTAGGTTAGAATGTATGAAATGGCCTTCTGTGTAGGTTAGAATGTATGAAATGGCCTTCTGTGTAGGTTAGAATGTATGAAATGGCCTTCTGTGTAGGTTATAATGTATGAAATGGTCTTCTGTGTAGGTTATAATGTATGAAATGGCCTTCTGTGTAGGTTAGAATGTATGAAATGGCCTTCTGTGTAGGTTAGAATGTATGAAATGGCCTTCTGTGTAGGTTATAATGTATACAACATGGAATAGTTTAGGTAGTCATATGTGCTGTACACAAATATTTAATCGCTGTTTGCATCGCATAAATTATATAAGCCATGCTGACCTTCTTTGGTTGTAAGAGTTTAATATTAACAGAGAGGCATCCAAAATATCAAGTAACATGAGATGAACATAAATGGCACCCAAAAAAAGAAATTTAAAAACATTTCAAAGGAGTCATTAAAGCATAAAATACAGCTCACATATGCCTTTGCGACATCAGTGTGATACTTACAATGATGCATCCCCTCATCAATTTTTTAAACTCCTGGTAGAACTGATTGCTATGAGCATGCCAAAAGTGCATGGTCATGAGCTAAATACAACAAACTTAACAAAAATCAATAAAAGATGAAATACAGGTCATAATGACTTGGTTTTAATGGAAGGATGCGTTATTAACAATGATGCATATCATCCTCATTTTCAAACTTCTAGCAAGAATGGAGACAAAAATGAACACAAAATCCAACAAACATGGGTCACAATGAGCTACTAATGAAATGAAAAAGTAGTGCTCATCTGGATGCATCCCTTACATTTGTGATTCTAGAAAGAATGCAAACATATTAAAAAAAGGTCACTAATTAAATGCAAAACTAACTTAAAGTCAGTAAAATGTAAAATGCAGGGAATAGTGACCTTATCTGAATTTATTTTACATAAATTAAAGTATTTCAGTCAAAGGTAACCATGAAGCCCCCACCCCCATACAGACCAGCATGTACCTGGAAAAATAATCAACATACAGTGAACTGATTTATTATTATTATTATGTTATTGTTAATCTTTTGGCAAGAAAATATGATCACTGTCAGTAATATAATTCTTGGATAAAGCTACTTTTTGTTGCCACAGAAAAATCATTGTTCTTTGGTTCTTTAAATCTGATTTGTTTTAAAAAAAAAACAGTAACCCTTGAAAAATAATTCATCAAGTATCATCTCACCTTTTCTCTTTTGACCTCATTCAGATCTTGCAGCAGTTGCTGTTTTGAGGACTGATTTTGTGCAATCTCCCTATAAAGCCAGAAAAGTTGGAGTCAAAATAAATGAAAATATATAAAGGAACTGGATGAAAAAAATGTACTCCATGCCATTAAATACTAGAGTCCCTCAATGGGAATGATTTTCTACATTATTAAAGAATTTATATGAATCCAAGAATAGATTATTTCTTCCTTTTAACTGCTGGCTGCTGGCACAAGTTTTGATATTCTGGAGAGATAACAAGATTTTCAAGATGGCTGTAAAGGTGGCCACATTTGTTGCAAGACTGGTACCATTTTCATTTCGGACCAACTAGATATAGCACTACCTATTTATCTCAACATCCTTATGCCTGTTGTAATGTTGTCCATATAAGCAGATGTTGAGATAAATACTGAGGTGCTGGGATGGGCTCTAAAAAAAATAATCAAATTTCACATAGTGACAACTTAATTTTGTGTTAGCTTTGTGTTTTACAATCCATAATGTGTACTCTGTGTATACTCTATGTATGTAATATGTACTCTACATGCATACGAAAAATCCTTGAATTTGAGCTAAGGTCACTTGTTAGAAACTTCATTTATCAGTCACATCAGATTAGAAAACAAATACAAATCACATATATAAAAAATGTCAGTCTTCATTTTATCTATATCCATACATATGTCACAATCCAATTCACTATAATATACATTGCTGCCAATACCTTGTGGCTGTATAGTTGTTGTTGATATGCTACAAGTATATGTACATAAACCGGCCTAGATTTTTGGTCTGCCTGTAGAGACAACAAATCATCTGGCTGAGGCTACTAAGGGAAAGAGGTTTATTCACAGGGGTAATGAAAACCTGTCAACACATGAACCTTTAATCACAAGCATCTTTGAGATGTCGGCATTTTTACTTTTCTTGATGGCCATATATCTAGTGTCAAGAGATCATAAATTTACTTTGTTTTATACTTTCAGTGGTTGTCATTGTAAGCATAAAATTATTTTTTCCTGCAGAAAAAAGAAACTTTTACAGCACAATAAACAGCACTTTAGAGAATGCATCATTTGATTCCATAGATTTTATTATTATCTATAATTTTTTGATTTTATTATTATCTATAATTTTTTGATTGAGAAGAGTACAAAATTGTCAAGCAATCTCAGACCAAATTAAATTATAATGCACACTGGGATGGGAGTTGGAAAGAATTCTTAAGTAGGATGGCTCCTATGAGAAATAAGGGACTTTCATAAAATGACGTGGGTAGAAAAAAGTGGTGGATATGGCCAACCTAGTTACTGGGGTTATGATTATACTAATTGGACAGCAGCCAGAAAACAGTTGGATGACTTACTTGTTTTTGGCATCTTCTAATACTTCAATTTTAGCTTTTGCCATTTCTAAATCCACTGTCAGCTGAGATTTCTCCTGGCGTAAGAGACTGTTTTGTGATTCTAGAGCTGTGACCCTTGACTTTATATCCAAGACTTGTTCTGACATACTTCGTTCTTTCTCCATTGCTACAGCAAGCTGGTTCTGTGCCTCAGCTGCAAAAGCAACAAATTTCAAAACTATCTTTGAAAAAAGCAAATTAAGTGATGAAATAAGGTTTATGGGAATATTAGTCATTAAAAATATCAAGTGATAGCAGAGATTTTATGCATACTGGAAATGTCTTTAGTGATGTTCCAAGCAATGAAGTGCATTTAAAGACTGAATGCTACTTTTTAAGCTTTCATAATGTGATGAAAGTAACAGTTTACATGCAAAATGTAGTTTCCTTTTTTTGAAGGTAGAGGTGGGAAGGGGGCAGGACAAAACTAATTTTATTTATGTAATACTTACCTGCTATTGTCCGATTTCTATTTCTTTTCTAAGCACATTATGAATCCTCCTTGTCTACAATAAAACACTTGACAGTGACTGAAGGATATAAGAACTGGGGGTAGGGTGGGGGGAGGAGGAGAAAATTATGCAATAATAATGGATAATTATTGCATAACTAAAATTAGTTGTACTAAATACATTTTAAAAATAGTATTACATTATATGTTATTATTGCCAGTCTTGCAAAAAACCTAGGACACACTGTCAATGATCTGTAGTCAGTATTATGTTCAACTGCCAACTGGAGGATGGCTTGAAACTTGTTTGACTGATATGGACTGATACAACTGGACCCAATGCATAAATACTCTCATGCTGGTGTTCCAACTGAACATAGGTAACATTATGAAAAAGTGAAGTAAAGACACCAGAAGGCAACGTTCATGATATCAAGCAAAGAAGAATGACTCAAGAAGACCCAAGATGCAGCAAAATAGATCTAGTTAGATACAGTCATCAAGGTCTGTTTGGGTAAAGCAGCTATCCTGGTCATAGCAAGCACAAAGATTGACTGAGATTGGAGACTTTCTGACAGGAACTGGTCATAGCAAGCACAAAGATTGACTGAGATTGGAGACTTTTTGACAGGAACTGGTCATAGCAAGCACAGAGATTGACTGAGATTGGAGACTTTTTGACAGGAACTGGTCATAGCAAGCACAAAGATTGACTGAGATTGGAGACTTTTTGACAGGAACTGGTCATAGCAAGCACAAAGATTGACTGAGATTGGAGACTTTTTGACAGGAACTGGTCATAGCAAGCACAGAGATTTACTGAGATTGGAGACTTTTTGACAGGAACTGGTCATAGCAAGCACAAAGATTGACTGAGATTGGAGACTTTTTGACAGGAACTGGTCATAGCAAGCACAGAGATTTACTGAGATTGGAGACTTTTTGACAGGAACAGGAGCTACCAGAGGAAGCTTCATTTTGGCTGGAAATCCTGGCAAAGAAGTGAGACAGAAGTATTGTTACCTTAGAAATGTAACCAACCCTTTTAATAATAATAATAATAATAATAATAATAATAATAATAATAATAATAATAATGAGGACTTTGTATAGCACCTAATCTTTCGAAGCCCTAAGCGCTTTACACCATCAATAATGATATGACTACACTACAGAACAACAAATGACAAAAACAATGAAATTGGAAAACATAAAAACATGCTGAAAACATATAAGATACAAAACATAATTAGGTCGCTAAGTTTGTCCCTGCAGTCGAAACAGGTGAGTCTTGAGAGCACTCTTAAAATGGACCACTGTGTCTTTGTGTCTAATTTCAATGGGCAATTCGTTCCACGTCGCCGGGCCCTGGTATGCAAACGAACGTTGTCCATATGACTTTGTTTTCACCTTGGGAACAATGAGTATACGATTATCAGAAGAAGAGGGTAAGGATCTAGCTGGTGTATACACATGGGTGAGGCTGGATAGGTATGTTTGACTGGAGTCTGTCATTGAAATATAGCACAGAGAACAAATTTTGTGTTTGATTCTGTATCAAATTGATAGCCAGTGTAGGGTACAGAGCAGTGGTGAGGTGTGCTCTGATCGAGGTACTCTAAAGATGATCTGTGCAGCTGTGTTTTGAACTTTTTGAAGTTTCTGGAGTAAATATTGTGATGAACCTGACAGAACTGAGTTACAATAGTCCAGTCTTGAAAGTACTAATGAACACACAAGTGTTTTTGTGGCATAAACTGAAAGATATTTATGAATGGAACTGATGCGTCTCAATTCAAGATATGCAGCCCTGCAGATGTTCATGACATGTTGGTGCACTGTAACAATACAAATTTCACTCATTCTCTATGTCAATGTCGACAGCAAATCCCCCTAAATCTATAATCCCTAGGATTAATGACCACCAGGTCAAGGAGGTCACTGGACCATGATTAACCTTTGTGAGAGGAGTGGACTTTCAAACTGGGGTTTCATTGTCTTAGGGGTCATGATAATTAAGCTGATGTAGTTAAGGATGACCTAATATGAGCCCAGTCTACCAATCCATGGAGCCATGCTAAAGTCATTCATGTTGGCATGGTCAGAAAAGGTGTAATGGTTTACTCAACACCAGGTCCTGGGAGTCACCAAGTTTTTAAAGGGTTGAAAAGGAACATGGAAAAGAGAGGAATATTGGCCAAATTCTCTACCTCAGACTGGTTCTAAAGACTTGAAGTACATTCCCCATAGGGACTGAAAAGAAACAGGAAGGTTTTCAAACCCATAAATTCCACTAGACATGTGGTTAAAAGTTAGTATAGAGTCTAAAGACTGATGCCTTATGTATGTCAATCTGTGCTTGATGCCCAGCAGTTCATGTTCGGTGGAACTCAGTGCTCCAAAACTGGTCACCCAAAACCAAAAATGAAAGACTGGCATTATACATCATACCTGGTAATTGGTGCTCAGAGCCCTCTTATTGGTGCCCAATGATTGGTACCTAGTGCTGAGTACTCAGTGCCCTCTGCACTTTGATCACTGCCACTTATGCCCAAAGGCTAGTGTCTCTGGTGTCCAAAGCAATTTGCCAAGTACTAGGTGACCCAATGTCCAGTAGACAGTGTTATCCAAGTAAGATACTACAAGTGTCACTAGAAGTATATCACAGTGACATATGTCAAGTGCCCACTGATAGATCTATGCTGACAGTTATCTGACACACTACACATTGACTAAATGCTAGGTGCCCAGTCACTCATCATCATCATCATCATCATCAGTCTCTTGACCTAGTGTGGTTGTTGAGGCACTGTGCTGCTGAGCATCTGACCAGTTCCCTCCACTTGTCTCAATCATGTGCCAATGCCTGTGTCTCTGCAAAACCTTTCCTGGTCCATTCTGTGATGTTGTCACTCCACTTTTTTCTCTGTCTACCTCTCCTTCTACCACCTTTGACACTACCCTGCAGTACTGTTGTGGATAGACTGTTGGCTCTAGTGACATGGCCATACCATTTCAGCTTTCTCTTTTTGACAGTGGTGAGAAGGTCTTCATAATGGCCTACTTTGTGGGTGATGGTGTTATGCACTTCTTCATTTGTGATGTGGTCCATGTAAGAGATGCCAAGGATGGTTCTGTAGCATCTCATTTCAAGTGCCTGGATTCTTCATTGTAATTCTGCTGTCAGGATCAGGCCTCACATGAATACAGAAAGACTGATATGACTAGTGCTCTCAATAGTCTGATTCTAGTTTTCAGACATATTCTTGTCTCTCCAGATGGGTCTTAGCTTTAACATAGCTGCCGTTCTTTGTGCTGCTCATGACAAAATTTCTGCTCTTGATCCCTCTTCCATGATTATGGAACCAAGATATTTAAATTGGCCCACTGTTTCCAGTTCCTGTCCTCTGACTTTTATCTTGGTTGAGATTTGTTTGCCACTATTTGTCATCAGCTTTGTCTATTCGGCAAATATCTTCATGTCAAATCTGGAAGCTGTTTCATCCAGGTTCTTCACTAAGGTGGCAAGCTCATCTTGCCCAGTCACTGGGATATGACAAATCCATTGATGTAAACATGACTGGAGTGTCTCTGTTTTGGAAACTCAACTGTAACAAGTGGGATCTTGCTTTAAAATGAGATCTACAAGCAAGCATTTCCCTTGCATTTGGAAAATGGTGGTAGCTTTTTGGCTTTAGTGATTTCCCTATGACAGGAAATACAAATGACCCCTCCCTCACAAAGCTCCCCTTAATGGAAGCAGGCATCTTTAACTCCCCTCCATACTCCAGAAGTGCATTCAGTGCAGTAGGTGACTTCCATACACCAGGAAGTGCCATATCTACTCCTTGGGAATGGAAGGGGTCCCCCACAGAAGAAAGTAAAGAGTTATGTCCCTACTTCCTGGCTGACTTCCAAAAAGTCCTGAACAACTGTTGGATCACAAACAACTGCCCATGCATATACTTTCCTTGCATCTAAGACATGACACATGACACTCTGATGATAGTCCAATTGTTAAAAACTGATGTACATAAAAATATGGCATATTTCTGTCTTAAAATCCATTGGACAGTGGAATATTTTCTTAACTAGACACTGTTTTTGCTCTCTTAGTAGTTCAGTAGGGATAAGGGTGGGTTTGAATCTAATGTAAGTATTAGTGTGTATCGATGCACATAATGGAGACAAGAAATTACTTTTGTTCACGCTTCCCAGAAGACCTTGTTGAATTATTCTCTGGATAGAAAATTATCCTCTACATCTACATCTGAGAGGGAGTGTCAAGTATACTGGATGATGTCATTATGTCACAAATTCCAGATTGACTATTGTCAACCGAGTTATTTCCAGTGTGTGCAAAATGTAATATTTAGTTTACTTGCTATTGCCGATTGCTGTTCATTTACTGAATCACAGATGCATTTCAGTATTTTGCCCTAAACAAATACTGTAGTATCATCAATATTTGTAGGGGATCAATTTTCGTGGTTTTCGTGGTTGCCACAAACCACGAATTTAAATCCCCAACGAAAAATGAACCACATAGGTTGATGATCCCCCCCCCCCCCAATTCCCGACCCGTTTTTTTTTTACAGTGTTTCATTTAAGTAAGGACAGAGAGAAAATATAGAAAAAGCATAACATATTCAAACAATAGTAATACTAAACAGAAAGAAAGAAAGAAAAAATACTAGTAATACAAAATAACGGCATATGAAAATTAGATTTAATACTTATTCAAGTCGATCCTTCAATCTAGTGCAGCTGTTGTTTAAACATTCAAATCCTTCTGAAAGCACATTTCATTTTATCCATGCATTTTAAATCCAATAGAACAACAATCCTGTAAAAAAAAAATATATTTCTTGAAACACTAAAGCAGATTATTAAAGCTCACACTGCACAGATTGTTGGACAAAGCCACTGTTTCAACATCGTGTCAATCAAGTCTCATGGTACTTATAAATGTTTCTCGGGTAAATAATCCCCAAATTAAACAAGTCCAGCTTTCTCAAAACCTTTCATAATTAGGTCCGATCGCTCACTCAGTGTCGCGTGAGTTGCAATTATCCATTTAGCGTAAATTGGTTTTATTAACGAGGTTGCAAGGTTTACTACTACTCTGCACTGATCGTCACCTTCTTTTTCCGTAATTATGTCCGTGACCTGTTTAGCATACCACTCATGGAAGTGTAACTTTAGTTCTTCTTTGTATTCTTTATTTACGGTCAGGTCTAGTGGTTGAAGCTGGTCTGTACAAGAGGCAGGCACAAATAAAGAAGTGATTCCACTTTCTTTCAATTTAGTTAGCATTTTCGCACTTTGGTGGGCTCTAAACACATCAAATATTGCCACTGCTTGCTGGTTGCATTGTGCAAGAGGCAGCCAGTCACGTGTTTTGTTCACGTGTTTTGTTCACGTATGGAATGATGACATTATCCACATAATGCAGCATTGATTCTTCGTTACTCCAGTGTGATTCTGTTTGAGTCACATCCCAGTGGTCAGGGAAAACTATACCATTAGGCAGGCATCTTTCAGTCTTCCCTGCGTAAATAATTTGTGGGGGCAGGAGAGTTCCGGATTTTGCTATTGCGAGTAAAATCGTAATCTGCCTCTTGTCATCAAGTGCGGAAACTGACACTTGCTTTGATCCACGGGCTTCCATCGTCCAGTCGCCACCTGGAACCAGTTGGCACCCGGTCTGATCCCAGTTTATTATAAGACAGTCCGGAATATTGTGCTGTTTCACTACATTGTAAACTTTTTTCAAGAACGTTTTCTTAATGTCTTCAAAATCACTGGGTAGCTGTTTTATGCTTTTTGTTCCTTTCCGCTTTACAAATCCCATACGGCGAAGTAGCGACCTCGCCCAATGCTTGGTGATGCTGATGTGCCCACCGTAACGTGCCAGCTGGCTGTGAGCATGCTTGGTAATCACAGCCTCTGCTCCAGCCATTACAATCCTAATATTTATAACTCCTCCATTAATTCTAACTTTCTTGATCCAGTCCTGTACCTCTAAATCAAGCATGCTTCCTAGCATCAAAGGATTGCCCCGGGGTGATTTTGGTAAATTTAAACGTTCTTGCCAATCTTGCTTTTTTAACTTTATGTATTGGTCCCGCATACTCCGTACAGTGGTCTCACTGATAGTACAACTCAGATCGCTACTGAATTTGCGGGCTGCCTTGGCAACACCATTATCGATGGAATATCTGGCTATCTTTGCCCGTAATTCCTCGCTATAACAGTTATACTCTCCTCGCTTTCTTTTCCGGGACACAGACTGAAGCAGTGGTTCTACTGCGTCATTAGCTGCCTTGTAAGCAAGAGCCTGCGCCGGGTTCTCAGCTTCTGATGGGTTAGGAAGTCCAGGAACCGAAGGTGATCTAAGTTGAATTTTACCACTCTTAAGCCACTGTGTTAACGCCATGATAGTCATAAAGTACTGATATTGCAACTTTATGGACAGTGGTTTAAGTAAGAGATCATTCAAATGTACTTTAATAACTGATTGGTCTGGTTTTGTTGGCAGCGTCGGCTTCCTTTGATCTTGAACATCAAACGAAAACATGGCGAAACTGATTAATCCTGACGGGTGTTTGATATGTGCTCACATAGGTGGAAGTATTGTTTTAGTGTTGTTGGCTGAGTCTGCTTTGACAGATGTAAATCATTTGGTCAAAAACACGTTGTAAGTATTGAACTTGCCGGGTCTTAGATATGTACTGTATTGTTTTAAACATTAATGTGACCGCCGTTTGCGTCGGCATCATTTTATTCTTTTGTATTCTTTATTTGGGGTACTTGTAGAGGTTAAACCATGAAATTAACTACCTTATAATATGCAAAATTTGACAGGCAAAACCACGAATTTACGTCCCCACGAAAATGCCTTTTTTTTTTTACAAAACCACGAAAATTGAGCCCAACAAAAATAAATGATACTACAGTAATCATGCTTTATTATACATGCAGTGAAATCGGAGTTAAAAGAAACAGTGCCACTTATCATACATTAGACACTTTAAGATTTACTGAAATGGTGCTGTAATGTGGAGCTGTTTTACTCAGTAACCATTGTGCATCAAAATGAGAAAATCACTCCAGTGACCTAGTGGTTAGAACGTCCGCCACAGAAGCAGGAGGTCGTGAGTTCAATCCCTGGCCGAGTCATACCAAAGACTTACAAAAATGGTACTAACAGCTGCCTCACTCGGTGCTCAGCACTAAGAGGTTAGTGTTAGGACTGGTTGGGCTGGTGTCAGGATAATGTGTCTGCGGCATGATGCCCCAGTGCTAGACATCACTATAAACTGCCTCACTACAGACATTGTAGCAATATGACTGAAAAATTGTTAAAGCTACTTTAAAAATCCTAAGCAAACAAATAAACAAAAATCAAAATGAGAAAGAAATAAATCTTTACACTTGTATATAGATATTTGTTTCATGGGACAATCACATTGAAATCCAGCAACACAGCATTCATGACAAGAATATATATCCAACTGCTTTGAAATATATTTTAACCTGAGGTTAAAAAATGCATTTTACCCAGATATGGCCAGAGCTGAAATGACCAGTTACTAACTCAATATGTTAAACACTTGATACAGAGTGCCCATTAAATTATTCCAACAGATTATTAAGTAATAATTTTTCCTAATTATTCGAAACACCAGAGTCCCAAAGAGTAAAATGGAGAATGCTTGAAAGTTTATTTTCTAATCTCCAGATTAATCAAAATAACACAATTAAATGACATCATGAATCTCTTTACTTTTGTGACATTATTTCTAACCGCTTACCCTTACTAGACCTTACAAATGGTATACACCCTAATGAAACACTATATGAATGGCAAAAGTTATAAAATCTTTTATCCACATCTAAAGATAATATTTTGGAAGCTAGTTTAGTGCCAGACTCAAAAATATACTGTCTGCAAAGTATTCTACAATATTATGTATTTCTGAAGCCTAACAAATGCTATATGATAAATACAAAATTTAGCATATTTTTAAAGCATAAAAAAAGCATAAAATAATTATGTATGGGTAGGATCCTATGCTAATATTCATGAAAGAAAATATGCAAAAAGTTGCACACAAAAAAAGTAAGAAATAAATGGATAATGTTAAAACAGAAGAAAAATAGTGACTGGAATGGAAAACCTCATTTTCTCTTCCATCAAATAATGAAATATATAAATATTTTATTATCTGCATTTCTTAACATATTCTCTTAAATAACAAAATCCATCAACTATATTATCTGGGTGAAGTGAAGAAAAATGTCAGACATGGAGTAAAAACTTTCAGAAAATGTGAGAAAGCTGACATTCAGTTACCACCAATGACACACTAATATACAAGTTTACTGCAACAACAATAAAATACTAATTAAATATTATGCCTGACCTGCACTAAACATCTCTATTACAACTCAGACTGTAATTTTTGTATTATCAAATGCTAAATACTGCATCCCCTACCGGACTCTTCTGCCATTATGGATTGCACATTTTAGATCAACTTTATGCAAGGGAGGTAATCCATCTAACAAAAATATAGTATGGACATTTCAGTTCTTTGCAAAAAAACAAATACTTATGGTTTTGTAAATGACATTCACTTCATGATTGGCAGTTGAGTGAATATTATTTCAGTGAATAATTAACAATCTTAAAAAAGTTTTACATTGAATAATTAACAATCTTAAAAAAAGTTTTACATTGTTTTACAAACTTTTCTATTTAATACATTTTTTAAAAAAATGACATTCTGTTTATTTTATTCAGCCTACTCCATCAAATTTCCTTCTTCCCATGTCCTAATCAAGCTAAGGAAACAATTCAACAGTGATTTGCTAGCAATGATAGTAGAGTGATATCTGCCATTGTGGACACCTCCATATAATGGCTGCCTGCATACTGAGGACAACAATCATCAGCCCACGTTCTTAATTTATGTCACTATATTGTTAATTATATGAAAATAATTAGAATATAATTATTTCCAGTAATATGAGCATATGACACAATTAAGAAATCATGTGACACAATTTGTAACTAAATTGTGTTACTAACATGTCACATAATTTATTAATGGTAACATTCTTATGCCAAACTTTCAGAGATGTATAATAATCTATAACAGAGTTGACATTCATGACCTGAAAGATGCTTGGAGTCACTAGTAACTTGTCCCAAGGATGTAAGCTTTAAGTCTTGTATTAAGCAAAATCAGTACAGAGATAACATCATGACCATCTACCACTTACACAGCCTATCTGTTAGTGTTTTTTCCACTCTCTCCCATGCTGATGATTGGGCAGAGTAAGTTGACTGTAGATTTTCTATCTGTCGCAACAGTGGTCTGGTGGCTGAAAAGAAAAGTTGCTTCTTAATGATAGAGAAATGATAACTCATCGAAAAGGCTTCTATCAAATTTATTTTTATTCAGATCCTAATCAAGGTAGATGTGTAGCTTTTTAATGGATTAAAATAGAAGTCTTCAGCAATAGCCTGACTCTATTAACATTAATAAATATCTAATATGGAAAACAACCATTTTGATTAATACCTATCCTTCAAAAACTACAATAACTAGCTCAAAATATGTGGGTTTAATTAAAAACTGTTGTCCATACCAAATGTAACACTTTGGGTTAGTTCCTGATTCCTGGCTTCATCTTCCTGTAGATGCTGGATGAAAACAAAAGTATTCAGAATGAGAATTTGAGCATAGAATGTTGTGACCTTTATAAACGATTTACAACCCAGTCTAAATATTATTCTCACACTAAGTTCAAATTGAGCTGTAAAATCTTATTGACACCAAAAATAAATATGTATGTATATATGTATTTATAAACATTTTAAAGCACCTCAGCACAACTGAGGCTATATGGTGCCAACTAAATGTAAAGTTTAAAAAATGAACGCAATGCATTTAGGATAATAAATGTAAAGATAAAGAACAACATGATAAAATACAAATCTTAATTTTAAAAAAAAAAATCATCATAAAAGTAAAACCTCAAGTACTCCAAGATTTGTAAATTTAAAAATCATTTAAAAATTGACCCATTGCATATAGAGTATATTTACCTACATATAAAATGGATGTGAAGAAACAGCAGCACTTAAGGCAAATAGTTTTACCTTTTATATTTTTGCTGTAATATTTCATGCAATTGCAGTAAAACTGTATGATTGAATGTTTATGTTTTATTTTTAACTAAGTTACGGATGATTGGAAAATGAATGACAAATCATGTTAATATTTATGACCTGGATTTTACAGGAGGGAATGATGTTTAAAAACTAGTAATAATAAACACTGCCAAATAATATACAGTGTATGATACAGGACTGATCAAATCTAAGACCACAATATCCAGGGCAATACATTTTTGAAGTCCAATGAGTAAAATTTTCCAAGGCACTAGTCCAAGATAGGTGTTTTTTTCCCCCCTATTATAAAACACAATGAGCAAAGCACTAACTTTTGCAATTTAATCACTTTATTTGACCATTAATGATCTCTGGGCATCTTAAATGCTTGAATCTACCACCATTTATTTATTCACAACATGTGCTACTACTAAAATTGGTCAATGATAACTGTCACATTTGCGTAAATTCTACTACTGCCAGAGTAATAAGTGACCAAATCATCAGCCAATCAAAACCCTTCAGACAAACAAATCAGGCATGATTACTTAAAAGTGCTTTAAGTGACCCTGTTATATTATTTACTCAACAGATTTTCATGAGCAGAGTTCAGTCCTCTGAATCAATGCAAACAATAAATCTATTGAAAGAAACTTTATCCAAATAAGTGTCAGTTTTTCTTTATGAACTGATTAAATGCCAGTAATGATTCTTGAAGGTTTGTACAAATTTGACTATAGACTGAGGATCAACTTCAATATGCAGTACTGTGTTTGAAGCCAAACAATTACACTAAAAGAGCAATCTGTATCTGAATTTAAATTACAAAATGTATCTTATGATCACTTTATAGAAGTAGCTTTCAAATAAGGTTATCTTTTCTATCTGAAAAAAACATTGACCTTACTAACTTCTTTTCAAAATGAAAATTCAGTAGAAGAAAATTCTCATAAAAGTGGAAGGATAAAACATAAAGCTGCTACTGGGTTGTCATAGTAACTAAGCCTCCAAAGAGAAATAAGCCTGACTCTGTGGCAGCCAAATTGTCAGATATGACATAATTAAGAAACAAAGAAATTTTCAGCCACATTGGGTTAACAATTATTGATGGTTTGAATTCTTTCACTCTAAAAGAAAGTTGTTTTACAGTTTCTACAACTGCTGCAAATGTATTTGTCAAAGGAACTCACAAATTCAGGATTTAATCAAATGAGTATTGTGACACTTTTGAACCTCAGAGTATATGCATGACAACAGCCAGCATGTGAAGAATAATCACTAAAGTTAAAGAGTTGCACTCCACTAGCAAAAGTCATATTAAAATCTAAGTATGAATTAAACGAAAAACAAATAAAATGTGAGTTTTTGTTTTTTTAACACAACCAACATTCTATCCCAATATTGAGAAAACACTTTTTGATATGGAAATGCTGTGTGCACTCCAGGAGAAGAACAGTTATAAACTTGGTGTTAATTATAAGAATTAAGAAGGATAAGTGATATTGTTCTGTAAATTAATTGATTTTTTTAGAGAAGTTAGGGACGGTCTGAATTCCAGTAAATTCCTTCCATTCTTGCTAATGGAAATAGTAATGCGACCACATCAGAGCAAGAAATAATGTACATAAGATACCTTGACAGTTACAAAAACTAAAAAGGGAAGCTCTTGGAAGAACTAAATATACTGTGCATTATTTCTTTTGTTTTTAATATTGAATAAAATACAAAAATTTCATCGAAACAATGCAAGATATTGAAATTTAATGGCATGTGACGGATGGGACAAGAGAATGTTCCTAAACCACCTGTCCTAGACAAGTGAATAGGAAAAAATTTGATACGCCCTGCAACATTTATCATGGTTATAGAGTGAAAAGTTTCAATAATTACGTGCTGTAGATCAGTTATTTCTTGTCGGAGCATATCCTCTCTTCTGCTATGTTCCTTTTCTGAGCGAGCAATGCTCATGCGCAAGTCCTCAATCTACAAAGATAAAACAATCTCTGTAATAAAAAATCATACCGATGTACCATTTCTTGTACCATATCCAATTCACTTTGCAAACATGTTTCATTTTTCTTGTGATAGTCTTAAATAAAAGTAAAGCATGTTCAAGGACAAGAGCTACAGACAGGCATCAGTAATAAAGAACGTATTGCAGTTTGCAAGAAAGTGGTTTTAAAAAAACATAGTTTTACGTTTTACTTGACAGCAAAACAGTAAATTGACTATTTTTCACTGAGGATCGAATTTCAATGAATTTCATGGATGCTACAAACCATTAATTTAGTTATAAAATACATACATGTAATTATAATTTTGTGTAAATAACAGGACTTCTTCAACAATCCAAAAGTTTATCTGCAAACTAAACCCTCATCATAGCATAATTAGACCACAAAGTTGGGTCTATGCCGTTATTACATGTAATCAGTAGAACAAAATACAGACCCTGTTCTGCAGGATCATTATGCAATGGTAGATCTGGATTTGTATTGTATTTAGTCCACTGTGATCTGCTGGCTCATTACACATGGGTAGATCTGGGTTTTTGTTGTTTGTAGTCCAACTCATAAGCAAGTAATGCAAGTGCCCCTACCCACAAATGCTTCATCCCAGAAGGTTGATTAAAAGTTTGAAACTCCAAGAATGCCCAGTTGTTAGAAACTGTTGTACACCTATAAAGACACTCCAATATTAGCTCAATTCTTAGAAACTGTTGTACACCTAGATAGACACTCCAATGATATCCCAATTGTTAGAAACTGATGTACACCTATAAAGATACTTCAATGATAGCCCAATTGTAAGAAACTGTTGTGCACCTACACAAACACCCCAATCATTGGCCAAAGTTTAAACTTTTTATAGACTGCTAGCCCAATCACTGCCAAGTCTGAAACTGCCGTATTCTTCAACAGACACTCCAATGATAGCCTCTGGTTTTAAACTGTTGTCCACCATAAGAGATGATCCAATGATAGTACAGTTGTTAGAAACATTTGTACACCTATACAACTCCAATGAAAGCCCAAATATAAAATTGTTATACAATGTAATCTTAGCCAAAAGTATGAAGTTACTTTCTTAATAAATATAGGTATAATCTGTATCAAATTATTCAGGCAGGATCACATATTTTTAACATGTCAAGGTTAAATAAAATGGAATAGATGGACGGCTCGCGCCTTTTTTTAGTTAATAGATCTCTCCAGTGTATTGTAGTGTCAAAGAATGATATGTTCTTATTTAGATACTAAATGCACGAAACAAAACAAATATAAATAGTCAACACAGTTTATTTTATGACTTCCAGAACTGTATGTGTTTGCTCACAAAATTAAGGGCTCAAAATGGTGAAATATTTACCGATTTCCAGAACATTTGTTTGATAAAGCGTACTGAAATGACAACACTAGTTTCAGTGGTATATTGCATGTAAAAATCAGCGTAAATGTTCCTTTTGTCCTAATTCACATAATCTCTTCAGATAATCCCAGTTCCCAAACAAATCTTGCACACACACACACACACACAAAAGTTAATAGGTCTCAAAATTTGTTCATATGATGTACCAAAGTGGTAAAGAATTTGGTGCATCCAATCAATGTTTCTTAACTAGATCCGGGTTTGTGTTTTAGTGTCCAATGATAAATATGATAGAGGCACAGTCTGGAACTGGATGTTAATAGTGTGATACATTTGTTGGCTGAGCCACAGATGTTGTTTTGAGCGACGCAATTATGACTAAATATGGAAGAATTCGGAAAGATTAACTTGAGTGCCTCCTAGTGGAAAGCCGAGCACCCAATACACACAGTAGTAAACATGGTGAATGATTTCAAACAACAACAAAAAACACATTTATTTTTTTCGCAATAAATTATACAAAGATTCACATTTATGATGAACAGCTTCATCATGCTGGGACAAAGAATAATGAACTTACATGAGTATTATCTTAATCCAGGAGAAAAATGGATACAATTACCTATTTCTCTTCCAAAACTGAAGGTAAGTGATAACAATTTACAATCCTATCATATACAATCTGGACTTCAAAACTCTTTACCCAGATAATAAATATTTAAACAAATCAAATATTTTTATATGATTTACATATTGTGTCAATTACTTTTCTTTTGTACAATGAGTCATATAATCAAAAACTGTTACTACAGTTATTTACTATTATTTGCATAGGAAACAGAGATACTACTTTACAACATGAATGGATTGTAAAAATTAAACATCTCAAACATGAATGAAATGTGCAATTGCACTTTATAAGAATATAAGCTGACAGGTAGTCAAGATTGTTTTAGTATAATATACAACTTTTCTTCAAACACAGGATAACATGCCAATTAGGTGTTTTCACCCACCCCCACCTACAGTGGTGAGGTCACCAAAGTTCCCAATAATGAAACCGGACTGTGACCTTTAAGACAGAGCTGTTAATGAGCAAACCTGAAGACTTTAACGATAACGTGTGAAGGGAAAGTGTCATCAATAGGTTATCAAATATTGAACCATGACATTAAACGTAAATATAGGACACCACATTTAGAATGTGACACACCAGCTAATAATAATATACAAGAATACAAAGCTGTATCCTTGAATATCAAATGACTAAATGACAATAAAATTAAAGAGCAGAGAGAGAGAGTGTGTGTGAATGTGTGTGCGCGTGTGTGTGTGATTTTGATTTTTTTACATGGCTTTTTTTTAAAATTCAGTCCTATCACAATGATGTCTGCAGTGTGGCAATTTATAGTGATGTCTAGCACTGGGACATCATGCTGCAGATTCACCCAGTCACATTATTCTGACACCAGGCTGACTAATCCTAACACTAACCTCTTAATGCTGAGCGCATACCAAACCTGCCACCTTCCGCACCTGAGGTGGATGTTCTAACGAAAAGGCAATCTGAGCAGTCCAATTTCTCTTCATTTGTGAATTATTCTTTCAAGGGGACATGTTTAGTAATAACCAATGAGTACATGCATGTTGTAACACTTTTCAATTTCTTTGCTGTCATAGAATTTTAGGGAATCACTCCTAACTGAACTCTTTTCGAAACAGTAAAAATGTTTGTTTGTTTGTTTGATTAGGACTTTTAACATGGCTTTAACAATATTTCATTTATTTCACTACGATGTCTGCAGTGGGACAGTTTATAGTGATGTCTAGCACTGGGGCATCATGCCGCAGACATGTAGCATGATGTCCCACCCAGCCACATTATTCTGATACCAGGTCGACCAGTCCTAACACTAACCTCTTAATGCTGAGCAATCAAGTGAGGCAGCTGTTAGTACCATTTTTGTAAGTCTTTGGTATGACTTGGCCAAGTAACGAATCCACAACATCCCGCTTCCACAGCAGATGCTATAACCACTAGGCCACCGGAGTGGTTTAGTAAAAATGTAAATAAGTTGTTGCCTACTTGTCACAAAAGGCACAGCCAGTATCCTAGAACTAATGTGCCCTTCCTTATTTACAAACAAATGGATACTGATAAGTCCAAGTCATTACTTCCCTCTGTGGCAACTAAAAAATCTTTGCATTTTGTATTGTAACAATGTTTTTCTTCTTTCTTCAAGAAAGTTCATTTACAATTACAACAAATTTACTCCTTGCACAGCTATATTTGGTGGCTACAGTTTAATCAGGGAACATTTTGACAAGTAACTTATTTGCATGGTTGGCAACACTTATTTGTACATTATGCTCCACAATAAATTCAGAGTTTCTGCATTCATGATGGCAACATCTTCGTCAGAACATTCTTTTGGGGCTCAAAGAACAATGAAAATTTCTTTGATGAACTCTGCAAAGCAAGAAAAAAAAATCTTTGCTAAAAAAATGTTTTTTTACTATCATCTATTCTTCATATGTGGGGCCCTGAGTAGCCTAAAGCAAGCCCCATTCTAGATCACTGACATCTCACCTCGGTTTGCATGTGTTAAAGTCTTAGGCTTGGCTAATGTGGGTATGTGAGGAAGCTTGCCAGTAATGTATTGCTTCAATGGTTCTTCAAGAGGTTTTCCAGGGTTCTTCCTCTACTGTTTATACTGGCCACCATATATAGCCTATCTTGTGCTGAAAATGGCATTAAACCCTACAACAACAACAATTCTCCATATACTATGATGAAATGTTGACTACATGTATAATAAATAAGGCAATGGTTTAACTTTTTGTCAATCTCCTAATAAAAGGGAAAAGCTGTGTGTGTTCTGGTCTGAACTTCTGTGCCCATTTTTTTTGGTGTAATCATTCTTGTTGGTTCATCATTAAAGTCAGTTTCATTTTTTGTCGCCATATTTGACAGTTGGAGCAGCCTCAGTCTTTTCCATTAAGTCAAGAAACAAATGCCTTTATCGTCAAGTCATGAATGAAACCCAAGATGTAATTCACTGCCATTAAGCTCAATCTTCTGAACAGCTTTCATCTTATCATGGTACAATATGGCAGCCGAAGGACAAGGTCGTAATCAGAACAATATCTTTGTTGTTGTAACACATGGTGTCAGAGGCAAATGACCCAACACATCAAACTGATGTATTAAAACAATGTCTTCTGACGTTATTCATGATATCATGGAAGTGGCTGAGTGATGTTCCGATATTAATATCAGATCTGAACAAAAACAACTAGTTCCAGAATCATAATGGAAAGAATGAAAATTTGAATGGCATAAGTTACTCCTGAATATTATGAGGTTTACACCAATATTGTAAGAGTAGGCAATTCCAAAGGTTTGACAGATGGTTAAATGAACAAACCACATTGTAAACCACCCCATTCCCCACAATTTTACAAAATGTTGCCAGTATTTACCAAGGATTTCTTTGTGTGATAATAAGACTACCACCTACAAACTGACAAATGTTGTAGGCTGCTACCTGGTCTTATCTTGAGAGAAATATGGTACTGGTATGTATGGATAGACAAGGGCAGCACAATACACCCTACCTACTACTATCATGGTGGGGTATAGAAATAATCTAATTGAGAATCAAACCTGCATGATAAGGGACTCTTTTTCATGAGCAAATTGTTGCTGCTGTTTATCCATTGCAAATTTCAACTCCTCGCGAACCTGAATCTCAGTGCTAAGGGCAGTTTCTTGAAGTTTGCTGTCCTGGACGGCATTAGACTTGTGAAGCTCTGCAATCTCTCTGAAGATTTTTAATGTAAAAAGCATGTATAGTTTATTATTTTAACCCCAATTCATTTTATTGTAGGCTACACCAGTAGTCTATTCAATGTGAGCTGTCAGGATAAGAAAATGAAAGCAAAAGGGAATAAGATTTGTGTAAGAAAAAGGGTTTCTAAAGATTTGGTGTAAAATCTGGATTTATTGTCAAGGCTTACCTATCCATTGTCATGGAATTAATATTACAGTTGTATCCATGTTACAAAAAGCAATGAATATCAGTCAGTCAATATTAAAGCTGTAATGTTACACTGATATGCATCAGGAATCTCAGCATTGTTATGCCATTAAAAAATAATGTACTGCCATCTCCCAAAACATGATAAACAAGATAGAACCCAAAAAGTGCTGATAAATGTCATTATATAATATGAAATAATCTTTCATACTTCCAATGAGATGAAATGATGAATGATTGATTTTGTATTAAAAACTTGATCAATATGTATCATGTTTTGATGATACAATAAATTGAAATTCTTGGAGAGGAATGCTAAATTAATATTGAATTATGATGAGAAAGCCAGTTACATTATTGTGATGCTTATACAGAAATAGCACATTGTAGGTACCACAACATATTATTGAAATATATTTAAAAATATGATCTCTGTATCATGAGCTATATTGTCTAATTATATTGAGTTACACAGCCTAACAGTAGGAGCGTGCATCTGAAATTGACAAAATTCACATATAATTTTATCTGATCCAGCAATATCACAGAATAGCCTAACAAAGATTTCAATTTGAGAAAATTCTTTGTAAATGAGAAAAATTCACATAAGTTAAAGAAGTAACTAGAATTTGTCACTATGACTTACATTAATGTTCACTTCACTGACAACACTGCATCCACAAACAAGTGAATTTATTTCCCCTGCCAACTATCAATTTATTTCAAACATCATAAAACTTACAGACTGGAATAGAAAGTGTGATAAATAGACAGATAAACAATCAACTAACATACTGACAGACAGGCAAAATAAGGCAGGGACAACAAACTTCATCTGTTTAAAGTGTATTGAGTTTAATGGAAGCATGAGTAAACCAATATAAATCGAGGAATGTTTTCTAATAGAAAATGTACAAGTTAAATTTAAGAGAACTAGCCATGCTAGAACATGTACATTTTATGTTAAAATGGATTCAACTAAGATAACATGAACATTCCTCATCAATTATGTAAATTTTTGTTCAGCTTTTACTATGCACATTTTAAATATATTGATAGGAGATTACAATGAAAAATAACAACGAAAATACCAAGGTACCATGTACAGAAGCAACGATAAATAAGTTCCAACTTCTAAAACCCTGACAGGATTCTGGCATAAATGACACTTCCTTGAAAAATATGTGAAAACTGTATGCCTTTTTAGATGTGAGCCATGCATGAAAATATCTAGAAATTATTCCAATTCACCTTGCAGATATAATGACTGACCAAGCTAAGTTTCTACTTGTTTCATTTCCTATAGAAAATGAGAAAGCTTCAAGGTGTGACCTAGTGAGGATACTGTGGCAGCAAATTATCTTAAAGGTTTGGTGGGTTTGGTACAGCTGGCAGGACATAAGGAGCAGCTGGCAGGTCAGAAAACACATGTCCACTCAAACTAAAATCTGGTCAGTGTGGAAACATTTTAAACATTCAGTGGCAAAATCATGTGTCTTAATGGATGAATGAGTGTTTTATATGCAAACACTTGGCTTAATGACATCTGTAAACATTTTACAGATTTAAACTATGCTTACTGCAAGTACGAGTTTACCTGTATGAGTTATCCAATGCAACTTGTAGACTGCGTACCTTCTCCTCAGCATCATCCAAATCACTCTGGTGGATAAAAATATAATTTATTTTCAGTTCATGTATGGCTTTGCAAAAGAATACAATAACTGACTGTTAAAGAAGCAAAGATAGAAAGATTTATCAACCCCAGAAAAGTGATATTTACTCAGTCTTAATATCAATGAAAATCAAAAGTCAAAAAATGTTTGTTTGATATGACCTATAATTTCCACATTTTTCTTTTTTGTTTTAACAGGCCTAAAAGAACATTTAGTGATGTCAGACCTACAAATCAACTCCACAGTTGGAGTTTTGTGGGCAGGCTTCTGAGTTCATTAAACAAAGTGTTCTGAATAGAACAATGGTCGTTATGAAGCTTGTCTGCATGCTCTGAATAGAACAATGGTTGTTAGGAAGCTTGTCTGCATGCTCTGAATAGAACAGTGGTCGTTATGAAGCTTGTCTGCATGCTCTGAATAGAACAATGGTCGTTATGAAGCTTGTCTGCATGCTCTGAATAGAACAGTGGTCGTTAGGAAGCTTGTCTGCATGCTCTGAATAGAACAGTGGTCGTTATGAAGCTTGTCTGCATGCTCTGAATAGAACAATGGTCGTTATGAAGCTTGTCTGCATGCTCTGAATAGAACAATGGTCGTTATGAAGCTTGTCTGCATGCTCTGAATAGAACAGTGGTCGTTATGAAGCTTGTTTGCATGCACTGAATAGAACAGTGGTCGTTATGAAGCTTGTCTGCATGCTCTGAATAGAACAGTGGTCGTTATGAAGCTTGTCTGCATGCTCTGAATAGAACAGTGGTCATTATGCCTTGGGTGAGCCATGGAATGCTATCTCATCCTTGTGTGCAAACTTGTTTTAGCAAAGATAGCATCCTGTACTTTTACCGATCAGAACAACAAAGACATAATAAATAACTGCTGTAATTCTTGGGTTTTTTAAATGTTTCTTTTGGGAAGTACAACAAAATTTGTGTACAAAAACATTAAACAATTTTGGGGTAGAAATCATGTATGAAAAAGTAAGGAATATATATCATGGAAATCCACACCCTGCTGGAAATCAACCTTTGAGATCTTGATAATCTGTGGATGCCAACAGGTGGCAAATGAACAGGTTGAGATCGGTCAAGAATTCCATACCCAGATGGACAAAAAAAGTGGATAGTGCAAAATCTGATTCTCCCAATTCATTAAAAGCACAGATAACATGGGAAAGAAGATTGTTGGAGCCCTTCACTCAAGATGAAGTTACCATGTATGTTTTTTATAATTTTATTTAGCAAAGTGTATGACATTTCTGAGCTGCAAAATTTTTCAAGGGTTTATTGTCCTGGCTTTCTAGGCACATCAGTCCTTTCTATGTCATTTGTACTTCTAGTTGATCAATTTCTACATTTTCTCCTTAGGCTCCTAGGAAGAACTGGACAATGTCAACTTCATTCTTATATTCAACAGTGGTGCAGTCCTCATCAGTTTTGATTTAGTGCTGAACATCATCAAATGACTTAAAATGTTCCTGTATATACACCTTTAGCCTCTTCAACATCCTCCTCTTTGAATCCCTTAAAATCACAATCCTACTGACAAAATAAGCTTACCTTTTCCTACATATCCCCATTGTGAGATTAAATGTCTTAAATTCACTTGTAAATACTAAAATTACCAAATTCACTTTTAAATCCAATTTCACTAGAAAGTGACACTTGTTTGTTGGAATACACAATATTTGTACTGTTGCTACGTTATGCAAATGAACATATATCTCTTCTGGACTGCACTGCAACTGATTACAGAAAGGTAATCAAGTTCAAAAGACACGCTGTTGCTAATCCTTTCTGTGATCTGTTTCCATCCAGGTATTAATAAACAATGGTCGACAGTAACCTGGTCCACTGTATAATCAGTGAGCTGTGTTTATAAAAATCAAGTCACTGAGATAATGCGATGGCATTAAAGGCAAATTCAAGAGTCTTGTGTATTTTACTAAAATACCTTAGTTGATATTGACCAATGACAATTATAATTTATGAGAGAGTCGGACATACTTAATTCTGGATGTTCAACAGCCTGATAGGAATACAATATCTTACCTTTAATGAATACAACAGTGACTAATTAGAGTTAAACTATTATTGTACAATCATGTTCTGGTAATGTCCAAATCAAGTACACTAAGTTTTAGCTGACAGATGTTTTTTAAAAAATAAAAAAATTCTAAATTATGTATTTTATAACTTTGATTTTTGGTCCATAATACTACAGCATTAAATCCAGTGTTATAGCAGAGTGCATTATAACAGGGAAAGCTGTATGTGATTGTCAAAGGGACTTCTAGTTCTTATTTACCATATTTATTCAACTGGAAGCAAAATGAATATAAAAAGTGCCACAGTTAATCACCGTTAGTACTAAGAAATAATGATGATACATAAGCACAACCATTCTTAACTTACTTTTTGTCTTGACACATCTTTTTCTAGTTTCTGCAAAGCTATGTTCAACTGATGGATCGCTTCTGAAATGTGCAATAAGATAAGTTTGAAGACTTCAGAACATTGTTTTATTCCCACACCTGATCATTAAGCTTAGACATGCAGTGATTACCCACCTGTTCATTACCAAATCTCCGTAAACACTTAGTAGAAATAAACATAAATTGGTCCATATAGTCCCATTACCCATATGGCAACCATATGCCGCTGCAGATTAATTGCCGACTCCATCCCCTGGGACATCAGAGAGCATTCCAAGGTGAAAGGTACAAAACTGTCAATTACAGTGACAAGCAGCATTTGTTTACCAGGCTTTGTCATGAAGGAAGACACATTAGTATATGACTTTGGAATGTAACCATTTGTAAAAACAACCCCTAGAATAATTAGAAAATGGGGTGTGGGAGTTGGCTGGAGCAGTATTGATATAAAATAAGCAGTTTAAATTGTATCCCCGACCTACCATGATGAGGTAATCAGATAACATAATGATACAAGTGTGACTAAAAGACAGAGCTGATCAGTGAGTGAAATGACATTAAAAGCTGCAGCATTTCATTGCCCTATATTAAAGAATAGGAAATATGAAGAAAAGCGATAAAGGTTGCAATGATGTACTATTCACTAGTAGACTGATATAAAGTGACTCACATGAGCACTGTAATATTGGTAGATAAGGTTTTCCCTTCAACTACATTTATGCATCCTGAACTGATCTGTCTTCCATTAGGTTTAGTATCTTATACAGCACCACGGTTTAATGAGTATGAACTCACATAAAACTCAAGAGGAATGAGCTCAATTTGGATCGTTTTTAACTCAAAATGGAATTAGGGACCAATAAAATTGAAAAAACTGCCAGAGTATGTAATTTCTGTAAAACCCAAAATTAAAATTACAACATCACCATCCATCAAATTTTATCAAAAGTACATTGCAAAGAATCCACATACCTTGCACCCCTCCCCCACCAACAACCATGACAAATGTAATGCCCAATGTTCTAGTGAAAATTTACCAAATCTTTAAAACCAGCAAACTACAATTACAGGCTTGCTAAATACACATAGTAAATACAAACTTTCATCATCACAAGCCAAATATCAGGCATTTCATCATTCAAGACTTGTATCTTAACAGCGTTGTGTCCAACAATGACTTTACAACATGGTGTAAGTGCTTGACCCACAATAAACTATACCATCTAGACAGGTCATTTCTGAGAGAGCTGACCCAAACGTATACGTCAGCAGAAAGGATGTCAACTCCAGCATGTTGTCAAAGTGATACATTTTTTATTTTTATTCTTTATTCTTCTCATAGTTAAAGACCCTTCTAATCAGGCAGAATAAACTTTTGTTAGCATTTTTTTTCCCTGCTGCCATTTATTTTGACATATTTTTTTTTTAAATCAAAGATATTATTGAATGCATGCAAAAGTTTCTGTTCAGTTTCTATTAACTGCAATGAAACAGCTCTTATGTTTAACAAATAACATGCAAAATTAATATTTTGAAAACTAAAAGTTACAAATGCCCAATATGTATGGCAATACAGACATGTCATATTACATTACAATTTTCCCTGGCAATACTCATTTCTATTGGTAGAACTGACCTTAAAGATACAACTTTTTATGAGATGCCATCAAACTGTCTATATATATATATATATATATATATATATATATATATATATATATATATATACCAATCTTCATTCATTTATCTTAAACAACTGTTAAGTTAAAAAAGCAAGAAGAGCAAATGTGGCAAAAATATTGGCTTCTGAACTAGACTCTGAAATTAGAATTATATTTGATGTGCTAGGCACACAATTTAGTGATGATATATTTTTTATACAATGTTCCATCCCTTCATCTCAAATGGCTCTAAAATCATAGAGTGTAATAGAAAAATTCAACATATAAAATATGACAAATACCTTGAAGATAAGTTGCTTAATGTGGTATGCAACACACACATGCTGATGATGGCATATATAATATGCGGCATCTCTTGCTCTCAAATAGCTCTAAAGTTATAGAGTGAAAAATGTGTGGTGGAAAACATAAAACACTAAGCCCTGACTTTGACCTTGAATATAGGATCCCCAATGTGGTACATGACACACTTTTCAGCAAGAATGTACAAGTATACAAAGCTTAATCCCTTAATCTAAACCAAAAAAGTGTGATGAAAATTGTTAAAATATGGAGCCATGGCCTTGACCTTGTAGTACCCACAACATTTCATCTCTAAATTTCAAATAGCTTTTAAATTATCAAGTGGAAAGGAAAATGTGATAGAATGTAAAATAATGGGCAATGACCTTGATCTTTATAACTAATCCACAAATCTGATATGCAACACTTTCAAGTGATGCTGTTGCAGTATACCAAGTTTCATCCCTTTATCTCAAATTGCTTTAAAAAAATGTTTTTTAAGATGTAATTGAACATTATTCGAGAAGAAAAACATTTGGTTTGACTGTTCAGTATTAGGACTATAATATTACTCCAGAACTGATGTTCAAAAGAGTTCTGGATGAAACCATCTTGACGTCACGATTCTTGGAGGACCAGTAAATTTAAAGTTTTTAAATTTATATAGAACTTTCATTCATTTAGGACTTTCACAGAACTTAATCAGGATGATACTGGAATCACTTCATAATGATATACATTCATCTCACATTTTCATTTATAAGTTTGGTAATTAAATTCTTTGTTAAGTTTTACAAGACCTACTTAGTTTATGACCACAGAGTCATAACACATAAAAAATCTGGACTATTTGCAAAGAACCTGTATTTGTTACTAAGACACCTTTTTTACATAACAATTTGGACAAAAATTGCAAACACTCCTTATACCTGTTTGTTTCTTCTCCATGTCTTCCTTGGACTCTAAAACTTTATACAGGTGTTCGAGTTCTTCCTTTTGAGACTCTAACTTCTTCCTATCAAGAAAAAAACAAGGCGTAATGTCAAACTTGTGAGGTGTCAGCTCCAATGTTACCTCCCCTGAAACAAATTTAATACAAGTATATTCATGGAGATAACAATTTTGTGGGTTTCATTGGTATTTTAATCCAAGGCAATGTCTCTAATGGGGAAGGGGGTAAAACTGTTTTCACGGTTTATTGCTTTTGAAACTCGTAGCTTGTAGCAACAACAAAATCTACAAATATTGTTATCCTCATGAATGAATGCAATTTTCACAATATGTGTCTGCTGTCATTTGCATTAACCTTTCTTTGTAATATTTGTATTTTAAAAAAACAGTTAAAAAATTTTTTATACCTCAAATACTATTGGTTAAAAACTCACAATAATCTACTATATTGAAGACATAAAAACAGCTGGAAATCTTTCACATAAACATTTCTCCCTTGCATTTGATATAAGTAAAATAACAATGAAAGCCTATGATATTACAGTTCTTTCAATGGCATCACAAATAGTATTTGTTATTGCAGCCAAAAATGTATTAATTCAAACTGATTGAAAAATTTATATAGTGAATTTCTTTTACAAGGGCTATAACTGTTTCATAACAAACTTTCCTCTGATATTTTAAACAACATGCATCTGATTCAAGGCTAGTATAATGTAAATCTTTGGTGTCAAAGCGAGTGGCCAAAAGTTGGTACAAGACAATAGCGGTCATCACTTTTGAAAAATCATAAACTACTGTTACCAGCTTGTAATTTGCAATCATCATTTGTTTCGCTGCAATGGAAAGCATTCTGGAAAAGAATTCCTTAAATTGACAGTGATCATAAATAGATATAAAGAAAAATCTATCAAACACGGTGTTAATTTATACATTAAAAGTGCCTTGAATTTTACAGGAATAGTTGAATGCATACTGTTTGCATTAATGGATAAAGAATGATATGGAATTAATAATGCCTGTATAAAAAATACTTTATTTATCTCTTTCTCTCAATGTTTGCAACAATATAACTTTTTTTTTTTTATTCAGCACCAGATATTGCTTACAATGCCATCTGAAATCAACAATAGGACTGTCACATTTACAAAAGTAAATTATATTATTTTGTGACACCATGTTGCTGATTTTCCAACTCATTTCAAGCAATTTCTCCCATTTTATCCTGTATTCTTGTAACTATGTATTTCAGACACGGATTTTCAGCAAAAAAATTATGAGGTGTTCCAACTGCCACCCATGATGACAGCATTTATTTTAGATTCTATCATAGAGCTAATCACTGAACATTAAAGTTTTTAAGTAGCCAATTAAGACTGAACTGTTTCAATACTGCTTTGATGTAAATGATTCACGGCCTGAGCTGATCAATGTATACCTAATAATCTGCATAGAATTTTGTATAAAATTTAGTTCTTTTATTTAAAAATCCTACCAGTTTGAAAGAGGAAAATTTCAGTTGATACACCAAATATTATGACAATTGCATAAAAAGTACTGAAATTACAATAATCAGAAACTGTGCACGTTACTGAAAACTAGTCAGGTGTCTATCAACCAATAAATAACAACCTCAGGATAGAATCCCTCTTAACTAAAGTTTCAACATACAGTGGGACCCCGCTATAACACGGTAGTTGGGAGCCACAGAATCCGACCATGTTATGAACCAAACCGTGTTATAAGCAACCATGTACAATACCAACATATTTTTGGATTTAATGGGGTGGGGGGTGGACATAAAGACAGGTGCGAAAATGCATGGCACAATTACCATTTTTGATCAATATATATTAAATGAGAAAAACATTTGCTGTGGTAACAAATTGCAGATATAATATATTACTTTATTCTGAGAACCATGCATTGGTACATACACGTGTCTAATTTATATATACATGTATAATCTATTGCATGAAAAGAGTATCAACACCGTGTACTCACCAGAGAATCTTGTAAGATAGATTGAATTCATAATACAAATATTTTCATTGAAAATATCCACACACGGATGTATAATATTCAATAATTTTGTCACAGATCATTATGCGACTGAATTCAATGAAAAGAAAATAACAAAAATTATGTAACGGGTGTACGTAATGAATGATGAAATAGTATGTCCACAGGAGTCTGACGTTTTATCAATAAAGTACGGCGAAATGTCTGATAACATGAATTACCCTTATCAATAATATATATATAAACACATAGTTTTAATAGTTTTATCAATAAAGTACGGCGAAATGTCTGATAACATGAATTACCCTTATCAATAATATATATATAAACACATATATATATTACTGATAAGGGTAATTCATGTTGTCAGACATTTCGCCATACTTTAGTGATAAAACATCAGACTCCTGTGGTATGTCCGAAGATTAATGAACGGTGTCTGTATACATTTTATACCATTACATTTCTCATCTGTCAATAGTTATTATTTTTTAAAAAACTGTGATTGTTAGCTGCTTTCTGCTAATGTCATGTTTGCTCTTGGCAAAGTCAATTATAGTTCTCAGTTGCAGAATTCGAATTTACTAGTCAACAGATTGCATAAAACAACACCGCCAAGCCACGCGCACATGTTGGCAGCTTTTGTTTCTTTGATGCTGTATAAATTGTTGCCCCCTGATTTGAACAAGTTTAGCTCGGCAGTTCACTTTGATGATAAACAATGTACTAAATTAATTGATTTATACACTCTGGTGAGAATCTTTTATCAACCGCCACATTGGCTGTTGCTTAGTTGTGTATGAAATTCAGAGAACATATATTGGAGATTATTAGAGCAACGATTGTATTCGGAATGCATTCAAGACAAACACAAAGTAGACACGATGGCTTCATTGCTCAGGGATTAGTAATAATAATATTGACACTTATGAGCTGTCATTTTTCAACAATAAACAAAGATCAAAGTTCTCAGTAGGCCCAGCAATTGGTTCATATTTCCGATGTTTATTTTGACACAAAACTGGAATAAATTTGTTAATTTTTGAAATTTTAGGAGCCATACAACGATTATTTTATATTCGAATTTGTGTGTGATTTCCTCCCCAAAATGATAATACATTTTCTACACGTTCTTTTTCGCACTTTTTAGACGAGTATGAGAATGATAATTGAACTCTTGACATATTTTATTTTTCATACTTAAAAGATTTTTTTTTTGTTTTTGAGAAAAATACTGGTAATAAATTTCCTGAAATTTCGGGAGCCATGCCGCTACCGCGTTATATCCGAATTCATGTCATAACGGGGCGCATCATAGCAGAGTCCCACTGTATAATGATGCATACATAGCCTGCAGTTAAACTAGTTAGTCATCAGCTGGCTTTTCTAATGTAAAAATCACTGACAGACATCTGATGGTTTTTATTTAGTTTTTGTTTGTCCTAACAGAACTTATAAACATTATTAGCTTTATCATGATAAGGAAATAGGAGCTAAAAGCCTTTTTCAGTTACACAGCCAGGCAGCCATACCATGCTGGTTTGGGCAAGTATCACAACCACATCCCTTTAATTACAAGTCATATGATCTACAAACTGAGCTACCACAAAAATCAATCAATATATCTATCTAGATTATATATATATATATATATATATATATATATATATATATAGATCATATCTATCTCATTAATTATTATCTATCCATCTATCTATCTCATTTATATATATATATATATATATATATATATATATATATATATATATAGCTCATTTACATCTATCTATCTTCTATCTAGATCATTTATATCTATCTATCTAGATCATTTATATCTATCTATCTATCTATCTATCTAGATCATTTCTATCTATCTATCTATGTATATCTATCTATCTATCTATCTATCTATCTATCTATCTATCTATCTATCTATCATATATCTATATATATATATATATACACACACACACACAGACAGACAGAGACATACACATGCATAACATAAACAGGATTCAGCTTAATAATCAATGTGTTCCAGTAAATTCACATATTCACACTCTGTTGCCCTAAAGATCATTGCCAGTCAATGAAATTTCAATATTATTTCCCCCAAAATCTCATTATCACCTTTACAACTGCTATGAAATAAATAAAGATTATTTTGGGTTATAAAAATAATGCTTACTTTTGACTAGACAGGACAGATTCATTTTCTTTCTCCTTTGTCCTCAGTTTCTTAATAATAGTGCTGTTCTGTAGCTGTTGTTTTGATAGCTTTTCACCTGTAAGTAAGAAGAAAACAACATGAATCACAGCACAAAATACTGTCAAATATTTATGAAAGGGTATTCCTTTTCCTGTATGGGGAACAGAAAAAATCTACTATAAATGTTGATTAAGGCCAGGTTACAGTTTTATTAATATGTATCATCTTTTCAAAAAAAAAAACATCATCACTTTTATTATTAGCAGCAGTTGCTTTACTGAATGCAGCCGTATTTTCAGACTGTATAAAAGCAATTATAATTAGCAACATAACTTTTGCACATGCCATGTGCTCAATTTCAATTAATGGCATAAGAAACAAAAATTGCAATACAGTGGATGGAAAATAATATCAAAAGCAAGTTTCCAGAAAAATTCATCTAAACGTTTAAATATGCCAACACACATCTTTAAATTTGGATTAGCACTAAATGTAATTTCTTGAACTAAAAACAAGCTACAATACAGTGCTATAAGTAAACTACTTTGAAAGTTATATGTCATATATAGTTATTCAATTTCAAGTAACATAATACTTTCTGAATGGAGACAAAATAACTTTTAAAGCATTTGGAAATAATTAAAACACCGACACTGTATGTATTCACATAATACAGAATACCATGTTTACTGGTCCTCCAAATCTGGGGGACAAAATGTCAAAGAAACAAAACAAAATACTGACAAAAAAACAAATCATGCATATCCTTCATGTATAGTATTTATCAACAGACTGGTTCACTGTCTTTACTGCTATGCAGCTGGGGAAAATGCAGCAGTGTGCCAGTCTATGATCACATATCCAAATTCCCATGGACACATAATGAGACAGGGCAACTATGTATTGATATTTCAGGAACTAGTAAAAGTAGAGTTCCACTTCCATGACATTTAATTTTATAATGCATGGCATTAATAAGTGATATCATATTTATATTCATCCTGACCAGATGAACACTGACAAGTGAAAAAGTCACACAAGTAAAGTTGTCTAGAAGTCAATATTGGCATACAAGTTTTTAATACAAATATACACATAATAAGACATGCTAGAAATGAATCAACTTTACGCAAGATTTTGCATTGTTGCAAGTTCTTAACCATGTCTTTTAATAGCAATAATAGTTCTAAAACATCTACTTGTAGAGACAGAAATCGGTTGAGACTTGTCTCCATTTTTAATATAGAGACTTGTTTAGACTTGTCTCCTTTTTTAATATAGAGACTTGTTTAGACTTGTCTCCTTTTTTAATATAGAGACTTTTTTAATATAGAGACTTTTTTAATATAGAGACTTGTTTAGACTTGTCTCCTTTTTTAATATAGAGACTTGTTTAGACTTGTCTCCTTTTTTAATATAGAGACTTGTTTAGACTTGTCTTCTTTTTTAATAGAGGGATTCATACTAAAACCAGTAATTTGTCAGTTACTACTAATGTATAAGTGAACACTAACTGGGACATAACTGTGGAGAGGGTTTAGGAGGAAGTGCCTGCATTATGATTGAATAAGCATTATCAAAAATGTTTGAAAAGAATTTCCAGGAATTGAAAATAAGACCATTGTTCTTTTTAACTGCTGAGTGTTGAAAACTTCTGATATTCTTGAGTGATAAGATTTTCAAATAAAGCCAGAGAAATCCATATTTGATGAAAGATCAGTACCATTTTCATTTAGGACAAACTACGTCTCTAATTGCACTGATTGTTTTAACAAATAAGCCTGGCAAAACTTTTATCTGCTATAAACTGGAGGTAGACACGGTTTTGGTTTTTCAAGTCCATAAATCCCGTTTCGTTTTATTGTGAACCATTTGTATTAATTCACTTGTGAACACGGTCAGTGTGTTCATTTTGATTATGACAAAGTTAGCTCATCTGACATTCAGTCTAGCTCATTTACATTAATTATAACCAAGCTGGACCATAGAACCAAACACAAAATAACTGGAAAGCACAATAAAAGCAGATTACTAAAACAATTAATTACATCATTTCTTTTTAAAGAATAATAAACATTGCTTACTAGCAGTTCACTTATTAAGTTATTCTAGATAAAGATTGGTATCATATATCTAAATTTGTCAATAGAAGAATTCTGAAAAGATTACTGCAGCACATTTAAATGTATACTCTACAATAATCAATAAAACTACAAGTCACATTGATTTAAAGTTGTAATGCATAATTTCTCCCTCTCATTTTTGCAGATAATGTTACCACTGTAAAGTTTGTACTGGGAAAAGATTTAAAATTGATACCAAAGTGACCAATCATGGATGGGTTTTTGGCACTATGAGTTTCTCTCATCTGTTTGTTTAGTTTGTTCACTTGTGGCATAAATACAATAAAACAGGAGTTGGGGGGTTTGCCATAAAACCCACTATGGCTGCAATAAAATCTGTGATGTAGTTCCACTAGATTGAATGAATGTAAAACCTCTATCCAAGGGGAGACTACTCTCACCTGACTTTCGAATGGAGCAGACAATCTTTTAGCACCATTGTTATTAAACTAAGCTGAGAGTGCATCATGACCTAGTAATTATGAGTTTGCAAGTAGCAAATGTACTACAAATGTTTTATGATCAGGTAATTTTTCTGAAGACAAAATTAACACATTATAGGGCTACATTCATAATGATGGTCCATCATCTTGTTCTGCAATAATACTGAAATGAGAAAGGAAACAAATCCCCCACATAGGCATATAACATCTTCTAGTAGCCTATGCATCTCATGCAAGATTAAATTATTATAATTAATTCCTGTTATAGATATGCTACTACCTTCCTGCATTAATTCTGCTATCTGCAGGTCTTTTTCAGCCAGCTGTTTGGCAGCAATTGCATCCTGAGCTCTGAAATTATATAAACTACAAGATATAAAGGAATCATAAATAAGAAATGTTTCAGCATGACCTAATTTGGGTTGGCAAATGCAGATTGCATATATGTGAATTATTCTTTTAGCAAATTAATGAAAAAGTGCCTATTAAACTGATGTTTTCTTTTTTCCCTAAGTCCCAAATTCCACTTTCAAAACAAGTTAGCTAAATGACATGAAAGAGTATCGTTGATAATATAAAGCAAAGTAGGATGATATGTGGAACAATTAAGTTTACAGTGTACCAAAGTTTACAGTGTACCAAAGTTTACACACAACACTTCATACATAAATATTTATTCTTGCACCATGTACAATGCATCTCCAAAAATGATTACTGTAGCTGAATCATCTAACCTAAACTAAGACAAAACTGTAAAGTTCTGTTGGGACAAAAATATTTTTCAACATTTTACGGCCAATAAAAAGATGTTCAGTTAGTATTATATTGGCAATAACAAAACCGTGATGCTGCTGTCATGCAGATTTAATGAGCTAAACGATTACCTTTTTTGAAGTTCTTCATGAGCCTGTTGAATCTGGCTTTTAAACACTTCTTTCTCCTGTGAAAAAAATAAAGCCATAAATTTGCAAACATTACCAACGATCTGCTTCCTTTATTGTCAATGTGCTCAGTAGAGTTTATATTTAGCAATGAACACATTAGAACTGACCATCTAATTTATTGGTGGACACATCAGAACTGACCGTCCATTATTAGTGGACACTTTAAAACTGACATTATTAGTTAAATATTGTTGTCTCAAATACACAATATCACTATACCACATCAAGAGCATGTGGAATACTCAATTTTTAAAATCATGGTCTTTCCATGGGTCTGGGTCAATGGGCCTGTTTGAGGTTTGCCTCATTGATGATCTATTTCTTGACATCTTCCATCTAACCATTAAAAAGACAGCAGGAAGAAAATTGCTGTGACCTGAGAATAATTTGTTATGACGTTTCAAGAATGTGGACATGGACAGCAAGGTATTTATTTTGAAAAGAAGAAACTTAATGAATGCAACTCTTAAGCATACATTCCATACAAAAGAATGACCACTGACCAGGAATGATCTCAACAGAAGGAACCAACCTATTGAGGGTAAGTGGAGTATAGATTATACTGACACAGCATTTCAAAACAGTAGTTAGGTGTCATGGAAGAATTTCCAACCAAAGCATACAGAGGAAGATTTTATGATTTTAATGTCCACAATTCACATAATCTCTAAAATCTCTACCAATAACCAGATCAGTGTACAAAACTGGCATCAGCTGAAAATGGAGTTGATATCTGACGAGTTGCTGATGTGAAAGGAATGACCTGTTGATACTTGGGTTTTGATTTATCTATGATTAAGTCAGAGTGACAGAAATATTGCTGGAGAACACCTCCCTAATGTGAAAAGAATTGTTCAACAAATGAAAAGAAACATGTGAATTTGGTATTTGCCAGGCCTCATGAAGAAGCACACTACCTAGTATGATTGGAAGTACAAGTACTAACTAATAAACCAAATCCTTCTAGCCAAGGAGAGATCTTGTCTGATCTCATACATGTACTTCTCATATATTATGATACGATGCTTGTGAAAACAAAATGGCTTTCAAGTGAGGTAACAAGTTCTATCAATCAGAGGAAAGATCACCTCATTAACGTGTATAGATTTGTTTGTTTGAATAGGATTTTTAATGTAGCTTTAACACTTTTTCAGTCATATTGCTCTGATGTCTGCAGTGAGGCAGTTTATAGTGATGTCTAGTACTGAGGCATCATGCCGCTGACATGAAGCATGATACCAGGCCAACTAGTCCTAACACTAACCTCTTAATGCCGTGCGTCAAGTGAGGCAGCTGTTAGTACCATTTTGTAAGTCTTTGGTATGACTCGGACAGGGATTGAACCCATGACTTCTCACTTCTGCGGCAGATGCTCTAACCACTAAGCCACCAGAGCGGTTAACATGTATAGAGCTTGCTCATTACTGAACACATCTTAAATCTTAGATGATATGAGCTCATATATCAAGTTTGATCATAATTTGACCAGAAATGTGATCTCTATAATTCACTCTGCCAATCATTTGCAAGATCACCCCACTTGCTCATATTTGAACGCATTCAAAGTTCTGTATTCCAAGTTCTGTCAAAATCAGAATCATGGCTTCCAGATTAGTACCAGGCAAATGTTGACAGACAGAAAATGGATCAATGAAAGATGGAGCCAATACCATAAGCTTACAGATGAACTTAAAATCTTGGCGACAAACTGAAACCAGAACACAAGCTTTCTTACCCTAATTGCGCCCTGAAGTCTTTTCTCCATCTCTGCCATCCTCTGAGTAAACTCTGTGGTAACAACATTAATATCGGCCATTTCTGTCTCTCTAGATTCTTCCAACTGCTGCAGCTGACTGCAAGACAAAGCATTGTCAATTTTGAAGAAAGTTTGTTATAGGGTTGACTTTAAACAGATTTTTCCTTTTGCCAGCTGAGCCAGCTCTCATAAAAATTAACTAGGCCTGCTTAAAATCAAATAAAATATGAAATAAAGTTAATAATTCTGGAAAAATTTAACTAGCTCTATTGGCTTGCAGCATTTAGTATTATAACTCATTAACCCTTGTGGTACCACGTTTATGAATCAGGAGGTAGCGACTACTTTCAAGGTCAGAAGTATCAAGGTCATGTATGATAAAAGTGGGTGTAATTATATTAAGGTAGACAGATTTAGCTCCACAATGAATCCAAATAATCGGGATGTTTTTGTTGCACTACAAAATAAAGAGATAAAAACCAAATTTTTGGACCCGATTTTTCCCACCTAAAATTTGTTAGTGGTCAGAATCGGATTTTGTTCCAGAATTTATACTTTTTTTTCCTCAGTTCTAAGGCAGACCCATCTGAAATGCACAAAGACGGGCTGACCTTTGCAAAAATTAGAAAATAATGGTCATTTCGAAAAAAAGGGTGGTCTTGATACAAAATGATGGGTATGTTGAATAATAATAGAAAAACTTCCAAATTGTACCCTTCTGCCCATGCACGAGCAAAAATGCCAATGAAAAACTATCTTTCTAACACAACTAGATATTAGGTTAACCGGAAATCTCTTGGAATTTGATGTATTATGATGTATTCAGAAATAGCCCCCAAAATATGTTTCCTACTCATATTTCAGGCAAAAACTTTGAAAACCTCCAGGGGTTAATGAGTTGAATGACTTTCTCAAAACCCACAGGGTTTCTAAAATATTACATTTTTCCTGGTAGATACATTCATGGATTGAGGGGAATGGGTCACTGTTTTTGCTGAAAAAATACTATTAAATTTTTTTATTTAAATCATGGTTTTTAAAAATGACGAAAACCACACCCAAAAAACTGTAGCAGTAAATACACAGTATTCTGATTTGTTATTGCTCACTGATAAATTCTACAAAAGATATGGTAGACGTTACCTTTTAAGGATGTTATTGGTTTCCATTAAGTCCATGTTTTCCTTGCTAAGCTGTACTAGCTTTGATTCTCTCACTTCTATAATCTTTGCCATTTCAGCCAACTTCTGTACAGTAAACAAACCCAGAAACATTTAAACATTTAAATCATAATGTTTTACAATTATAAGTGCTTGGAGGTTAAGTAAATTTAAAACCTGATGACTATCATTGTGCAAAAAAATAACTGTTAATGTTAGAGAACAGACAGTTTCATGAGTACTATTTTGGTATGTATGTACAAAACCTTGTAAGCTAAACCCTTCCAAATCAATGTAAAATATGAAGCACAACAAAAAGATAAAAGTGGGAAAGTTTTATAATTCTGTAAAATGTATTACAAAATAAAATATATGGTCAAAATTTGTTTTATAATATTTTAGCAAAGTTTATTCTCTTGCCACATTTCTTAACACATGTGACTAACATTGCATATGTATACATGAAAAATCAAATGTACTTTTACTGTCATAACAAAAATCAATGATTAGGTTCCCTGAGATTTCATCTTATGTTTCCAAGAGTAATAGACCAAATGGAGTAAAGATATTTTTTTTTCATAAGCCATGAGCTTACACATACATGTACTTCCAAATAAAAAACTGTCCTTTCTTTGGATATTTTTTTTACAGGAAACACTGAGTGATCATTTACAATGGGCAAATGTACAGTCTTTTCGGGTGACCTCTGCTTTCCAATAATTTTTTTAAAAAACTTTAAATAGACTGATTTTAGCTGATTTTTCTCTAACTGTTTGGACTGAGACAAGTAAATCCATGTCAAGGGGATAACATTATTTTATGTAGATTTTTTTCTCACCCAATATTTTTCTTTTAAGTAAAATGAACTCTCCACTAGTGTTCATGTCCCAATGCTTACATGCAGCACATGAATACAAATATGCCAATGATGGCTGTGGTGTGGTGTAACTGTTGCATCTGAAGTACACAGTTTATATGTGTGAGCAACGACAAATAACAATATAAAATGTTGCATATTAATGAGGTATTATCACATTTAATATATTGATGTTAAATGGAATTGACATTAAAAAATTTATATTTATAAAAGGAACTGTTTAATTTCATCAGTTCCAATTTTGAAAAAATTACCCCTTGTATAAAAAGACCCTCTAAATGTTGCCCCTCGTGGATAACCATGTGCTAAACTTTCAAGTTCACAGATTCTTTAAAAATGTATTTTTCTCTCTTGGAAATATGGCAAGTGCTGCAGTGAATTTTGCTTATTGATTAGTGTGTTGACATAAAAATGATTCTTTCTGGCTGGTAAGTGCATTATTTGTCAATAAATATTGCAGGTATATTTTTGATTCAACTGGGGCACAGTGGAGGTCCATAACAAAATTAGAATAAAGTATATTTGACATACATTTCTAGCTGTTGCTAAGTTTTCTGTAGTTGTTAAGAGAGTCTGGAGGCTATGAGGTGTATAGGTATATAGTCTGTGTGCATGGATCAGTGTTTTCTGTCATAGTTCATTTCACACAGCATTGAGAATTTTATCCTATCTATAGCACAGACAATTTTCAGATCAGAGTCATTAAATGTAGCTAACAGTATATAATTTGTTTCACACGAACTATTTAAAACTAGTTAGGTAGCTTTAGCTACATTTAATGATGCTGATCTGAAAATGTACTGAGCTAGGCCTGCATATAGGATAAAACTGACCATGCTGGTTGGAACGAATTAGCATAATAACAAAACGTCGAAATAGAAAGCAAGTGTGTATTTTTCTCTATTGAAATGTTTTTGTAGAGTGTGTTCTCAAACATGGATTGACCTTAAGTGACTGTTTTTTTATACATATTTGCTGATGTTATTGTTAATTGATTTTAGAACAACTATGTCAGGCACAGCAGAAGACAACAAGGGTTTATTTTGTTAAAAGTAGTTCTGAGCACATGGACACCTTGACTGAGTCTGGTCTGAGATGACTAGACTGAGATGAGAAAAGTATGGTTAGCAAAACAGATTTCTGTCGCATGGGTGAGAAATTTACATATAGTCAATCAACAGGGCTGCATGCTGTAGCACTGAAATTATCTTATGTATGCTCCATCATGGACAGAAGTGGGAAACAATCAAAGAAATTTAAAACCTCATTATTTTCAGGTTATGCATGTTCGTCTATATGTATCCCTAGAAAAGCTACTGCTAAATCCTATAAAAAATGTTAAAACTGGATAGTTTTTACTTATAAAGGTAAGAATCTGACACCTGACATGGGTTTACTAAATCTGAGTTTCAGTGTTTAGTGTGTTGACTCATGGAGAAAATACAATAAAATCAGTGAAGGATGCCATCGAAAATTGACTTTAATTATATCCTTGATGGACTTTCACTAGATTAAGTGGATTTGCACTAAACTGGGCTACAATCCACCAAACAAGCATATATCAACTACCTGTAGTGCACTCTAACCGAATCCATTATGTGTCTATATATACTGGATTGAGTATATAGGCAATCCCTAAACCACATATTACCACCAATCAAGAAAGCCATATACAAAATGGATGAGAGTTATTATCTTTAGATCAAATGATGTAGCAGGCACAGTCAATTACTTTTCATGAAGAAGAAAGTGACATTTGATGGAAATATTTCTTTTTATATTACAGAGTTTTATATAAAATATCTAGATGGAAGGAGGTCCTGATGAGCTTTTGGTTTTCATGGCATCAATAATGGAAATATAAACTATAATACAAAATCATGATATTGACATTTTATTTACATGAACCTTTGCAGTATATGTATAGTTCTTCGTAAGAAATTAATACCTCTTAATTTGTCTAGTTTACAAAAATCTATATAAAATGCTCATTTTGTAGGGAAACAAACTTTAAGAAAAAAAGCCTTACAAAAGAATCATGGAGAAATGTAATTTGTCAGGAGGAAAATAAGCAAACTTGTGGCTTTATAATATTACACAAAACAAAGTGTATCAATAAAAAAAAATATCAATTTACATTGAAGAAGAGGATTTATTGTGATGTAGGTAAAATACTGGGCAGAAGATACTGTAGTTCTGCTTTATGATTCTGCATATGTACTAATAAAATATGATTTTTTAAAAAATTTAAGAAGGCAGACTGAGTTTCAATAGATGTTGAATACATAAGTTGCATTAAACATGTAAAATTTAGTCAATATCTATTTGTAGTTTTTTTTCTACTTTTACTAACAAAAGCATTTTGAATAATGGATCAATCCCAAATGCACAAAATGTATAGGTCTTCATGTCAGTATGCTTTTTGTCAAACTTTGTCAAAATTTACTGTGTGGTTTTCTAAGTCACCTTCATGCCATCAAACCAACCCTGGGGGAATGGACTCCTTCCTACAGAACTATCCGTAGGGAGGAGACTGTCATTGCAAGAATCAGAATTGGTCATTCATACATAACCCACTCCCACATACTAAAAGGTGAAGATCCACCAGAGTGCGTCTCTTGCAATGAACCATTCACTGTTAAACACTTTATGACCGAGTGTTCCGACCTGCAACCTACACATGATAAATACTATAATGTACATGACATGAAGGAACTTTTTGATACTGTATCTATCACTTGTATTTTAGATTTCCTGAAGGAAGTAAATCTTTATCTTAAACTTTAACTTGTATGTCATCACCTAGTGCAATTTTATCTAATGCAAATACCTCCCATTATTTTGCAACATCTTTTCATCAACATACACCATTTACATCTCCCGTAGATTGGGAAGTTTCATATTTTACTGTCACCAACAACTTATAATTTTATATTGAACTATTTGGGTTTTTTTTTATATCGCTGGTCGATATTAAACCTTAAGTATTTTTAACCATGTTTAAATACAACCTGTTGTATGGCGCTAAATAGCCTAAAAGTGCTGGTGCGCCGTTAAATATCAATCAATCAATCAATCAATCTAAGTCACCTTAAATTTATTTTATGTTTTTTTTAATTCTTAGTACTTTGGCTAACATTGACAGGTCAGCATCATCTGTATAAAACTGAAAGGACTTCAGGCAATAATAATTTCTGTGAAATCTGGTTACATTTTATTTTGTCTAGAAGTCTTTGATTTTCTTTGACAAGTTATAGTGGCCAAATGTGAATAGGCATCATCTGTAAAAATGTGCAAGGCATCCATACCAAAAAGCTTTACCAAATTTGGTTAAATCTTATTCAGTGGCTTTTCGTGATATGTTTTTGAAATTTTTTCTATTTTTAATCATAATGGCCATATTTGATGGTGAACTGGCATCATTTTTCGACAAATTGTTCGATATAACAAGACCATACCATAACCTTCTGTAGTCCAACGGTCAAGTGAGCTAAATAAGAATGTGTCCCAACAGTTTCTGTTAGAACTTTATTAACAGTTTTCCTAAAGACCACAAGAATTATCCCAAATTCTGCTTTACTTTCTAAATTTTCCAATGGGAGAGGTGGGATGCATAATAACGGGTTTTTCTGTGATACAAGCCAGATCCATTAGTCTGAGATACATACCTGCCCACGGAATTTCAGAGAGAAAGGGATCAACACAGAATGCACTACTGTAAATCACAGCTTTTTAGGTTTGCAGTGAGTTTAGTCAAAACGACACATATTTTTCATGAATGAATGAATGTATACTAATTGTATAAAATGGTAATGTCAATAATCGGGGGTATTAATTTTCTCACTTTTGTTAGCACTAATATCCTTATATGAAAAATGGTATTTCCATTATTTTCTTAGAGGATTTACTTTGTTTGCTGCTTTTAAATTTGTATCCATCAATCATGAAATTTATATCCCATGGAATGAACAGATTTCACAATATTCAGAATTAATTGACATGAAAAATTGATTTGGAAATTTGGTATCCATGCTAAATTTACAAATGTTGCAAATTCATTTGAATATAGTGATTTACAGTATTATACAACAAAACCATGCACATGGAGGAAAAGCATACAAATATTTTGCACTCCCTGTCCAATGTAGGACTTTTAAAGGATAACACATATCTTAAATATTAAAAACTACCTTTTACATGGATTTATAAGTCATTAAACAATCAACTAAAGTTTAATTTTAAGTTATTTTTGTTACTTTTACAATTTTTAACTGCTGATCTTAGAAACAAATGTCATATTTTGTGTACTCTGGGATAATAAAGTAAGCTCTTCTAAATAACAACAACCAAAACAAAAAGAACAACAACAACAACAACAACAATAATAATAATAATAATAATAATAATAATAATAATAATACATGTAATAATATTTATTTAAAGATAGCAACACAACTGGCTTCAGAAAACTAATCAACCCTGAGGCCTTCATACAAAGTAACATATTTATATCCAATAAAACCTGTCTTGACAGACCACTGCTATGAGAGACCACCCATTTTGAGAGACCATGATCTCTGCACAGATTTACTGATTATATAGTATTTTACTGTTATAAGAGACCACATGTCATAAGAGACCATTAATTTTTGGCAGAAGGAGTGGTCATTCAAGACAGGGTCTACTGTATAAACAGACACACATATACAGTATATAGCAGCATCCTTTCCTTTCTCTCCTTCACACACTCTTTAAATGCATGAACCACATAGTCAATATACATGTAATATGTAGCTAGTGCTAAATAGATGGGTAATATATATATATATATATATATATATATATATATATATATATATATATATATATATATATATATATATATATATATATATATATATAAGCCCAGAGGCATTCATGAATACAAATACAGTTGTTCTGAGTTTCATTTTAATTACATCTCCGAAGAAACTAGATATCTGAGTTTGGAAAAAGGAAACATATGGACATTTAGTACTGGAAACATATGGACATTTAGTACTGGAAACATATGGACATTTAGTACTGGAAACATATGGACATTTAGTACTGGAAATATATGGACATTTAGTACTGGAAACATCTTTTTGATAATTCCTTACTTTCTTTGGAAATTTTATATTTGTTTAGTAGACATGGACCTCAGATGCAGACTGTTGTGAGAGTTTATATTTGAAAATAACTGTAATATAAAGATGCACTAATAGCTGACAATTATTAACTTGGCTTTTCTTCTTTAACAGGTAATATTTTAAACCTGTCAGCTAAGTTTTCTCTATTTTTTTTGTTTGGTCTCAAATTAGCATGAAAGCTCTTATGAAGCGCAAGTCTGGAACTGCCTCATATTGTACCGTATTTTGTTGTGTATAACGCGCACTGTTTTTACCTAATTTTCTTATCCTAAGTCGGGGGTGCGCGTTGTATACAAGAACTAAAAAAAAGATTTTTTCCAGGTCGATCTGAAGGCACTCACTACTTGTGAAATATTAAATCCATTGTACATTGCATTGTAACTAAAATGTTTACCGGTACTAGCCGTATTAAAGAAATAAATAATGCTCTTTGATTGCTTATGTTAATAAACTGGTTTCATTTCACGTCACTGTGTCAAGTTTTGTTCTGTGCCATGGCCGGAAATACATGTACATAACGACTGGCAATTTGTTCAAAAGCTGTGCAAAGTGCCGAATTGGAGCGGAACAAATACCACTGTGTGGATTACCGTACTTGTTCCGTAAATGTTCAGTACCGTATTCCATAACTGTTGATCTAATCGAATTTTTCTTCATTTATTATTGGTCGAATTGAAATATAATATGTGTAGAATTCAACTAGTGTTAATGTTCTCATCAGAGCATCTGTTGGGGACATATATTTTTGCGACTACGGGTTCTTTCTTACAGGAACACTGATACGTTGTGGAACAAAATAATCAATGTATGAAGTCGGGAAACATTTTTTTCCTCTTTGGAAAATAAGCTTGTTACTTAGTTTTATTTCTCATCTTAAATCATAGTATTTGAGATATCTTTGCGATTATACAGTGATCAATGGCTTCAATGCTTCATCGACTCGGTGTGGTCTTTTCACGGTAATCGGCGCCAGGTAAGCTTTGATGCGCTCAACATAGTTACAATGCTTTGTCTCGGTGAGCAGTATTTAATTGATTCAGGACATACAGCGACTTTTCGAAATTGATGAAGACAAAGTGGAATTTGAGGGATTTGATGCAATAGACTGCGTCAACTAGACGAACATTTAAAGAGCCCTTTTAAGGGCCAACAATAAAATCGGAAAGATACAATATCAATATTGCCACTTTTTCATTCACTATCTAAAATGACCAACTGTTGTTGCACTATGAAAACGGAGCGAAATAGGGGTAGTCAAAATTTTAAAATGCATTATATCACATGCGCATTATATGGCAGAACTACGTTTTTTCCACTTATTTTGGGTCGAAAATCGGGGTGCGCGTTATACATCGGTGCGCGTTATACACACCAAAATACGGTATTACAGTAATTAATGTGCCTTTCTAGAAGAAAATGCTTTATCCTACTGAAAAGCCATCAATGAATAAACTTATTTTTACTGATATATTTTATGTATTCATTCCACTGTACATTATAAGCCACAAAAGCACCAAGAACTCTATCATGGCAGACCATTTGCAAATTTATAGCCTTCCATATACTTCCATAGTTCATCACTTTCAAGATTTTTTCTTTTTTTTTCTTGCTGTGTTAAGTACTATTTTAGTTTTACCAGTATTAACTACTATTACACTGAATGTGTCACCAGTTGTCCATTTGACTACATATGAAATTTTGAATTCAAGACTTGTGTTTTGGATATATGATAATGTTGTGTCACCTGCATTGAGATCTGTTGATGAAACTGAATCCCCCAATAAAATTGGAAGCTCATTAATAAATAAATCAATAAATAATATAAATAGTAATATACCTAAAATTGAGACTTGTGGGACTCCATATCTAATTGCTCCAGGTTTTAACAGAATATAATTAATATAAACATGGCGTGTTCTCTCATTGAAGTATGAAGTAAATCATTTAGCTGTACTGTCATGATATTGGTAAATTTTCAGTTTGCTCAAAAGGATATCGTGATCCACCATGTTAAAAGCCTTTCTGAAATGTACATGCACTGATTCTATTATTCAAAGTTGATCAAATGCTTGAAGTCATTTATCAGTAATGGAGATCCTGGTAGTCTCAATTTCTGTATAAAGCCTGATTGGTTATCTTGTAATAATGAGTATATGGTTAAATATGACAAGAACAGTTATTGATAAGTTTTCAATCAACAATAACAATTTGGTAATACTAAAATTGGTCAGAACTTATCTCCATCATCCTTAGAAGCTGATTTTTGAATAGGCATTACTATTGCAGTTTTCCATATTTTGGGGACAAATGAAGCTGCAATACTTTTAAATGTTATGCTTTTGGAGGCAGATATTTATGAGTTGTGGACCAGTCTGATCATGCTCTGTAGCTTTCTTAGTATCAAGTTCAGTGAGGCATATTTTAATATGATACTTTTTTTTTTAATCTTTTTTTTTTAAAATACAAATTTTAGCCATTTTGAAACCAATTTCTATCTGACCATTTTGGGGAAAGCAAAATTTTTACTTTTCCAGTCAGCTTGCCTGGATATTTAGAATTTTTTTTTAAAAATTACAATGTTTTTACTTTATATCTATATTTTAATTTAGATGGATGGACTATGTAGTCTGAAATAGAGAAATCTTATACTAAGGCATCATCTTAGGATACTTATCATTTGACATCATTTCACTAATATGTGATACTGCATATATAATATAACTGCCATCTTTTAAAAATTGTATGAATTTGCTTCTTTGATTTTTCAGCCAGCATAACAATACAAAGTCCTGAATTGGTAAGATAAAAATACAAATATAATTTGCAAGCAATATTTGGCAATGATATAGGTGAACAAAGCTGGTATGTATATTGCTCCCACAATATGCAGATAGGTATGAACTAGCCATGAATGACAAACGTTGGATCTTCATATTCATCAACTCCAGGTATATTCTGTCAGGTTCATGAATTATTCAGAAGCTGTCGTAGCTCAGATGGAAGAGTGTCAGACTAATAATCCAAGAGTCACAGGTTTGATGATAAACCCAGGTAAGTTACACAGAGTCTACTAGGGAAAGGCACTTTGTTCCAATTTCCTCAATATAATACTGAGACAAATGTCTTAGCAAGGAAGCAACTAATATTTTGATTTATTCAATAAACTATTCAAGTGATTTGATGTGATCAGGTAAAATTTAAGAAAATTAAAACTCGTCATGTTAGCACTTGGAGCTGCTATAATGATATAAGGGAAAATAAGGCTTGTTTCTTCATAGATACTATGGTTAAGGTAGTATTACCACCTTTGTTTATCCCAGCAACCACATTTTATTATCTCTTTAAAGAAAGAGCTTATGTTTGCTATGAAAGATCTGATTGGCTAATCAGTTTTAAAATTGTCTTGTGAAAATTAGGTAAAATGAGGTTTTGTTGGACAATGTTCCACATGTGAGTAACCTTGAGAACCATATTTTGTAAGTTCTGTATTAACGAGATTCTGAAAAAATATGGAACTGGTTTATAATGAACTCCATTAAAAGAGCTACCCAGTTACTGATATACTGTACTGCAAAAACTCTTATTTACTCTTAAACCTAAACAGGTGCAAATTAAAATGAAAAAGACGTAGTTTTAGCATTCTTAAGTTTTAGCAACAGTGGCGTACAAATTGAAAAGTCATCATGCTCTGTATACGAGCTTGGTGTCAAATTTCATTGAATTAGGTCTTTCGACTTAAGAGGAGAAACTGCTTCAAATGAAAAATCTGTAATGGTGGCCTTATCTGATGATAGATGTGTACAATTTCTAACCAAAGTGCAATCAACAATTTCACAGCTCACCTCTACAAAGCTTTTAGGGGACTCCAGTTGCCTGCATACATTATCATCCAGAAAATTAATTCAGACTAAAGTACTCTTGAGAACAATGAGTTAACCCTTTCTCTATATAGACTGTATAATTTAATATAATTTAATCATCAATGTATAACCAGTATTGTGCTAATATCCTGTAAACTATATATATATATATATATATATATATATATATATATATATATATATATATATATATATATACACAGACACACACACACAGGGATTTATATTTTTTTTATAAACGTCCAGGCAAGCTCACCAGAAAAGTGAAAACTGAGCTTTCCCCAAAAATGGTCAGATAGAAAATGGTTTCAAAATGGCTAGATTTGTAACAGACAGAGGAGAAATGAGAGAAAAAATTCAAAGAACCATAAACAGAGCTGTATTAATTTAATATTAATAATGTTTTTACACAAAACATTATTTTTAAGCTTTACAATTAAAGTTTAAATGATCATGCAGATTTAATTATCACCCAAAAGGAAAACAAGGTAAAATTGAAATTGTCAATGATTTTACTGTCATGTGGCGGGGTGCTATGTCCACTCACATGTCTGTTAATCCCAATGGTAAATGGATTTGCTATCCTCTTTTTACCTTTAGCAGTCTGAGATATGTTCTGCAGTGGCTAGAGAACATTAGTTCATTTGCTGAGTCATGTTCTAGCCATGGTTAATTAATTCATATTGATTGAAACTTGTTTACAATTTTGCAGTATCCTTAGAAATAAAAACATCAAGTTTTTTCTTCTTGCATATACAAGACTGCAGACTTATTTCATCATCAACATCAATAATGATTAATTTATCTTTAAGATTTCCAAACACTGATTTTATCGAAAAGCATCACAATTATCATCTGTCACCTTGAAACCACCAACATGCATCAAAATATTTGACAAAGTCAACTAGTCTGTCTGAGATTGAGAATACTTGTTTTTGACCATTTACCAAGCTGTATTTACTTACCAGACTCATGTTAATTACCACATTATATATATATATATATATATATATATATATATATATATATATATATATATATATATATATATATATAAAATTTATGAATAAATAGAGATAAACAGTTTTATTTTTACTTTTAATATGTATGATGCATATTAATTAATGTATATAAATATATACTTTTAAAAAAAAAATATATATTTATATTACATTAATGAAGGTCGTAAAGTGCTTTGGAATTTAGACCTTTTGGATATACTGTATTAAGACGGTGAATCCAGTAGGTTTCTTTTAGCAAATGTTCCATTTCAGATTCAGCTATAACAATAGGTTGAAAGGAAAAATCTTGCAAAGTATGAGAACTATTGTTAAAGTGTATGGCAACATGAGATGAAAAAGATTTATTGATATAATTTTTTATGTCTGATCTATGTTGGTTCATACGTTTAGATATTTGTTGATTAGTTTGTCCAATATATTGGACGTCACATTTTTTGTATGTGATCAAATAGATAACGTTTGATGTTGCACAATTAGTATTACAATGCATATTAAACGTTTCTTTTGTATTACTACTACTGAAAGAAGTACTTTTATTAATAAGAGAACAGTGCGAACATCTAGGTCTATTACATTTAGTTGCTGATCCTTTTTTGTACGATGTTTTTTCTAATTTAGAATTAATTAGGTAATCTTTAAGATTTTTTGTCCTTTCATAAGCAAGCATGGGCTTGCTTTCGTGTAGCAATTTAACATTTTCTTTACCTGATAATTTTAACAAATCCCAATATTTATTGATAATCTTACCTATATTAGGTAAACTTGGGTTATATTCAATAATAAAGGGAATGATATCCTTATTTGTATTTTTGATTTTACATTGTAAAGATTCAAGTTGTGTAAGACAAGATACTTTTTGGAAAGCTGCATTAATGATATCAATACGGTAATTTCTATTTAAAAATGCTGACCTAACTCTATCAAAGTTGATTTAAAAACAATGTCATCCGAAATAATTCTTCTATATCTTTTAGCTTGACTATATGGTATAGTGCTTTTATATGATTTAGGATGGCATGATGAATATTCAATATATTGATGAATATTTGTGTTTTTAACATGAACCATGGTAGTGATGTCATTATTTTCATTTTTTATGACGTCTACGTCCAAAAATGATATTTTAGTTTTAGACACATTGAATGTAAACTTTATTGTTGGATGTAATTTGTTTAAACTGTCTATAAAATAATAAAGGTCTTCTAATGGATAACTCCAAATCATACAGATATCGTCTAAAAATCTTAACCAAACATCTGGTTTTAAAAAACATTTATTTAGAAAATCATTTTCCAATTTTCCCATAAATAAAGATGCATAACAAGGTGCCATAGGACTACCCAATGTTTCTTAAAACCATTCAGCTTAGACTGAAATCAGGTCAGTGAGGCCTAAAATAAAGGACACAATGGTACTCAAGATCCATTCTCACCAAGTTTCATGATTCTAAAAAATAATAGAATGTATACACAATAAGATTTCAAATAAGCCAACATGAAATATATTGTATAAGATCAGTGCCATTTTGATTTAAGGCAAACAAGACCCCATCAGAAGACTTCTGGTGAAAACCCAATGCTCATATGATGATTCATTCAGGAGAATCAATGACAAGATTTTCCAATCAGGACCAGCTAGATATAATGTCTTCTGGTGAAAACTCCATCTTGATATAGCTTTCCTTAAGGAGAAGTTGCATTAACAACATTATCAAGATGGCTGCCATGGTGGCCATACTGGAGGTCAAATCAGCACCTTTTTTATTTAGTACAGGATGTCAGAGGAAGACCAATTTCACTTAGCCTCAACTAGATATGATAAGAAGACTTCTGGTGAAAGCCCAATATTGATTTGACTTTCCACCCTGCATGTTTAGCTTTAAGACTTTTGAAATGACCATGGTGATGACCATATTGGTCAACTGGCATAAGTTTTATGTAAAATGTACAGATATCATATGAAGTTTTCCTGGGAAAATCTCAAGCAAAAGGTTTTGTCCATCTATGTCATACACTGCGATATCTGTTGTGTGGAAACCAAATTAGTTCTTTCAGTCACAATGACCTTGACTTCTGAACCTTTGAACCCAAAATCAGTATGATTCTTCCTAATGCCACATGCAAGCCATTCACAAAATTTTATAACAGCTGATAGTACGGAACTCAGGTTTCTGTGTGACCATGGCCTTTTACTTTTGCCCAAAATGCATAGGCTTCTTCTTTAACCAGAGTGCAGGCAATTCATAATGTCTGGTAACTGCAAATGGTGAAAAACTTGAGTTATTGTGCAGAAACCATATTTTCTTTCAGTTACAGTGACCTTTATCTTTGAGCTTTTGACCTCAAAACTTCTATCTTAAACCAAGTTCAAGCAATTAACAATATTTTGTTGCAGATGGTGGAGAACACAATCCTTTCAGTCAAACTGACCGTGACCTTTGAGTTTATGACTCCAAAATTAATCTGTATAATCCTTATTCCATGTGCAAGCCATCCATGTTTGATAACTGTACATGATAGAGAACTAGAGTTACTATGCATAAATTAAATTGGTAACAGGCCGATGAACAACATAAGATGCTCTACCTTTAAGGTGGGGTATCAAAAAGAACAATTAACCCATTTGTTAACTGATATATTTTCATGATTATTTACAACATTCTCAAGCAAATCCTTTTCTTACCAGTTATCCTGATGTCATAAATAATACAGAATGTACACAACTGTCTACTTCTGAATGGATGTTATGGATGAAATATTATTATTATTATTATTATTATTATTATTATTATTATTATTATTGCTGCACAATAATCACAAGCCAAAGTCAATACAAGTATCTAAAATATGACAGACTTTACAGCAGATTTTACAATAAGAACAGTATACTGAATATCAAACTTGTATTAACTTTGATTGTCTTCTATTGTTTTTAATGACATAGCAATTTTCATATATATATATATATATATATATATATATATATATATATATATATATATATATATATATATATATATATATATATTAACTGTGTGTTAAACATGTGCTTGAAACATCAGAAAGAAATTAAAACAAGAATTGTGTAATAATTAAGGCTTAAAGCAAATGAAAAAAAAAAATGATCCCAAACATAAAAAGAGTGCCCACATTTCCAACCTTTAAGTAATTTTGAGATTCATCATTAGTTGGATCAGAATCCGGTTTGCTCAATCCATTTTCATCCTGGAAGTACAAACATGCAATACACAGCTAAACACAGAAAGCTTCAGATTTTATACTACCATATTTCTCTAGTGATAGGCCATGCTTAACGACAAGCCTTTTACCAGCTGTTATAAAATATTTTAATAAAGTTTCAATCTAAATATTTTTGGATAATGTTTATCCCATGTGTCTCAAATACAAGGTTAGCCAAGCCATATACTGTTATCTGCAAAATAATTGGCATTACAAGGTGTCATGAGAGATAAAGGTGGTGTGGCCATTGAGTTGAGACCTCTGGTTTAGTCCAACCCGCACTTTGCATTGTATCCACAAGGCTGTGACCTATGGGCTTTATCATTGGAGATATGAAATGTACATGGTCCATGATCTCATCTCATTTCAAAGTCTGGAAAATGTGGATTTATCATAGGATATGTACTGTATATGGTTCATGACTGTAAAGATGCACCAAATTTACTAGACTGGGCCCTGTGGGAGTATCATGGGAGCTGTACTGTATATGGTCCATGGAATCATCACATTTACTAGGATGAGTTAGGAGTATCATGGTAGACGTACTGTACATGGTCCATGGAGTCATCACATTTACTAGGATGGGCTTTGTGGGAGTATCATGGGAGATGTACTATACATGGTCCATGGAATCATCACATTTCAAAGGCTGGAAAATGTTGATTTATCATAGGATATGTACTGTATATGGTTCATGACTGTAAAGATGCACCAAATTTACTAGACTGGGCCCTGTGGGAGTATCATGGGAGTTGTACTGTATATGGTCCATGGAATCATCACATTTACTAGGATGAGTTAGGAGTATCATGGTAGACGTACTGTACATGGTCCATGGAGTCATCACATTTACTAGGATGGGCTTTGTGGGAGTATCATGGGAGATGTACTATACATGGTCCATGGAATCATCAAATTTACTAGGCTGAGTTAGGAGTATCATGGGAGACGTACTGTACATGGTCCATGGAATCATCACATTTACTAGGATGGGCTTTGTGGGAATATCATGGGAGATGTACTGTACATGGTCCATGGAGTCATCACATTTACTAGAATGGGCCTTGTGGGAGTATCATGGGAGGTGTACTATACATGGTCCATGGAATCATTACATTTACTAAGATGGGCATTATGGGAGTATCATGGGAGATGTACCGTACATGGTCCATGGACTCATCACATTTACTAGGATGGGCCTTGTGGGAGTATCATGGGAGATGTACTGTACATGGTCCATGGAGTCATCACATTTACTAGGATGGACCTTGTGGGAGTATTATGGGAAATGTTCTGTACATGGTCCATGGAGTCATCACATTTACTAGGATGGGCTTTGTGGGAATATCATGGGAGATGTACTGTACATGGTCCATGGAGTCATCACATTTACTAGGATGGACCTTGTGGGAGTATTATGGGAAATGTTCTGTACATGGTCCATGGAGTCATCACATTTACTAGGATGGGCCTTGTGAGAGCATCATATGAGATGTACTGTACATGGTTCATGAAGTCATCACATTTACTAGGATGGACCTTGTGGGAGTATTATGGGAAATGTACTGTACATGGTCCATGGAGTCATCACATTTACTAGGATGGACCTTGTGGGAGTATTATGGGAAATGTACTGTACATGGTCTATGGAGTCATCACATTTACTAGGATGAGCCTTGTGGGAGTATTTTGGGAAATGTACCGTATATACTGTGGTCTAAGAGCTAAAACAATTGTTACACAGTTTATCTAGTGATTTTTTCATCTATATTTCATGGCAAATCATTTTTTTTCCCAATATATTAAAGGGCTCTATGCTTAAATGTGATGTGTAAAACTGTTCAAGTTTTGCTCATTTGTATATTATTTTAAAAACAATTGTGTAAATGTTCTCCTAATTGTACTAACTGCAGTAGCATTTGCTGGCAGAACATGATCATTTGCATAAATATGAAAGACATTCAAGCTTGCATACCTTCTGTCAAATCAACTCAAAGTCTTTTAACACATTAACCCCTGGCACCGTGTGTATAGAGCAGGAGGTAGTAGCCTACTTGCAAGCTTTGTAGCGTCAAGGTCATGTATGATACTATAAAGTTGGTCGTATTATAGAAAGGAAGACATTAGCTCAACAATGATAGCAAATAATCTGGACGTTTTAGTTGCCCTACAAAATACAGCAGGAAAAACCTAACTTTTTTAACCAGTTTTTTTTTGTACCCAGTTGTTGTTGTAGGTTTAACACCATTTTTCAGCACATGATAGGCTATACATGGCGGCCAGTATTATTGGTGGAGGAAGAACCCGGGAAAACCTCTGGAAAGAACCACTGACCCATCAGAAGCTACTGGCAAGCTTTTTCACATAACTACATTAGCCAAATATTATATGTGGACTGGCATCATTTGAATAAATTGGAAAGACCTCAATATCAGAATGCTTTCTGTCAAATTTGGCAAAGTTCCATTGAGACATTTTTGAGAAGAAGGCCCATACAATAAACTCACTTGGCAAATTGCAATGGTGAGTCAATAAACAATTAACAGTTAACACCAAGACAAGCAAATACTGCCACATTCTCAGAGTTACATTATATATATATATATATATATATATATATATATATATGTCTTATGTTCAGCAAAGTCACATAGAAGGTACAACATAACCCCTTGACTGGGATTTCCCTGTCTCTCAATGCAAAACCCCAAAATGATTTTATTAGTCTCCAACTTTCTGAAAAGGAGACAAAACTGTCTTAAATTTTTCTATGAAGCTAAAACATGCCGATTCATAAGAACCACTTTAACTATGATTAGACTGACAATGGATACGCAGAAGCATCATGCAGAAATGACTAATTCATGCAAAAGTTTTAGAATATGTCTTAATATGTAAGATGAACATGCAAGCTCTTTTCAAATTTATTCAAAAGTATGCAAATTAACAAGTACTACCTCTAAAACTTGGAATTTTATCACCTGCTATTCCATTCTGTCGGGTACATGACATGTAAAACCTTCTGATACATTCATTAACGATGCTTTTTTTTAATTATTATTTGAACTTAAACATAACCAAAACCAAAAAACTTGAAAACTTTTATTACATTTTAAATAATTGTAATTGCATAGAATAAAATGGCATGGAAGGAATTATGCATACCTGCCATAACATGCCATGCCACTCTAAAAACAAGTTTCTTTATTTATGAAACCTCTGACAATTGCCATATTTTGAATACAATTTTCAGTAATGTTCAAAAAGAAAACAAAGTGACCACCTCAATATATGGCCTTTATATGTAGCATATATAAACAGTAAACAGTACTACTTTGTGCTAGTGTCAAATCATCCTTAAGGCAGTTTGTACACAAAATTGTAACAAAGACATATGAAAGGTAAGATGGTCAGGTATTAACAACATCATTTCACATATTACTTAACTAGCTGACAATAGCTAGGGTAAAGTCCTTTTTAGACTGTGATAGGGAAGCCCATCTGGCTAATTTGTGTAAGGAAAGTTCACAAAGTGGAAGCACCCAATTCACTTTAAATTAGTTAATCCAAAGCTATGCAAAAAAAACAGTAATTGTACATAACTGCCTTGAATGAGAATGTTTATGCCATCTTTATTAATGATTACTGGCAAGTTCATGAACAGTGGTTCCTGTTTATAGATGGACTTTATGTCTCAAATAAAGCAAAACATGATAATTTTGGTAGACAGAGTGATTCATTCTGGAAGGCATAATGTCAAAATGCAGATGTGATTTAGGAAACAATGAGTCATCAGCAAAGCAAGCCAAGTCCAGTAAAACTAAATTTTAGAAATCCTGGTTGTCTGAATTTGACTTTGTAAAGCACACCAACAAGGGAGAGCATTTCATTCATTACTCAAAATACTGCAAACATCATATTGACATTCTTGAGTGTACAACAACTGTCGACATAGCAGTATGTAATACATGTTGTATTGCCAGGACATATTCAACATGCTAGATTTATTTAATTCAGTGTGGTTGTGATTATGCAAATGTTTGTACATATGTGTGAGGTTGTGATATTTGACAATGCTAAGCCTACCATCTACTTTCTGTTTGTAAGTCCTTGAATAAATGAGTTGCCCTCGATATATAAACTATTATTATTATTATCATTATTATTATTATTACTGCAGAATGCTAAAAGCATGTTATCATATTTTTTTTAATTGAGACTGAATGTTTCATGTTCTAAACGCTTTTTGAGGGTCATGTGCACCCCCCCCCCACTGGACTTCAAAAAAACATTTTAAGGCTAAAATAAGAAATAACAATATCGCCTGGGAATACGGCAGGTATGTTCATAAAGTAAATACCATATATACTCACTTATAGGAAACGTTGAACTGACAACTGCACAGACCCAGATCTGCCATCATATAATTACCTGGCAGATCTGGTTCTGTGCAGTTTGTTAGGAGTAATCATTTGAACAAACAACATAGACCTTGATCTGCAGGCACATTATGCAACAGCAGATTAGGATCTTTTCTGTTTGTATTTTACTTGATTACAAACAAGCAAGTACCTATGGTAAGTACATATGGTAAGTAGAAAAACAGGCAGGAATAAAATAGTGTCAAATTTTTAAAATCTGACCATCAAATATAATTCAAAACAACCATAACAATAATCTCCCTCCATTTATGAATTTCTACTTACTTTAAGTAGCCTTTGAGGATTCAAAGGATTATCATCCTCTTCATCAAGGGCAGGCAACTCTGTCATCCTTTGCCCTGAAAAATCATATCAACATAAAGTGCATTGTAGTTGTGGAACTTTCAATTTCACCAACTGCAAAACAAAATAGAAAATGATACTATGTACTTTAAGTATTTTATTTTAGCATCATTATTTTTATTTTTGCAAATCTACTACTGTTTTAAATGCCCATGGGGAAGCAATGGCTCAAACCAAATGAATTTTAATCTTCAAGAATGAAACATTCCTCCTGGTAAGGGACTAGAGGATTATAGGTAATATAGGATCCTGGTAAGGGATTAGAGGATTATAGGTATTACAGGATCCTGGTAAGGGACTAGAGGATTAAAGGTATTACAGGATCCTGGTAAGGGATTAGAGGATTATAGGTATTATAGGATCCTGGTAAGGGACTAGAGGATTATAGGTATTACAGGATCCTGGTAAGGGACTAGAGGATTATAGGTATTACAGTATACTGGTAAGGAAATAGAGGATTATATGTATTACAGGACAGCTAATTGTATTACAAGCTCTCTTGATAGTTAAATTAATCCACCACAAAATGGCAGAAGCCAAAATATCAGGAGAGCCCTTAAAGAGGGGAGGGGGGGAGAACAAAATGTTTTCCTCTAGAAGCTGCCAAATTAAAACAAGCATATGGGCAGCCACGGAAGTGGAAGGTCGTGGATTCAATCCTCGGCTGTCAAGCCTGTCAGTCATATCAAAGGCTTATAAAAATGGTACAAACAGCTGCCTCTCTTTACGCTCAGCATTAAGAGGTTAGTGTTAGGACTAGTCAACCTGGTATCAAGATAATGTAACCAGGTGGGGACATCATGCTACATGTCTGCGGCATGAAGCCCCAGTGCTAGACATCACTATAAACTGCCTCACTGCATACATTGTAGCAATATGACTGAAATTTTTTTAAAGCTACATTAAAAATCCTAATCAAAGAAACAAATAAACAAACTCAGTCAAACCTCAAAAATAATATACACATACTATAATAACAAATTTAAATGTACTAAAATTCAGTAATTAAGTAGAATGAATAACATTATGGTTATAAAATTTGAATCCTAGGTATAAATGAATGCATGAAATTAATTGTTTTCATCTGTGAACCCATTACATGTAGAACTGTTTCCATTATTAACGGTTTTTTATGTAGCCACATGCTGGGAATTATTATGGTTCTTACTGTCACGGGTCATGTTATAAAAGATATAATTCAGAAGTTTTAAACAAATTTTCCCACCCATTTCACATTATTTGCATCAAAAGAATGTCGAATTGTTTTAAATAGCAGGTCTAGGACAGCAGCTACATTTGTTTTATGCATTTGTATCTGCAAAATACATCTGTGAAAAAATTGGCAAAGCATATATGTGACAAATGGACAATTAATCTTTTAACTATGAATACATGGGAATGTAATATGCCAGCTTTTTACACATGAAAGTTAATCTTTACTACCAGTGTTGACATTTCTCAAAGCTGTTCATTTGCAGCACAATGGTTATTAACCTGGTCCATAACTCTCAATGTTGCTCAAAGCAAAGATGGCAGATTTAGCAAATTGAAATGATTGCTTTTCATCCCTTGTACATGAGCTCTACTAACAATGCCCAATGTCTAGGTAATGAACCTAATGTCAGGTCATGAACCACATCAATCAACACCAGACATAGTTGCAAACAATGACTCCAAAAATATGATCAACTTTGTGGTCATGAACCATCTCCAACACTGTGCTTGACCTTGACAATACTACATATAGTTGCAGTGTTTATTACAAGAACAAAATCTTTGTTCATTTGTAACCCTGCCATGGTCAACCCAAGTATTGTTCTGCAACAGGATTCAGGCTGTTATTTATTTATGTATGCAGCACACCATTCCTAGTCCAATGAAACGAGACTGGACACCCTGAACTAATGAAAACAAAACAACAAAAAAACTTGTGTTAGTAGTTAAAATCATTAACTGACCATTACTTGGGACTTGCATACTGACCTGTCACATGAACTATGTTGTTACTGTAGGGTTTAACACCATTATGGTGGCCAGTATAAATAGTGGAGGAAGAACTCAGGAAAATACCACCAACCTACATGAAGCTACTGGCAAGCTTTCTCACATACCACATTGGCTGAATCCAAGTTTTGAACCCATGCAGACTGGTGAGATGGCAGTGATCCATAACTGTCAGCACTTTAGACTATTTGACCACTCCCTGCCCCCACCCCCCTGAACTGTTCAATGAAATTTCCATCAAAACTTTGACACAACGTTTACTCAATGTTCTAATCAACAAACAAGAAAACAGTCTGAAAGATAAAGTTCTGAAAAGAAGCTTGACCCAAAGTTTCACAGGAGGTTTACGAGACCAAAACTCGTATACGACTCCATTTAGACACCAATCTTTGCTTCCTGATACATGTATATCTGATCAGGTCTGCCATGTTAGTTTACATCTTTGGCTAGACCCTTCTCTGTGTGTGTATGTGTGATAGAGATTTGGATTACTGCCATGATGTCTACAGTGTGGCAGTTTAAAGTGAAGTCTAGCACAGCGGCATCATACAGCAGACATGTAGCATGATATCCCACCCAGTCACATTAACACATTAACCCCTACAAGCAGCAAACACATTTTGGGGACTATTTCTGAATATATCCTAATACATCAACTTCCAAGCAATTTTCCATTAGAACAATGCCTAGTTGTGCTAAGAAATTGTTTTCCATTGGTTAGTTTCCTGGCGCATGAACAAAAGGTGAAAAGTTAAAGTTCTGGGTTTTTGGGTTGGTTTTTTTTTGCTTAACAGACCCATGATTTTCATACTGGAGAAGACTCTTTATTCAAAATGTCCACCTTATCCTACTTTTTGCACAGGTTCACCTGTCTGTGTGCACTTCAGTCTGGTCTGCCTTAGATCCGAGACCATAAAGTCTAAAATCTGGACAAAATTTGATCCTGACCATAGGTGAATTCTGAGTGGAAAAAAAAAACAGGTCCAGAAAATTAGGTTTTTCCCTCTGTATTTTGTAGTGCAACTAAAATTTCCAGATTATCTGGTATAATTGTAGAGCTAAATCTGTCTACCTTTCTATAATACCACCCACTTTAGTGTATCATGCATGAACTCGATGCTACAGACCTTGAAAGTAGGCTACTACCTCACGCCCCATAAATTTAGCACTAGGGGTTAATGTCTTACAGTAGAACCTGTCTTGAAAGACTACACCTTCCAAAAAAAAATGGTCTCTCAAGACAGCTGGTCTCTCATAGCAGTGGTCTCTCAAGACAGGTTTTACTGAAAGAAGAATTTTGAAGGAAAAAAAATGAAAATTGTCACTGTCACGGAGTTGCTACATTTGTAATTTACGTGCAGTGTTGATGCACAAGTGATTAAATACACAATGTATATTCAGTTTTGGTGGTATCATAAAAAGTGTCTGTTTAACACATTAACCCTTGAAGGTTTTTGCTGTTTTCGCATGAAATGCGAGTAGGAAACACATTTTGGGGACTATTTCTGAATACATCGACTTCCAAGCAATTTTCCATTAGACAAATGCCTAGTTGTCCTAAAAAAATATTTTTCATTCATTGGTTAGTTTGCTGGCACATGAGCAGAAGATGAAAAGTTGAGAGTTCTCTTTTTTATCTTTTTTCTTAACTGACCCATAATTTTCGTATCATGAAGACTCTTTACAAACCTCTTAATATTGGGTGCATAGCAAGGCAGCTGTTAGTAACATTTTTATAAGTCTTTGGTATGACTCAAATGGGGTTCAAACTCGTAACCTCTCACATCCGATTAACTACCAAGCCACCAGAGACCTTTCTAAAATTTTAGTGTGTTTGATCTGGGCTGCCTTGTAGGCCTTGAAAATAGAAGCAAAGCATTGTCTAACTTCAGAAAAGAAAGAGAAGATATCAATTCTGAGTTGACTGCTTTAATGGCCTAGTCATTAGAGCATCCACCTCAGATGTGGGAGGTCGTGGGTTCGAACCCTGTCCGAGTCATACTAAAGACTTACAAAAATGGTATGAACAGCTGCCTCACTAGGCACTCAGCATTAAGAGGTTAATGTTAGGATTGGTTGGCATGGTGTCAGGATAATTTGACTGGGTGGGATATCATGCTACATGTCTGCTATATGATGCTGCAGTGCTAGACATCACTTTAAACTGCCATACTGCAGACAGCGTAGCAATATGACTGAAAAATGGTTAAAGCTATGTTAAAAATCCAAATCTCTATCACACACAAACACACACAAAACACCAAAATACACAATGACATGTCTGTGGCATGATGCCCCAGTGCTAGACAGCACTATAATTTATAAACTGCCACACTGCAGACATCACAACGATATGACTTAAATATTGTTAATCCTATGTTATATTCTAATCATAACACACACACACAAACTCACACTGATAAAAGAAGCACACAAATTTATTAATTTAACCCAAAAGAATAAGGATTACTGACACTACATATCTAATACATAATAAACAAAATGAATCAATGAATGAGTCACTACTATGCCTAAATGGTTTTACATATATACCTACATACAGAATTATGGACATGTATTACTGATATTATTTAATCCAAAAACAAAGTAGCTCACATTTGAATCTGGGAATAGATGCATCCCCTAAAGGTCAAAATTTAGGATACATTAATACAGTGCGTATCAAAGGATACATGAAATTTATAGTGTAATTTATATGTGTCAATTACCAGATAATTTCTGACTGGGCAGAATGATTTAAAGCACTTTCCCTTTACCAATCACTGCCATCTCACCTCTGTCAATGTGGATTTAAGTCTCTGGCTCAGCCAGTGTGGGCATGTAAGAAAGCATGCCATTAGCTTCCAGTGAAATGATGATTTTTTTCCCCCTGCTTTTTCCCAGGTTCTTCCCATACCAGATAAAATTGGTCATTTTGTATAGCCTATCATGTCCCTAAAAAAATTACATTAAACTCCATAAAAACAACATGTTTTTTTCCTCAACAGTTACTTAAATTCAAATATTTGGTGCTTAATTTTTAATTCCTAAAATCAACTACAATGATAATATTTCAAATCTGACACCTGATCCACACTTTAAAGTACAATTCCTATCAAGAATAATCCACATATCCCATTTATCTATGCATGTTTTGAACAGTAGTTTCAAAATTTATTTAGGGCATGACCTCAATGTCAGACTCATCATGTATGTTTTGGTCTTGACCTCAAGGAGCCCCAAGTGGCCAAGTGGTTTAAAACCCTCACCATTATGGATTATTGCCATCTCACTCATGTCTGAATGGATTTGAGTCTTGGGTTTGGCCAAGGTGTTTTTTTCCAGGGGGGTTTCCCAGGTTCTTCCTCTACCGTTTATACTGGCCACCATGTATAGCCTATCTTGAGCTGAAAAACTGTGTTAAGCCCTACAACAGCAACTCTTGACCTCATTGTCAACCCGATTATGTTTACTTTGGTCTTGGCCTAAATGTCAGACCCATCATGCATATTTTGGTCTCCGACCTCAATGTCAAACCATCATATGTATAATTTGATCTTGATCTCAATGTCAGACTAATCATATGTACAATTTAACCTTGATCTCAATGTCTGACCCATCATATGTACAATTTGATCTTGATCTCAATGTCAGACCCATCATATGTACAATCTGATCTTGATCTCAATGAAAGATCCATCATATGTATTTTTGACCTTGATCTCAATGTCGGACCAATCAAATGTACAATTTGATCTTGATCTCAATGTCAGACCCACTGTATGTATAATTTGATCTTGATCTCAATGAAAGACCCATCATATGTATTTTTGATCTTGAACTCAATGTTACACCCATAATGTATACATTGGTCTTGACCTCAATAGTTCTGTAAAGTACAATCTTCATAGATGAAATGAACAAGTTATCATGCCAATCAACATAACATAGCAACTCTATCATGCCAATCAACATAACATAGCAACTCTATGTATAGTAAAGTACAAAGTCATTCGATCATTTTCACTCATTTGTATAATATCCACTTAAGTACACCCACTACACAGCAAATTCAGGCCTGAGCTACACTGCACTGCACATTGACTTGACTGATTTACACAACACATAATGATACCAAATGCTTAAGGTACTTTGGGATACAGAAGTAAACTTCAAAATGGCCATGTAGAATCCATTCTTAAATTGGAGTTGAATGAAAGTTCAGAGAAGACAGTGCAAGAGAAGCAAAGCTAAAGACTGGAATTTTCATAGACATAGTTGAAATAACTACACTCAAAAGCACCCTTTACCAGCACAAGTGAAAAATACTACAATTTGTCCACATAGTAACATGTTAATGAATGAGAAATAATTACTGGATAATGAAATATTCATAACAGAGTATCTTGGTGACATGCTGCCTGGTACATAATTTAGTGAGACAAGCAGCTGGGTGGTTATAATTAGGGCATAACAGACTTTTGATCCAGAAATCGGATTCCACCGGATAGTATGAACTTCCGATTAATCGGAGTCGGACAAGGCAGCAACGACCGATTCGGATAATAAAAATAATAAAGTTGAATTTCTATAGCACCGTGTCTAACACTGCGTGTCATTCGATAGTGCATTAATAAAGTTAAATAAGAAGTCAGAAAAGTCCAATATGGTCAACACAACCACGCTGTGAGACAATCTATTTGAACTGACGGGTGAAAACCGGAAATGAAGCCGGATGAGGTAAAGTACTAAGCAACATGCTAGACACGGCAAAACCAGATACCAGAAACCCGGAAACGGAAGATGAATTTTTTAGACAAAAAAATACGGATTTAGCATTTCCGATTAATCGAATCATATCCGGAATCGGAAAAATTTCATGCCCAAAATCCGGAATCGGAAATCTGTAGAAAAATGCTAATCGGTTATGCCCTAGTTATAATCATATATTTGCATATACATGACACAATAGCAGATCTGGGTCTGTGCAGTTTGTAGTTGACTTATAAGTGAGTGTATATGGTACATGACCATTGATTCTGGTACACTGTAAACTTTAAAAACAGAAGTTTTTATACATGAATAAGTACTGATGTACAACAATGAAGGAATGTTGCCGAGTCTGTTAACACCATCTGAACATTTATACACTGTACACAATACAATGAGGTGTAGATAAGAATTGAATAAACTGCATATTTTACTCCCTGGTTTGAACTTATTGAATTTTCTAAACTTCTATGGAGTCTTATGTGAACAATGCAAGAAAAACTTACAATACAAGACTGCATTTTAATTATAAAAAGAATAATCAAAGGCATTCAAGCATTCACAAAATATCTGGAAATTATTCCTACAGCATAGTTTTATTGATCAAATGCACCATCCTAAAATACAACATCAATACTTGGGCAAAAGTGGACTAAATGTTTAAAGCTAACTACTTGTTTGGTGTAACTTTATGAATTAAAAATTTTCTTCATGGGCATTTGGTTCGTTTCCTTACATGAAATCATAAACATGCAGCTTTTCTTGACCACTGTGACATACTGTGCAGACTGGTCACACATTTTGGTCCAAATAAAGATATTATAATGCTAATAAATCTCTCAAAACTTGCCATATAGATAAAGAAGAAAAAAAGTATTGTTCCCAACAGGGTACCAATTAAGCAAAATTTCACCATAATTGTTAAAGGTAAAAAATAATTACAATTTGTGAGGGAGGAGGGTACTGCCTCATTTTTGTGTGTTTCAATGTTAAAAGCAGAAGATTTACTGCACTTACTGTGATACTCCTCCGAAACTCTGTCTCCAAAGTCTTCCTTTCCATACTCTGCCAATTCATGGTCCCTCCCAGGGCTCATTTGCCCCCCTGAACCATCTTTGCTATTTGTACTAGTGCTAGAAAAACTATCAGCCCGCCTGTGTGAATGTATGGGACTGTCTCTTGCACTCCGAGATATTGCAATCCGTAATGGTATTGGATCAACTGGGCTAGTCTGTCTGTTTTCTCCATTTGGAGTTGGAATGGAAATTATTTCAATGTCAGAAGATGTGGTAGTGTCTATCTCATCACTGGACTCATGATTACTACTGTGGATGCTTCGTGAAAATTCTGATTTCTCCGTGTAATTGGAATGTGTATCACTGTTATTATCATTATGTTTGGAATTGTCATCTGTGGAATCATCTAACATCACAAAAGAACTGCTGGGAGATATTTCAATGTTATTATTTTCAATGTTTTTATTCTGATCACTGTTTACTTCAGAATCTGCCTGAACAAATTCTGCAACTTCACTTTTTGAAATGTCCAAATTCTTTTCCTCAGTTTCACTTCTTTTGGATTCCTCTAAATATGTTTCATCATGAAATAATTCCCTCTCCAATGAGCTATCCTGTTCTACCAATGTCTCCTCTGATGTTTGGGTTTCCATACTAATGTCAAGTTTACTCGTGTCTAAATCACTGCCCTGTGAAGGACTCTTTTTACAGTCTGACCCCAAGGAAAGCAGCCCACCCTCTGGTAAAGTTACCTCCCCTGAGTGACCTGCTTGACCATGGGCATCTGGATGTGCCATAATGTCAATATTATTAGTACTCTTAACCTCTCTTATATCTTTTTCATTGTCATCTGCATTATCTACTTCATCTCTCTCAATATTATCCATGTTTTCATCCAAAGCTGTTTCACTTAAAATTGATTTTTGTGGAATTTGTAATTTGCTTTCAGACCCGACTATTGTTGCATCTGAACTTTCATTCACTGACTTTTCTTGTATTAGTGAAAAAGTTAATGAATCTCCTTTTTCGGCTGAAATATCACTTTCCATTCCACTCAAATCATCCTTGCTTACAATCTCAACTGAACTAAACATTCCATCATCAAATGGTGCACTTAAATTTAACTGCTCTTTATCAGTTAGAATATCACCCTTACTCGATTCAGACAATTTTGCTACAGAATCACTGGAGTCAAGTTTATATCTGTATGAAGAATCTTCAACAGAAAGTTCCTTAAGTTTTGAAATTGACATGGACAACTGTTCCTTCTCATCGCCACCAAGTTGCTTAACAATTTCTACAGACTCATCTCTAACCGTAGTTTCTGTTCCAGAAATCAAATCATCTGCTACTTCAATCTCCTGTACTTTCCTATCATTAATCTGTTCAGGAGAAATACTGGCTTTGTCATCTGAACTGTTTGCCACATTATCTCCATACTCTGCTACATTTTCAACATTCTTCTCAGAAAAAATATATTCTATGCTACTAGAGGTAGCTATAGCTTGGTTGCCAATTGTCGAAAGAAAGGAATTTTTGCTCATAACCTCATCTATGTTTTCTTCCTTTCCTACCATCTTTCGTGATTGAGTCTGAGAAGATGCAACATTAACAGAACCTTGAGATGCATTAATGCCTGAATTTTTAGCAACATCACTAATAGTTAATACTTCAGATTTTTTTTCAACCTCACAAGGCTTTGATGCAATCTGACTTTGTTCACTCTTTTTTAAAGTTTTTTCCTCCAACAACCCTGACAAATAGGTTGTGTCCTTCGATTCAGTTGCAGATGTTTTTCCTTTTTCAAATGTTCCCTGCCCCTGATTACCCTTGGGCGAGCCCTTTGATTTTCCTGACTCCTCCCCTCCCCAGGGTAATGCCCAAGAAGACTTGGACCCTGTACCACCCTCAGCTGCTTCATCACCTCCAGATCCAAGCCAGGTGTTCCAGAAATCACCACTACTAGATTCAGTGTTAGTTTTTGAAGATTTTGAGCTTTTGGTATCAGGAACTGAAATGGAAAACATACTAATATATACATTTAAAAAAAATATTACTTGGCCTTAATTCAATTAAGCACACTGCAAAACTTTTGATTAAGTACATCTGCCACTATACCGCCAGGCTGAAAGCACTTAATGATAAGGAGTTTTTAAAAATAATATTATCATTAGGACAGATGGTTTTTATCCAGAATACCTGAGAAAAGAAATACTACATTGAAAAGAAAATTCAGAAATATAAAACATGGCTGTCTCTAAGGGATTGATGCTCTACTGTTCATAAAATGAATTTATGGGAATTGAGGATAGAACCAATTCTTCCTTATATTTCACCAAGAAATCATCTGAGATATATGAGTGACAATTTTTTTTCCAAATCAACCACTTTGGCAGCCATATCAGATGTAAGATTGGCACCATTTTTGTTCTGGACAATTAGTAGATTTTGTTGAAAAACCAATGTTGATATGACCATTCATTCAGGAGAATTTGAGAAAAGATTTTCAATATGTTCATAGTATCAACCTCACTTTAATGTCAGATCAGCAACATTTTCATGCAGGACATTAAAATATATCTTCTAGTCAAAACTCCAGCATAATATAAATCCCATTCATTAGGAGTTGCCATAAAAATGTATTCAAGATGGCCATCATAGTAGACATTGTGAATTTAAAATTGGCACCATTTTCATTTAGTACCAGCTATGATATTATAAGAAGACTTCTGGTGAAAACCCAATGTTAGTATCACTTTCCATCAAGATGGAATTGCAACAAGGTTTAGAAAATGGTCACCAGTGGCCATACTGGTTATCAGACTGTTTTTTAAGACAAACTGGTCACTATAAGAAGTCAGTTAAAACCCAATGATGATTATTATGCCTATTCAGGAACAGCAGCAATAACAAGATTACACTCCATTCAGGTGAAGTAGGTAAAACAAGATTACCATCTATTCAGGTGAAGTAGGTAAAACAAGATTACCCTTCATTCAGGTGGAGTAGGTAAAACAAGATTACCCTCCATTCAGGTGAAGTAGGTAAAACAAGATTACCCTTCATTCAGGTGGAGTAGGTAAAACAAGATTACCCTCCATTCAGGTGAAGTAGGTAAAACAAGATTACCCTCCACTCAGGTGAAGTAGGTAAAACAAGATTACACTCCATTCAGGTGGAGTAGGTAAAACAAGATTACCCTCCATTCAGGTGAAGTAGGTACAACAAGATTACCCTCCATTCAGGTGAAGTAGGTAAAACAAGATTACCCTCCATTCAGGTGAAAGAGGTAAATCAAGATTACCCTTCATTCAGGTGAAGTAGGTAAAACAAGATTACCCTCCATTCAGGTGAAGAAGGTAAAACAAGATTACCCTCCATTCAGGTGAAGAAGGTAAAACAAGATTACCCTCCATTCAGGTGGAGTAGGTATAACAAGATTACCCTCCATTCAGGTGGAATAGGTAAAACAAGATTACCCTCCATTCAGGTGAAGTAGGTAAAACAAGATTACCCTCCATTCAGGTGGAGTAGGTATAACAAGATTACCCTCCATTCAGGTGGAGTAGGTAAAACAAGATTACCCTCCATTCAGGTGGAGTAGGTAAAACAAGATTACCCTCCATTCAGGTGGAGTAGGTTAAACAAGATTACTCCATTCAGATGAAGAAAGTAAAACAAGATTACTCTCCATTCAGGTGGAGTAGGTATAACAAGATTACCCTCCATTCAGGTGGAGTAGGTATAACAAGTTGGCAACTGTGCTAGTCATAGTGAATGTCTGTTCAGGAGGTTATCAACAACCTTCCATTCAATGGAGAGTAGAGATAACTAAATTTTCAAAAATATTTGCATGGACACCATACTGGAGATTACTAAATTTTCAAAAATATTTGCATGGACACCATATTGGTCATCAACAACCTTCCATTCAAGGGAGAATAGAGACAATGAGATTTTCACAAATATTTGCATGGACACCATATTGGTCATCAACAACTTTCCATTCAAGGGAGAATAGAGACAATGAGATTTTCACAAATATTTGCATGGACACCATATTGGTCATCAACAACTTTCCATTCATGGGAGAATAGAGACAATGAGATTTTCACAAATATTTGCATGAACAATTTGAACATCATACTGGTCATCAGATCAGTACTATTTGCATTCCGGACAAAACGAGTTGAAATAAAATAAATTTAAAGTTTTCATTCCGTAAAAATAGTTATGCAAAGTTCTAAAAACAATGGTTTTCTGTTTTATTTATCTTGTCTATGTTTTGTATTTGCCTTTGAAAAAGACTCATTATGAGTCAAAAGCACTCGGGCTAGTTAAATACTAGTTTTGCTCTGTTCATTGTTAGTATATATGACTTAGTAATGAAACAGATATCATTACAAAAAGAATGAAGGGAAAAGAACATTGCAAAATGTACAATAACGTTTTTAAAAACTTTTTTAACTATATTAGAAAGTTTTAAAAATCTGTATCCATAAGTCACAGAACTAGTGCACAAAAATCATTTTCTCATGCACAATCCAAATGCATGTAGCTTTAAAAATTTACTCCCATGGAATCGAATTCCATATTTGTTTTACCCCATACTTACGGACTTGAATACCAATTGTTCCTCTGCCACACAGAAGCAAAAGTTTCATTAATGTCAAAATACATTGGACCCTAAAGAATTTAAAGGGGATAGAGACATACCCATGCCAAGTGAAATGAAATCTAAGGCCAACATATGCGATCCAAATAATAATCATTTATGTTATGATTGTAAAAATATGGTCACTTATGCCCTGATAATTCATTTATCACCTTAACTAGCTTAAGTGTCACATAGTCATTGGGGTCATGCTACCAGGTGCAGTTGTCGACTAAGTTGCCTACAAAATGAAAACTTTACTTTTTTTCTGTTTGGAAAGCAAAAACAACTTCACCCTGTGATGTTTTATTTGTACATATTGCATGACTGTAGCTGCTGAGATGCTAATCTCGCAATTAGCCATTTATTTCCAGTATATTTTTCCTCAGGAAAAAATGTACGCATCAAGCCATCAAATAGCTGAAGTTAATTTCAATTGTATGGACAAAAGAAACTCTTGCACATTCATGTTTTGATAGCTGATTCAACATCAACCCTTTCCTGAGTAAATTACTGCTCTGGTTATAGCAACTGTCAGTGGCTAATTTACATTAGTCATTTGATTTTCTTTTAAAATAATACAAATTTATTTTCTGAAACTTAGATAATAGTATGTAAATAGCAATTTGTGTTATAAAAGTAGAACTGGTGATCTATTAATGGACACTTGTGCATTATTTCCTTCATAAAATCAGGTTGAAACCCTAAATGAACCTGACATGGGGAAATAATAGCAGACATCGCTGTGTCTGGTAAGTAACACTTTATTAGATTGTCTGTTTTTGTAAACATTTGGGCAAATATATTAAGAAAAATATTTAAATCATTGTAAGCAAAGTCTAAATATTGTTTTATTGACGATTTTGCATAAAAATGCAATTATACAAGTCCAATCATATGAGACAATGCTCTGTTGTGGAATTGTCAAACTTGTTTTCACCCATTTTTGAAAATACTGGGGGAAAAAGTAGTGAAGCAAATACTATTTAACCAATGTTTAACATTACTACATGTACACTGACAAATAATAAAACTATAATTTGCAATCCTAACAATGGACTCTTGTTATGATGGTAGAAATACTTTAAGAAACTTCTCTTTCTAAAAATATATGCACTCATATTGGCTGTTTCAATTTGGATGGAAAGAAGGTTTTAGTTCAGTCATATACCAACTGTAATGTTATCTTTGAATAATTACAGTAATGTTGTATCAGCAACAAACAAACTGAGATGAACAATATGGTGTTGAAGACGTGTATTTGCTCTCATGTACATAATTTAATACAGGGTTGTTTCAAGCAAGTTTATACATTTTTTCAACTGCCATTTTATTGTCAAATTTCAGAAAGTAATAAAAACTAATTCTTCTTTAAGTGAAGTTGATTAAGTATTTGCAGTTACAATATTGTAATATTAGTAAAACAGTGCACTTTTTTTAAAAAAAAGTCACATGTTCAAAATACACTGCATGTGAATATGGTACTTTTTATACATGTACAAAAGGTCTTTATAACATGCATAAAACACACTGCTTGGAAATTAAATATTGTTATAACCAATGCTAATTGCAGATAATGTGATATGCATATTAGGAAATGAAGGACATAATTCATAAAAGAGAACTGAAACACATTCTGTGTATCTTACTTTGTTTCCACTTTTACCTTGTCAGTTCTGACTTGTACTTTTTCTTTCTATAAGGAGAAGTCACTTCTCCCTAAAATCCAAGTCCAGCTTGATCCCTGCACAATGTACAATATATCAAGAGTAATGTATACTGAATATAAAGAGAATCTGCATACCAAATGAAGTAATAATACTATTATAATAAACTATGGATACAAAGTATTTTCAGAGGGTTCCAAAAGGCTCATTTTAAATGAAGTTTACTCCATATATATTAAAGATGATATTAAAGAATCTGTACCTATGGCTGATGTGGCTTGTGAGCTACTGATATCATCATTTTCTTTGATGTCTAGAACTTTATCAATTTTCTTCTGCGCATTCTTAAGTGCCTGAGTGGCAAGATTTGCGAAGCTACTTGTGTCCCACCAACTCATCTTCCATTTAAAAATTACACCTGAAAAGAAAAACAGGCATTATGGTTAAATGTAACTATCTTGAAGAGTAATCTTAGAAACTGCATTTGTGTACTTACTATAGGTCTTATGATTCCTTGTTTGTGTACTTACTATAGGTCTTATGATTCCTTGTTTGTGTACTTACTATAGGTCTTTTGATTCCTTGTTTGTGTACTTACTATAGGTCTTTTGATTCCTTGTTTGTGTACTTACTATAGGTCTTTTGATTCCTTGTTTGTGTACTTACTATAGGTCTTATGATTCCTTGTTTGTGTACTTACTATAGGTCTTATGATTCCTTGTAGGTCTTATGATTCCTTGTTTGTGTACTTACTTTAGGTCTTATGATTCCTTGTTTGTGTACTTACTATAGGTCTTATGATTCCTTGTTTGTGTTCTTACTATAGGTCTTATGATTCCTTGTTTCACAAGTTTCCCTCATAATTAAGTGCTTGTAATGAAAAACCAGTCTAGAAATATTATGTAAACTTTTTAATTTGGGTATGTTACAGGTCATTTAGAAGTTTCAAGCATGACGGTATAACAAATTCAATGTTTACTCCAATTCATCAAAAACCATAATTTTCTTATAATTCACTCAACAACTTAAATAATTCTAAAACAATCAAGCTGGATAATAAATATGTGAAACTCTACTCATGCGACACAATGTTTTAACATGGTGGGGTGAAAAAAGACAAAGAAATCCAATATATACAATAGAAATATGTAGGAGGAGGATATAGAACTAGGATTACATAACTATGATCTTTCATGTAGGTACAAAACAAATACTACAGTTACATATACATTTATAATCTTTTGTGGAATGCTGAACAGATGTATTGCACAAGTTTAGATATGACAGGGTTCTTTGATTTCATCAGAAAACAGAAGATTTCTTCACATGCATATTTTTTGCAAACAATTCCTGGTATGAATCTGTTTTGAAGACCTGCACATAAAAGGCATTGTAAAACAAAGTGATATTCATCTTCTATTGGACTCTTATCACATACTATACATATGAATTGATTAATAAATTGTGTGGTGCATTTTCTTTTCAGTTTTATACTACCACTGATTTACCTACCCACCTACATAATGTACTAACCAGACTCTGATGTTCCAATGATAATTTAGCTAAAGAGGAAGAATAACATACAGGCATCCCCCAAATTAATATACAGTAGAACCTATTGGACTCTTATCACATACTATACATATGCATTGATTAATAAATTGTGTGGTGCATTTTCTTTTCAGTTTTATATTACCACTGATTTACCTACCCACCTACATAATGTACTAACCAGACTCTGATGTTCCAATGATAATTTAGCTAAAGAGGAAGAATAACATACAGGCATCCCCCAAATTATTATATAGTAGAACCTGTCTTGTAAGACCACCTCATCTGCCTAATCTTCAGAAGCTCTAAGCGCTTTACAGCAAACTAAAATGATATGACAATAGAAAAACAAAAAAACATGAAATTGGTAAACAACAATAACTGAAAATATTTAAGGCAGGAAACACTATTAGGTCATAAAGTTTGTTCTTGAAGTAAAAATAGGTGAGTTTTAATAGCACTCTTTTTTTTAAAATGGATCAGTGTTTTTGTGTCTAATTTCAATGGGCAATTCGTTCCACGTTGCTAGGCCCTTGTATGCAAAAGAACATTGTGAATATGACTTCATTTTCATAGTGGGAATAATGAGTATAAAATTGTCAGAAGAGGAGCATAAGTATCGTGCTAGTGTAAACACATGGGTGAAGCTGGATAGGTATCCTGGACTGGAGTCTGTCTGCAAAACGTAGCACAGAGAACAAATTTTGTGATATCTAGTGTAGAAACAGTAGTGGGGAGGTGTACTCTGATTGTGGTACTCTAAAGATGATCCAAGCAGCTGTGTTTTGAACCTTTTGAAGTTTCTAGAGTAGATATTGAAATGAACCAGACAGAATTGAGTTACGATAGTTAAGTCTTGAAAGTACTAATGAACACTCAAGTGTTTTCGTGGCATCAACTGAAAGATATCTGCACATGAAGCTGATGTGTCTCAGCTCAAGATATGCAGCCTTGCATTATTCATGACATGTTGGTGCAATGTGAGAGTACTGTCTAGAGCAGGGGTGGGCAATTGTGTTGGCTCGGGGGCCACTTTGTGGAAGCGGAGGTTAGCGGAGGGCCGCACCATTTAAATTTATTGTATTCATTAGTTAACATTACATTTCATTTCAGAAAAAGTATAAATTTTATCATAGAAATCAATAAATAAAAATTAAACAATAGTGGGGGTTTTTTTCAGTTTATTTATTGTGCTAATTTCATATCATCTAGCTTACTAGCTGCTAGTACATTTAATTATAGAATCAGTGTAATGAGACAAGTGTACCTAATCACACCTTTGTACAATTTTTTTAAATCAGGAGTGAAGTTGCTTGTTGAGATTCTCATCACTGCCTGCAAGTTTATGTCTGTCAACGAGCATCTATATTTACTCTTGTTGATCTTCATGCAAGAAAAACTTTGCTCACAAATATATGTAGATCCAAATATAGAGAACATTTTCCCAGCAAATTTCTTCACACATGGGAATTTGTCAGCAGACAAAGATTTGTAAAAGTCAACTAATGTTACAGCATTAAACATTTCTTTCACTGTGTGATCTGACTGCATGTCAATTAATTCAAGCTGCAGCTCCTCAGGTGCTGTATCAATATCAGCAGTGGTAGGATAAGACAGCAAATTAAATTTAGGCTCAATTTTCTTGAAGTCCTGAAATTTTCTTGTGACCTCGTCCTCCAAACTCTGCAAATGATCCCTAATCTTAGCGGAAACACTTTCAGGCACTTTCTGTTTTCCTAATAAAGAGAAATGACAAAACTTGCCCTCACCTGCTTGCCGTACAAATAGACCTAGTTTTGCTTTGAATGATTTTACATGCTTCCACATTTCATGTGCAAACAACCCCTTTCCCTGCAATGTCACATTCAGTTCATTCAACTTCTCAAATACATCAGCTGCAAACATCATCTCATATCTCCACTCCTCACATCCCATTTTGATCACAAAATCACAAGAAATCCCCTTCATGTCCAGAAATAAAAGGATTTCATTCTGCAAAACCCAGACTCTTTTTATCACTTTGTCCAGGCTCAACCACCTCACACTGTTGTGGTAAATTACATCTTCATACTCTGCCTCCATATCCTCAAGCAGTGATTTGAACTGTCAATGGTTGAGTGCCCTTACTCTGATTGTTTTCACCACACTTACAACAGGTTTTGCCACATACTTTAAGTACAGTGCAGCTTTACAAAGGCTTTCCTGATGCAAAATGCAATGAAATGACAAGACATCACTGTCTGTGTCTTGTGCTTGTAGCTTGTTTTTCAAAAGCTTAACCATACCCACATTTTTTCCATCTGTTGTAATGCTTGCCATTCTATTCCACGACAAGCCACTTTTCTCCACACAATTTACAACACACTCAAACAAGTCCTGACCAGTGGTTGTATTTTTCATTGATTCCAGGCCAAGTAATTCCTCTGTGATGACAAAAGTTTCATTAATTCCATGGATAAAAATGAGTAACTGCGCAGTTACTTCGGTATCTGTGCTCTCATCCAGTGACAAAGAAAACCAAACAAAAGCTTTGCTCGCAGTCTTCAGCTGTTCTGTGAGTTCGTCACTGATTGAGTCAATGCAGCACACTATAGTCTTTCTTGACAATGAAACGTTTTCAAATTTGCTTCTCACATCAGGACACAATACGCTTGCACAATCTACCATACACTGCATAACAAACTCGCCATCCGAAAAAGGCTTGTTGCATTTAGCGAGGTTGTAGGCTGTCATGAAACTGGCCTATGTAGTACTATCCTGAAGTGTTGATTGCTTTGTAAATAATGTTTGTTCCTTCTTCAGCATTGTAACATACTCTGCAGCTCTTTTCTTGCATTCTTCTTCGGAAGGTTTGCAGCTAAATTCGTTATGTTTCGTTTCGTGGTGTCGTTTCAGATTGTACTCCTTAAATACGGCAATCGTTTCATGACACAGTAAACACACTGCTTTATTGCCTGTATTACCAAAGAAATATTTGTGTGTCCATTCTTCATTAAATACACAAGATTCATCACCAATTTTACTCTTTTACGGAGGGTTCATGACCTCACTTAATTTGGAAATTTATAGATTTTACTGTTGCAAAGACAAAATTGAAATGAAACAGACCAACCGGAAAAGTGCGTATCTACACTGCCTGCACACGGCATTGACGTAGCCGCCCTAATGGAAAACACAAGACGAATTTTTGGTCGTGCACAAGAAGCAAATCTCAAAATCTCAGTTCAAGGCGGGTTTTTCTAAATGTCTTGGCGGGCCACAACAAACTCTGATGGGCCACATGTGGCCCATGGACCGCAATTTGCTCACCCCTGGTCTAGAGTAACACCTAGGTTTTGTAATGACTGTGAATTTGATGTTGCCTTTGTTGGTGTTGCTGATATTTATAGTTTGAGGTACAGGATGTGAATGAGAACGGCTCTGTGTTGTGATTTGAATGGCCTCAATTTTATCATCGTTCATCTGCAACTTGTTACATATCATCAATTATTTCACATCAGAAATGCACTCCTTGGATGGTAGCATCAACTTCAGTTGGGTGGCTAGATTTATACATTTTGGTGTCATCAGTGTACAATTGGTGAGACACTGGGTGATGATCTATGACACTTGAGAGCGGCTAAGTGTATTGAATGAAGAGAACGGGACCAAGAACAGACCCCTGTGGAACACCACAACATAAATCAACTGGGCTGGAGTTTATTCCACTTCTTAATAAGTGTTCTTTACTAACTCTTTTGCTTGATTATAAGCAAAATGAAAGCATACTGATTAACAGAGTTCAAGCAGCTGTATACAACTGAGTGAGTGTGGGGATGACAAACAAATTTCAGAGCTGGGGAAAAGGCTCCAAACAGTTTATGTTAAAAAAAATGGTATATCAAGACCTCCAACAAAACGGGCATGCCGCAGAGCCTTTTTAAATGTTCGATGTACTTCTAGAATAATGTAGAATTAGCATGGTTGAGAGAGACTTGGCATTGAGATTCTAAAGGTTTATTTTAAATATTTTTATATTTTTAAAAATTTAGTACTTTTTATGTAATTTTTAGCAATACTATAACTGTGCTTTCAATTGGAGAGATCTAGACAGGGACCAGTAATTTTATTAGTACCCCTACCTCTTTTGTCAATTTGTTGAATGTTTTTGATTCTTTAAAATTTAAGCATTTATTCACATTGTTTGGTTTTTTACACAACCATATTCCACACCCAAATAACATACATATGGAAAAATCAATGTAAAGGTATGTGGAATATTGTGAACGAAATTAACCTAAAGGTATGAAGACTCAAATTTTAATGAATGACACCCATTACTGAAATAATCAATGTTGAATGCATAAATGCATTGCATGATTTTTACTATAATTATGTTGATTAAATTCAACATGCTCTCTTTCCAGTTTAGTACATGGCCACAAGTGTAAAAGCCAATGTCAATCAATTATGTTTTTGTTTGTTTTTTATGGTTTAACGCCATTTTTCAGCACAATATAGGCTATACATGGCGGCCAGTATTAATGGTGGAGGAAGAAACCGGACAAACCCCGGAAAGAACTACCGACCCACGAGAAGCTACTGGCAAACTTTCTCACATAACTACATTTGCTGAATCTTAGACTCGAACACACGCAGACAGAGGTGAGATGGCAGTGGTCCATAATGGACAGCGCTTTAGACCACTCGGACACTCGGGGGCCCTTGTCAATCGATAATTTTCATTGAGACATTTCTTGAATTCAGTTAAGGTGTAGTGCATTCAATGATGAGGACTGAAGGAATTTTGTTAAACAAAATTATAGTAATGATATACCCTCTTAATTGTTTGTATCCTCATACCAATTTTACAACATCATTGATTTTTAAAATACAACTAAATATAGGTCATTTCAGTCACTGATTTTTAATTATTTATTTTACTGTCTCCAAGGGTCTCTAACACTGTTGAATTATTGGTATTTTGATGCAGAATAATGTAAGCAAGCAAAAGGATGTAAACAAGCAAACACTGATTGCTATTTCTGGTTTCTAGAACAGTCTATATCAGAAAAAACTGTCAGGTGTTCAACATTTGCAATGTCATTTCTAAGAAAAAATGAACAAGTAATTAGGATCAACTCTTGTATATACGTTTTCAAAGAGATACAAATCAAAAAGTTACAGATTTATTTAAATTTTTAAAGACAACAAACTACATCACACCTGTTGCTTGATAACAAAGACTGGCCCAATTAATATGGCGACCATAAAGAAACTCTATTTTGATTCAAAACACCAACAAATTTAGTGTTTGGGATCCCTGGCGACAATCTGGTAAGAACTTAAGAATCAACGAATGAAATAATATATACCGGTAGTACAAGTGTAACATGGGTCATGTATGTGCATTGACTCATTGTAAATTAAATATAAATTGTACTTTTAAACTTTAACACTAAGTTTCTTTAACCAAAGTCTTTTCAATCCTGATTATTGAATGCTCTGCAGCTTAACCCTAAACCTTAAAGTGCTTTATTGTTTTGCAATACAAGATCCCTCAGTGCTAAATTGTTTGAGAAAAAAAGAAAACTGCAAAGCTTTTAAATTGCATGTATTACAATAAATATACACAACAGATACACAAAATCTAACTGAAAAATGATGGTGGATATCTAGGGCCTAACCAGAAATCGCCTCGGACATTCGCTTCGGTCGAATATCCGGTTTTTCAGTACTATTCGGAAGTATTAGCCTCTGCAAATAATTTGTGCATGAATAGTTACAAGTAAAATAATTTTAAAAATATCGAAGTTTAAAAAAAAAGTTTTTTAATACATAATAATTTTAGTTAATAATAAAAAATTTCATCTTATAGGCGATATTTACGATATAAGGTAATGAAAAGTTTAAGCTTTGCATACGATAATGAAACAAACGGTACTCTCTGAAGTCACAGCTACTACTTGGTTCATGCCCGGATCCAGCAAATAGTACATTCAAATACTCGGATTCTGTACTCAGCGATAATTATCTACTCGGTTAGGCCCTATGGATATCTAGACTTTAAGATTAGCATCAAGACATGTGTAAGTTTAACATAATTGCATGTACAGGTACAAATACATGTAAACTGATAACATATTATATTCTTTAGTAGTTCAACCATGTACATGTAATGTCAGTCACAATGTTATATCTTAATTGTGAAATTCACAAGTAAAGAAAAGGTAACAGTTTTGTAAACATCCACTCCATGAATGTCAAAGATTAAGTTTAGACCCCCAGAGTCAATAATAAATGTTCATGAAACATTTTCACCTGTTATTTATTCTAATATCATCAAAACTGAGGTTCCTATCTGGTGAAAAAAAACTCAGCGAATGCTTTATTTTTTTAATCATTGGGCGGATCTTGTTTAAAGGGTCACATTGATTGTTCTCATTGTCTACCAGGTGTAAATTGCTTAGAATAGCTACAATCTATCCCATAATAATTTTTGCTGAGTTTGGGACATCATCAGTAGCCCAGTAGGAATTAAGATTAGATATATGTACCAAACTCATTGCTATAATCAATGCAAAAAAAGAGTTTTAGATGCTCAGGTATGACAGACTGCCATTTCTTCATGCGACTGTTCTCCTTCAAGTCCACCCATGAACTCTTGATCTGCATAACAATTTGTTTGATCTACTATCAGATGCTATAACCTGTCATTACAAAAATGTCTCAAATAGTATATAGATCAGTATTTACCATCTCTACATTTATTTTTTAATCACCAGTGAAATTAAATTACAGGCATGCCATCTTTTCACATCAAGTGAACGTGTACATCAGACTCCAGTTGCATGTCAATTCCTGGATCCAAATCACTCATGGGAAATTTCCATCAATACTTCAAAAGCTCCAATAATTTTAAACTCCACAAATTCTTCAAAATCATTATTATCATCACTATTAGGAGCCAGTATTTGTTGCAAAAAATCATCATATTCAGTGTCAGCCATTTTAATTTTCTCTAGGTACCACATGCTCAAAAGTTAGTATTTTTAAAATGTCTTTGCTAACTGCAGAGTAAAGTACAATGGAATGCTTGTCCTGGATCTTTATAAAGTACCTAATCAAATATAGTTTTACAAGTAGTCATGCATATGTTGTTGCTTACCTGGAAAATGACTTCAGTCACGACAAACACTATGAGACATCAACCAACATCGCAACTACCAATATAAGGATTAACTGTCGCCAAGAAACTTAAACAAAATTAATCTATCAATATGGACTTTTACAATCATACTTTGGTGGCCATGTACTAAACTTGAGTCAAAATATACTGCCTGTCTCATGGAATCATCACAATCGAGGGTAGTACGAATTTGTTTATCAATATGCTTAGCTTTCATTGTGACATCACAACATGCAACATTCAATCCAGGCTGTACTGAATCCAAAATTTAGGTTCATTTCCCTCCCCAAAATGCCTATGTATCTTAACATTGATTTTGCCATATGCACCTCACGGGGCATCTAAATGAATATGGATATATACGAATCCAAATAAAGTGAAAACTTGAAGTTATTTAGAATCAAATTCTAAAAATTTACACCTTTTACTGAAATAGTCTGTGTTGAATTCCTATATGATCTATGACCAACAAGAAGGTCCCCGCTTTATTTCTAACATTAAAAAAAGCGGGGACTTACTTGTTGGTCTAACATGTCTCACTGCTCCGGTGGACTAGTGGTTAGAGCGTCTGCCGCGGGAGTGGGAGGTCGTGGGTTCGATCCCCGGCCGAGTCATACCAATGACTTACAAAAATGGTACTAACATTTGCCTCGCTTGGCGCTCAGCATTAAGAGGTTAGTGGTAGAACTGGTTGGCCTGGGGTCAGGATAATGTGACTGGGTGGGACATCATGCTACATGTCTTCGGCATGAAGCCCCAGTGCTAGGCATCTCCTCACTGCAGACATAGTAGCGATATGACCGAAAAAATGTTAAAGCTACGTTAAAAATCCTAAACAAACAAACATGTCCCGTGAGACTTGTACTATACGGATTAGTTCTGTGCATTTTTATATGCTTGATGTCTTCTATTGTATAACCGGCATGTGGTACAAACAAACAGGATGTTATAAGAATAATATAGTTAATATTGTATTCAACTTTAAAATATCGTGCCTCATTCAATCAAAAAAAAAGAAGCAATAATCAGTCTAAACATTTAAAATGTACATGATCATGTGTCAACTGTTTTGACATGTCATCAAATTTACAAGCGATGGAAGTTACACGCTTAACTTTGAAAAAAACGTTACAACTTGGGTTACTAAATTGGTGCTGTTATAATAAACATAATATCAGGGCCATGAATCTGCATTTACTATACTTTATATTGCGTAGTGCCTCAATACTGCCTATTTCTTGTTGAATATTGACCTACCTTACATAGGAGGCATCCATACTTGTTTCGTGACGTATACTACTGACAACTTCCGCTTTAACAAATGAAAGTGCGAGCGCAACCTTAAACATAGATTATTGAATGTATACTTTCTAAGCGAACCGTTTCAACGTCCTGCCCCAGTGGCGCAATTGGTTAGCGCGCCGTACTTATAGACAGTACTTCCCTGTGTATATCACAGATAGAGATATGCGGAGGCTGTGAGTTCGATCCTCACCTGGGGCAGACTTTTTATTAACTTTTTGCAATTACTTTTCTGTTGTAAATTCAATATCTATGTCGACCACATACATAGAGCAAAGCGGTAGCGATATGTCATAAAAAAAAAAAAATCAACGTATGTTAGTATTTACTGCCTTCAAAACATATTTAACGAAGAAGTCAGTCTGACAACAAACATTTCCCGTAAAGGTGTAAACAGCGCAGTATCCTAGAAAAGCAGAATTTTTCATCAATCTTTGCAATTATTTCGCTGAATAAGAGATTTTACTCAGGAGTCCAACTTTCTCGTCAAAGTCAATATAGACCAAATTAAGATAGTATGATTTCCAAATAATTAACACAAGCCGCATATTTAAAATAAAATATATACACAAATTAAATAGAAATGTTATGTGAGAGAGAGAGAGAGAGAGAGAGAGAGAGAGAGAGAGAGAGAGAGAGAGAGAGAGAGAGAGAGAGAGAGAGAGAGAGAGAAATTGATTTTGTCTTAATTTCATTGAAACATTAGTGTGGTAATTTTTCGTTTTGCGGGCCTGCACACGTCAGAATTATAAAACAAAGTCCTAGCTTTCCGTTTCCTTTATAAAATTAGCGTGTTTTACATTTATCAAGCTATTATTTAATGCTAAAATTGGGAATGCAAAATTGAAAGATAAACTACCAAAAATATATAATTTCGTTGGACATTAGGTCGTCTTCTTTCAGCCTCTTCTGTAATTCATTTACGATGGATATTTTAAAATTTCATAATAGTTTGTTATAATGTTATGTTTGTTTGTTTAAACATGTCAATAAATGTAATGCCATTAGATAAGGAAAATAATGTTCTATGAAATTATATGCTGCTGCATCTGCACATTGCGTGTTACAGAACTTAGATATAAAAAAAAATGAGGACAAACATGTCGAGGAAGAAGAACATTTCTGCTGCTGTAAAATAGATCGTAGAAGCAAGGCTTCCGACAAAGAATTGATACCTACATGATCAACAAATAAGAGTCGAAATTTTCAACAATTTTGTCGTGTAATGTCCACATCGATAACATGTGCATACCATCAGGGGCTTAATACAATATGGTCACTTTTAGGGTACACTCTGACTGATATCAAGGCCAGGTTTCTCTCATCTCTTATAACTTTGAGGAGGTTCCATGGTCTTAACAATAGTTGCGAATTCATTGAAGATGACTTACGTTCTGGAGTTTGTTAGAAGTATGAGAGGAAACTGTCTGCTGTGAAAGGAGTAATTAATGAAGTTCAACACACAATGGCAGATATTCTATTATCAGAGACATTATTTCATCCAATGTCTTCGATACTGATGAAGAATGTTCGAAGCTCAAACAGATCTTTGTTGACAGTTCACTGAAGGTGACATCGCCAAACTCGCTAAATACAGAGTAATCATAATCGCTTGAATGAGATTGCTACGGGCGAAGAAACAAGAGTTTACATTTTTTTTAAAGAAAATATATAGAAAATAACAAAGTAATGGAGAAAATATGCAGAAACCACAAATCTCGACGTCCTCAGGCTACTAAGTAAATCTTATATTCATTATTTTTCTATGCAAAAGACCCGGAAGTCCAGGTACCCGTGCTTGACCCTGCGTGTGTCACTATCTATGTGTATGCCTCCAAAGTACCACTAAAAATATATAAAAAATGACCCAACCATCAATTCCAGCAATGATACCCGAGGTGTCCATCAACTCTATGACAGGCGCAGATATATGTGGTCTTGATAGACTTCCTGAAACGTTTGCCACATCCTCAACACAGCCCTGATTTAGTACCAAGTGATTTTTAACCTAATTCGATTATCAAAGATTCGCTTATGAGCAGACCGTTTTTAAAGCAGCCGTGCGACTGGACGTGCAGTTTTCAAGTGAATGAACAATATATCAAAAGTGAATGCCAAATGGTATTCAATAATTGGTGCAGCTGACTACTACGAAACATTTTGTACCATGGTATTTCTGAAAATATACGTAATGGGGTATATCGTAAAGTTTTCGTGTATTGGACCGACATTTACAAGAAAAAAAAATAACCGATATGTTGATAGCTCTAAAATATATTAATCTAGTTTATCTCTTCGTAGCAAAACAACAACAAATAAAAACAATTTAAAACAAACAAAGATAATACATACATAATACATTGTGGCGTTGCCCGACTCAAAATTAAATTAGAACCATGTGTTATCAAGTAAGTCGGACAAGCCACTGTTTATTGTTGCACATGACCGCAGGCTAACACCATCCCTTACGTAAGTTGCCATAGTTAAGAGAGGAAGCTGACCAAAAGCCCGTCAGAAGTTTAATTAGCACCCTTGGACTGGGATAATGTTTTGTACATCAAGAAGCTGCCAGAAGGAGTGGGCGTGCCTTATCTTCTGGATACGCTGACTGACCGCCAGATTGAATACGTCGAGTGGATAGGACCCCAGCGCTACCCAATCAGAATCGAGGAAGGGGTGGGACCCTGATTTATTTTAAAATATAATATCTTTAACCAGCCGGCTAGCTTTAGTTTCCGATTACCCGTTAAGGAGGATTGTCTGTAAAGAATTGGAACTCTGTAGCCATACGTTAATTGGCGGGAAACGCTTAGATCCAGAACTCTAAGTATAGCTTCTAAAAAGGTCAGTGAGCTATTTGTTTGATCTTTGCTTTCTGCTACTGCATTTAATTGTAGATCATTATATATACGTATTATTACTAAAATCGTAGTAGGAATAATTATTTGTGATGTTGATATGTTTGTATATTTGAAGAATGAGTTCCTATTTGTAAAGAATCGTATTGCTTGCTAGCCGTCGTAAGAATTAATATTATTATAATTTGCTATGTGGTTATTTTATAGTACAATAGCACATTATCCATGTAATTATAGAAATTGATTGTTATCTTTGAAATGATTTCACTGTGAGAAATTAATAATATTTAATATTTGAATATTTGTGTACGCTTGTGGGAGTGTAGTGTACAGACATACATCTGGTTGTCGTAGTATTATAAGTACAACGAGATTATATATATATATATATATATATATATATATATATATATATATATATATATATATATATATATATATATATATATATATATATATATATATTAGATATACTTATGTGATATGATGTATGGATATATGATATCGTGCTATTACCCCATTGGTTCCCTGTAAGAGTGTGTGGGAATTTCGATGTGTATGTATGCGTGTCCTAAAACGTAATAGCCTTATCTGATGGTTAATGGATGATTTAGTGTGAGGTGAGATTTGATAAACCATATGTTAACGCCTTGTGATTTTCACAGGAAGCTTCGGGGGACAGACTAGTGAGTGGTCCCAGTGTCTCCGTTATAGACGGAAGGAAGAGAAGGAAAGAGGAAAATCTGAAGAGGAAGTTTCGGGGGATAGACCAGGAAAAGTGTCCCCAATTGTTGTGATAGAGAAAGGAAGGAAAGTGAAGGGAGGAGAGAAATCGGGAGAGGTGAAATTTAGGAAGAGCGGAAGGATAGGATAATAGATGAGTACAACCAAAGGCCAGGTGGAAAATCGAACTCACACTGAAAATCATAAGATGAAATAGGCTATCACTTAGAGGACAAGTGATTATGTGACATTTAACTTTATAGGTTTCATTAAATTGTTATTGTTGAATTTCATCTTCGTGTTATATATATATATATATATATATATATATATATATATATATATATATATATATATATATATATATATATATATATATATAACTGGGGGCTCAGAGCCGTATACCTATTTGGTCTTTAATCTAAATTTAAATTCACGAGCCAGGTGGAACTTCTATAATATTTTAATTAATATTTTGGAAGTACCCCACCCCAACCTTTCCAGAACGCTACATACATACATGAAATAATTGTAAAAATAAGTATCTTGTGATGAAATTGTAAAAAAAAAAAAAAATTACACCTCAAAACAAAATTTTAACACCACCACCCCCCTTGTGAAAATTTAATGGTCCGTACCTCATATTATTTCAGCTTGCTGTGTGTATGTTAATTATTTTATAAATTATAATCTAAAACTGTAACTAAATTGGGACGGTTACATTTACACTATAGCTGACATCCCGTGAAAGAAATTGTGCTCAAAATAATATATCTGATACTTCCGAGCTTGTATACAAAAAAAGAAAGTATTGATGCTGAAGCTTACAATTTACAAACTATACACTAAGCAATGAAACTTTTAATGGGATCCCAGCACTCAGACAATATATTTATTAGAGATTGTAGCAAAACAAAACAAAGAATAGTTACTCAACAAATGAGTAAATACTTGGTGGATTACATACAAATAATAATAATTTGAAGAAAAAAAAAACAGTTTCTCTTTTGAATATCTAAAGATGAGTCGCGGTTTGACAAAGGAAGACATATACTTGACACATTAACATACATTAGTAACAACTAAAATATATCATTTTTGTTAAATCTATAAGTTTGACAAAAATTGGATTTGCAACATCCCTTATGACAATCACGTGACAAGTTAGATGTCACACACGTGATTTTAAATCGACCTATTTGTAATATACAAACATATTATGTGACAAATACATCTATTTTGTTAACTACTACTGGTACTAATACTACAACTGGAAATAATAATAATAATAATAATAATAATAATAATAATAATAATATTGTGATGGAAATTAACACATTGGTATTCATTTTGTAACAAGAATACTCAGGAATACACGTACATTCCTTGCTAATTTTATTACATCTGATAGTAAATTATGTGCATAAATTGTAGCAATTTTTATCAATTACAAAATCTCAGAAGATTTAATATTTGTTTTAAATGCATTTTATGCAACTAGTTGTCAAATGTTTAGCAGTTATTTCCTTGTATGTAACGCCTACAACGCTAGTTTTCATGTCCTCACTTTTAGCATTTATAAATCCGACTGCTGTATCTTGATTGAATTCTACAAAATTAAATTGTTAAAGTTATTTTTGATCCATTTAAATAATGGAAAATGGCAATAGGTGGCATGCTTTCGATCAGTTGTTCCAAAAATTATATCTCGGATACTTCACATGATAACTTATTAAATGCGAGATTTTAAACCTAATAACAAACACTTGGTAGTGGTACTGATCCATTGGATTTATACAGGATGGAATAAGACGCTCCCGCCCCCAAAAGTCTCCCAGGTACGGGTAAAATAGCACAGATCGCTGGACGGCGGAAGACTTCCTTGATGTAGTCAACAGCCAGGGTGGAATCGCTGAAACATGAGCTCAACGACCATATGCTCAGAGACAGGGCGGGCCACATTATATCAGTGGATTTCATATGTGGTCATCTAATCTGTAGAGAGATGGCTTCGCCAGGCTGTATCTTGCTCTTGACACACCACATGAAGACAACTCATAATTCTTTCATGCCGGTTCGGTCGCAGCCCGGGTCAACAATGACCGCTGCACACCAGGACAGAAGTGACTAGTATGATACTGGTACCCCACTGCCAAGATAGGTGGGGGAGACAACATCATCATCGGTACATGGAACGTTAGAACACTGAGGACTGTTGGAACGTTGAAAGAATTTACAAAATGAGTTGTAGAGGTACAACTGGAACATTGATGGTCTTTGCGAAGTGCACTGGAAAAACTTTGGCGAAATAACAACAGACGAAGAGCAAAAGCTCTACTTCAGCGGAAGAGGGGACAAACACAATCATGACATTGGATTTGCTGTTCACAAGGGCATTGTGAACAGCATTAATTATATCAGCTGGTAAAAGAATTCACAACCCATAAACAAGAAAAAACTACCACCATCCAAGACAAATCAGACAAATACCTCACAAAAGATAAAGAGATCATCAAGCGATGGACAAAATACTAATCAGATATGTACAACCATAATACCCAAGGAGATCAAGCAGTACTAACTTGTCCGCAGGCAGAAGAAATTGATGACAATCCCATTCTTCTTGAGGAAGTAGAAATGATTGTTAAGTCACTAAAGAAAGGAAAAGCCAGCCGGCGTTGACATTATACCAGCAGAGCTCATTCAAACAGGAGGTAAAGAGATAGTCACAGTCCTAACAACAACCTGCAACAAGATAAGGCAGACAGGAGAATGGACCACCACATTGCCTCAATCCTTGGTCATCGTGCTCCCAAATAAAGGAAATCTACAGCTATGCCAAAAACTACAGAACCATCCATATGAGCAAAGTAATACTGAAGATAATTCTCAACAGACTAAAGCCTAAAGCCGAGAAAGTTATTGTTGAGGAACAGGCATGCTTCCGAGCACAAATATTCAATCTCAGACTCCTTTGTGGGAAGTACAATTTTCAGCATCAGCACAATCTGTATATATTTCAAAAACACTCTGGTGTTGGAAATCCGAATACAACTTTTACGAACTGTTTTTTTCCCCCAAGAATTGTGTATGAACACACATCAAACATATCCAGAGACACGAATTAATCCCTTAAAATCCAAATGAGTTATAATATTGTTTACATGGATTCAAAAACTTGGCTACAACAAAAGAAAAGGACTTAACGTCATTTGTAAAAGCCCAGAACGGAACTATTTTCGCTAAAACATAGATCATGTCGTATTCTAATACGCAGTGTGAAAAAATCCCCCAAATTGCGAAATCACAAAGGGGGTGGGTGGGTGGGGGGCGGGCACGTGATCTTTATATTACGTACTCCTAACACGATATTGACCAGAACCAATAATTTATTTTAAGAATAAAAAGGTTGTTTACTTCTAATTCACGAGTCTCATCTTGACCTTGACAACAACCAATCTTTAAAAAAAATATAAAACGTGTTTACGTGGTTTCCACTAACATTCAATCAAGGTCAGGATCTAGGTCAACATTACTTGTTTACCAAAGAATAATTCGGTCCACCGTTTTCCTGAGAAAAAAAAGAACATTATCTCTAGTAAATAAATTTTACATTACAATATCATGCAATGAAAGATAAGAAAATAATTTAAAACTGACAAACAATATTAAATTATAACAAATCAGATATATGTAACAGAGTAACCGAGCGATTAAGAAAAAGGAATTATCGACAAATACAAACATGAAAGAGCTTCAGTTTTATAAAGAAAAGGCACTAAATTTCAGACAGCAAATAAAAAGCTGTATTACATTGAAATTTGTAAACATGATATGTAGATTTCATACTGAGCACATCGAATATAAACACACGCCCCCGTCTCTCTCTCTCTCTCTCTCTCTCTCTCTCTCTCTCTCTCTCTCTCTCTCTCTCTCTGGGCAAAACACCCAAATTTGCGCTCCCGGATGTCCCTGATGCGCAGTTATGTACCTTGTTTCCAAAACGAAACATAATCATTATTAGTCATAATATAATTATTAAACTATTACAATTTAATTGCTAGAAAAAAGTATAGCCTAGGCTAAATTCCCTATAAAACAATATTATTAATGGGTTCAATGTATAATCCAACAAATCCATTGTTGATACTTTGGGCCAATTTGGGCGCCCATTTGGCGCCCCCTAGCCACCGGCGCCTGGGGCGAATGACCCCCTCTCCCCCTCGCTACGCCACTGCTCTCTCTTTCTCTCTCTCTCTCTCTCTCTCTCTCTCTCTCTCTCTCTCTCTCATATTTTCTTCCATCATACAAGCTAGAATTGGCAATAGGAAGATTGCGCATGATTACAGTCTCTTTCCAATCGCAGACTAGTTTTGGCTAAATTAGCCCCCGGTAGCTGGCAGTGGGAGTGTATCAGTCTTCAATAGCTGGACACGGTTGACTGAATATCAAAAGCTGGATGGTGTAAATCTCCAAGAGCCGAAGCAGTTGGCTGGATAACAAAAGTGACTGGGTGTTAACTTTAAAGAGTTGAAGATACGTTGGATGAATCTTTCAGTCTTCTTGCTATCAACATTCTTTATGGGATTGGTTTTCGAGGTACTTATTATGCCGTTGTTTGACAAAAAGTGGTCTCCATAGAAGGAAAAGAAAGATCCTATCTGTATTTGGTAATCCCACGACCAAGCCTCACGCGAATTAAGGATACACGACCTTTCAACTTGAATGAAAAATGTTGCAAGATAGGCGCGTTGACATCAACAACGGCAGATCCTAGTAGTAGTAGTAATGGTTGTAGTAGTAGTAGTAGCAACAGCAACATATGTTGTCGCTACTGGTAGCAACACAAGAAACATCAGTTGAAAAGTATTATTTTCGTGTCGTTAGTGTAAAAGCGAAATAACCTTTCACAATTTATTTGTTTTGCCCAACAAAGTGACTTCCCTTGGACTTAACAAAACCAAAAACTGAAACAAAATTATTAAATAAAAAAAAAAAAAAGAAACACCCTGAGAATACGCAAGGAATGTAAAAGGAAAGCAGTTTAGTTTGCAAACTGTCTAAAGGGCAATCACTGTCCGTGATAGGAGCACGTACACAACGGGTACATTTGCATTTGCTGGCTTGACTACAATAACTAGAAAATGTACAGGCATAATCATCCGTATATTTCTTTGCTGTTTTTTTGTGTTTAAATTATAAAAAAATATTAATAAAAGTAATACAAATAATGATGATGATAATACTAATAATGTGAGAGAGAGAGAGAGAGAGAGAGAGAGAGAGAGAGAGAGAGAGAGAGAGAGAGAGAGAGAGAGAGAGAGTAAGCATAAGCAAGTCTACAAAAAGTTTGAATTTGCATAAAATAATTTAGCCAAGTTTCATAAGGAATTATACTGCACTGGATTTAGGTTCGTGACCAACACGAATGTAGATTTAAAAAAAAAATGTCCACAAAAGAATGCCATTAGCTCATAAATTGTTTATTTCATCTACTTATTCACTGTTGTTGCTTGTTGTCCCAGGAGATGGTTGTATCGAGGGCGCGACCCATTTGTTTTGATCACCTAGCGTGAACAAAACAATATAACGGGTGAAAATTGAGAAAACATTTATAACCGTAAAATTGATTGGTATTTAGAAAATAAACCAATCCAGACGTTTATTGTCAATCACTTAGACGAATTAATCATTCATATCAGGATTTTTCCTTGTTCTTGAGGGCGCACGGTGCACTAAGCGCGAAACATTCTGACAATCTCGACTATTTCTGCGAATGAATTATTAGCCTCGCAGTTGTGATCAGAAGTATTGACAGAGAAGTTTCGAATGAGCGCGAAAAAGAGAAGACATTTATAACTGTAACATTGATTGGTGTTTAAGAATAAAACTAAGATTGATTGGTTGGGATCACGCAGGCGTATCTTTGTTGTGATTGAATACCCTCAGGAACAATATACATCATGGCCAGGTGAACGAACTACCGAGCAAGTAGTTAGCAGTGAGCTGTGTATAAAATGGATCACATTGTTCGATCATTTAATTTGTTTCTTTTGTGGATTACTGATATTCGATGGATATAGTTATACAGTCAAGACTGTGTGCATATATTTTGTATAAAAAATATAAGTTTTAATTGAGTTATTGATCAGAAGGTGTTCTGTTCTATTCATCATTATTCTCCCTGTGTATGCCATAGAGGTTTCTATTTGAAGTCCGGACAACTTTTCACGTGGACAGTCGTTAAAAAAAATGGGAAAGGACCAGGATTTGTTGCAGACTGTCAGAAATCAGGATGCAGGATACTTAAACAAACTTCTTCAGAAGTTTTTGAAGCCAGGAAAAAATAGTAAGTCACTTTTACTGATCACTTTGCTATATTTTTGTATCATGCAAATGCGGCATATTGTTTACCGAGCGTAGGGATTTGGAGACGGGTGATTTAGTTGTTATTGTTGACAGTGATGAAATTTGTATACTCTGTCTGGAGAAATTACTATTGCAAATAGTCGTTGTGGTTTGTACGGCCATGCCCGCAGGTTTTAAAATAGTCCGTGAAAGTTAAGTTTAAGTTAATATTGTTTGTTGTTTATTGAGTTTGTATTACAATACCATATCAGTTAACGTTAGAACAAAATAAAAATAAAAAGAAGCGAATTATTACTTGTAGATTAATCATGTTTGATGACATGCATTGTTAAAAGGCAAAATAATTTTGTTTGTTGTTCCGCTATAGATTAAATGTAGACCTATACTAAATAAAGTATGTTTGTAGCTTTTTTTTTATTTTGAGATTTTAGTTGTTAAAAATGTAATTTTTGTTGTCATTACCGTTGTGTTATATCACATATTAAATATTAGGATCGTGCTTCTTGGCAGTTTGTATTGAAAAACAAATGTCTTAATGCATCCTTTTTGTGTCATCATCAAATCAAGCTTTTGTGCAATTGTGGCAGTTTTAATTAATTAGTTATCTTTTCCAATGGCATACTTGGAGATTTAAATGCATATTTTTGTAGTTACCTATATATACCGACATTCTACAGAGTGACCCTCTATAAAATAAAAAAATCACCTTTAAATTAAAACAGCAGCAATAAATCGTAAGAATTCCGCAATATCCTGATCTTCACTTAAACTTCACACAGAAAATCACCAAGGCATACGATACATGTGTCATGTTTACTTATTGGATTTGTTACAAATATCTGATTTCTGTCAAAAATGGAAGTTATGCATGCTGATCAATGTCTTTACACTAACAGAGGAGTATATAGTTCATTGGATTCTTTCATTGCATTAAGATACATGTATTGCAAAATCAGGCATTATGCAAGCAGATAAGACCAAGCAGGGGTTCCACTACTTGTAATTTCCTACATCCAGAGGTATAGGACTTACTGGATATCTTTTTTGGGAAAGTCCCAGCCTTATATATTGTAAGCCCCAACATGTGTTATCATCGTTTGAAATTTCTTTATTGCAAACATATTAGTATAATGTCTGTTGTATTCAGGGAGGAATGGATCGAGCCATATATTTTGGAGATTTGTAGATCATTCATTTTCTATATAGATTTAGGAGAGAAGGAAAGGTTATGGCAATCCCATAAATTTATCAAGTCTATAGTTTAATATAAATTCCTTTTTAGTCATAAGGAATAGGTGCATTCATTACTTGACAGATAATGTTGAATTGTCTCTTGTATTTCCCACAAAATTCTGACAGGTGATAACTGAACTGTACTAGCGTTGGAACAGTTTAAAGTGTGAAAGCTACCATTCTAACAGCTAAAAGACTATCACTAATTTCAAGCCCTACTTAATCCTGAAAATTATGTGGGTGGGGGCAGAGTTTCCAACTTAGTTTAAGTTGACGTGAGAAAAAACAATGTGATGTACATTACATTATTTATCCTTTATTTAAAACCATTTGATGTTTCATACTGCTTTTACTTGACAGATGCATATGTTTCTTTAGTGGGGATAGATGCATACTAATCGGTGGATATTATCACTTCAGATATGGAGAAAACCAAAACATAGCATCTATAAGATATTTAGTAATTTTACAAGTACATGTATTGTGATGTGGCTATGCATCTTCCAACAACACAAAATATTTACAACATGGCCAGTACTTTATTTTATAAAATCTCATTTCCTATTTGATGTTTAGACCTTAGCAAATAAAGTTTTGCTCAGTCTCTTCTCTTTTTTCCTTCTCCAAATATAGATTTTTGGCATTGTGCATCTAAAACTACTTTTTTAGCACATTATTATATAGGTTATAGGTTATATATGGTGGCTAGTGTGTTTAATGGAGGAAGAACCACTGACACACATAAAGCTACTAGCAAGCTTTCTCATACATCCACATTGGCTGAGATGTGACTTAACCCATGGCAGACAGAGATGAGATGTCAGTGATTTGTGAAGGCACTTGCCATAGACCACTTGGCTACCTCAGGGAACCCTATCTCCAATGACTAATGACCCTAGCAAAATACAAAAATCTCCAATGACTAATGGCCCTTGCAAAATACAAAACTGAAAGGCATTTGCATTAGTGTTATATAATCACCCAGGACATACATCTGCCAAGATGTAAACTAAAAAATAATTCTGTTTAAAAATATAAAAACAGCAAAACTAGTTTTGTTGCCAAGTCCTTATCATTATCTAAGCAATAAAAATATTCTAATAATATTTATAATTTGCATCATTCAAATGTCATTGTTTAGTTACACTTTTGAGCTTGGGGCTAGGTTGAAACATTCTACTTAAATGTAGATTAAAGTGGTTCATTGTTTAAACTATATGTATTTAACAAACAAGGGGCCCAGAGTGGCTGAGTGGTCTAAAGCACTCTCCATTACGGATCACTGGCATCACACATCTGTCTGCGTTTGTTCGAGTTTCGGATTCAGCCAATGTGGGAAAGTTTGCCAGTAGCTTCTTGTGGGTCGGTGGTTCTTTCTGGGGGTTTTCCCGGGTTCTTCCTCCACCATTAATACTGGCTGGCATGTATAGCCTACTGTGTGCTGAAAAATGTTGTTAAATCCTACTACAACAACAATAATTTAACAAACAACTTGTCAGCATCAAGAAAATCCAACATTAGCATGATTAATCATACTTGCACTGGGACTGCAGCATGATGCCCCAGTGATCAACATCAATATAAACTGCCACATTGCAGACATTGTAGGGATAAAACTGAATTTTTTTTAAAGCACAATTAAAAATCCAAATCACATCACATCCACCTGGAATTTTGGGTTTATAGTATCTTGGGATGTTCGTCGATTGAATCCATGTAAGGGTTGGCTTGATTCACTGAACATTTATTATATTCTAGTCCTCATGAATAAGAAAAATACTTTTAAACTATTCTTGAAAATGTTAATTTTTTTTTCTTTCAATGCTGCCACATGTTAGTATTTTACAGAATTTTTCAGTTCATCATATTTTATTATTTATAGTGTACTGAGAAGACATTTTTTGAAAAATATCTAACAAAATATGTGATTTCTTGTTAAAACTTTTAAATTTCATGATGTTGATAACTTTTATGCACTAACCATCATTTTCGTGATCATTGTATTCGGGTTTTATTTTGCCAGATCTGATCATGTATAATTCTTTACATTCAACACGGGTAATATTTTCGTTATTAAAATATAGGATCCTTACCTGAGACTACATAAGACTGTTTGAGATATGAGGGCACAAGTTATTGAGAGAGCGGTGTTCATAAATCATAAATACATGTAGCCCAATGTGTTTGAATATAGGACTTATTGAGATCCCAGACGAATAATTATGCATGACATGACAACATTTATACTTGCAACTGATATTGATGAAGTTTATGAATGGTTTAAACCAAGAGTTATGGGTTGAACAATCATTAAGTTCCTCACCTCATGTTCGGTATACATTTACCGAACATGAACTAATTTGTATATGCTGTTAATGATGACACAGTTTATCCATACCCCCACCAATAGTTGGAAATTACATAGTTCCCCACTCTGTATCCATATAAACATTTACTGGGCATGAAAAGACAAAGTTAATTTATATTTTTCGCGGATTCTTCCTTATGGGCTACCAGAATGTTTCAATGGGCAAGGCACTTGACTTTTTGACATCAGACTTACACTCCAAAGGTTATGTCATCTGCTTTGGCTCCCATTTCTTTTGCATTATGAAGTCTATAATGCATTGAATGTGCCATTGAAAACCAATCACCTAATTACCTCAGCTTGGTATAGCATTTAAGTATTTCTTGCTGTGCTATACAAAACCTAACCAGACCAAACTGTCCTTGTATCACAGTGGACCTAAGTTCAGCTCAGTGTCATAACTTGAAAACTGTCCAGATCTCCACCCTATGACCATTGTACCATGTATTCCTGGGGTAATGTTAATCTGGCTATTCAGGCAACTCTTGTTCATGTCCTGTTATCCCAGTGTCATAGCATGAAATCTTGGATTCAGCCCACATGTCATAACAAGAAAACTGTTAGGATTTCCATTTTATAATCACATACCATATATAACATTGGTAATGTTAAAGGGGAAATTTGGGCAAAATAGTGACCCTTGGTAATGATATTCCATGTCATACTATGGAAGTACATGTAAAGCTGACTTCAACATGTCGAGAATGTTACCTTCCTACTATTCCCAAATAAATTTCATTGATACTGTACTCAAAATAGTTAATTTTTCTTTATATTTAGTTATAAAATTCATGTTTGTAGTACAGGAGCAAAAATATGGATTAATATTAACATTTTATATGATTTTACTGCTAGAAATTCAAATGTTAAACTTAAATTAAAGTGAGTAAAATCCCAAGAATTTTAAACCCCAAAACTAAATGCTGCATCCTTCAATAAGTTTTGAAATCAGCCAGTATTTCACCTGAAATTGGGATGATATGGTTTGTCACAAATAATTAATACAAGTTAGGTTCAGTGTCATAACTTGAAAGTGATGTAGTTAACATAACCAAATTTTCAAGGTCAGATGATGTTAATGTAAGTAACATAACCTAATTTTCAAGGTCAGATAATGTTAATGAAGTTATCCAACAGCTTTTCTGAGTTGACATAGAACATCGCAATGTTTTCAGAAACTATAATGAATATTTGGATTTATTTAATACTATTTAACTTGCAGAGTGTATAATTGGGCAAATAAAATATACATATGTTTCCTGTTGCGCTTTTTTTATAATTAGGGTTGGTAGGTAAGGGTTATTTTTGAACATTATATATTATAATGATTAGTATATATCATATACTAAGCACTGAAAATACTAGGCTAATTCAGCCAGGTCAATTAGATGCATAAATCAAGTTTTTGTATCGACATATATTGGTTATGGATAATGCTAATGTCGGCAATGAAAATGGGCAGACTGGAAACATTTTTTAGGCCTTAAGTCAGCAGTTGTTGATGAACTTGTATGGTCATAACAAAATTTGACCTCATGCTCATATTGCCTGGTTTCCATCCCAATTTATCCATGAGGAAGAGCTCACATTGCCCAAAGGTTTTAATGGGGTGTGACGCCTGCTAGGACTGATAAAATTTCATAGCCTGACATCCTAGACATTTTTTAAGTCTGACATGTAAACTTTTTCAAGATGCTAGTCTGGGATAAGTGTTTATTTCCTATTATAAAACATGATGGATAAGTTCTAAATTTTGTGCTTTAATCACATTATCTACCCATTGTCTCTTCGCCTGTTCATGTCTTCTGGGTGTATTGAGTGCAGGAATCTTACTTATATCCATTTATTCATTCCTATCCTATAATATATCACATCTACCATATATGTACTGGTAAGTGATCATTACTGACTATTGCAGTTGCAAGGATTCTAATTACAAGGGGACTGCATATTCCGCTAAGCAGCTAAATCATCGGTCAATTGAAACACTTCAAACAGACCAAAGCCAGTGTGACTTGCTGGTAGTGTTTTAATTGGCTTTGCTGTATTGTGTTTACTCAAAACAGATACTTCCCAGCAGATCACCAATTGATTTGAATCAAGCTAGTCTCATTTTATGTTTTTGGAATCTATTAATGAATTATGCATTATTTTAGGTTTTTGGAAGCTTGAAAATTCCAACAGCTGAGTTCTCTTTTTGTAAATTTTGTTGTTGTCAGAATTCTCTTTTATTTGAACTGTTTAAACAAAGCGAGCACCAATCATGTAATGTGTGAGATATCAAAATTATAGTGATTGTAATGGGATTAGATAAAGCTGCATTGGTAAAAGTTTGGTAGATTTTTTGGGAGGAATATGAACTCATACGTTAATTATAATAAATTGTCATAAAATCTGATTTTTTTCTGTATCATATAAACTTTAGTTTTCGAGTGGTTATCATGTGTACCTGTCCAGTGGCAACTTAAATAATATTTTTTTATGCCAGCTTGCAAGGCTGCAGATGATTCTGATGTGGCTGACTAACATAAATCAGTAGAATTATCTATTTTTTATATGTAAAACAACTCCTAAGAGACTGAGAGATTTGTTGAATGAATCATGGAACAGGACATTCCCATTGGCCAGAAAATGAGAATTTAATGGAACATTATTAGCTTTGTGCACATTTTATCTTGGCTGTGGAAAGAAAAATTCAATGATAACACAAGAAACACCTAACTTGTAACATTTACTTGTAGGGCATAACCGACTTTTAATCCGGAAATCGGATTCCACCGGATAGTATGAACTTCCGATTAATCGGAGTTGGACAAGACAGGAACGATTGATTTGGATAATAAAAATAATAAAGTTGAATTTCTATAGCACAGTGTCTAACACTGCGTGTCATTCGATAGTGCGTTAATAAAGTTAAATCATAAGTCAGAAAAGTCCAATATGGTCAACACAACCACGCTGTGAGACAATCTATTTGAACTGGCAGGTGAAAACCGGAAATGAAGCCGGATATGGTAAAGTACTAAGTTACATGCTTGACACGGCAAAACCAGATAGAAAAAAATACGGATTTAGCATTTCCGATTAAATTGAATCATATCTGGAATCGGAAAAATTTCATGCCCAAAATCCGGAATCGGAAATCAGTAGAAAAATGCTAATCGGTTATGCCCTATTTACTTGGCATGAATCTGTTGAGGATCATTTCTTTGCCTTTCAAGTATGTCAGACTAATTTGTTAAAGAAAATGTAAATGTAGCATGATGTATTGCTTAAAGATGAAATTAAAAATGAATTGCCAGCCATTTGTTTCTTTGTCCAGTATCTTGGATAGTTTATTGATTTAATAATAATAATAATAATAATGACTTTATTTAAAGAGGGTAACACAATTAGCTAAGAACTAATCTACCTTGAGGGCCTCATACAAGGAATTTATTTAATTCAACAGCATCTCAGAAGCCATTGGATATATTGGGTTTGGAAGATGGAAATAGAGTGGGCATTTCTAATCTCAACTGGAATACTATTCCAGAGCAAAGTTCCAGAGTATTGGAAACTTTTCTTAAATAATTCCTTATTTGGTTTGGGAATTTTATACTGTTTTGTAGATATTGATCGCAGGTTGGGTGTATTACCAGGTAGCCTATACTGGAATAGGGATTGTAAATATTCAGGAGCACTATTATTGGATATCCTGTACATTAATTTGGCTTTTCTTAAACATATTCGGTCTTTAATAGGTAATATTTTTAACTTACCAGCTAAATTTTCCTTGCTTTCTTTCTGGTTTGATATTAGCCTTAATGCTCTTTTCTGAATTTTTTCCAACTTTGATATGTTTTTATCATTTGAATTACCCCATACTGTATTACAGTAGTCAAAATACGGTTGTATGTAACTGTTATAAAAAAAATTTCTGTGCCTTTCAGGGAGAAAATGTCTTATCCTACTGAGAAGCCATAAACTTGAATTGACCTTTTTACCGATATGTTTGATATGATCAGTCCATGATAGATTATTATCTACCAAAACACCAAGTAGTCTGTCATGACAGACCATTTGCAAATTTTTATCCTTCCATGTTAGACATAGTTCATTTGAAATGGAATTAAGCTAATTAAATAAATTACATGCAATGGAAGAAAGAAAATGTAATCTCTTTGATTCCTTCAAGCTGTACCACACAAAATTAAAGAATGGCAAGGTAAAGACATTTTTATGCTTGTAACATGACAATCACCTATATAACAGTTATCACCTACCTTAAATTTTATTTTGAATATTATTATACATGTACTACTACTAAATAATTGACGACATTATATATATATATATATATATATATATATATATATATATATATATATATATATATATATATATATATATATATATATATATATATTGACACAAAAATACTTACATAATGTTTGAATTTTTGCATGGAATTGCAAAGTATTGTTTTTGTGAATCATACATACTTTACAGGCTGGGACTGCAACTTTTTCCAAGGAGGGAGTCCTGAACTTCAAGTTTTCAAAATCCCCCATGGATAACTCTGATTTAGTTATTATATACCTACATTAGTGGCGGTCTCCTTAATATGAACCAAATAAATGTTAATTCTTATATTTTTAATTGATTACATGAAAGATCAGCTGTCCATGTGCAGTTTTGAGTGTGTAGCTAATTTTTGGTGTAACTGATATATCAGTTGAGAAGTGGTTGTTAGCTTTGTATGGGGAGTAATGATAGCACTGGTAGAAAAACGTGGAAATCCATGGTTTTCCCTGGGCAACCAATTTTGAAAATCTGGATGCCCATTAAATTATTGCAGTATCCCCAATCTTGTTGTAATGAATATTATTCAGCTACTTTCTACAAAAGGTCCTTTAGTTAAACCATATTTGTAAACTCGACATCATACCTGCTAACAGAGTCACATTCACAGATTTATTTAATCAATTTGAGATCAGTGAATAAAAGGTATTTGAACAATTTTCTTTTCTCAATGGAATCTTTTTGTTTGACAGCTCTATGGTAGTTGGCCAACCCTGACCAGAAACTTGTCCATATTTTATGCATATCTGAGCTAACATCATTATGGTTCACAGTATTGATAATCTGATAATATTGATATGTGCTTGAACTGTGGGATTATTAACAAATTGTTAGACATTACCTCACATAGCTAGTATAACTGGCAGCAATAATTGATTGGTTTGATTATCTAAACTTGCCATATGCCTTTAGCTAAAGTTAGCCAGAAGAAACATGTCACAGCAAATACCCATTTGTTCCAATGCTCAGTGAGAAAGCTTAAAATGAGATCTTTGGCAGTCATTGTTTCAAGCTGATGCTGAAAGAAACAGCTACCATAAATTGGTGTGTTGACAAAAGATGAACATTCACAAGCCATGCCTTCTCAAAATTCCTTATTATATATTGCATATGATTTTTTTTAAAACATTATAAGTCAAATCATTATTTTTATTCTAAATTGTTGATAGTATTATTGTTATTAATTATAACAATACAAATTACAACAATTCAAGATGAATAAGACATCATTTGAAGTTTGTTTAAGGTGAATTTTGTTAGTGGAATTTAAAAGTCCATTTTTGGAGGATAATTACCATGCTCTTTCTAGATCCATTGGAAAACACTAAGATCTCATTGAGGAATTTTTTAAATCAAGAGAGCATACTAATTCTTAGGAACATTTCAGCAACCGTCTTGGTGCTAGACGAGATGTCAGACATGAACATGGCCATATCGCAGGGTTCTTATGGTCTTGGAAGGTCTTTGACAGTTTGTGGAAAAAGAAGTGGCGTTTTCAAGGCTTTGAAAGTTTGGAAAGATCAAGCAGATTACCCTGAAGTCTTTAAAAGTCTTTGGAAATTGAAATAAACCCAAACATTTTAATTTCTTTCCTTAATCGCAAACAAAAATTGTTCAAGTTTGTTAGATTCAGATGTAGTCACATTTGTTTTTGGTTTGCTTCTTTTGATTATTTTTAGTTTGAATTTCATCATTAAACAATATTGTAGTATTTTGCATTTGGTTTTCTCACATATAACATAACATGTATACAAAATGTTAGCGAAAATAGGTCTTTAAAATTTATGTTTGTGGTCTTTGAAAGTTTGGGAAAAGTCTTTGAATTTGTCATTCAGACTTCTGTATGAACTCTGTATGTGTATTTATATACCTATATTAAAAGCTTTGGGAAGTGTCAGCTGACTTTATTTTTATAAAAGTTGCATGGAATTCCATATTTTGGCTCCAGAAAAACAAAACTTGTTATAAAACTCTGAATTTGGTGGAGGTAAATATAACTTGTTGTTTGAGATGGATCTTAGTTCATACATATGTAGAATTTTAACAATTTTATGATATGATTACATATCATGATGCCAAATAGTTTTTCTTTTCAGACTGTTTTATATCCATTCCTTTTATCATTATTTTGAAAATCATTTTCTCAACTTTTACTTTTGCTCAATTTTGACCATAGCTTTTAATTTGGTTGCATTTATCTTCATACCATTGTATTTACACCAGTTATTTTTTTTTTACAACTCTTTACTTATCTCATGGTCTGTTGATCCAGTGTTGTATAATGTTGTATCATCTATGAATATTGTTGGTGGTGGATAGATAGCTCAATGTGTTATAGTAGATCATTGCTATACAGCAAAAATAGTAATGGTCCAAGAACTGATCCTTGAGGAACACATGACTTTTTCAGTTTCTTATCTGAAAGTTGATTTAAAATAGAAACTTGTCTGCCATCAAGATAGGAACAAAACCAAGTTAATTTTCCTGGTTTTGTTGATATGTGCTGATCTTTTCTAGCAGGATTTTGTGATTTATAAGGTCAAGAAACACTTTACCTACAAGGTTGCCACGCTTTGTTTCTGCTAACCAGTCATCTACCATTATAAGTTAATGTAGTCTGGCATGACTGTCCATTATGTAAGCCAGGTTGTCATAAATGTAGAAGATTAAAATATTGCAGGTAATTTCTAAATTCATTCCAAACATGTCTTTCTAATATCTTTGAAAGCAATGATACAACTGCTATTATATGGAGAAGAAAATGAGTTAAAAATGTCATTTGAAGAGAATAATACATTGTACATGTTTATTTTGTTCCTTCTGTGGATTCAGAGGCATACATCTCATTGACTCTAGGCAAGTGACTGACATTTTGGACAGGTAATTTGTTTTGAAACTACTTATCCAAGACAAGTGATGAAATAAATATCTTATCAGCTTTATACACAGTCCATGAAAAGACAAATGGACATACACAACTGGCATTTGCTTGTCCCATGGCAGTTCCTACCCATAGGAACCTGTATATACTAAAAAGACTTAAGTATCAGGGTGCATATCACAACAAGCAAGGGGATGCGTGTTTTACAAACACAGAATTCTACTTATACATGTGCTACACTCCATAAAGACAATTACATGTACAAATCAGAAATTGTATGTGTCAGGAAGATAGGAACACACCCAGGTCATTGAATTTGTTGATATTGGTCATTAGTATTAGTTACATTGATTAGATACATGGAATTACATTACACTGTGAGCCCTTCTATGCTTTTTAACTGGCTGATATCTCATGTGCAAGGAAAGATTACAGTCATTAGATGCATGTACCTTTTGCTGTGTAACTGGTGTATTTACTGGGACATTCATTTGTACCATTTGGCATTGTTATTGATTTGGGAATGTGCTTGCTCTTTATTTGATCACTGTACCAAGTCATGTATTTTGTATCTACCATTGCAGTTAAAGGAGGTGAGTTATTGCATTTTTTATGCATGTGTATTGCCAGAGTACAGTGATATGGTACATATCATACATGTACATGGGTCTTGATACATTGTCATTTTTATTGTGTATCATACAGTAGTGGCAGTATATTTTGTCACCATAACACTATCAATATTTCCAGTATCAATATTTCCAGTATGTACTGATGTATCGTTACAGTCCATGGATGTGGAAGAAGTCATGTCGAAAGAATCAGCACAATTGTCCACATCTAGTTTGCTAATAGTAAAGATATCTAGGGGTAAAAAGATGTAATCCATTTTTGAAGAGCTCCTCCATCCTGATTGATCATTCCTGGTTGCTCTTAGAGGATTTTAATGGAAATGTTATTTAAAAAACATTTTAATTGTGTCTCAGACAACCATTTTGGCTTTCATTTCATTTCATGAGATGAAGGAAAGTGGTATTCTGTAAATTATGACGATGCCATCATGGGTGTAACTTCTTTGATTATAAATCTTCCATAAGTCTCCATAATAAATTGTACAATGATTTTTAAAATGCCTATCAAACATAATATGTTTCCAATTGTTTTGGTCGCAGTGCACAAGTCATAGAGAAATCATGAAATTAAGTCCGAAGTTTGCATGATTTTAGTTGTATATCTCTGTTTTTATGATCTGTTCATATATTGTACAGTATTTACTCACCCATAAGTTGAGTCAAATTGCAAACAACATAGGTCCTGATCTTCTGTAGCATAATGTGCCTGCATATCAGGGTCTATGTTGTTTATTCTATTGATTACTCCTAACAAACTAGAGACCCAGATATCTGATGGTGCATTATTTAACATCAGATCTGGGTTGATGTAGTCTGTAGTTGGACTTGCCATATAAGCAAGTGTGTGTGTGTGTGTATATATATATATATATATATATATATATATATATATATATATATATATATATATATATATATATATATATATAATCTTCCATAGTAGAGATTTCAGAGTTTTCTCCACCAAGGTACATGTATTTAAAGAAAATGCTTTTTTTGCTATGTACAGCAGTTTTAATTACAGATCATGCCTCATCAGTTTTAAGATATATGACACTATGTAATTGTTACCATCTGTGGATGCTTATATCAGTTTTTCATGGAGTCATGTGCATGTCAGGTTTAATTAGGCCTGGTCAATGAGTCAGGAGTGATATGAAGAGCAAGAACATGCATATACCGTATTTACCGTATGTTTTCGGACTGCAACAAATAATTACTTTTTTTGTTGTCCGAATACATATTAAATTCTTTGATTAGGTGTCCGAAAACATACAAGTGAAGATAGAATTATGCCGCCCCCTCCCCCTTACCCGTCCGTAACGAAGTTACCGTTAGCTCACATGACAACGTGCTGCCATGAAGTAAAACAAGTATTTTGTCTAACACCACGGAAAGGATAATTAATGAAAAATTGGCATTACTTGCCTATTTTGTCAATTTGATACATGTCCATCCACCAGAAAACAAAGCCATACATGTATTAGAGCCACGATTGTGTACGTATTTTCCGAAAGAACCGCCATATTAACATAGTAATCTTGCAATCCAGTTTAACCTTCTGCTAATGATCATTAAAATCTACATTACAAACGCACTCAAGCTTTATTTCTGTGTAATTAAGATATTAATACAAACTAAATAAAAAGATTTTGGAGTTATAATTCTTAAGATATTTTGGGCAGAAACATTTTAGTATCGCGAGTCGAAACACCGGTACATGTATGATGGCTATTCTTAGAGCACCAAGGGTGAGAGGCTCCAAATGGGGTGAGTTGTTGTATGTACGCCTACGAAGGGTAAAAATAAAAAGCAATTTGCAATATACGAGTCGGCGTGATTAATATGTTGATATTTGTTTTAAATAAAGGTGATGCGTTTGTTGTGGTTCTCTCTTCTTTTTTTTCCCACCTAGCCGAGGGTAGATTAAAATGAGCAAAGCTTGCCGGCTGGAAACGATCTACTGCTCGAAGATTGTAGTGATGCATGTCAGAGATTTCAAAGTGTCTGGGTGTTAATTGTTAATAATATAACTGGTGGGATTTCTTTGACTGATGTGTTCGGAAATAAAAGGCAGCCATCTGGATTTTATTAAAAGAGCACACGATGTACCTAACATTTAGCACCCACAATCAAATATATCGTCTACCAAGAGGTTTATTACCTGTAGAACAATAACTATGTTTAAACCTTTGTATATAATGCCTCAGGGATAAGGGGTTTGTTTTGTTGGACAATGCCAATGAATTTTACTAATCCATACCGACTCTGATGTATTGTTTAATGATATAAAGCAGGGGTCATGGTTTCTAATCAAAGCCATAACTGTCACACCTGTATGAAGTGGTTTCGTGTGTAACAATGTCTATACTGACAACCAATCATATTTTTGTTAGCTGAATCAAACTATTAAGTTAAAAAGTATAAATAAAATACCCACCACATACAAAAGTTAGTATACTGGATAGCTATCGTTGTGAAACATAATATTGTTAGTACTGTAATAAATTTGATGAATAAGTTTATCATACGTTATGCAACAAGTTCTTGGAGGGAATCGCCCTTGCCAAAATCGTCTCCAAAGAGACCAGTAGGCCGTCCACAGAAGTGACTTCGAATTAATGATTCTGAGGAAGCATCACAAAAACAACCGCCTACGAAGAAAGCTGCTCTAGATGATGAGTCTGATCAAAATAAAATAGCACGCGTGTATCATCGTATGTTGTCATATATGTGACGCGATCAAAATGTCGATACCGGTCTGCAAATATCACAATATGATTTGAGAAATCTATATCCGATCTGTTACTTTTCGTTGGAACATCTTGATTTAACAAGACAATCCGTTGTTGAAATACACTTTAGAGCTCGTGTAACACGTCCGACTAATGCAGCAGGTGTTGTCACTATCCCGAATTTGTCACTATCCCGAATTACATGTAATTAATAATTTTAAATTATATTAGTTCATGGACGTTCATGATCGCATTAAGTAATTGGCGACCAAATGAAGCGAACTTTGTATCAGGTAAATTAACGGCAAACACGCTGTAAATTTTACATTAAAACGACGAAGCAGATCATCCAAGATTGTGTCCGAAAACATAAATTGTAGAAACAATTATAGCGGGGCAACGTCCGAAAACTTACAAGGCATTTAAATATGATTTTTCCCCCAAAAAAACGGTGTCCGAAAACATACAGTGTCCGAAAACATACGGTAAATACGGTAAGTCACATCCAGTGGATTATTTCTAATATTTGAATATTGGTCTTGATTTGACTGAAAGTCAGACTTTGATTCAAAATATTTAGTATCAGAGATGAAAATTACCTGCAACTTCTACATTGAATCTGGAAATTAAAATTATTCAAAATTAGACTTGATGGTTCCTGAAGCTCTTTTGGACTCACTACCAGAAACTCTTACAACTCACAAATGCATTATGGCAGGTGCATACCATAATTGTTTCAACATAATTTAATGATATGGACATGTAGAAAAACTTAATTTTTGCCATTTTTTTTAAATGTGGAGGTTAAATTTTGGGGGAGGGGTTTCAATTAACATGTGTTCATTGTGAAAGTTTTAAAAAATTTCAAATATTTATGCCCATTGTATGCATTAGCATATCAATGGACGCACACAGGCACATGAGTATTGCAAGAAAAATAAAATTGCCATGTTTTAAAGACATAGGAGGGTTCCCCAAATCCCATCCATGCCATCATACTTAAGATACAATTACATCAGAAAATTTACATACATGCAATTGTGAAAAGTGGGATTAGCCTGGATTGGTTACTCTGCTGTATCCTTTGACAAGAAAACTTAGTTTTCCATGGCATAATATAACCTACACTGTGTTGCTGTGCCACAGATCATCAAACTAATCCAATCTAGGGCAGCAGATGGTCCCAATTAAAATGAGTTTTAAAAATTTCTTGGAGGCACTAAAGACCATTCAAAATCAATGTAAATGTATACAAAATGAATGATGCCTCTATTGAAACATCCCAAGCTTATTATTTAAACTTACAATATGTTTGATCAGTTTGACATTCACAGGAATCCCTCAAAGTCACTGCTAAGTTTGAGGCAAGTTTAACAAATCAGTACAGACTGTGTTTCCATATTTGTGTAACATTTATTTCAGCTTTTGACAATAGTGGTCAATTTAGCGTAAGCTCATACAGGTCTATATATGGTATAACATCTATATGTAGATCAATATATGAATGGTTCAAAAGCAGCCAGGTGAATTGTATACTTGTGCTTGTATTGCAATTTCAGGATGCAAGGAACTTTTTTATACATGTACCATTAAATCACACCTTACTCTATCCTGTCTGAGAAAAGTCAGGGACATAAATTAAAGGACCCAGTCTTATACAACTGGCTTAATTTCCATGTAAAATTTTCAGTTTAGCATACTTTAATATTTCATGCTGGCATACAGTCCTAATATGTTTTTATCTTTTCAAGTTCGCATTTTTTCTAATTGAAGATTTGCATGTATTTTCAACTAAACAAAATTAACACATTACATATATGAGCATCATTTCCTGTATATAGTACCGTATGTACTCCATTATAAGTGGAGTAAAATTGCAAACAACAAAGCTAAAGTCTGCTATTTGTTATACTGGTAACTCCTAAAAAAATTACAGACCCGAATCTGCTGGTGCATTATGTGATGAAAGATCTGGATCTGTGCACTTTGCAGTTTGACTTGTCTTAAAAGCGAGTACTTATAGTTTTTTTTTTTGTTGTTTTGGAAGAATCTTTCAATGGGAACACTATGATAATGGTAAGGGACATATGCCTATCTCATATGCTAGGATATGTGGTAAGTTAATTTCAGGTAATTATGACAGTTAATTCCTTTTACATACTTTCACTTTTGACTAAGTGCAAAAGAATTAAAAAATAAAAACCTCGTCAGACATTTTTGACAATTAGCACAATGAAGCAAATAAAACTTGAGGTAGACCTATATAACTTTGTTGGCAGTTTTGTATTTTTAGATGACCTAATTACATTTTAAAGCATTACATGTTTTTTTTTTAATTTTCTTTTCTGATGCACATTTTGTTTTAACAATTATGATGTAACCTATTTGCAAAAAGACTTTTTAAACAAAAGTTATCTTAGTATATTTAGCATAAAACTACATTGTGAAATTTTCTATGAATATATAAATAATTGATTAAATTTTAGTGTCATTGTTGTGCATCATATTTAAAAGGGCAGGGGACAATGTGCCCTCCAGCTTCCATATTAGGAAAGATTACAAAGATTTTACATTCTACTCTGGTGGTTATAGTTTTACTCTGAACTTTAACAAGCAATAAACACCACTTAGAATTGAATGTAACAAATCAATGCTGACACACCTGAAGTGTACCCCATATCTTCAAGAAGACAAGATATGAAGAAACAGCAAACATTTGCATAAGAGTGGTTATTAAATGATTATTAGTACAGAACAAATTTGGACTGTAGTCTTTATGAAGATGTAGCATACTGACAACATAAAATAATTAGCATCAAAATAGCCATGGAAGTGGGTGTGGGGATCTCAAATCATACGAGTTTGTCATCTTGTGTTTGCTAAGTTTTGGAAAGCCAGTATGTGTTGTCCAAACTTTTATTTTTTACTGACATAAATGAATGGATGTGTCTGCTACAAATATCTCAAATGAATTTGAAATTAAAAAAAAAAGAAGGCAAAACTACTAATTTCTTCATCAATGATAAAAATAAAAGTATCTTATATAAGCTAAGTATAATTTTGCATTGATTCTTGATGGAAAAAATATTGATGTATTGATGATATATCAATCGATTGCTTCACTCCTTGCAGTATGTTGTTTTAAAATGGTTGTTAATTACTGTCTTTGAACCTAAGTTGTGTCAGGATAATGTGATTGGGGGGACATCATGCTGCATGTCTGTGGCATGATGCCTCAGTGTTAGACATCACTATAAACTGCCACACTGCAGACATCATAGCGATATAACTGAAAAATTGTTTAAGCTACATTAAAAATCATGATCACACACACACGCGTGCATTATCATTATATGTTTGATTGATTGACTGGCATTTTATTTTATGTATCCCCCAACAACATCACACATAATACACATAAGGGAATTTTCAGTCATTCTAGCTGCATCATGGTTCATTATATATGTGTTTGGAGTAATTCCAGACCACAGCTAAAACAATGTTACTGTATGTAAACATCTTACTGGCATTTTGTTTATCCCCCCCCCCCTCCTTGCGGTAACATTCATTCAAGCATATTATCTTGGGTCATTTTTGCATGTGGTATTATGTATACCGTGATTCAGTAGATCATGAAGTCTTGGTCCCCAACTTCAGCATCATTATGAGACAAACCTGCTATTACGACTCTATGGTCTTAAACTATGAAATAGAAAACGGCAAAATCCAAAAGTTTGGCAAACTTCAACAAATAATTTATTTCCCTAAAATACAAAGTAAAAAAAAGGAAAAGAACTTTAGTAGTGCAAATTAAATCCCAAATAGTCCAAAAAGTTTTATCACCAGTCATTATAAGTGAATTAAGTTCTAATTAGATTCCAGTGGTATTCAAAATAAAATCCAATGCTGCAGATTTTGATGTGCCTGTAGTCTTGAAATGTACGAATGACCTGAATTGTGATCACAAAAATATAATCCAAGATATCCTTGTTTGAATTCACTTGAATTCGAAGTTAATATCTGTCCAAGAATATTATTGAACACTTTGTAATTCCAGAGAATAATAATTGGAATAATTTCAGCCCAAATGAAAGACTCAAACTTACAAGACTGCTTCTGATATTATCACAGGAATGAATAATTTCTCATGTTAACAAGATTATGTAAACAAATAAGATGCAAAAGAAGAGCCAGGATTTAGGACAAAAGTTCATTTCCAGAACTTTCCAAGCTCTGATTAGACAAGGTCTGTTACTAAAATTATAATAAAGAACCTGGTAAACATAATGTCCTTGACACAGACCATGATAATGTTCTTAATATTAAACCCACACTCTTATACAAAAATATTACCTTTGTATCTTTTGCTTACAAAATAGAAACATCATTGTATCTAGTCAGGAACACAGTGAACTTTATTTTGGACAAGGTTAAGTACAAAATACAATTATCCATAGCAGTTAATGAATTAAGAAAAGACAAAAAAAAAACAGAAATGAAAAATACACTTAAATTTAACAAAATCACAAAAAAATTAATATACAAAATCATAGGGTGATAAACAGATATATTAATCAGAAATTCAGACTAACCCTTGCCAAACGATACCAAATATTTTGTAAGCAATATTTTCTTGTTACTTTTCTGCTATATAAATAATTAAAAGACAACACAAATTTGGAAAGATAAATAATACATATGAAAGTAGTATAAAATTGTGGGGCACATCCTTATGCCAATTGTCACATATTAAGGAGAGTAGAAATGCCATGGAAGAGAAACATCCAGTTCACAATTTACATAAGACTATAATTTCAGCTCTACTTTGTAAGATCCCTATTGAAATAAAAATCTTTGAAAGATTTTCTTGTTATTGGGTTTAACGCCATTTTTCAACACATGCTAGGCTAAACATGGCAGCCAGTATAATGGTTGAGAAAGAACATGGAAAACCCCCGGAAAGAACCACCAACCCACGACAAGGTACTGGCAAGCTTTCTCACACACCCACATTGACCAAGCCTGCGACTTAAACTCAAACACAAACACACGCAGAAGTGAGATGGCAGTGGTCCTTAATGGTGAGCACTTAGACCACTTGGTTTTTTAAGTATTATTCTGTTGATTTGTTCAGAGCTTAATCTCTTCCTTATCTGTATATGAATATTGTTCTGTAGTGAGAATCCCCTTGCTGTCTACCTCATTGAAGGGGCATTTACATAACTACAGTATCTTAGCTAGCTAGAACAAATTTGAAAACTGTTCTTTATGGTTCTTATGTACCATTTTCCATGGCTCTGACACTCATTCTCACAAATAAAAGTATTGCAACATTGGTTTCATTTAGGTCATCATCATCATCATCAGTCTCTTGACCTAGTGTGGTCATTGAGGCACAGTGTGCTGCTGAACATCTGACCAGTTCCCTCCATTTGTCTTGATCATGTGCCAATGCCTGTGTCTCTGTGATACTTTTCCTGGTGCATTCTGTGATGTTGTCACTCCACTTTTTTCTCTTTCTACCTCTCCTTCTTCCACCTTGGACACTACCCTGTAGGTAGATGTAGGTAGAACTTAAAGTAATGAAAGAAAGCAATGGTTGTTAAAAATAAACAGCAGACAAGAGAGTAAATTATACTTCTCAGAGGAAAAAAAAAAGTGTTCTAGACCACAAATGTGAGCTTACAGAATCATTAAGCATAAAGAAGTAAAAGGAAAAAAAACTTTTGTGAGTAGTCATCCATTTATGAAAATTTGTGCATTACTGATACAAGTGCAATTACGTAGCACAGACTCAAGCAACACATAGCAGGAACGGGGGAATGTCTGAACTGGAGAAATGCTTCAAAACAAGGAGGATTGAAACAAAAGAGGAATATGTCTTACATGGTATGACTGACAGGAGCTTTGCCAAAGTTGAACTTTCTTGAATTAGCACTCTAATGACTACTATGCCAGATTTATCTTTCCATAATGGTGTAATAGGAATTGAAGTCCATTAATGACTTAGTCTACTTGTTCATACAAAGATATTTGCTAAAATAAATGGTTTTACTTCTTAGTTTAATTTTTAGATTCTTATTTTTTAGATTTATTATAATCTTTATGCTAGGGATACATGGTTTTGTTGGACATGATATGACAGAGCTAAACTGTGATGAGAAAAGAAACAAAACGTGTGAACCTTCCTTTATCATGATGATGAGTCAGTATTTGCTGAACAGATTCATAATTGTGTGCCTGGGAGTATCTCTATAATATACTAAGTACTTAGAGTACTGTGCAAAACCTATTCAGTTAGATGTACAATCAATTTCATGAATAAAATTTTAAAACATTTAATTCTTGGGGAAAATTTGCTTGGGTTGGCAATGAAAAACAGATGGTCAGCTGACTAGAAACATTTGTTTGTGCCTTATTTAGATAAAATTCCTTCCTTTTTTATTGGTTTCTATTTTTTTTCTGATATTTAGACGTCATTCATTGAGAATGTACATGTAATTGCTGTGCCTAAATTTGTCTTAGGTTAAAGCTTGCTCTATGAGCGATTAATTATTAAACAAAAGAAACTATGGTTGTCAGGTTACATTTTTTTCAGACTTGTGAATTGTTGCATCAGATATCATATTCTGTGGTTGTTCAGCACTACTGATACATGTACATATATCAGTAAAGTAAACCATGGTCGGTCTTAGATTATGTAGCCTAGAAGTGTCAAACATATAGCTGCCAGACTCGTTAATCCAGTTTGTAGACCAGATCTTTGTTATTGGTTGTTGTTATGGGGTTAACACTGTTTTTCAACACAATATAGGCTATATATGGCAGCCAGTATAACTTGTGGAGGAAGAAGAAAAAAAAAACGACCCCGGAAGAACCACTGACCCATGAAAGCTACTGGCAAGCTTTATTGGTGTACCCAAATTGGCCAAGCCCAAGACTTGAACCCATGCAGACAGAGGTGAGATCCATACCTAAGTGTTGTAGACTACTCAGCTGCTTGGAGACCCCTCTTGATTTTGTCAAATTTATATGATTATCAATGTTCATGACGAGTATGGTTCCAGTGAAGTATGGGGGTGCCGAGTGGTCTAAAGCGCTCTCTGTTACTGATTACTGCCATTTCACCTCTGCGTGGGTTCGTGTCTTAGATTCAGTCAATGTGGGTAGGCGTGAAAGCTTGCCAGTAGCTAATCTCATGGGTCTGTGGTTCTTTCCGGGATTTGCCTGGGTTCTTCCTCCACCATTAATACTGGCCACCATGTTTAGCCAATCTTATGCTGAAAAATGACATTAAACGCTACAACAACATCTGATAAATATAACCAATGTAAAATTGGATGTGTTACATATTCATATTACAATACATCAAATAAGACTACATGCAGTTTTGAAAAAATATGATACTGTTGGAAACCAAACTTTCACAACTACCAGCTGGAAAACACCTATTAGCATGTTACAGCTGTGTGGACAGTAGATGTTGTGCCTGGTGAACATTTTAAGTTCATCAGATTAAATCACATTTTACAACCCATTTTGAAGATATCTTTAATTCTTGGTACTTAATTACAGTTGTGTGGTTAATTTTTAATATTTTGTTCATCACTGATTTTATGAAAATGTTATAAAAATTCTCAAATTGAATTCTTTATAAACTGGATTGCTTCAAGGACAGTTGATGAACTACAATTATGCATAAACAGTTTATAAAATTATAATTTGATTGATTATTACTATTAGATTCAGTTAACTTAAGAGTTCATGAACTTATAAAAGTTCAAGAACTTGAATTTCATAAACTGATGATGTTCATGAACAGTTCATGAAGGGTTCATGAACATATTTGACTTTTCACAACAGTTCATGTATACTCTCTATTAAGTCAACTTTCAGACAACAAAAAAACCCTTGAACAGTCATTTTGAATTATTCATACCATCACTAATAAGTCACCATTCAGACAACATCAAAAACCTTGAAGTCATTTTGAATTACTCATACCATAACTAATAAGTCACCATTCAGACAACAAAAAACCTTGAACAGTCATTTTGAATTATTCATACCATCACTAATAAGTCAACATTCAGACAAGAAAAACCTTGAACAGTCATTTTGAATTACTCATACCATATATACTCGCTAATAAGTCAACATTCAGACAACAAAAACCCTTGAACAGTCATCTTGAATTACTCATATGATCACTAATAAGTCCGCATTCAAACAACAAAACACCTTGAACAGTCATTTTGAATTACTCATACCATATATACTCGCTAATAAGTCGACATTCAGACAACAACAAAAACCTTGAACATTCGTCTTAAATTACTCATGCCATCACTAATAAGTCATCATTCAGACAACAAAAAAAACCTTAAGTCATTTTGAATTACTCATACCATATATACTTGCTAATAAGTCAACATTCAAACAACAAGGTTCCTGATCTGCTGTCACATGATGTACCTGAAGACCAGGGTCTGTCTTTCAATTGATTACTCGGAACAAACTGCACAAAGCCAGATATGGTGGTGTGTTATGCAATGGCTTATCTAAGGTCTGTGCAGTTTGAAGTTGTTTTCTTATAACTTACAATAAGCAATATGTACAGTACCTCAAAACAAACTGAAACCTGAAGCTTTAGGATTTCTAACATATGGTAGATCCTCAGTGAACTGACTGTAAATTAACCAGGACAGAAGAATGTTGCAGGGTAACTATTCAGTCTTTACCATTAACATTGATAAACAGTTTCTTTTCCATTTTCATTGAAACTATTTTGCTTTTGTCATAAACTTACTTAGATGACATCTGAATAAATGCTAGGTCAAAAAATAAGTCAATTTTCCAGGATGCAGCAGCTTCAGGGAACTTAATGGATAATAGGAGTGCCTCATTGAATAGATGAGCTTCAATGATTTAATTTTTTATGGAGGATATATCACCCTTAACTCATCACCATCATCTGGTAATGTAGTAATCAGAGAGGTTTACTGTTTAATTCTTGCACACTCAGCCTTGCTATATGATTTATCTCGCTAGCCCAGCTGTTGCCTCACTAAAGAAGAGCTTTATGCATGGAACAGTGAATGTTGTTTTGGCTTTTTTATTTTCTCAGATGATGTTTATTCCATAGTTATCTAATAAATTCACGTCATACTGATATCTTTCAGTCAAGATATATTATCATTATTATTATTATTATTATTATTATTATTATTATTATTATTATTATTATTATTATTGTTTTGTTACACCTAGTCAGGAAGCTGCAACATCAAATGCAAACATTGCAATATAAGTATTGTTTCTGAGTTGAACTGTTTTGAGATTTAGAAATATGTTCCCCAAATTGAGTCATATGTGAAGAATGATTTTTTTAAAAATCTGTGCAGTTATCCATGTTCTGGTAAATGTATTTTCAAAGTCCCTCTGATCAGTAGAATAATTGCAGTTGTAAAAATCCATTATTTCTTACATTCAAAGAACTTTTGCATGCCAGCTGAGTTTCAATGTTATCCTGAACACACTAGCAGTAGGGTTCAGTAATCACTTGTGTGCAACTGTTGGCAATGTGTGTATGAACAAGGGCAAGTTCCATTTAAAGAAATTCAGTAAACATGTACAGTATAAACATATAGAAGCAGTTTCATTCCAGAACTGATAAATGTAGGGGGGGGGGGCATTTTGAAAATATACTGGCAATGAGTTTTGGCAAAAAATATAAAGGTATACACAGTCACAGTTTTCATTGACTTTAATGATTTTATTGCAGTTTTTGTTTTGCAGATCTGAGAATGACTCACACACATACTGGAATAGATCATAGGGAAAAAAGTTTGAAATTTGGTATTGTTAGGTAACAATTTATGTTTTGTTTGTTTTTCAGGGTTTAACGACATTTTTCAGCATAAAATAGGCTATACATGGCGGCCAGTATTATTGGTGGAGGAAGAACCCGGGAAAATCCCCGGAAATAACCACAACCCACGAGAAGCTACTGGCAAGCTTTCTCACATAACTACATTAGCCAAATCTTAGACTTGAACCCACGCATACAGAGGTGAGATGGCAGTGATCCGTAACGGACAGCGCTTTAGACCATTCGGCCACTCGGGGCCCCAACAATTTATGATATGTAGCCATAATGAAAAATTTCTTTCACATTTTTCAGTGTAATTATGTTATTAATGAGCCATCTGCCACTTTGGCTTATGTCACTTTGCAATGAAAATCAAGACTAGAAACAGCTTATCAGAGAAGGTTGAAATTAGACTATTTTTTAAAGAGGCTCAGCTTTGGGTGCCACACTACGATCTTCCTGGTGAGGGGTGGTGGGGGTGATGAAAAATTAGCTATGAAACACTCATGTAATTGACAAAAATTGAACATAAGATTACTAAATTTTCAAATAGAAAAAAAATGAAGTAATATCTTTGTTTCCAATGATTTCATTTTGTTCTGATCATTCTTTTTAGTACCTGTTTGGTATACTTGAATAAGTTCACAATAATTTCTTAACGAGTGCTTTTTTTTCCCAAAAGAGGACAATATTTTGGTCAGATTTGGGAAAGAAAATACACATCAGTCTTAGATCAGGGAAGTGGCCTGTATTTTTGGCCCCAAAATTCCCTAAGAAATTGGTTTTATTTTTTTTAATAATCCGCTTTAAAAATGGTTGGGCATCATCAGGTCTGTATCCATCAGTTCACCGATTTAAGTATTCTTTTTAAAATCCATTTTCAGCATTGTTGTGGGGTATCCAGGTTCCATGAACATATTTCAGGTGTTGTTCTTGTTTTAGTAGTTGCAAGCACAAAAAGCTTCAAAATGTTTATTATTTCAACATCTTACTAATGTCTTCAAGATTCATCTGAATATTCACTTTGTAACAAGTTAAACATGTAAAATAACTATTGCAAATTTCAAACAGAAGACTAAAAATGACTTGCTTCATGATAAAAGCCAGTTCAATTTTGAGGTTGACTGATTCAGTTAGATGATTTAAAACCAGCTTCATGATAAAAGTGAACTATACTGTGATGGTCTAGCAGTTAGAGCATCTGCCTCAGATGCTGGAAATTGTGGGTTCAAACCCTGGCCGAGTATGTCATACCAAAGACTTTAAAAATGGTACTAATAGCTGCCTCGCTAGGCACTGGCAGCTTAAAAAGAGGTTAATGTTTAAGACTGGTTGGCCTGGTGTCAGGATAATGTGACTGGGTGGGACATCATGCTATGGCATGATTCCCCAGATTTTAAAACATCACTATGAACTGTCATACTGCAAACATTTCAAAATATGACTGAAAAATTATTAAAGCTACAGTCATTATAAAACTGAGTTAGCCTCTGGGTTTACTGGTGCACACAGCTTGTGAAGACTCCAGCTGAAGATTTGTTTCAGTGAGGCAGGTTTATAGAGTTTGACCTTTACAAATCTGAATAAACAGGGAAATCCAATTTAAAGCTAAAACAGTATGATGTTGAGTGCCAGCTGTTGGTAGATGAAAACCACATACATTATGAAGCATCAATGTAGTTTCAAGATTTCTAATTTATATCCAGAAGCTTCCTTTATGTCACTGTGGACTTTTGACTTTGTAATGATTTGAATAGAAATCTTGGCAAATATTTTGGTAAATTTTAAGTTTAAAGCATGTAATTAGTTGTTATGGAAACTGTTTCAAAGTGTTTTACAATAAGAGTGATAATAATGCATTTCTCCAGAATGCAGCATGTCTGTTTTTCAGTATGGGCAGCAGAAATTATGTTCCCCAGTTTATTTTTCACATAATAAACCAACATTGGAATGCATTGTTGTTTTAATAATGACTATGAGAAACATTTTAGTAAGATGTAATGCTCATCTTTATTTTTTTTTGTTATCCATTTAGTATACATTGTAAAATGATGGCAGGGTCCCTGTCTTTGGTGAGAATCCCTGTATGTTGCAGAGTCCCTGCTTCCTTGACCTTCAGTGTTTCTTATTTCTGGAATCAGTTTTCAAATAATGTGTCTACCATGTTCTAAACACTGGATTTCTGTTGTTTTGTGTGTGTGTGTGTCAGTGGGGGTTGTTGTTGATAAATACATGTACATGTACCATATATACTTATAACTAACTGATCTGGGTCTGTGCAGTTTGCAGTTGAACTCGACTTACAAGCATGTGCATACAGTGTGTTGGTGTCCCAGACTTCCATTTTCAAAATCCTGCAGAGAGATCTTTCATTATGGTATTATCTTTTTAAATATTCTGGATAAAAGATTATATTGAGATTGTGTGTGCTGTATCTCATTTCTCCACCATTCTCTTAATTGATAATATCTTGTAGACAGATAAAGAACCCCTAATGCATGTTATATCTGTACATAACCCTTAGTTGCATCAAGTTTATAATGCATTTACCTGATTTGATCCCTCGCTCTTATCAGAGTCTGCAGGTGCAGTTGGTGTGAATGAGTGTGAAATATCAGAGATGAGTTATACTGGGTTAAAAACAGTTGTCAGGTAATCAAGAACTTCATTTGTGTATTGATGAATGGTCTCATTTGTGTATTGATAAATGTTCTCTTGTCTGAGGTTTAATTATAATCTTTTTGATAATGTGCTCCAGCATACACTTCAACTGTAAATTAAAAGATTTTTTAAGTTTTTAAAACCAATTTAAAACTGATCGATGTTGATAATTTTTACATAAATTGCTTGGAGGTTTGTGATTTTTTTTTTTTCACTGCACATTTTAATCCATGTATTTGAATCTGGTGTTGTCAGTTGTACATGTAATTGGTATTGGTAGATCCACAATTTGTGGATAATACATGTACTTGGTATTGGTCCACCTGTCTGTACAATAGTGCTATTTGGCAGTTGGTTTTCAGTCTTGGAACCCAAGCTCTGTGTACTCTGAGTTTGTTTAATCATAAGAAACATATATGGATTGCTGCCTCACAGGAATAAGCAGATCACCAGACAAGGTTTTTAGGTCTGGGATGCAACTCTGTATGGACTGGATATTCAGAAGTACTCACTTATTAGTTGAGTCCACTGCTAACTGTGCAGATCCAGGTCTGCTTTCACATAATTAACTGGCAGATCTGGGTCTATGCTGCGCTTGTTAAAAGTAATCAGTAGTGCAAACTACATAGACCCTGATTTTCTAGCAATTTATGGGACAGGGTATCTGTTGTTTGCAGTTGGATTGCATGTGAGTATACTATGGTATAAAAACAATGGGGACATATTTGCAGTGGCTTCGTTTTCTTTTATAGCCTCTGTCTCATTGGAGGTGGAGGTATATAGTAATAATCATATCCATGCATCTGTCTGTATGACAAACAGTCTTATTAGTCTCACATTTTTTAATGGATTGACATGATACTGGGTATATATTATATGCATCTTCTAAAGAAGAGCACATCAACAAATTATTTTGCTCCTGCATTGTATGTTAGAGTTATTGCCCTTGTGGTCTTAAAAGTAGGATTTGATACAAGCTTGTCAATATATTTGAGGTTTTTTTTATGGATTGCCATGAAAATTTGTAACTATATGGTCATGACCTGAAGATTGGCATTTAACCAAACCAGTTTGATCTTGTAATATTTGTTAGGTTATTGCTTGCTAGACATCACTACATACATTGTATGGGTTAATGTGTTAACATGTTTTGAGTTTTTGATGGATTGCCATGCCTGTTTTCATCATGTGACTTAATGTAGTGTTTTATGTATTTCATTAATCCAGTAGTTTTTGATGAACTGCCATGAAACATGGGAAATGATGTGACCATCACCTGAAAATGCACATTTAATTTTCAACGAAGAACTTTGATTGTGAACATTCCAAAGGTGTCATTTCTAATCAAGTTAGGGTTGACAATCTCTCAATATCCATTCGTCCTGTCAGATGAATACTGAAAATGTCTACTTGCTCAGTAGATCTTGGTACCACACAAAATATGGTGCAGTGATTTTTCAGACAATACTGTGGTACTTACCATAGTATGTTACAGTCATATTAGGACCAACAGATTAATATTTAGAGGGAAGGGCCTTTCACTTAAGAAAAAAAGTATGTTCTCTTAGCTGGAAAAAACACTATCCTGCTCCGATATATCACATTAGCACTATATTACTGTATATTCATCATATTATTTGAAGAAAAAATATTTTGAGATAAACTAACAGAAAACATTTATAAAGAAAATTTCAGACACACCCACTTCTGATAATTAAATGGCCAGCACCTTATGATACATGGATTTCCTATGAGCATGTTGATTGTTGTATAGTATAAGATGCAATCTAATAAAATTCTGTAGCTAAAAAAGTGACATGATACAGCTTACACTATGACAGACGCCCTGTAAAAGACTTCTGACATTAGGAGAGGCCTGTTTTACTTGCTTCACCATTGATATAATAGGGAGGGAAAACTTTGAGAGGGATGCTTACTTACATCCAGGCAATATATATATATATATATATATATATATATATATATATATATATATATATAACCCACTAAATGTAAAACAGACTTATTCATCAAATGAGAAAATAAATATTGGACTTTAAAAATTTTGTAAAATTAAAATATAAAACAACTGTAACGTCCTGAAAATCTTAGGATAGTTCACAATCTTACAAAGGAATGGATGTCCTTAACACATTACCATATGCAAGTAAACAACTAAAAAATAAATTTTTTCGTAATCCAAGACTTTAATTTGGTCAAAATATTTTTGACAACATCCCATTTGGCATATATGATGTGTGAAATATCTGATACAGTCATCATAAATATTATAATATTTGTAACATTTAAAATTAATTTGTGCGACAAATACAGCTGTTTTGCCCCAAAAATTAATAATATTTTGTCATGAAAAATGAAGAAAAAAAACAGGTTCAAAACATTAAATTCATTGCAGGATTGCATGAGGATTTCCATACATTTCTTAATGACAGTAACTATCCAAGTACCAGTTCAGTGAAAGTACTGTGGTGCAAACCACCAGAAGAAGAAAAAATACCATTGATAATGGTAATGAGTATCATGCACCTTTTCTTGTCCAACTAATATAGAAATATTAAAGTGATATTAACAACCTATTTGATTGTATTGAATTTTTCCCCATATTTGTGACCCTTCTCAGGTCAGTTCATTACTGCAAACCATACTTTCAAAAGCCAATGTTATAGCCAGCCTGCCTTGAGAGGGCTCATTCTCAAGGCACTAATTGGATTTATGAAATAGGTTGTCTTATGACCTGTTATCATTATGTTGAGATACCCTTTCTTGAGAGACCATGAATTTTCAGCTAAAAGGTTGGAATTTTAGGATAGGTATTACTGTGAGTATAAATTGAAACCAGTCAGCTATCTTTCTGCAAAACTTTTAATATTATTGAAGAATAGTAATACTGATAATGATGATGATGATGATAATAGTAATAAATGATAATGATGATGTATTAATACAATTTTTGTAATTGCTACACCACCTAATTGAAACGCCATATAAGAAAGGAGTTTTAACTGGAAGACTTGATGGAATTTGGTTGGTCTTAAATAAAAATTATACCATGCTGATATCCAAAAGTTACGTTGCCAGAGTACTGAAAGGTTCTCTTTTATGATGGATATAAAAGTAACACATTTTTCCTGTTTTTATTTTATAAAATAAATATCAGAATAAGACAAGGTGATGTTACAGATGATACTACTTGCTATAGTGATTTCAATTCTTTAAAAAGGAAAATTAATTAAATTGTTGAGCAAGTAAAAAAGTCTGCGGGGCTATAATACACATAGTGTATACAGGAATCGCTAACTTGTTGTGCTTGAGCATGACAATGATATTTGTTATCCACTGAAGATTACCAAGTTCCATCCTTTTATCTCATACAGTTTTTAAGTCATAGAGCAGAAATTATGGTTTGATGAATTTACAGGCTGATGGATGGATGGAAGGACAGACAGATAGAAATATGGATACTATCTTCCCCACTTTTTTGCAGAAGGCAAGGGAAATTTTTGTTTTTGGTCTTTTTGGCTTGTATGAAAATCTCAGGCTTCATCCCCACTCCCACCCCCATTCCATGAAAATAATATTCTCAGTGCCTTTAAAGAAGAACTTTCTTTTGTAATGTTGAATGCACCTACCAAATCACTCTACCGGTATAGGCAGACTGGTGTTTATTTCTTATGTAAGACACCGCCAATTTTCAGTCCATGTCAGAATATAACTATTGAATAATCTCGAAGATGACATTAGGGAATAATAAAAACATATTTACTCCCATAAGTAATTTTAGCATCTAGTAAGTGCCAGTCAAATCCACTGGGATGTTAATATTAAATTGTCGTTTGCCATGCATCAGCTTGCCTGTATGAGGAAGCTGTTAGGTGAATATTTCCTAGACAAAGTTTAAATTGCTTTTTGCCATTTTCATTGGCTGGTTCTCTTTGTAGGCACTTTAAACACTTTATTGACTTTAACATCAGGAGGAAATGGGAGCTATGGAGACACCAAGGCAGCCAAGGTGGGCTGGCCTGGTATTGAATATGAAGCTGGTGTATTAGGAGTCCAGCACTGTAGAAATTGAGCTACCATAGTTTCCTTTTATTGCTCTGTATCAATTTACGTTTCTGTAGAAGTCTTAAGATGATTCAAGCAAATAATGTCTTCAGAAGCATTTTCTTCACTTTTGTTTGCAAGATACTAATGTTTAACTGATGGGCTTTCTTTGGAAATGGACAGCATCTTTGGGAGTAAATGTGATTTTTTTTCTTCTTGAGAGTTTGTTCATTTTATGTAAAGCGAATCATTATGGCTCTGAAAGTTAACTTGTCCATTTTTTTAGGTCCCTCTCTGATAAACATCTTGCCTGGTTGTTGGTGCCCCACTCAATGTTTCCCTGCTTTTCTTTAATCAAAAATGTAGCTGGTAAATTGCAGGCTTCATTGTCAACAATTCCTATTTTTATTAACAAACTCTTTAATGTCTGCATAATGTCAATCCATTTTATAAACAGTTCTAAGATTACAACTTGTACAAGAATTAACATAGACATGGTAGCATTCATCAACTTTAGGTACTGATCACATAATTGTAGGGGTGGGGAGATGGAGGGGGAAATGATATTTCTTTGAGATGAGACATTTAAATTAAAATTTAATTTCTGAGAATATATGGATATACTCTGGTGTTATTTTGCTATAAATCAGAGTAAGATATTTCCATCTATTGACAGAATTTTTAAAAAACAAATGTCAGGTACCTCACCTAGAACAGCAAATTGCTGGTCACTAAAATACATGCAATTGCAATATACAATGGAGTGGTATACAGCAGTATATCATTTTTAGTTGTACCCTGCTCTGTTGTTTTGTATGCAGTTTGACTCGACTTATAAGCGAGTATATATGGCATTTTTCCATAGATCATTGGTTACAGTGTAATTGGACTGTTATTATGTTGATTGATATCAAATTCAACTTTTGTTAATACACATTAATTCAGAATCAAGCAGTTGTATGGACCGAATTGTGAAGGATTTTGTTTGGGGGTTAACTGGGGGCTAAATGAGCAAATTTTTAAACCACACCTGTTGATGTAAATAAATTGATTACATCAGGATGTGGGCCAAGCATTGTACATGCTTGAGGCACATATATAGACTCTTTGTACCCAATGGGACTTCAACCATGGATTTCAGCTGGGATAGCCCTTCCCCCCCAACTTTAAAACCTTGGATCTGCAGTTTTGGTGTAAATTAAATTTAATGTTATTGGTCCTGGTTAATGTTTGTGATAGTTTTGGCTAACTTCAGTGGTCTCTATACATGTACTGTATAAAAAATTATTGGCCTGTTAAGTGGGAGTTGTTATAAACCAGTGGTAAACCTATGTGCCATTTTCACCTGATTAGCAAGGGGCATTATGAATCATAAGCAATGTGATTAATAGACCTGACTTTCAATGCCATTACCAACAGGTCTGGAGTTTTTCTGTGGTAATTTGATTATAATGCAAGCACAGGTTTAATAAAAGTTAACTTGATCACAGTTGAGTTCCCTGGTGCAAAGATTACAAGGTCCAGTTTGATACCCATATACTATTTCTTTTTAAGTACATGAACACATGTTGACTATAATAACATAAACAAATTGCTTCAGTTTACCTTACTTATAATATGATAAACCAAGGGGTTCTTCCAATAGAAAGTAGTGTATTCAGTGGGTACAACATCATATTATTAAACTATTGCTAAAATGTTCAAATAGTTGTTGTTGTAGGGTTTAACATCATTTTTCAGCACACGATAGGCTATACATGGCGATCAGGATTATTGGTGGAGGAAGAACCTGGGAAACCCCCCGGTAAGAACCACCGACCCACGAGAAGCTCCTGGCAAGCTTTTTCATTTTTTCATAACTAAATTAGCTGAATCTTAGACTAGAACCCACGCAGACAGAGGTGAGATGGCAGTGATCCATAACGGAAAGCGCTGTAGACCACTCAGCCACTTGGGGCCCCCTGTTCAAATAGTAAAAATGTGCTTATTTCCAAAAATGGGCTCATCTGACAAAAATATTAGTGCAACTTTTGCCATTGACTGCAGCATGCACTGTAATTGCTATTGAATGCTGCATGCATTGTGTACCATTGGCATGCACTGTATGTTATTGACTGCATCATGCATTGTATGCCATTTGAAAGCAGCATTCACTGTATGTCATTTGAAAGCAGCATGTACTGTATGCCATTGGAAAGCAGCACGGACTGTATGCCATTTGAAAACATTATGTACTGTATGCCATTTGAAAGTACCATATACTGTATGCCATTTGAAAGCAGCATGTACTGTATGCCATTTGAAAGCAGCATGTACTGTATGCCATTTGAAAGCAGCATGTACTGTATGCCATTTGAAAGCAGCATGTTCTGCATGCCATTTGAAAGCAGCATGTACTGTATACCATTTGAAAGCAGCTTGCACTGTATGCCATTTGAAAGCAGTATTCACTGTATGCCATTTGAAAGCAGCATGTACTGTATGCCATTTGAAAGCATTATGTGCTGTATGCCATTGGAAAGCACCATGTACTGTATGCCATTTGAAAGCAACACATACTGTATGCCATTTGAAAGCAGCATGTAGTGTATACCATTTGAAAGCATTATGTACTGTATGCCATTTGAAAGCAGCATGCACTGTATGCCATTTGAAAGCATTATGTACTGTAGGCCATTTGAAAGCATTATGTACTGTAGGCCGTTTGAAAGCAGCATGTACTGTATGCCATTTGAAAGCAGTATGTACTGTATGCCATTTGAAAGCAGTATGTACTGTATGCCATTTGATAGTAGCACGCACTGTATGCCATTTGAAAGCATGTTTTGCATGCCATTTGAAAGCAGCATGATGTTATAGATGGACAGGGACTGGGGATCACAATATCCCTCACTAAAGTATGTGGTTAAATATGGACAGTGACATGGCATCACAATGTCCCTCACTAAAACAAAACAAAAAACTACTGTTTAGTTCTTATTTTTTAAATAATTATTATTATTTTTGTTATTTTTTTATTATTATTATATCTAATGGAGTTGGTATAGATGCAGGATACTCCTAATCAAGGCAAAATAAGGATAAGTAAATGCCTGTAATTTAGTTTGTGTTGTATGATGGATGATATTATTGTTGCTTTTGTCATTCATAGCAGTGAACATGTCCTTTGATGATGGCTGGTTTATTAGTCATTAATATATACATGCATGTATATATTACTTCATAAATAGGACCAGCTGTTAATTGACATTTACTGTCTGTTAAATCCACCATCTAGTGTTGTCTAGTGTGCAAATTACATGCAGGTAACATGCAGAATACATAAAGACCCAGAATAACTTATACATTCTTCTGAGAAACACATGTCTTAATTTTAAAATAATAATAATAATAATAATAATAATAATAATAATAATAATAATAATAATAATAATTAATGAAGCATTTAGTATTTTAGGGGGAATCTCATAGGTAATAATGATCATGACCAGGAACTCGTAGTCAAGATTGAGGACTGTAAAACCTTGTTGTTAGCTTATTACCTGTGGGAATACAGACCTATAAGAATCAAGGTTGATAATTCATGCTCTTGGTGTGAAATATCTTTTTGTGAAAGCCAGTGGTAAAGGTTTTGTACAAGCTCCCATCACTCAGAATAGAAATGCTACATATAGTGTTTCATGAAATCCTTGCTCAATGTAAGGCATGGACAAATTTTAATAGGTATAGGTTCAAACAGCTGCCAGATGCAGAAATGCTAACCTTAGACCTAAACTTGAGACCCTTGGCCATGATGCTAACTTTTACTGTTGTTGTTATTGTTGTTGTAGGGTTTAATGCCATTTTTCAGCACAAGATAAGCTATACATGACAGCCACTATAAATGGTGGAGGAAGAAACCAGGAAAATCATGGAAACAACCACCAACCCATGAGAAGCTACTGTCAAACTTTCTCACATACCAACATTGGCCTAACCCGAAACTTGAACCCACACAGTCAAGAGGTGAGGTGGTAGTGATCCATAATGTTGAGTGCTTTAGACCACTCGTGGCCGCTCACTTTTAATAACAACAATAACAAGTTCTTAACTTTTAATAAAGAAAGAAACATGTTAGTGTCGTTGTTTTTGTTGTTGTACAGTGTTCCGTGGAAAGATTAAATGCATTGAGCCATTGTATCACATGCTGTATTAACAATAGCTTGCTTTGGTTTGGTAGTTTACAGCACAGTGACATAAGCAGGTCATTAAGTGCCAAGGCAATTGGACTAAATTGTCTTGCCCAAGGACCCATTAAGCATTAAAGTAGCTGACCTAGGCTGGTCTAATAGTAGGATTAAAATCCATACCCTTTGGTTGCATATGGGATACACTAACCATTGAGCCACCCTGACACCTTAGTGGATGTTATGCCAAGGTACCTATGTACTGAAAACTTAATTTTGCAGTATTCATATGATAGCCATCTACAAGTACATTTAGGTGGAAGGAGCAAAGTTTTTTTTCCAAGTCATAAATAAGTTGACCTACTTCAGTATGTTCATGTTTATGCACATGGCTGAGATTGTTTGAAAATTTTGTTATGATTTTGAATTTAACTTAATGGTCAACTTTTAAAATGGAGTGTAATTGTGAACTTTGGGATTGGACTGTAATGGTCAAGTTTTGAAATGGAGTGTAATGGTCAATTTTGAGATAAAGATCTAGTTGTCTAGCTCTGTTGTGGAAGTTCTTGTTAATATTTACCAGGGAAAATTAGGCTCCTGTGTGCACCATAGTGGACTTTTAGTTTTGTGATTTTAAATCAGCTGACTGGGTTATATATATATATATATATATATATATATATATATATATATATATATATATATATATATATATATATATATATATATATATATATATATATATATATTGCCAGATGTAAGAAAATACCAAGTAACTTTTTGACATTTGCATCAAATCTGATGTTCTAAGGGGAATTAGTTACAAGAGAAGTTCCACATTTAATTTAACCCTGATGCTTTTAGTTATACATGATGACTCTAAGTTCACTCTATTTGACCCAAAACTTATAAATAATAATAGAGGACATCAGAGAAAGCATTCCCTAGTTTATGGATGATTCTTATTGATTTTGAGGTTAAATGGTTAAAGGTGAAGGTAATTGTGGCATAAATAAAAATGGCTTTTGCAGAATAATATCTAATCATAAGTAAGTTCCTTGACCAAAGCAGTAAATTCTGGGGCCCTGGTAGCAGCCAGCACTGTTAGTGCAATCATAAATTAATGATTTCTGAGAATTGAGTTAAGTTCAGTATCTCATTCTTCGATCAGAGGCCCAGGTTATTGAAACCATTTGGTGAATAATCAACAGAGTAAACCATACATAGTTAGTGCCTACATGGATGGCTGGTAAACATGGGACAGGAAGATGATGTACCATTCATGATACTCTTTTTGGTTCAGTTTTTTATGCCATTCTGAGAATACCTTAACTTATATGGCACTGTATAGCCAGCATTGTGCTGATGTGCCATGAAACATATTCAGGCAGAGCTAGGTTTATATACTATCAGTTTGGTAAATCCAGTTTGAGCATCCCTAGGTTTAAATTGATAATATCTGACAGCCTACCTCCATCTAATTAGGCGCCATTAGGTTCCAGTAAATTAGCCATTGACATATTAGTATATCCCATGTGATATTGTGGCTTACATTACAGATATGACACGCCTGTAGAGGCACAAGGCAATGAGATTGTAAGGAAAACAAAATGGCATTTAAGAGGCACAAGGCAATGAGATTGTAAGGAAAACAAAATGGCATTTGATTTACAGTACACATTCTTGAATAAAATACTCCTCTAATGTGAACATGTATGTGCTGATAAATCATGGTGTATCCTGTGCATTATGTATATGATTTTCAAGTGAACACAAATGTCCTGGTGGTTGAGTGGTCTAAGGTGCTTGCCTTTACAAACCATTGATATCTCACTTCTGTCTGCATGGGTTTGAGTCTTGGCTTGGTCAGCATGGGTATGTGAGAAAGCTTGTCACTAGCTTCTAGGTCTGTGCTTATTCCAGGGGTTTTCCCATGTCCTTTATCCTCCAAATGGATCGACCACCATGTATAGCCTATTATGTGCTGAAAAGTGTCAAACTGCACCTACCCAGAACTGCTGTCACATAATGCATTGGCAGATCTGGGTAAGTGTATTGCAGTTTGTCATGAATATTCATTAGCACAGCGAGCATAGACTATGATCTGCAGGGGCATTATGCTACATCAAATCAGGAACTTTGTTTGCAGTTTGACTTGACCAATAAGATAGTATTTATGCCATGTTCTTCAAATATACATAATGCTCCTAAAATTGTGATTGGTTGAAAATCCAAAATGGAAGAAACTATGTAAATCCTGGAATTCTGGCAGATTTTTTAATGGCTAATTTGAATGTATGCTTTTGACGGGGAAGATAATTAACAGTGCACTGTATGTGTTTGTGTGCCATACTTTGAATTTGTATCAGTGATATTTAAAATTATCAATTCCATCAGCATGACAACCCTTAATCCATCTTTAATACCATTTGTAAGTTTTGCATTTAGGTCATAATAGTAGGGCATTTGTGTTGCATGAAAATGTGCGTCTGTGTGTGTGTGATTTGAATTTTTAATGCAGCTGTAACAATTTGCCATCATATCGCTATGATGTCTGCCATGTGGCAGTTTATAGTGATGTCTAGCACTGGGGCATCATGTTGCAGACATGTAGCATGATGTCCCACCCAGTCACATTATCCTGACACCAGATCGACCAGTCCTAACACTAACCTCATAGCGAGGCTGTTAGTACTATTGTATAAGTCATTGTTACGACTCGGCTGGGGTTTAAATGAGCAACATCCCACATCCCGAGGCAGATGCTCTAACCACTAGGTCACCTAAATGTTGCCTCCATATAAATACTTTTAGAAAAATGTTTTTTTTTTTTTGGGTTACTGACATGATTTCTTTTTTATTTCAGAGCTGATTGGGTCCACAAAGAGGCTGAACATAAATGTCCAAGATGAAGATGGGTTAGTGTCATGGTTTCATACTGCTCATTTTATGACAAAATAAACAACAAAGATCCTGATCTTCTTGCATAATGCATTTGCAGATCAGGGTCTATATTTTTTGTTTGACTGATTTACTTCAGATAAACTGCACAAACCTAGATCTGCAGGCTCATTATTCTGTATCTATACAGTTTTTAATTGGACTAGTGTTATAATAAGTACATATGGTAATGTGATGAGTGGGCAGAAATTGACAGAGTAAACAAATAACCATATTAAATATTTATTGCACTGTACATCACCACCCTGCACAGCAATGCACAAAAGACACCACACTGCATTTTTGAGGCTCCGGATTAGTGTTCACAGCATGTATTGTGTACAGTTGGTCAGCTGATTATGTATAAGTAGAAACATGGAAGACTTCATGTTGATGCGAACTTGTGAAACATATTTACAGTAGAAAGCACTTTGTTTGTTCTACTGATTCAGAGTATTTTGATATTTCGGAAGCCTGTACTGTTTTATTGTTTACACATTTGCTTCAGAGTATATTGATGTTTTGGAAACCTGTAATATTTTATTATTTACACAGTTGATTCAGAGTATTTTTATGTTTTGGAAACCTGTATTATTTTATTATTTACACAGTTGATTCAGAGTATTTTTATGTTTTGGAAACCTGTATTATTTTATTGTTTACACAGTTGATTCAGAGTATTTTGATGTTTCGAAAACCTGTATTATTTTATTATTTACACAGTTGATTCAGAGTATATTGATGTTTTGGAAACCTGTAATATTTTATTATTTACACAGTTGATTCAGAGTATTTTTATGTTTTGGAAACCTGTATTATTTTATTGTTTACACAGTTGATTCAGAGTATTTTGATGTTTCGAAAACCTGTATTATTTTATTGTTTACACAGTTGATTCAGAGTATTTTGATGTTTCGGAAACCTGTATTATTTTATTGTTTACACAGTTGATTCAGAGTACATGTATTTTGATGTTTTGGAAATCTGTACTATTTTATTGTTTACACAGTTGATTCAGAGTATTTTGATGTTTTGGAAACCTGTACTATTTTATTGTTTACACAGTTGATTCAGAGTATTTTGATGTTTTGGAAACCTGTACTATTTTATTGTTTACACAGTTGATTCAGAGTATTTTGATGTTTCGAAAACCTGTACTGTTTTATTGCTTACACAATTAATTCTGCTGAATAAACTCTGTAGTTGTCAACTTATTTTCTTCGATTTAAAGTACCAAAGAAATCAGACCTTATCTTCCATTCCAGTACATTGATTCAGACTATAGTTCACTGAAATATAACAGATTTTGTTGCGATATGTGTTGATATCTTTCAAGAGTGGGCAAAGTTGGACCCCTATTATGGCAATATCTGTTGATGTTATTTGAGAGTAAGCAAAGTTGGACCCCTATTGTGGCAATATCTGTTGATGTTATTTGAGAGTAAGCAAAGTTGGACCCCTATTGTGGCAATATCTGTTGATGTTATTTGAGAGTAAGCAAAGTTGGATCCCTATTGTGGCAATATCTGTTGATGTTATTTGAGAGTAAGCAAAGTTGGACCCCTATTGTGGCAATATCTGTTGATGTTTTTTGAGAGTAAGCAAAGTTGGACCCCTATTGTGGCAATATCTGTTGATGTTATTTGAGAGTAAGCAATGTTGGACCCCTATTATGGCAATATCTGTTGATGTTATTTGAGAGTAAGCAATGTTGGACCCCTATTATGGCAATATCTGTTGATGTTATTTGAGAGTAAGCAAAGTTGGATCCCTATTATGGCAATATCTATTGATGTTATTTGAGAGTAAGCAAAGTTGGACCCCTATTGTGGCAATATCTGTTGATGTTATTTGAGAGTAAGCAATGTTGGACCCCTATTATGGCAATATCTGTTGATGTTATTTGAGAGTAAGCAATGTTGGACCCCTATTATGGCAATATCTGTTGATGTTATTTGAGAGTAAGCAAAGTTGGACCCCTATTATGGCAATATCTGTTGATGTTATTTGAAATTAAGCAAAGTTGGACCCCTATTATGGCAATATCTGTTGATGTTATTTGAGAGTAAGCAAAGTTGGACCCCTATTATGGCAATATCTATTGATGTTATTTGAGAGTAAGCAATGTTGGACCCCTATTATGGCAATATCTATTGATGTTATTTGAGAATTAGCAAAGTTGGACCCCTATTGTGGCAAAATCTGTTGATGTTATTTGAGAGTAAGCAAAGTTGGACCCCTATTGTGGTAATATCTGTTGATGTTATTTGAGAGTAAGCAATGTTGGACCCCTATTGTGGCAATATCTGTTGATGTTATTTGAGAGTAAGCAAAGTTGGACCCCTATTGTGGTAATATCTGTTGATGTTATTTGAGAGTAAGCAATGTTGGACCCCTATTGTGGCAATATCTGTTGATGTTATTTGAGAGTAAGCAAAGTTGGACCCCTATTGTGGTAATATCTGTTGATGTTATTTGAGAGTAAGCAATGTTGCCCCCCTATTGTGGCGTAAGCAGCGGTGGACTTTTATTTTGGCAGCATCTGTTGATGTTCATTTGAGAATTCTAACTAAATTGGACCCCTATTTTAAGAATAGCAGTTGATATCATTAGAGATTAGGCAAAGTTGGACCCCTATTGTGGCAGTATCAATCTGTTCATATCATTAGAAAGTAAGCAAAGTTGGACTATTGTGTGGCAATATCAGTTGATGTTATTAGATAGTTAAGTTGGGTCCCTATTGTGACAATATCAGTTGATGTCATTAGATAGTTAAGTTGGTTCCCTATTGTGGCAATATCAGTTGATGTCATTAGACAGTAAGTTGAGTTGGGTCCCTATTGTGACAATATCAGTTGATGTCATTAGATAGTTAAGTTGGGTCCCTATTGTGTAAATATCAGTTGATGTCATTAGACAGTAAGTTGAGTTGGGTCCCTATTGTGACAATATATGTTGATGTCATTAGATAGTAAGTTAAGTTGGGTCCCTATTGTGACAATATATGTTGATGTTATTAGACAATAAGTTGAGCTGGGTCCCTATTGTGATAATATCAGTTGATGTCATTTGGTAGTTAAGTTGGGTCCCTATTGTGACAATATATGTTGATGTCATTATACAGTATGTTAAGTTGGGTCCCTATTATGGCAATTTCAGTTGATGTCATTAGATAGTTAAGTTGGGTCCTTATTGTGGCAATATATGTTGATGTCAGTAGATAGTAACTTAAGTTGGGTTCCTAATGTGACAATATCAGTATTTCGACTATGAGCCAAGATCAGTACATTTGCCCTTAAAATAAGCATGTACTTCAGAAATTAGATCAAAGTTACAATGAGCTCATTAGAGCTGATGAGAAATTGTATTTATCTGTCAAAGCATAGCAATTACACATTAAAGTTACTGTAAGTGCAGCAAGTTTTCATTTTTCAAGGCTGTCCACCATTTCTGAAGTAACAGCTTTCATGCCATCATCCTGGCACATTCAAAGGTATTTCTATGACTTTATTATTATTTTTCTTGACTGCACAAAAACCAAGACTATGACTTTCTGCAGTAGAATGATATTTCAAATAGGTTTGCTGTATCACAGTTCATCAACAAAACCTAAACTATAACATTTATCAGTTGATCAGCTTGTGTTTGATGATAAGCCTACCCCTACCCCTGCATTTATGAACACACACATGCACACACGCACTTTTATAAAATTATTGCAAATATTTATGATGCATCTCTCTGCTAATAAGCCTACCGGCAAATATTTTGACAAATTTAATATCAGAATAGCCACTGGTCTTGCCATGTGAGAAATACTCTACATTGCTCGTTTGGAACATCAGACAAAACAGTGTGTAAAAAGTTGTCTTTGGTTTTGTACAGATACATCATTTGATTGAGACAACAATTTCCCAGGGATCCCAACATTATTGAATGTCTTCAAATATAGTATTTAAGGAATTGTAAAGAAAACTTGGAGACCGGGCTTTTTTATATGAAACTATGTTGATAAGAATATTTCAGAAATTAAGAATGATTTGAAAAAGATCTGACTTGTAATTCCAACTTTATTCATCTTAGAGGTCCATGAGAATGTGGAGAAACCCTGATAAAAAAGTATATTTTTACACAAAAATGTTTTGCAAATTAGCTTAAGAAGATTATTTGAAGAAGTTGGAATCTTTATTATCAAAAGCCCAGGAGTTGTGTTTATTTAAATATTGCAATTTGTAACACAAGACAGCATATGGTCATAAAGCAATAGGCATAGATTAGTTTACTGTGTTGTTTCCATGGTATGTCAGATAGGCCAGCCTTGTATGCAAAAAAAAGGAGAGGGTTAACTTACAATTGGGACAAGGATTTCTTTAATTAAAATTTTTCTGAAGTTATTGTAAGGTTTGGATGGGCTTAAATAAAGCAGAGAGATTTGTGTGTACTTTAATTTGCACAAGTTGTAACTTTTCCAGGTTGTCATTTACCATCTTTTGGTTTACAATTTAAAGTTATAAATTAAAATATATTGTAAAATACCTTCACACTAAAATGATTTTTAAAAAAAATGCTGAAATATTAGCAATAGAACAAATAATGTAGTTTGCAACCTTAATTTACCAAAAAAATTGAATGGGATTTTTAAAAAATTTAAGCTTGACTTTTATTTCTTTTGAATTTTATGGAAGAATAACTCTGTATTGCTGAAATAATGTATTATTTGCAAATTTCACAAATTATTCCATTTGTATTTCCATAGCATGTCTGCCCTCCACCAGGCATCTCTTATGGGGAACACTGAAATCATGGAACTGCTGTTGGAAAATGGGGCCTCAGTTAGCATCAAAGACAATAAAGGTAAATAGTGTTTTCACTCATAAATCAGAAGGGGCAAGGTGCTGGTCAGGAGGGGTTTGGTTTTGTTGCCAAAAGAGATTCAATGCTCCATGTAATGTTTTTGGACTCCAAATCAAATGTCTGCAGTATTAAACACAGTAAATTTATTAACAAGAAATAAATGCATGTATTATGATGTAATGACATATTCCTTTGATCAAGAAAGCAAACTAAAAGATGGATTGAAAGTTTAAAAACAAATAATTTAAATTATGAAGAAGAGAGAGAATGGGTGAAAGTATGCAAGGAAAAGTAACAAATATGAAATGAAACAAAAAATTTGGGTCAGATTATATTTTACAGGAAATACTAGTGGCTATGACAAATGTAAAAACACTAGACATACATCACATTAAATATTATTAGATTTCCAGTCTCTTTTTGAGAAATGAAATTCAGGTAATCAAATGACTTGATACATCATTATTGCATGTCCTTTATAAGTACAGTGGCAGCTCATCACTGTCATAATTTTTTAAAAAGTTTTTCACATTGTATACATCATGGGGTTGGGGGTGGGGGTGAGAGCATGCTATAAAACAGTATTCTAGTAATTTTATATGCCTGTTATCATGATGGCATATTAATTCATAGAAAAGCCTATCCGTTTCAAGGTAAAAAGGCAGAATGTCAAGGTCACTTTGAAAAAGAAAAATTGTTCTGCACAAAAATGTCAGTTGTTGAATATGTATTGTCACCAAAGTTTGTCGATGACTTTAGATAAGAAACATGAATTATGATTTTAGACTCAGAATGAAAAATATAAAGGTCACTGACTGAAATAAGAAAAAATTTGTTTTTGCATAAGAACTCTTGTTCAAGATTGTATACTTTTAAGCAAAGTTGCAGTTAAGAAATGGAAAATGGCTATTGGTTTTGGAACCAACAGGACAAAGATCATGTCTTTGTGGTTCAAATAAAATTGGATTTTGCAGAATGACTGGTTCAATATTTCCTTGACCAACTTTGTGGGTGGCTTGCACATTATGCAGTAAAGGAACATTTAAATTCCTGGGCTTTTAAAATGGTCAGTCTAAACAAGAAAAAGGCTATGGCACAGTAAGTTTAGTTGAAGTTTAGTTGAATAAAGGTCGAGGTCATTGAGGCTGGTTGAAATCTCGACAGTGAATCGTGTCATTCAAGTTCCTACACAGAGGACCATGAAACATGAACAGGTTTATAATGTGGAACTCTTGTTTCCTTATAGACTGAAGCAGGTCTGCAGATTTAGGTCAAAGATTATTAAGACCATATTTTAAGGTATATTTTGTATTCTAAAAACAAAGATATTTATAACAATAGGACATTTAATAGAGATCAACTTGTACAAGGGTTGTTGGACATTGGGATCATAGTAAATTTTTCTGGCACCGGGATCTCTAATTGTATGGTACAACTTGACTCCTGCAGATGACAGTGTTAATAATGCCATGTGCAACTTGAGGGCTGTATTATCAGTCAATCTACATGCTTTATTGCTTCTTAAATCAGTTGTTAGTTGGTAAAATATATATTTTTTGAGACAATGTGTAGGGTATTGGGGTGGCATTTTAGAGTTCCAAAGGGTAGATCAACATATCCAATACATGTACAAACTTTGAAATGGTAGAAGTAACATATATTGTGAAAATCTAGGTTTGGATAAATTACTGTTTAATTGACTACTTATGCCTTGAGATTTCTCAAACTGGGTTTAGAATTTGGAAATCACAAACTTGAGTTTTGTTAAAGCAATTTGCTTGCTTAATGAGAAGCTGTTAAAATTAATTTATCATGGAATAATATAACTTGGAGCCCCTGAGAAAGCTATTGAATCTTGACTATATGATAATCAGTTGGGCAGTTTGAAATTATCCTTTTGTTTTCAATTTCCCAACTTCAGTTGAGCTTTCAGTAAAATTTAGAGTGTGGTAGCCCAGAATTTATTTTTTCTGCCAGAATGTGGAGACCATCATATGCAAGACTTTTGGTAACAAATTGCTTGATAGGTCAGTAAATGTGTTTTTTTTTTTCATACTCAAGAAGAGCAAATATGACATCTTCCAAATGAACCCAGTCAAAATGATACCTGATATGATCCATCTCCCAAATGAACCCAGTAATGCTACACAATACAACCCCTCTCCCAAAGGAACCCAATAATAATGCTACACAAGGTGACCCCTCTCGCAAATGAACTCAGTAGTAATGCTACACAATGTGACCCCACTCCCTAATGAACACTACATAATTATTTATTCACTAGTAATGTAAAGTGCCCATTGATACTAATATTCTTGGACAGACATAAACTTGGAATTATAGTGAATGCAAACAAAGACTTCTTGGATTGTATTATTGTGATTCATCAACAGATTTTTGGCACATCATTAGTATTACAATTCAGGTCATTGGTACTAGTACATTAGAGACTGCTGGCTACTACAGGCACATCAACACATTCAATGTTTGAAATTGTTTGAAATACCATTCAAGTTTATTAAAAAATTATTCATTAGGATTTGTTTGAAATTCTAGAAGTATATGACATTTAATTCACATTACCATAAGTTATTTTTCCATTTCACCTTGTATTCCAGGAAATAAATTATTTGTTGAATTTTATAAAACTTTTTGGTTAAGACCATTGAGTCATATTAGCAGGTCATGCCCTTATTTTTGTTTTACCTACTATGTTTAGTGAGTCAGACAATTTTGGTCTCAGGTCTTCAGCATTATTTACCACTATTACTATGTCTTTCCAAGAGGTTATGGGGTCGATCCCCAGGCCAATTCAGACCAAAGACTTATAGAAATGGTACTAACAACTTTCTCACTAGGTGCTTAGCATTAAGAGGTTAGTGTTAGAACTGGTTGGTCTGATGTCAGGATAATGTGACTGGGTAGGAAGGACATCATGCTACATGTCTGTGGCATGATGCCCCAGCGCTAGACATCACTATAAATTGTCACACTATAGACATTGTAGCGATATGACTGAGAAATTGTTAAAAGCTACATTAAAAATTCAAATCACACACACACGCACACTTTCTTACCAAAGTAACAAGATAGATCACACATTTACTTTGATATGCATAAACAAGATTGAACACTGATTTATCACTCAGTGAATCTTAGCTTGCACAAAATAAACTTGAGAGCATACCTATTGTTAATGTATTAACAACAAATCATGCTTTGTTTCTCATTGTTCTTTTACCTTTGTTCAAGTAAAATTCTAATTTCAAATCTATGATTAATAATTCATTTCCATTGTAGCTAATTGTCCCATTAGAGGCATTTGTTGCACGAGTTCTTATTGATTGATTTATACTTGTTTAGTGGTATTCAGAATAGAATTAGTTAATTAACAAATTAAAACAATTTCATTAATAGCACACCTGTATCCTTGATGCCATTACACTTGGACAGGTTAAATTAACATAAGTCGATGCTAGTCACTGAAATGGGAACACTATTCTAATACATGTATATCAAAACAGGTTTTGTTCTTGACCATTTGATGTTAATTTTTATTATGTACTTATCACCAAATGCATGCATATACAACTCTTGAAATGATTTATTTTGCCCAAGTTTTGAATTCTTTTACATATACCTCCATTGCCCTAAACATTTCATACTTGTTGCAGTTATTAATATTTTTTCAATTTGATTAATAATCTCCCATAATAATAAATAAAAAGACGAATATTCAACAGCAGAATAATAATCCATTGTGACACATACTATAATCATTGGTATAGTGGGTGATTCAAATTTCTGAATGTTTACACAGTCTAAATACTATCCAAGCCATGCAAATTGTGTTGGAAATAAAAAGCATAACATTGTGCTTGCAGCCAGTTAAATTCATGTTGGTGATTTTGCTATTGGTGAAAGTCAAGATGAAAGATATCAGTGCTGTTCTGTTAATTGTTATAGTGATAACTGATAGTACCCAATAAACTTCATTGATAGCTCTTTAGGGTCTGGTGTCAGGATAATGTCACTGGGTGGGACATGATGCTACATATCTGCGGCATGATACCCCAGTGCTAGACATCACTATAAACTGCCACACTGCAGACAGCGAGATAGCGATACGACTGGAAAATGGTTAAAGCTACATTAAAAGTACCAATCACACTTTAGGGGGCAGGATTCAGTTTTCTTACATGTACATCTTTTTTTAAAAATACACAAGTGAGGTCAATTAAATTCATATTTTTGGATACTTTTATTAAAGCAAAGCATAAGAATATTATCACCTTGACCAGAGAAGTCAATGGCAGTTCATAGCAGGAGAAGTTTATGTACCCCAACCCCAAATTTATAGCTGCAATTTTCATGTCTTAAGGTCATTTTTGACACCTTGTGATGCTCAGTGCAAACACAAACCCTTTTCCTAGATGACATTTCTACAAAAGAGTGTGTACTAAACAGACTGATGTAATTGAAAATAGTTGTCATCCAAGCCGTTTATGAGATATTCTACTTCCCCCAAACCCATGTGTTTACTTCTATGGGAGACTTGCTCTTCTTCCTAGTTTACTATTGGTATTTCACCATCAACATACAGCAAACTATGGAAGATGTACATGTCTGACATCAGTTTCAATAACAACACAAGCCCAAAACACCTAGTTCACACCATAGCCACCTTATGCCTGTGCTGCATGGTACTTCTTCACATAATTGTGTATCTAGATTGAGTTTCATCCAATTAAGACCCAATTGATTAAAATGACACACCAGTCAATAATATGGCTGGTTGCAAAATCATCTGTTCGGGTAGGTCCTTATTTTCCTTTTGATCTGTATATTGGAGGGACCTCACTGTGTTCTAGATATAATTTGTACCTATTCTTTCCTATTTATTGGGGTGGGGCCAGAGAGTGAAATTGCATCTGCACCTTACAAATGCACTACCCATTTGGTCTATAGTGATATGTGAATTGATTTTAGGGAAAGGGGTTGGAAGCATATTTTTGGATTTCTTGAGAGTTGCTGTCAATGAATTGAAAGACCAAATGTAAATTTATGAAATTAAAATAATTTAAAAAAAACCAATGCTGTAGTGTCCGATTTAAGTACTAACAAAAGAAAGATTTCATAATATGCAAAACCACAAAAATGACATTCATCAGGAAAATAAAGGAATTTATTATGTTTTCCTCTTATTCCTCATATGCACCTCCAGTTTTTGATGTTCATCTCTTCAACACTATAACAGTTGTGATAAATTTTTAAAGGAATATGAAGAAATTACATGGTTGAATAACAACAGAATTTGGAAACTGTGATTTTGGTGTCAGGATTCTAGAACTGTAATACATAGAAAACAACTTCAGTTTAATAATCAAGATCCCATGATTCATCAACCATAGGGATTATAGTATACATCCTCATATATATATATATATATATATATATATATATATATATAGGTTACTGGTTACTGAATATGAAATCGGTACTCATAATACACATTTATATTAGTGCCTTTATCAAGGTTCATTTTAGTTATGAGCAGTCACTTGAATTTGGGTCAGATGTTGAGAGAAATTTCACATTAAAAAGGTGTCCTTATACCGCAGGTGATTTGTTTTAAATGCTACAGTGTATTTTGTCTTTTAAATTAATGCTGTTTGATTCAAGTAATGCCCTGACCCCACAGTCCCATTTGTTTTGGCTTCGTTGAAACTCTTTCCCCTCCCACTTACATACTTTAATTAATAATACCACAATGACGTTGTAAGACTTGAGTCATTGTATGAAACTATTTGTATCAATCCCAAAATATTAGGTTTAATGCTGGACTTTGCATAGTTACTAAGATACTTGTATTATCACATCATTGTTATTCAGGATACAAAAATTGTGTGATAATGCTACTTCTACTAATTTTAAAAAACTGCAAGGTGATAATATTTCACAGAATACAAAAGTTCAATTGCAATTTTTACCTTCATTGAAAAGAAAGGATCAGTCAGCTGCAATGATGTTGCTCCCACTTTATTTGGCTGAGGCCAGAGAGTTTGTATTATAAGGTTCAAAATCATTTTGGTATGTTTGAAAAGGCTAAATTATTTGTCAGAGTTCTGACTGATTGCCATGGTGAGATTAAGGGATTTTGTATCAGTAGAGGCACACTGTCTCACATATGGACAAAAATGAGACCCCAAGTATGAATGATTGAAAGAAGACCATGGTACTGTTGTTAGAAACACCATAATGACAGAACTTAATCTAGAAAGCAAGGCTTGAAAGATGTGGGTGATTGGATGATTGGCTAGGATAAAATATTACATATTTGATCCATGAATTTCATGGATTATGGATCATTCTAAAGTGGGTCAAAAGGCTGGCTTCCACTCAAAAGTGGATTGTGTTCTTGATCTGGACAAATGTCAGTTAACCTACACTTGCTGTCAACAATTTTCAGTGTATCCTTGGCTATTAACTGCTAGCATGGTGTATACTAAAGGAAGCCAATTAAAAAAATAGTGTAATTTGTTCTCTGGAATCATAGAAAGCAATTTTCTTTTTATCCCTAATAATGTATGTTACACTTCATTACACTCTAGATGGATGTGACCTTTTTTAGGTTTGATTTATTATGCCATCACATCAAAAGCATTCTCACATTTCTTTGTTCATGCAGCTGGAAAGTGACAGTAGATCCATCTATTTGAAAATATGCATCAGGCACAAACTATTATAAAGATTAACAATTAGCTTCCATACTGATCTGTGATTGATGGTATATTTTCATACTGTATCAGGGATTGATTGTATATTAGCAAATAGCTACCAATGCTGTATCTGTGTTTGATGCTATATTAGTAATTAATTACCATACTGTATCTGTGATTGATTGTATATTAGCAAAAATCTACCAATACTGTATCTGTTTGATGGTATATTAGCAAATAGCTACCATATTGTATCTGTTATTGATGGTATATTAGCAATTAACTTTCATACTGTATCAGTGGTTGATGGTATATTAGCACTTAACTTCCAGCTTGTATCAGCAATAGATGGTGGATTAGCAGCTAGCTTCCACACTGTATCTGATTGATTGTATATTAGCAATTAGCTTCCATACACTATTAGCAGTTGATGGTGGATTAGCAATTAGTTTCCATGCTGTATCTGTGAATGATGGTATATTAGCACTTTTTAGCAATTAGCTTCCTTACCTTATCAGCAATTGATGGTGGATTAGCAGTTTGCTTCCATACTGCAGGTGATTGCTGGTGGATTAGCAATTAGCTTTCATACTGTACCCTATGCAGTCTATGGGAGTAGAACATGGTAGTAATGTGTTGTACAATCTTGAAAAACCTATTAAACTACTAGAGAAAAAAATATTGGTGTTATTGAAGAAAAGTTCTTAAATTTGTTGAAAGAAAATTGCATTGCCTAATTTATCTGCAATTTATCAGAGAATTGACAACTTCAATATTAATACAAGTTTTATTGTGTGGTTTATTCATGTTTTTTTTGTGTAATCTTTTTATGCAATGATAAACAAAGTAATATATTGAGAAACTTCAATTTTTATCAGATTTTTTTTTTTCTTTCTGAAACTCTTTATTGTTATTTGAATTGCTATCCAGTTTATGGGTAAGCCACATTAAATTCTATAGCCCAGAGAAGATAATGTAACGTAAAATCATTTTCTTGAAGACTTCCAGTTATCCTTGCTATATTGTTATTATGGGTTTAATGCCATTTATCAGCATAATAGGCTAAACATGACGACCAGTATATCTGGTGGAGGAAACACCTGGAGAGAAAGAAATCCCAGGAAAAACCAATTAAACACAGGAAGCTATACTGGCAAGCTTTTTCACATACCCACACTGGCAGAGCCTGAGATTTGAACCCAGGTAGACATAGGTGAGATGTCAGTGATCTGTAAAGGTGAGTGCCTTAGACCTCTTGTCCATCAGGGGACCTTTATGAATAATAATAATTGCTGTAAAATTGGGACACATGTTGATAAAAGCAAACATGAAAAATAGGCTTATATGCTAGTACTGGTTTACAAAAAGATTAAAGCTATATCAAAATATTTTCTTTGTTTTGAAGAGACAGAACCAATTATTATGGAGTCATCCCATAGTGCTATCTGATCATATGGTAGCCCGGACTTAGCATTCTTGTAGCCCCAGCTCTATGGACACCAAAAAAAAATCACACACTGCTGGGGCCCTGAGTGGCAGAGTGGTCTAAAGCGCTCACAGTTACAGATCACTGCCATCTCACTTTTGTCTGCGTGTGTTCGAGTCTCAGCTTTGGCTAATGTGGGTATGTGAGAAAGCTTGCCAGTAGCTTCTCGTAGGTTGTCGAGTTTTTCCAGGTTCTTCCTCCACTATTAATACTGGCTAGCTGCCATGTATTGCCTATCGTGTGCTGAAAAATGACGTTAAACGCTATAACAACAACAATCACACACTGTTACATATTCACCATGTTATAGACAAAATTCAGACCACTGTGATTTTTGTAATTTTCTGACCCACTATGATAAGGTCATGTCACTATCATAAATGGCATATTTTGAATATTTCATAATTAAATAATAGCTGTAAGTACTAAAAACTTGTTCTAAAAATGCACGGATAAAATCTCTGCCATTTTAAAAAAAAATTATTCTGCATTGCATGTCTTGATAAACATCAAATTTATGTTACTCTATTGTCAAAACATTGTTACCCATACTCATCGAATGGAAAAAGTTTGAAGTAATTATTTCAAGCAATACAACTGAAATTTGATGTGCACCCACTAATATCCAGGTTATGGTAACAGTGACATAGGAATACCTTTGAACCATTGTCATCTAGTTAACATATGCATGCCTAGAATTACAGTAGCATTTTTAAACCATTAAACCATTATAGTTCAGAGTTGCTGTCAATATTTTTGACGCAGACCTCAGGAAAATGTAACTTTTATCTAAATAAGACCTAGTTCTCTGTGTATCAAGATATCTTGACTTCCAAAAGAGTGCAGATTTATAGAAGATCCTGTTTCTAGTGACCTGCATTCAGGGTACCTAACATTGAAAAGAAATCCTTTACCTAAATATATCATTTCATAGCTTCACAATCAAATAAAAGAAAATGCCTTGTTTCTTATAAGAATTAATAAAATCTGAATGTATATACTTGCTTTTAAGTGTTAAACTGCAAACAACAAAGGTCTTGATCTTTCATTGCATAATGCACCTGCAGATCAGAACCTTTGTTGTTTCTTATACTGATTACTCCTAACAAAATGCACAGACCTAGACCTGCTATTGCATAATGGACCAGCAGATCCTGGTCTGTGCATTTTTCAGTGTATTACAAGTGTGTATAAAGTGTATCTGCTCTTTACTCTCTGTGTAACTTATACAGAATGCATATTTTTGTAGTTGTCAAATAAATTTGATCTAAACTTTATTTTATTACTCATTTAAAATTTGCTTTTTTTGTCCCATTTGAAATTTGCAGTTGATCTTAAACCCAGAAATCTCACATTTGATTGTCCAAGTGTAGATTTTCAGCTTTGATAGGTAATATAATGGAATCATCTGTCTGCCAAAGGTAAATAACTTATTGTCCAAAAACTGGCTTTTTCTCTTGCTTGTATACATGTAGTGCCAATTAATATTGGTGGCAAAGTGACACACATTTCCTGCATCAGGTGCAGGAGAAATGAACATTATTCATGTACATTGTATTCACACCTAAATTAACTATAGGACTAAATCCATTTCACCTTTAATCTTGCCAGTATTTTGTGATAGCATGTGGAATGTAAATCAATCATTACACTCTTTATGCCTTTATATACTTTTTAAGATCGGCCTCTAAGCTTTGTTCAAAACTGTGAAGACCAAGAAGTAATGCAGTAAAAAATTAATTTGCATCAAACGTTATTCTGAATTGAATCAGCTACCACTTGAATTACAGTAGAATGACAGTTTTGCCACATTTTAAAATATGGATGTTACTAAAAAGTAAAAAAAAAAAAAAATGATAAATAAATGAAATACTGATCTAATTAATATATATATATATATATATATATATATATATATATATATATATATATATATATATATATATATATATATATATTAACACTTACAGACCATGAGTCTCAAATGTATTACCTGCACTGGATGAGATACATATAGTGGGTTACATTATTGGTTGGGTTGTTTAGTTGTTACCATATATACTCACTTATAAGTTAAGTCCAACTGCAACTGTAAATTGGACAGACCCAAAACTTCCCTAACATAATGTACCAGCAGATCTTGGCCTAAGCAGTTTGATAATCAGATAAACATGCAGCATAAATCCTGACCTGCAGGCTCATTATGCTATGGCAGATCAGGAGTTTTGTTGTTTGCAGTTTGTCATGACTTATTAGGAAGTATTTACATTGCTTTAAGAATGTATGGCTACACTTTGCAGCACCACAAATTATTATCATTTATGAGATTACAGCATTTGAAATGACATCACAAGAAAATTTGTGTAAAAGCATGTCCTAATGGGTCACCATTACTGCTGCCCATTCTCCCTGGCAGTGGACCTGCATTTTTATGTCTACATAAACTTATTGTGTGATTAGGATTTTTAACGTAGTTTTAAAAAGAAATCAGTCATATCGCTACGATGTCTGCAGTGAGGCTGTTTATAGTGATGTCTAGTCACATTATCCTGACACCAGGTCGACCAGTCCTAACACTAACCTCTTAATGCTGAGTGCCAAGCGAGCAGCTGTTAGTACCATTTTTGTAAGTCTTTGGTATGACTTGGCCAGGGATCAAACCCACGACCTCTTGCTTCTGCGGTGGATACTCTAACCACTATTGGCCACTGAAGCAGTCCATAAACTTGTATTTTTGCTCATGGTTTCTGTCATCAGATGATATGCTGAGACTGCTAAACTCACTGCTAGTTCACTCCAAAACAGTTTATTTCATGAGGAAATTCGTCTCATTCACTTCTGAAAAATAATGAAAAATATTCAGTGAAGAAGATGAATAAAATGTGATGAGGTCAAGGTCATAGCAGAAATTTTTTATTGTTGAAAATTTGAACTTTTATTTATCTTATCATTAAATTGTCTCCTGCATTTAGTCATACCAACTAAGTCAGTGCGCTGTTTCCATATCTAGGCTGTTGCTTTTTAGTTCATAAAGATAATTAGATGAAAATAATTGCCAGGTCCACACTTTGTCATACAAATAGTCAACATAGTAGACCAAAGGTAAAGTTTAATAATAGTGAAAATGTTACAAGTGGGTTGTATTACATGATTATCATCTGCCATTTTTATCCATTTTTTTATCCTGTTAATTTTTTATTGCAATTTTGATTGTATTGATAGTCTTTCCTAATTTATATAGGTCATTAAAAACTAATATTTGTTAAGCTCATAAATCTTTGGTAAGTTTCACACAAAAATTCTTGCAGCCGAGAGATAGTTTTTCATAGATTATCCAGTATTTACGAGTTCCTGTCATATGAATTGATCAAACATGCTTCAGCCACAAACTATGTCAATTGTTGTTTATTCAAAATTCAGTCAATATTCTAATAAAAAGAAAGACAGGTTGTGTTTAAATCATTAATGTAACACACCAGGAGGTGCAGAGCTTGTCTAACTCAGAAATAATGGCTCACTCATGGTTAGACACCTAGGCAGTTATCACATCATAACATATAAACAGATTTGGCCATTATTCCAAAGAAAAATTTGGATTAAATGGAGAAAAAAATGTGTATGTAAATATGTTAGAATGGTTATCTCAGCTGTGGTATTTTTTGAGTTGATTACAAAAGATGGAAGTGAAAGAAAGAAATTCTTAAAGGTTTTGTTCATAATTCGCATCTCAACCATGTTTATATTCATTTTAGTGTAGAACTGTAGATCATTGATAATGTAGGTGCATTACATTTTCACACCAGGCAATGTAGTCCTGCCTAAAATCAGATTAGAGAAAAGGTAACCCTTTTGAAATTGAACAAGAATGCCCAGCATGAATTTTGCCCTTGTGTATCCAACAGAGCTTTAATACTGGAATAATCCCACCTGTAAAATACCCGGTGAAAGTGGTCCAAGGTATTACACATACAGGTAAATATTTTCTTGGATAAAGGCAAATAGCTGCATGATATCCAGGCAGACTGTATCTGTTCACCTTTTGGATCCCTGATGGTTCTCTCATAGGCTTGTTAATTGTCAGTTTGAGAGCTTTATCAGCCCTCACTAACTCTCTAATAGATATCTTTATAAATCCCAGACAAATACCTACTTGAAAAAATGGACAATAATCAGGGGAATATGTTCAAATATTATTACTGTTTCCAATTTGTACAGATAAAAGGGGCAAAAAAGGATGCACCCAAATTGAATTTTTACCTGTTTTTTGTATAGGAGTGAATGGTTAATAAATGCATAGTAATTTGGAAGTCTTCCAGTTTCCAGACTGTGTATGTGTGTGTGTGTATGTATAAAGTAGTATAATGTATAAGTTGTATATTTGCACCCTGAACACTCTGTTTGTTTTAGCAAGCATGAAATTAAGCAAAAACTGATGATATAAAAACGATACTGTATATATTTATAAGTTGACATAGACCCTGATATGCCATTAAATAATGCACCAGCATAACATGGTGTATTTTGTTTGTTCTACTGACTACTCCTAACAAACTTCAGAGACCCACATCTGCCATCACATTATGCAGTGGCAGATTTGGCACTGTACAGTTAGCAGTTGGATTTGCCTAATAAGCATTGCATACAGGGTAACTAAGTTTGCTACCATATTATAGTTTGCAGGTTTGAAAAACAAAATGTAATTACAAAAGTAATAAAAACATTTATTGGGCATCACACCTTGGATATGATTACTTCTTAGGCCTCTTGCAGGGCATCACCCCTTGGATATGCTATCTTCTTAGATCTCTTTTGCAGGGTATCATACCTTGGATATGCTTACTTCTTAGGCCTCTTGCAGGGCGTCACCCCTTGGATATGCTTACTTCTTAGGCCTCTTGCAGGTCGTCACACCTTGGATATGATTACTTCTTATGCCTCTTGCAGGGCATCACCCCTTGGATATGCTTTCTTCTTAGGACTCTTGCAGGTCATCATACCTTGGATATGCTTACTTCTTAGGCCTCTTGCAGGGCATCTTACCTTGGATATGATTACTTCTTAGGCCTCTTGCAGGGCATCACCCCTTGGATATGCTTTCTTCTTAGGCCTCTTGCAGGGCATCACACCTTGGATATGCTATCTTCTTAGGCCTCTTGCAGAGCATCACACCTTGGATATGCTTTCTTCTTAGGCCTCTTTTGCAGGGCAACACACCATGTTATGCTTTCTTCTTCAGCATCTTTTGCACGGCTTCACACTTTGGACACACCTCTGTCTGCATGGGTTGAAGATTCGGCCAGTGTGGGCATGTGAGAAAGCTTGCCAGTAACTTCTCATGGGTCGGTGGTTCTTTTTGAGGGGTTTCCCTGGTTCTTCCTCCACCATTAATACTGGCCTCCATGTATAGCCTATCATGTGCTGAAAAATGGCGTTAAACCCTATAACAACAACAACACCTTGGATATATTTTGAACTTAGATCACTACTACAGGGCATCACACCTTGCATTAGGTACCTATTGCAGGGCAGTCATGTTCCATGAGCACATATCAAGTTTTGTCTTTCTAGAATTCAGAAAATGTCTACAGTTTAGATTGATGAGGCAAAAATGTTTGGCTTTTTTAAAGAGGTGAACTTAGAGATTTAGAGATTTGAGTAGCATCAGAATGGTTACTTTCAGAGCAAAACATGCAGCAATCCTCAAAGATTGCCAGTTTTTATTGGGGACAGTCTATGGATGTTACACCAGTATACCTAAGTAACTCAATTTGAAGTACTATAAGAAAATTTTCTTCTCCTTTCAGGTATGATTTCTCTCCATTATGCAGCCTGGCAGGGAAAGCTTGAACCCGTCCATATTCTACTTCAGATGAAGTCACCAGTTAATGAACAAGCACAGGGTGGAGAGACACCACTACACCTTGCCTGCCAGCATGGACACTTTGATGTGGTCAGTAATCTTGTTAACACACCTGCACTTTGTACATAATGACAGCAATCCACTTGTCTTAAGGATACAGTTTGTTCATGTCCTTCTGAAAGTCAACATATTTGTTGCATATGTCAATTTTTATCTATTTTTTTTGACATTTATGGCATAACTTACAGTATATCTGTATAGCTTCAACATCACATCAACATAATCCTGGCAATGTCAAGTAAATGTTAGGCATCCCTAATAAGGCATATCAAGCAAAAGATAAGGCAAAAAAGGGTATACCATATATATTCGCTTTTAAGTAGATTCAAACTGCAAGCAAGAAAGATCCTGATCTGCTGTAGAATGATGCACTTGTAGATCTGGGTCTGTGTTGTTTGTTTGACTGATTACTCCATCAGAGTACATTATGTGATGGAAGACCTGGGTCTGTGTTGTTTGTTTGACTGATTACTTCATCAGAGTACATTATGTGATGGAAGACCTGGGTCTGTGTTGTTTGTTTGACTGATTACTCCATCAGAGTACATTATGTAATGGAAGACCTGGGTCTGTGTTGTTTGACTGATTACTTCATCAGAGTACATTATGTGATGGAAGACCTGGGCCTGTGTTGTTTGTTTGACTGATTACTTCATCAGAGTACATTATGTGATGGAAGACCTGGGTCTGTGTTGTTTGTTTGACTGATTACTTCATCAGAGTACATTATGTGATGGAAGACCTTGGTCTGTGTTGTTTGACTGATTACTTCATCAGAGTACATTATGTGATGGAAGACCTGGGTCTGTGTTGTTTGTTTGACTGATTACTTCATCAGAGTACATTATGTGATGGAAGACCTGGGTCTGTGTTGTTTGACTGATTACTTCATCAGAGTACATTATGTGATGGAAGACCTGGGTCTGTGTTGTTTGTTTGACTGATTACTTCATCAGAGTACATTATGTGATGGAAGACCTGGGTCTGTGTTGTTTGACTGATTACTTCATCAGAGTACATTATGTAATGGAAGACCTGGGTCTGTGTTGTTTGACTGATTACTTCATCAGAGTACATTATGTGATGGAAGACCTGTGTCTGTGTTGTTTGACTGATTACTTCATCAGAGTACATTATGTGATGGAAGACCTGTGTCTGTGTTGTTTGTTTGACTGATTACTTCATCATAGTACATTATGTAATGGAAGACCTGGGTCTGTGTTGTTTGTTTGACTGATTACTTCATTAGAGTACATTATGTGATGGAAGACCTGGGTCTGTGTTGTTTGACTGATTACTTCATCAGAGTACATTATGTGATGGAAGACCTGGGTCTGTGTTGTTTGACTGATTACTTCATCAGAGTACATTATGTGATGGAAGACCTGTGTCTGTGTTGTTTGTTTGACTGATTACTTCATCAGAGTACATTATGTAATGGAAGACCTGGGTCTGTGTTGTTTGACTGATTACTCCATCATAGTACATTATGTAATGGAAGACCTGGGTCTGTGTTGTTTGTTTGACTGATTACTCCATCATAGTACATTATGTAATGGAAGACCTGGGTCTGTGTTGTTTGTTTGACTGATTACTCCATCAGAGTACATTATGTGATGGAAGACCTGGGTCTGTGTTGTTTGTTCGACTGATTACTCCATCAGAGTACATTATGTGATGTAAGACCTGGATCTGTGCAGTTTGTAGTTGGAGTTGACTTATTAGCAAATGTATAATGTTATTAAAAAAACTCAAAATTTTGAGATATTAATTGTACACTTAACAAAATCAAAGACCTTCTCAGATGGAACATCATCAATGATCCTCCGATGGCAAACAGGTTGTATCTGTGATGTGTTGGAGGGCACATCATGCTTTTTTTCCAAGCCGAGATATAATTTATATTTATTATCATTTTTAAAGAGTATTAGACTAAGTCATTTGAATCTTAGAGTGACAGTCATCAATATAAACCTAGAAATGTTTTATTGGTTTAACCTAATCTACTTGACTTTTGATATTTTTGTCTCATGTTGATGACTTGATGTTGTTAAATGAGATGTTGTCATGATTCCTTCAAGAGTTACATTTGGTTTCATGCATTTTGTGTCATCATTAAAATCAGTAATGGTCCCTGAATGCCAGTCTTTTTCTATTTGTTATTTCCCAATACAAGTTTCCTTGTTAAACGCCCTAAGGAGCAAATTGTTGTAAACAAGGCAACTTTGTAGTATACCTATTGCTAACAGCTCTAGTTCTCATCAGAGATGGGGATCGATGCTTTGACCAAACAGATTTAATTCTTACCAGAGGAAAACTCTAGTCTGAAAGGGAAGTCTTAAAAAACAGTACTGGCATTTTGTGACTCAGAAGAATAGTTTAAAATGTTTTTTTATTTTTCAGTATTTATTGTCTAAACTTCATAGCAGATGTACATCATTTAATGTCATTGTAAAGCTTACTGATTGCTTTTTCAGCTGTGACCTTACAGGATGGGTCTATGATAAACAACATTAATATATCAAACCATGGTACAAGGCTATACCATTCATCCTGTATAGATTTGTTACAAGAGTTTTATATTTGTAATGATGCCATCAGGTTAGGATTAACAAAGACTGTATTACTCTGCTGATCTGTATGAAGTTCGTGTGTGTGTGTGTGTGTGTGTGTGTGTGTGTGTGAGAGAGAGAGAGAGAGAGAGAGAGATAGGGCTTGATGTATAAACTCCATGTGACTTATATAAGGATGACATCCAATATTAATAGTATCTTTTATTACCCATACTTGATGGGGATAGATAATTGTTGGCCTGTGGGGCTAGGTTTCTGTCCTTTTATGTTTGTGTTAATTAGAAGTGGTCGGGGCAGAATTATAAATTAAATTAGCCTAATAGATTAGACTGGTGCAGCAGGGGGCAACCTTAAAAAAAATTAGACAAATTATGAATCTTTGTAATGAAGGGCAAAACAAAATGAACAGTAAACCAGTAGGAAAGAGATCTTTAAAATTAGTATAGCTCATTTTATCTCTAAAAAGGCTTTACATTTAAGAGGCTGCCTAGGGTCTCTCAGTCTTGGCCAAAAAGCAAAAGCCAAGATCAAGGTTTGGCCAGGAACATTACCTGTACAAATGTCTGAGATGCACGCCAGCTCTGTCCTGCCATGCCATACTTACATGTATTTTCTTGTCATTAGCAGCAAGAATATGAAGTGATAATTCAAGCTGCTGTTGAGAACATTTACTGAATAATCTGAGAATATTTCACAAGGGATTTCATTTTGTTTCACATGTTTAATTTGTGTAGTTTGAGCAATGCAACACAAGAAATTCAAACTCACTTAAAAATTCATTGATCCTGTTTTGAGACGTGTGATCAGGTCTACATTCCCAATATGTTGTCCTCACCAAAATAGATGGAAATCTGCATTTTTTAGCCAGATAAAAATGGTTGATTCAACAGTATCACATAAATAAGAGATAGTTAACAATAATGGAAAAAATATGTGTTGTAATTACTTTGTACTTGAATGTATGGTGTTATTTTCTTTATGAGAAAGGAAAGGAATTGGTGGAAATTTAGTTTCATAAAATTTAATTTTAAGGTTAAATAATGTTGGTGTGAAACATTATCAGAATATTAGTGAAAATCAGTTACCTCATGAAGACATGTAAGTTTTGATTTAGAAATCAGCAGATTAAAATCATTGAAGATCATTTGTTAAAATGTTTATTTCAGATTATGTCCAATGAAAATTCAAAACTGCTTTTATTACTATAAGTTTTTTTTTGTTACCTGTACCATAAAGAATTCGTTTGCTACCTTAAGGTTGTTTGTGGTGTTTTATTACTTACAAAATCTGCATGAATCTCATTATTGGCTTTAATGTGAAAACATGTTTCAGGGTTTTCTTTTGTTGTCAGGTTTGATGACAGCAATAAGTTGCCAAAGGATCAGAGACCAAAGGTTTTAAACACTTGATCGAGATCTATATGACTAGTAATGTCGTCTGCTTCTGTGTCAGCTTACCAGAACTGTTGCGAGACATGAAACTTTACAACTCTACCCTCATTCAAATGGTGAAACTCTGACTTAGTTTAGAAGATGCATTTATTCAAATTATGTAGTCCTGTGATCACCTGTGACAAAGATTGTACTTTGGTGACTGACTTTGACCTTTTGAATTAAATATATATTGCCTTTAATCATTTGTTTGCCTATATGAACAATTATTACAATTATTACAATTATTACATAACCAGGTAGCTGCTCATGAGTCTGCCATTGCAAGTTAATAAATATTTCCATTTTAAAAAGACATAGCTGTTATTTGAAAAATTGTTTTCTTGAAGTAAGAGTTGTGGGATATTTTTCTTCCTGATTTGTGTTCCATATTAAAGAGCACAGTGCATCAGACCAAAGGCATACCAATTTCTTGGTTGGCTGTTAATAACATCTGCTGTTTTGTGTCACATGTCATGAGACAGACCTGGGCAAAATAATGATAAATTTTGACAGCTCTTGTGTTTCCTAGCTCATATGGCAAGGTATGGTTCAAGCTGGCTGGTTTCTAAACCACCATGGTTGTAGTGTACTTTATTCTTGATTTATGATATATTTGATGAGGATGGCCATCTGGGACAGTTATTGTTGTAGGGAGGTATATCTGTCACTAGTGTTTTGGAGTGTGATAAAGATCAGGTAATGCTTCTTATTTTTATTGTCCATTACTGTGATAAAAATCATTAATCAATACAACTCAAGTCCACTACTGTGTCAGTTTTATAGGTATATTGTATGTTTATATCTGAATAGATCTCTACCTATTTTGAGAAATGCTTCAGATAATTATTCTTTCAGGAGTTAATTATCTCAATAATTGCCAAATCATGCTGAATGCTTGCAAATTGTGTCTTGACTCTTATAATAAGCATTAAATCCTGTTCTATTAATAACAATAAATATATAGGTAGGACAGTGCTCCTGCAAAATTAAAATTGCACTAGCTTGCTTTTGAGGCTGAGTGAGCTCAGAGAATAGGCTGATGAGGTGACTAAGTTTAGGAAGCATGTTTTTCATTGGTTGTGTCCGTGTCTGTTGAGGAGAGGATCAGCAGTTGAATGGAGGAGAGGTGGGAATGTTACCACTAGAATGCAACACTCTACTTTGGTCTCAGCTTCGGTTATGCAGGTGATCAGGAGTTCCTGGTTTGATCAGTTGGTTAGACATGTCAGGCTTCTATGCCAGTGACAGCTTCACTCTCCATATGTATCCAGACTCCTTAAGATCACCATGACAACTGTAAAAGAAAAATATTATGGACCACTTTGGTTGTGGAAAGTCACTGGTTCGAACCCTGGCCAAGTCATGTCAAAGATTTGCAAAAATGGTACTAGTAGCTGCCTCATTTGGCGCTCAGCATTAAGAGGTTAGTGTTTTGACTGGTCAGCCTGGTGTCAAAATAATGTGACTAGGTTAGATATGATGTTAAATGTCTGCGGCATGATGCTCAAGTACTAGACATCCCAATAACTGCAACACTGATATAACAACGTGTTATAGCTACGTTAAAAATCCAAATCACACACACTATATTGTTATATGTTTGGAGCCTAATGAAGGACAGTGCCTCTGAGGATGGTGGCAAGAGTCAGTCATGATCTTATTTAACACAGTAAACCACTCTTTTATGAGAAATGCAGATTATCAGTGTAAATCGCTGTCCTCTTGTTGGGTTCTGAGGCAGGTGGACAGCAACAGTTGAGATGTATTTCTTTCATTATAGGAAAACGGCAAACAAATAGTAGAGGAAAACCCAGTCTAAAACAGATCTGGAACAATTCAGCTATTGTTTCAAATGAAGAAACAGTGTTCCTTGTTGAAGTAGTTGGTCTTATATTTTCCTCATAGAATCAACCTGTGAAATCAAAAAGTAACCAAGCTCTTCTATTGCTAAATTGAAACACGACAAAGGAAATGCACCTTCATTTTAAAGAAAATGCAATATATGCTTTAGTCTGGTCACTGAAATGCTATGGTTGAGACTAGATAAACTTATGGGATGGCCTGTTGTCTGTGTTCTGTCTGCCTTTGAGCACAAGTTTGTTATCCCTACTCCTCCAGAACTGCTATTAGGACTACCAGGAAACTTTACAAATCGCACATTATTCCAAAGATCTGGTTGATATGATTGTTGTTTTAGGGTTTAATGCCATTTTCAGCACAAGATAGGCTATACATGGTGGCCATTATTGATGGTGGAGGAAGAATTTGGGATTACCCCGGAAAGAACCACCGACCCACGAGAAGCTACTGACATGCTTTCTCACATACCCACATTGGCTGATTTCAAGACTTGAACCCATGGAGACAGAGGTGAGATAGCAGTGATCCGTAATGGAAAGCACTTTAGACCACTTGGCTGAGGTGGGCCCCATGATGTGATTGTAATAATATCATTGAGAATATTTTGTTGATCTAGTTGATGCAATTTTAATAATACAGTTGAGAATATTTTGTTGATCTAGTCGCTGTGATCGTAATAATACCATTGAGAATATTTTGTTGATCTAGTCGCTGTGATTGTAATAATACCATTGAGAATATTTTGTTGATCTAGTCGATGTGATTGTAATAATACCATTGAGAATATTTTGTTGATATAGTCACTGTGATTGTAATAATACCATTGAGAATATTTTGTTGATCTAGTCGATGTGATTGTAATAATACCGTTGAGAATATTTTGTTGATTGAATGCCCATATACTTGCTGATGGAAGTTTGTTTTCCATTTCTTTTGATCAATGACACACAAGTTTTTCACTCATTAATAAACGAATACTAATAAAAACTTGTCAGCTGGTCTCAGTTTGTAATTTTTAACAACGGTTGTTAGAAGGGTCACTGGGTACGTTTATTAAAACAACATTTCACATATCTGGTCATTAATATTGTCACTTTAACTATAACTACTGATAAAGTAAGAGTTTATTCTGTGGAGTAATACTTTTTAGTATTTGCCAGACTGGGTAAGTGTTTATTTTAGAGTAACACTTTTTTGTACCTGCCAGACTGGGCAAGTGTATTTTTTAGAGTAAAATTTTTTTGTACCTGCTAGACTGGGCAAAGTGTTTATTTTAGAGTAACAATTTTTTTGTACCTGCCAGACTGGGCAAGTGTATTTTTTAGAGTAAATTTTTTTTTGTACCTGCTAGACTAGGCAAAGTGTTTATTTTAGAGTAACAATTTTTTGTACCTGCCAGACTGGGCAAGTGTATTTTTTAGAGTTATAATTTTTTGTACCTGCCAGACTGGGCAAGTGTATTTTTTAGAGTAATCATTTTTTGTACCTGCCAGACAGGGCAAAGTGTTTATTTTAGAGTAAAAATTTTTTGTACCTGCCAGACTGGGCAAGTGTATTTTTTAGAGTAATAACTTTTTGTACCTGCCAGACTGGGCAAGTGTTTTTTTTTTTTTTAGAGTAATCATTTTTATGTACCTGCCAGACTGGGCAAGTGTTTATTTTAGAGTAACAATTTTTTGTACCTGCCAGATTGGGCAAGTGTACTTTTTAGAGTAATCATTTTTTGTACCTGCCAGACTGGGCAAGTGTATTTTTTAGAGTAATCATTTTTTGTACCTGCCAGACTGGGCAAGTGTTTATTTTTAGAGGAACAATTTTTTGTACCTGCCAGACTGGGCAAGTGTATTTTTTAGAGTAATAATTTTTTGTACCTGCCAGACTGGGCAAGTGTATTTTTAGAGTAATAATTTTTTGTACCTGCCAGACTGGGCAAGTGTATTTTTTAGAGTAATCATTTTTTGTACCTGCCAGACTGGGCAAGTGTATTTTTTAGAGTAATCATTTTTTGTACCTGCCAGACTGGGCAAGTGTTTATTTTAGAGGAACAATTTTTTGTACCTGCCAGACTGGGCAAGTGTATTTTTTAGAGTAATAATTTTTTGTACCTGCCAGACTGGGCAAGTGTATTTTTAGAGTAATAATTTTTTGTACCTGCCAGACTGGGCAAGTGTATTTTTTAGAGTAATCATTTTTTGTACCTGCCAGACTGGGCAAGTGTATTTTTTAGAGTAATAATTTTTTTGTACCTTCCAGACTGGGCAAGTGTTTTTTTTAGAGTAATCATTTTTTTGTACCTGCCAGACTGGGCAAGTGTTTATTTTAGAGTAACAATTTTTTGTACCTGCCAGACTGGGCAAGTGTATTTTTTAGAGTAATAATTTTTTGTACCTGCCAGACTGGGCAAGTGTATTTTTTAGAGTAATCATTTTTTGTACCTGCCAGACTGGGCAAGTGTTTATTTTAGAGGAACAATTTTTTGTACCTGCCAGACTGGGCAAGTGTATTTTTTAGAGTAATAATTTTTTGTACCTGCCAGACTGGGCAAGTGTATTAATTAGAGTAATAATTTTTTTGTACCTGCCAGACTGGGCAAGTGTATTTTTAGAGTAACCTTTTTCAGTACTTGTCAGACTGAGCAAGTGTATTTTTTTTATAGAGTAACATTTTTGAATATTTCCCAGACTGTCATTTGTATTTATTTTTAGCCTGTAAGTTTTTGCATTTAGGGCAGTTTCTCAGATGCTATGGTATATACAGTCATGCAGTTTGATGAGTGTATTAGAGGGTACCACATGCCTCTTGCAAGAGTGAGTTTTGCATTTAGCTTAGCTATATAGACTACTGTTGTTATATTAAGTAATTATATATTCTGGGTGCATCTATGTTAGAGACATCATCACTTTAGTGACCTACTGTTACGGTCACATTGACCTACTTACACTGGATGATGCAAAGTTGCAAGCATGCCAAAAATCATTCCACATAGTTCTTGAGATGAGATTAAAGGCACATACAAAGAGGATTTGCAGTTTGTCTTGACTTATAAGCAAGTATAGATGGTAAGTTAATCAGCCATGCTGTACAAACTGTAGAGACCATGGGCATTTTGATGCGGCCATCTTTACTTTCAAAAATCGAATTGTGAGACTGTAGTTGGATATCGTATATACTTGCTTATAAGTAGAGTCAAAATGCAAACAACAAAGATCCTTATCTGCCCTAACAATACACCTGATCTAGGTCCATGTTGTGCTACTGATTTCTTCTAACAGACTGTACAGACTAAGATCTTCCAGCACAGTATGAGAGGGAAAATCTGGGTCTGTGCAGTTTGCACTTGAATTCGGCATTTAAGTGAGTTGAGATGGTACCTGTCATACCCAAGTAAATATGTGTTTTAAGCTTGAACAAGGTCAACATGTAGTTTCTGTTGTGCAATATCTATAAGTTAGTCATAATTCATGATGGAAAAGCTTGCGTGATTCAAATTGCAATGGTGAGTAACTCTTAAATCAATTATTCATTGATTTTGTCATACATAATAGCTGCAGAAGTTTTTAGACATGATCATAGCTGTTTATTGAGATCTGACACTATCAAGTACCCACTTGTGAAGTATCGAATGTTGAGTAAGCATTGAACCTTAAAGTTGAATGCACTGAGCATTAAGATGTTATCATATTTAGACGGGGGGGGGGGGAATTGTTGTGAAGGGTCATTTCGACCTTTATTCTTAATTTCAGTCAGTGTTAAAATTTCAAAGCGGCCAATGTTCCAATTCAATAAATTTGACCGTATATCTTAAAAGAGTTTGAGAAAGAGACAGCTGAACTTCTGATCCATGTCAAATATTCATTCTTCAAAGGGAAAAGTTATATAATGTAGTTCAGAGATTCTGACTGATGAAACAAATGATTGTCTTAGGAATTTATTTTAGAAACCACTGCATAGGACTGGCCAAGTGAAATTAAGGCATACACCCTAAACGTACATGTAATGTGAATTTAAAGTGACATCCTTGATCCTTTAGTCCGAAATTTTCTGAGAGAGAGAAGTTGGCTCTGAGGAAGCCTAGGAAATAAAAAGTGCAAGAAAGAAACCAGGTGTCTTCTTGTGAGAAAAACAGGGTTTAGTGTTGGATGCATAAGTTAACAGCAATAAGGTATGCAATTTTAATTTCACGTAACATTCTATTTTTTAAATGTTTGTTGTATGCAAACTTGTTTGATATGACTAGGTTCCATTATTATTTATTGCTATTCAATTTCATTGATGCTAGAGCTGTTATGCCATTTATCTAATTCAATTTCTTGGATATGTGTTGATGCTAGAGTTGCTATGCAATTTTCTTTTAATTTAACAGTTACTGGTTCATTAGGAGATCTGATTGGATGCGATCTAAATGTTTATATGAATAAATATGAATCAACTTCCTTGGTTAGGACAATACTGATTATCGTGAGCTAACAATAGCTAACTATTATATTTGCTTTTGTAATATTTTAATCATTTGGAAGTGAGTAAAGACTTTAGAATTTTATGCAATAGTAATTGAACATGTAGTAGCATATGGTAAATGTTCGATAGAGAGCTCATGTGGTAATTTATGGGAACGTACTACCGTATGTAGGCTTTATACAGTGTCTAAATAGCTAGTGTGTTCTGAGTAACGTAAGTGAAGGAATTTTATGTACATCTAGAAAGTGGGACATATAGTGAATTGTAGGGATACTTTTGTCCTTTAAGGAAACAGTTTTCCGAGTGAGAGGGAGATTCGACAATCCAAAGACAGAGTTTGAAGAAGAAAAAAAAAAAAAAAAAAGTGACAAGTGAAGTCCAGAAAAGGGAGAAGTGAAGAGTGAAGTTTGAAAGGGGGGAAGTGACGAGTTCAGAGTAAAATGTTGAAAGGTCAAGAAGTACAAAGCAGTTGGAATAGGAAGACTTGTGGAAATAGGACACTGCTATTAAATCCTGTTGATAAGATTTAAGTTGAATTGAAATGACCACTATTAATATGTTTGATTAAATTTGCTATTTTTCTTGTATAAGGGGTCTTGTATTGCAATATTTCTTTTGAATGATCATGCCCAATTCTCTCTTGATATTCTGTCTTTACACTCACTTTGGTTTGTAATATCGAGGGAGGTCATTGCCTAGATAATGTAGCTTAATTCAATTAATTACCCTTACTAAGAGGGAGATGTTACAACACTCATTCAAAATGATTTCTCTCTTATTTGCTTAGCTGTTTAATTTTTTTTTAGTATGAATGATCTTATGTTTGATTATTTTAATTATTCATTGAATGTAGCACAGTATTTTATTACATTGTAAAATGGTTATTTAACTAGAATTCATTTTGAATATTCGTAGTATGAAACTTAAGCAGATTAATGGGCATACATGTACATAAATCATATGTATATTTACTGTTGTTGTTGTTCTAACGCCATGCCATTTTTCAGCACAAAGTATGCCATACATGGTAGCCAGTATATCTGGTGGATGAAGAACCCCTTGAAGAACCAGTGACCCATGGGAAACTACTGGCAAGCTTTCTCACATAACCATATTAGCCAAGTCCAAGACTTGAACTCACATTGAGATGTCAGTGATCTGTAATGGTAAGCAGCTTAGACCACCCATTTCCATGGGTCACCCTCATATCAATTTGCTGTTTTGTGTGTGTGCTGTGTGCATGCTGTACAATAAAACAGATTATCATAACCCATCAGGTGATTGCTGACCTGGATGATTGAATGTTGGTATACCAGAAGTGTAGAACTGAACAGGTGTCACAAGGTAATCTTGGCAGACATCAGTTTTGCTGATTAATATTTATCTCTGGTCAAGTCACAGGTTGATGGACAGTTACATCTAACTACATATGTCTTGGCATGGACAACAGAAAGCTTTTGAGAGGACTGTTATTAATTTCTATTTTCTGTACACAGATTATGTATTGTCATAGCAGTAATCTCATTGTAAAAATTTGGTATAAGAACAAACTTTCTGTCACTGCATCTCATTCTCTGTGTACATCTCTCCTAAAAACAGCTGAATTTACAAAAGCATAAAGAGGATATCAGGGAACACAGTTGAATTTGTAAAGATGAAAGTAATGGTGGATAATCATGGATAACAGTAGTAGTCTATAAAAATGATTAATGGTGGATAATCATGGATAACAGGAGTAGTCTGTAAAAATGAATAATGTGGATAATTGGGGAACACAGTAGCAGTATGTACAAATAAATAATGTGGATAATCAGGGAACACTAGTAGTTTGTACAAGTGGATAATTGGAGAAAACTGTAGTAGTTTGTAAAATGAATAATGTGGATAATTGGGGAACATGGTAGTAGTCTGTACAAATGAATAATGTGGATACTTGGGGAACATAGTAGTAGTCTGTACAAATAAATAATGTGGATACTTGGGGAACATGATTGTAGTCTGTACAAATGAATAATGTGTATTCTTGGGGAACATAATAGTAGTCTGTACAAATGAATAATGTGGATACTTGGGGAACATAGTAGTAGTCTGTACAAATGAATAATGTGGATACTTGGGGAACATGATTGTAGTCTGTACAAATGAATAATGTGTATACTTGGAACATAATAGTAGTCTGTACAAATGAATAATGTGGATACTTGGGGAACATAGTAGTAGTCTGTACAAATGAATAATGTGTATACTTGGGGAACATAATAGTAGTCTGTACAAATGAATAATGTGGATACTTGGGGAACATAATAGTAGTCTGTACAAATGAATAATGTGGATAATTGGGGAACACGGTAGTAGTCAAAGTAATAACTTTTATACAAAGTAATAATGTGGATAATTGGGGAACACGGTAGTAGTCAAAGTAATAACTTTTATACAAAGTAATAATGTGGATAATTGGGGAACACAGTAGTAGTCAAAGCAATAACTTTTATACAAAGTAATAATGTGGATAATCAGCATCAGGATAAGTGATGTGTTACTGTGTATATGTATACAGGACACACATCCACACATAAAATTTTTGGCCCAATGATAAGCTTAATATCATTGTTGCAATATTTTGTCATATATTTTCTAAGGATGTTTGTTATACCTGTGACTGCAAGGGAACATTTTACACCCATATCTGTTCAAGCCAACTTCAAATGTATGTATATATAATTTGATTTGGCCAGTTTAAAAAAAATGCATTGGGATGTGTAAATCACTCAGTTTCTGCTGTGTGTTCAGGCTGACTTCAAATGTAGGTATATAATTTAATATGGCCAGTAGATGTTCTGATCATCAATCACCTCTATTTCCTGAGTATTGTGACCTGGTGGCCAGGGTGGGGATTCTGGAACCAAGGTAGAGGGTGGAATTTGAAGAATTCTGATTGTTTATTATTATTATTATTTATTTGATAACATGGCAGTTGGCATTATTTAAATTGAACAGAATAATATACAGGTATATCTGGTGATCCATGACTTTTTTCACATGACCATTGTTGATCTACATAAAGTTGTTGTAATGTGAAATTATATTTTCTGGTTTTGAACAATTTAGACATTGACACATCAGTCACAGGAATTCATTATATCGCATATCTTGTGTCATGGTTTTGTTTGATTAATTCATATTGACCTTGTCATGAATTTTTGAATAGTAAAGAGACATTTGATATTGCTGTATATTTCTTATGTAGGTGTATGATTGATGGTGTAAATCATTTTTGATTAGGAAAGAATCGCATAACTTCAGTAACAGACGGAATGAATTTGTATGGAGGTTAATTTACATGGTCCTTGAGAAAAAGGGTGTGTTACATTTCTCATTCTGTCCTTGCAATACAGTTTGATTAAGAAATGAAAACGAACTGACTGACTTAATCTTGTATGTGTACAAATTTTGAAAACTAGGCAGAATAATTTCTACCCTATCTGGTACAGTTTTCTTAATATTACTGTTATAGTGAACCAATTTATCAACTAAACTACATTTTTCAAATGGAAGAATGGATTTTGTCATGTAACAGTAATTACGTTTTCATTCCATACGACTTTTTCAATTTTCTTGACACAAGTGATCAGAAAAGCAGTTTTCAAAAAAATAAAGACATAATTTTGAAAACATTATCTTTGATTGCCCTTTGTATTAATTTTTTTTTCTAGGTTGTTGCTGTAACTTAAATTTTTAATTGTTGATAGAACATATTTGAAACATCAGAGCCTGTCAGGAAGCTACAGCAAGATACAAGAACAATAATGAAAATCAGTGCTAAAAGACACAGAAATGGAAAAGATGACCTTATTATTTACAGCACCTTATGATTAAATTAATGCAGGTTGCAGTGTCACAGCTTTGATAAGTTTAAAAATGTGACCTGCTCCATCTTGAAAACAAAATCCTTTGTTAATTAATAGGGATTAGATGTACAGTCTTCTTCCAAAAGTTATAGTGGATTTAAACTGAGATTATTGATTTCTTAGCACTTTTCTGCTGTCTGTTTAAAGACTAGTTGATACAAAACTTCCATGGATCAAAGTCAGTGATTTTCAATTTAATCCCACCTTCATAGAATGCATTCACCGAATAACAACAACAAATTTTCCAGTAATTGTAATTTACATTGTCACATGTATAACAGGGACAGATCCAGGTCTTTTACTACACTGATGTGGTTGTCAAGGCAATAATCTGTTGTGCTCCTTTATCACCAATGGCCAATCACCTGTGCAAAGATTTCCTCATTTCTCATGAATATGCATAAATCTAACCAATCACTGTGAGCACAAGTAATTTTTTTTTAACCATTGTGACCCAACAGGATGTTTCATGTAATTTAAAAAAGTCACATATTGATAGATCAAGCAGTGATTTTCATTGAAATGTAGGATATTGTTAACACTGTGTTGTTGATAACATCTTTGTTTATAGATACTCATGAAAAATTTGGAAATTTCTGCACAGGCAGCATCCAGTGATAAATTATGACCCATGGCTTGTGATGATGTGCTTAATTGATCCAGAGTCTAACTTGTAGCCAATGGGTCATTAGTTGAAACCTTAGCACCCATTGACTGTATTAACAAGATACTTTGTCTACATAATAGGTAATGTTCTTTATTGAAGTGAAAAGCCATGTTAAGAAAAGATTATTATTATATTTTAACAAGTGACAAAACCCAAATGTATCAAACCGCAATGTATGACATGCAATGAACAGATTTGACTGGATCTGTTGATGGTTGGTTTTGTTCAGCTCTGCTGCCACCTTTTTTTACAAGTATTGAGTAACATGCCACTGGTAACCTCAGGGTATATAGATACTCATCCAGAGCTCTGTTTGATTCTGCATAAGACAGGTTTGATATGTGTTGAATCACTCAGTATAGCTTATCAATTGTATAGCTATCAGGTAGGTCTTGGTAATTAAGTCTGACCTATGTACTGGTCTGTCTGGAGACATAATAAATGCAAATTATTTCAACTGATCAAGCATGATGGTTATCCAGTCTAGAACAGTAGTTATAAACAGTGATATTATTTATATGCCCACACTTTGATTCCATGTTATCAGCACAATGGGCAGGTGTTTTTCTTTTCTTCACAGACAGTAATTTGACATTTATTAATGTTACAACTCAAAAATTTCCGGAAACAAAATGCACAGACCCAGAAACGATGGCATATTATGCAACTGCAGATCAGGGTCTATGATGTTTATCATACTGATAACTCCTAATAAACTATAAAGACACAGAATGGATGGCACATTATGTGATGGCAGATCAGGGTCTGTGCATTTTGCAGTTGGACTGTTCTTATAAAACAGTATATATGGTATATAACAAATATTTCTTTTTTTGGGGTTTTGCAAAAGATGCAATGCATGATACCAGTGGATCTTTGTACTACAGTTTTAGCAATGTCAGTGTGATGAAAGAATGTTATAAGGTAGAAGTTTATGTCAGGAATCCTGAATGTAACTACTGGAATTTAATTTTTTTTAGTGAAAAGAATCTTTACTTATTAGGAAATAAAATGTCACTACACATGATATATAGGTACATGTATTTAGGAATCACAGTTTGCATTTTATAGAATGAAGAAACAAAGATAACATGAGATTCACTCATTCATTCATTCATTCATTCATTCATTCATTCATTCATTCATTCATTCATTCATTCATTCATTCATTCATTCAACATACAGATATAACTTCTGTGGTTTATCATTATTATTATGGCCAGTATTAAATGCTGTGTTTAAGCTATCTTCCATGTTAGTTGCTGTATTCAATCAGACTTTAGTTTTTTTATAATGCTTTTACATGCCTGAAGTTTGTATGTGATTTAGAAGCATTTTCTGTCTTGCCCACATGACGCCATTGATCAGCGAGGTACCACATTCAGCAGAACACTTTGATACACATATTTGTCAGATGACAAAACTCATGCGTTATGTTGGACCACACAATTTTTTTAAATGTTTGACAGATATTTATAAAGGGTATCATCTAATAATATTAACTGTTTTCCCGTGCCTTTACTGTTTTGATATTATTTGGCAGGTCTTGTTATGGGAGAAACACTGACACATTTTACACTGGTAGTGTTGATGTGCTTTTGTTATTCAAAGTATATTTATAATTTGTTCAGCCACTTATTTATCTCTTCTTCATTCACTCTTTTGTTTCTGGAGCCTAACTCTAAAATCATTCAAAATGTCAATCTATGTGACTCTTTATACACAAAACTATTGAAATGATATATGAAAAAATGTTTAAATTTTTTATTTCAGATAGCATTTCGCCTATATATCATTAAACATAAGTGCAACTTAAGATAGGTATTGTGTAGAAGTCACTGGAGGTGGGGTGAACATTACATCCAAGGCTACCATGTTGTACATTAAATAGAAAAAATGAAAAATATATAATACTGTAACAATAACACTCTCTTGTACATAATCAAGATACATGTTCTTAATGTTGTTAATGGAGCTGGTCTTTTTGAAATGACATGGAAATGAATTCCAAAGCATCTAAAATGTCCATTTTTTATCCCAATACATGTAATAATAATAATAATAATAATAATAATAATAATGACTTTTAATTATGGAGGGTTACACAATTAACTTTTTGGAACTAATCTACCTTGTGTCAACTCTGTTTACATGTTTACATAGATGCTAAAAGACTTAACCCCTCCCTCTCTCATGGACCACTTTGGTGGCCTAAAAGGTTAGAGGGTCTGTCTTGGATGCAGGATTTCATAGTTTCAAACTGGGGCAAGTCATTCCAAAGTCTTTTTAAAATAGTATTAGCAGCTGCCTCACTTCATCTATTGATTATAAACAGATACATCCTTGTGGAAGTCAAATCAGTGTTTTGCTATTTCTGTTCTCTGAAAAGAGTTTTAGGTGGACATTCAAGTGGAGCATTTAGTGTGATACATATGGCACACATTTCTTGTGTATCCTATCTAGATGCACTGTACAGCAGTTTCCTCAAGTAACAGTAGGATATAGGCATATGTAAAAGAATTCTTGCATCGTTATGGAAAGATAGTTTTTAATCTTTCAAAGGAGAGTTAAAAATCTTCCGAAGGAGAGTCATCATCTGGTTGAGGGAACAACAGATGTAATCTGCATGCATTTGTGTAACAGTATCATCAAAGCAAGGTTAGAAGTGGATATCAGAAACCTGAAAAAAATACCTAAAACTTTTTTTTAGGCCTAGAAACCTAAAAAGAAGTCTTCAGAAACGCTGAAGGGAGCCTAAATGATTAAACAATACAAAACCCAAAACCTCAAAATTGGAAAAAAATGATGAATGGTTCAATCCTCACAAAATGCTGTTTTAGACATGGTTTTTATTAGGCTAGCCTAGTGATCAAGAAGGTGCAGAATTGTTTTAGCACTTGTAGGTATTTGTTTAAATTTATGTATTAATTTACACTTGATCTTTATTTTCATTTTATTTAGAAACAAAATCAGTGCATAATTTATCAAACTTTAATAAATGTTAGACTCACTTTGGAATAATCTTAAAACTGGTTTGTGTCTTGAACGTCAAAAAATTGATAAAACATTTTTACAAAAAGATTTGCCTTTTGAACATACACTTCAAGGAAGTTTTCTTTTTGTACATTTGAGATATGTTTATCCTAGGTTAAAGATTTAAGTCTATTTTGATCTTTCTTGACAACTTTGATGTACATGTACCAATAAGTTTTCATTTTGTTTTATTCTGACTGATTACCTACTTGTTTTCCAATTAAACATCTGTACACATGTCAATTGATTTAGAATATATATCTTAACTGAACTGTGTGGCATCTATTTTTATTGCTACTGGTCATTGATGAATAGAACTTATGGGGTGGTCTGTTATCTTGGTCATCAGATGATCATCCATCCATTAACACACCTTTATTATTCATCATAAACTACTTGGTAGATTACACACTTTATGCACCACATTTATCCCAAGGCCTACTTGATTCTTAAACATTTATCCCAAGGTCTACTTGATTCTTAATGATAATGGTGCTACTTTGGCCATCTTAAAAATCTGCTATCGTTACACCTTCTGAACAGATGGCCGTATCATCATGAAGTTGATACACAAAGTCTTCTAATGATGTCTTGTTGGTCTGAAAAGAAAATAGTACCAGTCTGACATCCACTATGAATACCACAGCAACTCTCTTGAATGTTTGCTGCCATGAATAAAGTGTTGCAAAAGTTCAATAAAATCATGTACCACAAAAATATAGATATGCATAACACTTCCTTCATAAGGAATATAGGAGTTATGCAATAAAGCCTATTTTTACCATATTAATCAAACACATTACTAGTGTATATGTTGGACGTCTTCCAGAAGTGATGATCACATCAACTTAGGGTTTTCACCAAAAGGTTTTTTTGAAAGGTTCTAGTTGGTCCTAAATGAAAACGATGCCCTTGCAGAGATCCAACATGGCTGCCACAATGAACATATTGAAAATCTTGTCAATAATTCTTCATTGGGTTGTTATTGCTGGGGTGGATGTGGAAGATAAGCACCCACTTCCCTTGGAAAAAACCCATTTGGTTGCATCTGATAGAGCCTCTGACAACCAAATCCAGCTCCAGGCTTTCATGAGTAGATTAAGTAAATATGGTGGAACCTGTTTAAACAGACTGGAGAAGGGACGACAGTCGAGTTTCTGGCACTTGAAAACCAGACGCTTTAGGCAGATGGAGCTTGTTAACCTTGGGTGGTCACCCATCTAGGACTTCAAACTTTCGATGCATTGTGATTATAACCTCTGATAGGAAAGGCTAAGGGAGTAAACCCTAACAGAAAATCCAGAGTCCCTAAGGTGACCTGGAATTGTTTTCGTGTCAGCTCATCAACTCTGGCAACGTCACTGGTGCCATGACATACTGGCTTGTCCTTTTCCTTGGATCCATCAATTGCATGGAGACAGGGACTCAGCTGCTTTTGGCAACAACTGATTTTCAGTATCACCCTGCCCAGGCTTGTGCCCTGGAGAGGACACTCCAGCTTTGCTTCACAGCATTGACACAATATGGGAAGCAACAGTTTACTGGTTACAAGTCATCACTTGATTGGCATAGAGTCAGACACCAGGGATTGCTTCCGACAGTGGGACAGGACAATAGGTTTCACTCGACAGCAACCGCCCACCTCAAGCTGGGCATCTCCAGCCATTAATGTGCCATCCCACCACAGTTCATCTACCTTACTGGGTGTGTAGGGCTTAAGGTGCACGAGTACTTGACAAAGCTGACTGGAACTATTGCACCAGGAAATAACAAACAAAAACCAACAAGGAAACTTTCAATCCCAAGCTAAGTACCTGGAATATTTTTACCATGCTGACAGATGATCTCTAGGCAGTCAGCGATGTTATAAAGAGTTCAGTCATCAACGATGAACTTGCAAGACTCCAGGTTGACATTGCCACACTACAGGAGAAATGACTACCAGATTCCAGGTCTGTCAGAGAAGAGAATTAAATACTCTTCTGGCAAGGAAAGAGCACTGACAAAGCCAGAGAGTTTGGTATTGGATTTGCTGGGGATGATAGAACTTTGCCAAAAAGGAAACGGAAGACTGTTATCCCTCTGCCTCCACACCACAACTGGGGCTGTCTACCTGATCAGCGTTTACACTCCCACAGTAAGCACCACTGCAGATACCAAAGATGAGTTATAATTTTTTCTTTCCCATGAAGAAAGTGATAGCACCACTGAAGTCTGCTGCAGGTAATATAATCCACAACAAGGGCAAGCAGATGGAGTGTTGGGTGGAGTACTACTCTGAACTGTACTCCAGAGAGAACCATATGACCCATGTCAATGCAATTGAAAACCTCCTGTTCATGGCCAAACTGGATGAGAAACCTACAGTGGCAGAACTAAAGAAGGCCTTGGAGAAACTGTCTTGGCGACACACTCTGATCACTGGTTTGAAAGCTGGTGAAGACAAGCTATGCTTGCTAGCAGATACTAAGCAATCTCAGGAAGAACAAGCAGCTCCAACACACACCAGACTCAACTTTCAAGTGCAGCAAGGACAGCCACTCTTGTGTTGGGCTACATAGCCACTATAGATGCTTCACAAAAACCAACCAAGATATCTCTCATGGGCACACTTCCATTGTCTCTTGAGACTAATGGATGCCAACTATTTCTCCTGAATGGATGGTCATATTGGCAGGGATTTTTTAAACAAAGAGTCTTTTAATAGTGTCCTGAACAAAAAGGTGCTGATATTATGTTCCATATGGCCAGCACAGCCGCTAATTTTTGAAACTTTTCACTTAAGAATATTAAAGTTACTTTCAACACTCAACAGTTGAATGGAATTTTTTTCCTTGAATTCCAAGAAATTCTTTTCATACATTAGAGCACAAGCCCCCTCAAGTGTCTCTTGTTTTAAATATGATTTGAATCAGTATATAGCATAATAATCAGACATGTAACATTTCAGCTTTGACAACACAATTTCTAAAATTCATTATATCAAAAACTTCTATTGAAATAATACATTGGCCAAAGTTCCATTATCCATTTCTGTAAGCCAGGTGTTTGACAGCTGAGTTAATTCTACATGGCCCCTGCATGGTTTTAAAGAAGCCATGCTGTTGTTTATGAAACACTCATTATTTAAAGGACAGAATAGTTTTATTTCAGAACATCTGTAAATTATTAATACTTTTGGTAACAGGTGACTGGACATGAACGTGACATTTTATTTGGAGGTAACTGTACTATGTGTTTAGTCTATATATATATCCATGGCTATTGCTTGGTCAGTCTTTTATATACTTTAGAACTCAACTTCCAGTAGTCCAAAGAAATTCACTTCAGTTTACTCATACCTTATTCATGGTCCACTGTCAGAGTTCTTGATTTCATTAGGGTACATATTGTTTGAAATAAATGTAATGCCACTGCATGATCCATATTTCCACAAAACAAATCTTTATATTTTTCTCTATATACTGGTACTCTGAAAACAGCTATTATCTATAAACCACTCCGGTGGCCTTAAGTAGTGTCTGCCGCAGAAGCGGGAGGTTATGCCGTGCCGGTTCGATCCCCTTCTGAGTCAAACCAAAGACTTAAATAAATGGTACTAATATCTGCCTCGCTTGGTGCTCAGCATTATTTGGTTAGTGTTAGGACTGGTTGGCCTGGTGTCAGGATAATGTGACTGGGTGGGACATCATGCTACATGTCTGCGGCATGATGCCTCAGTGCTAGACATCACTATAAACTGCCACACTGCAGACATCAATGCAATATAACTGAAAAATTGTTAAAGCTACGTTAAAAATCTCTAGCACTGGGGCATCATGCCTTAGCCATGTTGAATGATGTCCCACCCAGTCGCATATAACACCAGGCCAGCCAGTCCTAATGCTAACCTCTTAATGCTGAGCACTAAGTGAGGCTGCTGTAAATTCTGATTTTGTAAGTCTTTTGGAATGCTCTTAACTTCTAGGCCACCAGAACCGTCTGTTTGTTAGAATAAGTTGGAATTTTTTTTTTATTTAAAAAATCCACCAATAATATGTATGCACTATTCTATATTTCAAAAGGTCAATGGATAAAATATCAGAAAATTGCTATATTTGTACTGGTGTTATTTACCAGCATAAAGGTATTATAGCATGCTGGGATGAAGAGTTCATTGTAATACAGGTAAAAGTATTTTAATGCAGACTTCAATAAGAACACAGTGACATGCTGTTAAAATTTTCTTTCTCATTTGCAAACTTAACAGAAACTTCTCACATATTACACAAAACAGCTTTGAAATACTGAACGGTAAATATATAAACTTTGAATCAATATTAAGCCAAACTGGTAAATGGCAAATAGTTCTAGACTGGGTGTTTGGTATGGAAATTGTTTATATAAACTGCAAACATAAGGATAGAAATTCTCTATCAAACAGCATATTCTAGATGCAGGATTAAATAGGTAAAAAGTAATTAGTGATATATACAACACACCTATAATACCAAGCTACCAATCTATATCAAAGTCATGCCATTTTACACTGTAACAGCTGTGTGATACACACTCTGTATATATTTCAGCTAGGCAGTAGTTTTGTTAAGGCTGGAAGAGGTAGTCTTTCTATATTGACTGTCATTAAAATGTTTTGATTGTGCAATTTTCATATTTCGCTCTGAGCTGTGGTAGCTTGTTCATTTGATTGACAGACTGTAATCCAAAGGTTGTGTTTGAAAAATTGATTTTATATATGCAACCAAAATACCTATAATGTATGTTTCCATGATACACATTGTTTTGTATAATGTGCAGGCAAGTAGAGATATTAGTTTTAATAATATATGGGAAGTGATTATATAAGCCAGGTACAAAGTTTTTAAACCTGACACAAACCAGGTGACACCCACAACATGTAAAGTTGAACTTGTATACATATATGGAATATTTAAATAGTTCTGAATAATAGTGCTCTGTACAACAAGTTTTTATTAATGAACAGTAAATCAGTGCATCCTTGCAAAGTATGCCCATACAGCTGTAGATACATTCTTTAGTATAATGAGTTGCAAAGTGGTCTAAAGTGTTCAACGTTCTGGATCAGTAGCTTTTGGTGGGTTGTTCTTCCTGGAATTTTTCAAGGTTCTACTTCCACCAGTTATGCAGGCTGCCATATATAGCCTAGTATGTGCTGAAAAATGGCATTAAGCTCACAAAAGCAATAACATTTGATGCTGTTGTGGTATGTGGATTGCCTAATACATATGGATGTGCCTGTTATGAAGCTATTGTCATTTTTCTTTCAGTTTAAATTGATGATGCAGCAAATCTTTTGAAGCACTGCATCTCAGAAAGCATTTATCACAGAGGTGTTTATATTGTCTCTGTGACTAAGACATGCCTATTATGGTGTTCATCTTATTAACTCTTTAATGGCCCTTGATAAAATCAGTTTCCTGTTGTCACATGTGATGATGCTTACTGCATTTAACATATTCTAATGCCATTTGGAATAATCATTGCCTTATATACTTTCAATTGCCATTTATGGGTTTTGTTTTATTTACTCTATTTTGGACAGAATTATGCCCTCCTGAAAAGCAAATTCTTGTCTTTACATGAGCTCAAAACACTACTTGAACTGTAACTTCAAAGCAAATCATATTCTGATGAAATTTGATGTGAAATATTTTATTTTATCCAATTATGTGCCAGGTTTAGGTTTTGTTTTTCAACTCCATTTTGGATGGAGTTATGGTCCTTGTTGATCAGATTTATATCATTACATAGGATGTTCCTTGCATAGGTATATATGGACATACATCACAATAAATTTTACTGTATGTTCTCTACATAATATTTCTCAGTACTAACCTTTCCACTGTGTGACTATCAATACAAATCATATGTTAATCAAAAGTACCATCAAAGATGACTTCACATGAAGTTCTTGTCAATGGTTCACTGGTATTTTTTTTAGAGGCTGCACTGTAAACAGAGCAGCATGTAAACGGAACACAGATTTCACTTCTGGATCATTACCAAGGCCTTATTACTTAATGTGCAATGTCGCCGTAATACACACAGACAGCCACTCTCTGAGCTCATATTCTCAAGAATAAACAATTAGCTTTAAATCCCTACCAAAAATGCATCCATATAATTCTTCTATCACCACCAAAATGAGAGAGAGGAACAAAATGTTCTAAAAAAAAAAAGACCAGAACTATATTTGTCTGAACTGGAAATACTAATTGTGATGATACAATTCCATATGTATTTGCAGCTAATTTTATTAATTAACTGTTATTCCTGTTAAATTTGGTTTTATCCTTGTCTCATCCTGGCCACCCATGTGTTGGGCAGTGGGTGAGTGGGTGCTACAATTACATATACCTACTGAGGACAGCGAAACAAAGAAACCAGTTATTAGGGAATGGCCTGTTTGCAGGCTTGGAGTAAACCACAGATGTTTCCCTTAATAGGCAAACATTTGATTTTGTAATTTCTTGTGGCTGTTTCAGTTTGTGTGCTTCAGATAGAGATAGTTTAAATGTGAGAGTGAATGTATGGGTATAATTAGGTTATAGAATTAGGCATTGTGCATTATGATTTGTATAGTAGAGATAAACATCTACAGTTTTACACAGTAAGTTTAGCTCAGTGATGGTTTTTGAAGAGTGCTTTCTTTCTAAGGTCTGCTAGGTTCATTTATATTTTATTGTCAGCCATATTGTAGCAAGTCAGCATGTAGTACCAGAAAGGATTGTATATAAATGTAATAAAGGAAACCCCTCTTGCATGTCTCATTCCCCATCCATATAAATTTGCAAAAAGAAAACCATCTTGCATGTCTTGCTCCCCAACCAAATACATGTATAAAAGGAAAACCCTCTTGCCTGTCTCAATCCCCAACCCCCCAAAATGTTTAAAAGGTAAACCCTCTTGCCTGTCTTGCTTCCCAACCAAATAAATGTATAAAATGAAAACCATATTGCCTGTCTCACTCCTGCCTACCAAATAAATGTATAAAAGATAAACCCTCTTGTCTGTTTCACCTCCCCTACCAAATAAATGTATAAAAGTCTAACCCTTTTGCATGTCTCACTCCCCCAAGCAAATAAATGTATAAAACTAAAACCCTCCTGTCTGTCTCGCTCCCCAACCAAAGAAATTTATAAAAGGAAAACCCTTTTGCCTGTCTCACTTCCCAATCATATCCTCTTGCCTGTCTCACTCCCCAACCAAATAAATGTATAAATTGAAAAGCCATTTGCCTGTCTCAGTCCCCAACAAATTAATGTATAAAAGGAAAACCCTCTTGCCTGTCTCATTCCCCAACCAAATGTATATAAAAGAAAAGCACTTTTGACTGTCTCATCTTGCCTGTCTCACTCCCCAACCAAATAAAAATGTATAAAAGTAAAACCCTCATGCTTGCCACACAACTCCCAGCCAAATAAATGTATAAAATGAAAACCCTTGTGCCTGTCTTACTTCCCAACCAGATAAATGTATAAAAGGAAAACCCTCTTGCCTGCCTCACTCCTCCAACCAAATAAATGTGTGAAAGGAAAACAATCTTGCTTGTCTCACACCCAACCAAATAAATGTGTGAAAGAGTAATCCTTTTGCCTGTCTCACTTTGCAACCAAATAAATTTATAAAAAGAAAACCTTTCGACTGTCTTACTCTCTAACCAGATAAATTTATAAAAGGAAAACCCTCTTGCCTGTCTCACAACCACCAGCCAAATAACTGTGTGAAAGAAAAACCATCTTGCCTGTCTCACTCCTCAACCGAATAAACGTATAAAAATAAAAATAAAACCCTTTTGCATGTCTCACTCCCAAACCAAATCATCTAGCCTGTCTCCCCAACCCAATAAATGTATACAATGAAAACCCAGTTGCCTGTCTCACTCCCCCAACCAAATAAATGTATAAAAGTAAAACCTGTTTGCCTATTTCACTCTCCAACCAAATGTATAAAATGAAAACCCTTTTACCTGTCTCACTCCCCAACCAAATAAATGTATAAAATGAAAATAATTTTGCCTGTCTTACTCCCCCAATCAAATAAATGTATAAAAGGAAAACTCTTGCCCGTGTCACTCCCCGACTGAATTAATGTATAAAAGGAAAACTCTTGCCCGTGTCACTCCCCAACTGAATTAATGTATAAAAGGAAAACTCTTGCCCGTGTCACTCCCCAACTGAATTAATGTATAAAAGGAAAACTCTTGCCCGTGTCACTCCCCAACCAAATAAATGTATAAAATTAAAACCCTCTTGCCTGTCTCACTTTCCAACCAAATAAATGTCTAAGATGAAAACCCTCTTTCCTGTTTCAATCTCCAACCAAATAAATGTATAAAATGAAAACCCTCTTACCAGTCTCGCTCCCCAGCCATTTGTATAAAAAGGAGACCCTTTTGCCTGTCTCACTCTCCAACCAAAGTGCATAAATACCAGTAATGACTACTACACATTCCATATCATCATTTAGGGAGTCCTGACACATGAATGTACATCTCCTAACTTTTTTGTCCAAACTTAAGTTCTTCAGTTTTGGTTTCCTAAGGAGCGTGGGTAAGTGAGTGGTGAGTCGGTATAATTATGATGCACCGATTGTTAATAGATTTAGTTTCATTTAAATATAATATTAAATTTGTGTCTATTGCGTCAGACAGACAGTTGTCATCATTACTTTATTCAAAGAGGGGGACACAGTTATTTGCATGGAACTAATCTATATTGTCGCACTGTATATTATGTATAGTTACTTTCAGAGTACATGTACACACACAGACACACACACACACACACACACACACACACACATTGATATAAGCTATATTTATATATGGACATAATACACAGAAAATTTAAATGAACATGCTACAACTAGGCACACTGTGTATATATACAGGACAAATGTAGTGAGACAACAAAGTGGAAGATTAGTGAATTTATACTTTTATGTTGCAATGTATTTGTCAAATAAACTAGGTTCCACTTTTCATCCATTGAATTAGATTATAATTAAAGGCATTTATATTTGTATTTTCTCCAATTTCCTTTGGGATTCTATTCCAAATTAGTGACCCTGAATATTGAAAACTTTTCTTAAAGAGTTCTTTATTCGGGTTTAGGATGAAAAGGTTATTTGGTAAAATTGATCTTAAGTTGGGAGTGTTAGCTTAATTTCTAGTTTGAAATAATTCATTGGAATATAATGGGGCCATATTGTTGCAATTTTGTGCCTAAGTCAAGCCTTTCTCAAACATATTTGTCCACTTACTGTTGACATTTTATAATCATTCATTACCTTTGGGATGTTTTCAGCATTATTTAGGCTGCAAGCTCTTTTTTGCAAATGGAATAACTTTTAAATATTCTTGCGAGAAGTGTTTTCTAGATAACACTACAGTAGTCTTGGTATGGTTGTATATAACATTTGTAAAAATCCTTATCTGCCATAGCATAATGAACTTGCAGATAATGGTATATATTGTTTGTTCTACTGATTATTCCTAACAAATTACACAGACCCTGATCTGCCAGTGCATTATGTGACATCTGATCTAGATCTGTACAGTATGCAAGTTAGACTTGACTTATAACAGAGTATATACCTTAATTCCCAAACAATATCATCTTAAGGTCTAATGCCGTAATATTTTTAGCTTTAATTGCTTTACTATGGCACATTCATAAAACAAGTGGTCTATGATTTCTTTAAATTGAAGTACAAAATTTTCATATAGGCCACAGAAAATGTATCTAGCCAACAGATCATCTTTATTTCTAATTGCAGACCCTACCACCACTCCCCCCACTCCAGGGAAAAATAAAATCACAAAAAACCCATATTACATATGTACATTTGTAGAAATGAACACTTGCCTACCCTAATTTTAGAACCATTGCAATAGGAAATACAAAATTTGTATTTGGCCTTATCAAAGACGAGAGTTCTCAGAATTCCATGCTGAAGACTGTTCAGCTTAATATATTTGGGAAGTTATTGAGTAAATTCTCTGCCATTCACTTACCTACATGAATGACTAAAGCCTGTCTAGATTCTCAGTCTGTCTGACTTTGGATTTCTGTTTGATTGTATTAAAATCTATATTTCTACATCCTTTAATTGCTTGAAGTATAATTTTAACTTATACAAGGAATATTAGGTTTACAGAGAAGATAGCATAATGTGTAAAGTTTGTAATTTGTTCTAATTGCTTTAATTATATCCCAAATACATTTAATAACTTGTAATTTCTTTTTCACAAGAAAACTGAAAATTGGTGTGTTGATTAAATCACATAGTTCACTCTATTTTATTTCCATACATATAATGTTCTTATTATGTTCCACATTATTTAAATAGGGCTTCAAATTTCAAATTTGGAAGACTTTGTATTTTTTTAATTAAACTTCAAATTAGTCTTGTGTTATGAGAATTGGTATAAGGTAGTATGATCATAGGACGTGAAACATAACTGAACAATGCAAGGGAAGAAACTTGTTTATATTAAAGAAACTTGTTTAAGACTGCATTATGCTTTTGAGATTTCTGTCCCCTGGAATAATGGATAAAATTTGGCAGTGCATGTGATGGTAATATTGCCTCTGTGTGTGTGTGTGTGTGTGTGTGTGTGTGTGTGTGTGTGTGTGTGTGTGTGTGTGTGTGTGATAAACTCTAATCAATTCTTCTGATACAGAACTTGAAACCTTTTTTCAAACTTGAAACCTTTTTTCAAACTTGAAACTCTTATTTTATTTCCATGCATATAATGTTCTTATTATGTTCCACATTATTTAAATATGGGCTTCAAATTTCGAATTTGGAAGACTTTGTATTTTCATAATTAAACTTGAAATTAATCTTGTGTTATGAGAGTTAGTAGGATGATCATAGGACATGAAACAAAACTTAATGCAAGGGAAGAAACTTGCTTAAGACAGCATCATTATGCTTTTGAGATTTCTGTCCCCTGGCATAATGGAGAAATTTTGGCAATGCATGTGATGGTAATACTGCCTGTGCGTGCACGCGCGCGCGCGTGTGTGTGTGTGTGTGATAAACTCTAAGCAGTTCTTCTGATACATAACTTTAAACCTTTTGTTTTGGGGCAATTTTGGCATTGAGGTTTGCAGGTGATATAACTCTGACAACGTAGTTTTAATGTATGTTCTTATATATATATATATATGTATATATATATATATATATATGAGAGAGAGAGAGAGAGAGAGAGAGAGAGAGAGAGAGAGAGAGAGAGAGATTTTTATCACATGTTGCTTTTATTTGTGTTTTATTTTATCATTTACTAACTTAATTTAATGCATCTCAAACTTTTAAACTGGGAAGTACACCTGTAGCTGTTTAATGTAGTATATGTTAAACCTCACCGTCCATTGAATTCCACTGGATTTAATTTGAACCATTCATAAAGAGTATAGATTTCTGTTTTTCCAAGAACTACTTTGATAAGAGTAAAGTTATTTTGAAATGTAGTCTGACATGCAAGTGATTAGCTCTGTTTGCTAGCAAACTGTTGGCAAAGTTAAAGCTTTCAAAAACTTCTTAGTAAAATTAGTGTAATTCACAATTTTTATTAACAAATCTATGATTTCAGCTAGTTTGGCAAAAGAAATATAGGTAAAAACTTAATGTAAAATAATATTAGACATTTTTGTATTTGGTATTCAGTAATTTGTAGCCGGAATCTGAAAACAGATTTTTCGAACAAATGATATGGGACAATTAAAAAAAAATTTCACAATGTTTTTCAGACAAATTAAGAACCTTAAGGATGTTGCTTAATGCTTGTACTTTTTAAAATTTCAGGTGAATTTGTTACTTGTACATCATGCTAGTCCAACGATCCTGAATCGAGACTCAAAGTCCCCACTGGATCTTGCATGTGAATTTGGCAGATATAGGGTAAGAACTATCCTGAACCTCTTCAAGTTACTTTGTTTGGAGTGTGAGTTTTAGCATTTAAGCTGGTTTGATAAAGGTGTGTAATGTCTTGAACCATGATTCTAAGTCCATGCTGGATCTGTCATGTGTGTTGGCAGAAATAGAGCAGGTGAAATACGTGACACAAACTTTGCTTCAGTTTAAAAAAAAGAAAAGAAAAACAAAATAAATGAAGTATCTGCAGCATCAGCGTGTCAGTATTATTAAATTCCAAATATTTCCATATATTAAAATGTCCCTTTAATAGAACAATCAAGTCCATACTAAGTTATTCTTGCTTGTAATTGATATGTTACTTAAGGCATGATAAATGTCTTGATGATAACGACATGGCCAGATATCTTACTTTTGAGTTGTACAGTTTTCAGCTCAGTAAATACCCTACTGAAATTTTTTAAAAACAAATTTATTAGGTTACTGGATATAGAAGGAGTAAAATAAACAAGTAAGTATAATTATATGTAGATCTCTTGTCCCATATTAATACAGTCTTCAACTTGAGTACATTCAAACACAGAAATGTATTTCACCGTATTTTTTGTAATTATCTATATTTATTAACGTTATTTAACTGAATAAATTCTAGCTTGCAAATATCTCATATGTAAACCCATCGGGTTTATTACAAAAAACAAAAGTGGGTTTGAGAGTTTGTAGTCAAGTTAAAGAGAGTTTTGTAATTGGAATGCCTTGCTCATAAATATATTTTATTATCACATTAAATGCAGGTAAGCTATTTGATTTATGAACTGTATGTCATAAAGAAATAGTTTTACTTGTGTAAATAAAACTTAGTAAATTATATTTTTTTTTATTTAAGGGAGGGAACATTTGATATGTCTAAAATGTTTGAGTTGTATCCCTTGAAAAGTATAACCAGCCTGCTCACCAAATACAGTGCAAAAACACTTCTCCAAAACATGGTTTTATAACAACAATAATATTGTAATTACCATTATGACATATTCATTTAAAATAGAAAAAAGTATTGACAATAGTCTATAAGGCCATCATTGAAAAATATGAGGAAGAACTGCCTATTTAGCAGGCTATGTATTATTACACTCAATAAAAAAAAAACTGAAATGGTTTCATAGATCTAGAATATTTGCTGGTTTATGCCAGTATTGTGACCAGTGATTTTTTGAAAATGTGAGATCTCGTAAATAGCCACATTGTCAGCATGCCGTTTTGACATTACATTCTGCTAAAGATTTACATTTGAAAGGCACAACCTCTTGTTTGCATCTTTGCATTATTGTCTGACTTTAAACCCATCATTGTTTGAAAGGTTTTTACATGACCTCCTATTTGTATTCTTACCTTGTCATCTGACTTTAAACCAATCATTGTTTAAATGGTTTTTACACAACCTCCTGTTTGCATCTTTGCCATGTCATCCAACTTGAACCCTGTCATTGAAGATTCTCATGCTTCCTGTTGAATGGACAGAGATGAGGTGGTATTGTAACAGTCACTTATCAGAGGCACATACCTCAACCAGTTCACATCCTGAAAATGTCAACTGACAGTGAAACATTCATGTTCAGTGTATCGACTTCCACCATGTGAGACAGATGCTTTTATGTGTGAATTCAATTTAGAAACTTTATGATGATGTTTGGGTGGAATGAAGTTAATACAAAAATTTTTTTACCTTTATTTGAAGGATTTATATTTGTGACCATTATCTTTTATTTTATTTATGGTTTAGAGTATTTTAACATATTTGCAATTTATTTTTGATCTTTTAGTACTAAATGTGTACATTTATTTTGAAGGCTTCATCTTCATACATTTTTCTATGTTTGCAGTTCTTAATCTTTACATTTTTAGAATTTGAATTTAATTGTCACCACATACCCAATATTGTGCTGACATGTAATTAAACTCCATGTGATCATAAATATTTATAGTGTATTGATTTGCCAGAAGACATTTAATTTCTCATGTGATCTTGGGATCAAAGGGATGGTCCATTTTCAGGTTCAGGTGATTAGCAAGGAATCAATATTCCCCACTGCCCATTTAAGACTTTAGATGTAAAATTTGTTCTCAGATACATTGATATTTCTATTGATAGGTTGTGGACCTATTGTTGAGAAGTAATATGTGCTCCCTTCTTCTAATGGACAGTCCACATGACATAGTTGACAACAATCGAACAACCTGTATCCATCTTGCTGCCAGGAATGGACATGTGGATATCATTAGGTAAAATAATGAATACATTTTTAAGTTTATCCCATTAATAATGAGTGCAGCATTTGGAAAAATAATATTATATTCATGCTTATTTGCTGAAGAGAACAAAACATTAACAGCCTTTTGTAAGATAATTTTATACACCTGCCAAAATGCAGAACATATCATGTTAAAGTTTTGTCCATCTGTGCATCCAGATTTTGTAAGTGGCTCAATTTCAGGATCAGAAGGTTTGTGGTCAAGGTCATAGGGACATAAAGGAAAGCAGTTTCTACAGAAGAATCTTGCTACCATGGCTTAACATTGCAGATGACTTGCATTTAAGATAAGAACTTGATTTGGTGGGGGGTCAGAAGGCCAAAGGTCAATATCAAGCACTTATTGATTTGGAGGTTTAAATTTTAAATGTGAAGGTCAGAGAAACTCCAAGAAGGGCAATGATTTCCACAAAATAACTAAAATCATATGTCATAAGCCACGGATAAACATTGTGGGTGGCTTGCATTTGAGACCAGAAAGGCACCTATCACAGTCATAGAGTGCAGTAGGAAATATGATTTCAACACAGTAACTGTGAGTTTTGCATCTTTTATCTTTAGTAACGTACTTTAGACACTTCAGTGATTAAGTTCACAACTTACTTTATTAGACACTTCAGTGATTAAGTTAACAACTTACTTTAGACACTTCAGTGATTAAGTTCGCAACTTACTTTATTAGACACTTCAGTGATTAAGTTAACAACTTACTTTAGACACTTCAGTGATTAAGTTCGCAACTTACTTTATTAGACACTTCAGTGATTAAGTTAACAACTTACTTTAGACACTTCAGTGATTAAGTTCACAACTTACTTTATTAGACACTTCAGTGATTAAGTTAACAACTTACTTTAGACACTTCAGTGATTAAGTTTGCAACTTACTTTATTAGACACTTCAGTGATTAAGTTAACAACTTACTTTATTAGACACTTCAGTGATTAAGTTAACAACTTACTTTAGACACTTCCGTGATTAAGTTCACAACTTAATTTATTAGATACTTCAGTGATTAAGTTAACAAATTCCTATAGACACTTCAGTGATTAAGTTTATAACTTGCTTTAGGCACTTCATTAATTAAGTTAACAACTTACTTTAGAAACTTCAATGATTAAGTTCACAACTGATTAAGTTGACAACTTACTTTAGACACTTCAGTCATTAAGTTAACAACTTTAGACACTTCAATGATTAAGTTCACAACTTACTTTATTAGACACTTCAGTGATTAAGTTCATAACTTCAGTGATGAAGTGAACAACTTACTTTAGACACTTCACTGATTAAGTTCACAACTGATTAATTTAACAACTTACTTTAGACTCTTCATTGATTAAGTTAACAACTTACTTTAGACACTTCAGTGTATAAGTTCACAACTTACTTCAGACACTTCAGCGATTAAGTTCATAACTTCAGTGATTAAGTTAACAACATATTTTAGACACTTCAGTGATTAAGTTCACACTTACTTTAGACACTTCAGTGATATAAGTTAACTTATTTTAGACACTTCATTGATTAAGTTCACACTTACTTTAGACACTTCAGTGATGTAAGTTAACTTATTTTAGACACTTCAGTGATTAAGTTCACACTTACTTTAGACACTTCACTGATTAAGTTCACAACTGATTAATTTAACAATTTACCTTAGACTCTTCATTGATTAAGTTAACAACTTACTTTAGACACTTAAGTGTATAAGTTCACAACTTACTTCAGACACTTCAGCGATTAAGTTCATAACTTCAGTGATTAAATTAACAACATATTTTAGACACTTCAGTGATTAAGTTCACAATTACTTTAGACACTAAAGTGATTAAGTTAACAATTTGTTTTAGACACTTAAGTGATTACGTTCACACTTACTTTAGACACTTCAGTGATTAAATTAATAGCTTTAGTGATTAAGTTAACTTATTTTAGACACTTCAGTGATATAAGTTAACTTATTTTAGACACTTCAGTGATTAAGTTCACACTTACTTTAGACACTTCAGTGATTAAGTTCACAATTGATTAATTTAACAACTTACTTTAGACTCTTCATTGATTAAGTTAACAACTTACTTTAGACACTTAAGTGTATAAGTTCACAACTTACTTCAGACACTTCAGCGATTAAGTTCATAACTTCAGTGATTAAATTAACAACATATTTTAGACACTTTAGTGATTAAGTTCACAATTACTTTAAACACTAAAATGATTAAGTTAACAACTTATTTTAGATACTTAAGTGATTAAGTTCACACTTACTTTAGACACTTCATTTATTAAATTAATAACTTTAGTGATTAAGTTAACTTATTTTAGACACTTCAGTGATATAAGTTAACTTATTTTAGACACTTCAGTGATTAAGTTCACACTTACTTTAGACACTTCAGTGATTAAGTTCACACTTATTTTAGACACTTCAGTGATTAAGTTCACACTTACTTTAAGACACTTCAGTGATATAAGTTAACTTATTTTAGACACTTCAGTGATTAAGTTCACACTTACTTTAGACACTTCAGTGATATAAGTTCATAACTTCAGTGATTAAATTAACAACTTACTTTAGACACTTCAGTGATATAAGTTCATTACTTCAGTGATTAAGTTAACAACTTACTTTAGACACTTCAGTGATATAAGTTTATGCCTTGGATGAAGCTTTGTTTCTGAGTGGGCAAGACCTGTTGTGCAAGGCATAATAAGAGCAAGTGCTTTACCTTACACATCATTGAAGTAATACATCAGCTAGTGTTTATACAACACACAGGTAGTAGAGGCTGTGAACTTGGCACTTCTTGCTGAAGGTATTAACAAGAGCTAATATAAACATCTATTTTGGTTTATGGTTGTTATTCTTTTATTTATAGATGTAGTGGGATTTCAAGAATGCTGTATAGATCTCCATGTCAGAAATGAGATACCGTATATGCTTGCTTATAAAAAGAGGCAAACTGCAAACACATATGCTGATCTGCCATATTACTCCTAACAAACTTCACAGGCCCAGATCAGCAGATGCATACTGTCCCAGCAGATCTGGGTGTGTGCAGTTTGCAGTTAGACACATTTTTTCAGTGATATAAATGGTTGTATTAAAATGTGTAGAATTAACTGCATGTTGGTTTTAGTGAATTAGCAATACTATTATACAAGTTAAGGTAAAATAATACCTGTAAATAGATTGCCATTATGTTCCAGGTTTATGATGTCAGTAAAGTAAAAAAGGAATGCTTACTATTTGCATTTACATTTTGAAATAATTCAGATATACTTGAAATGCATCAGGAAGCTGCTGTTATTATGGACACAGTGACCAGTATGATTTATTTTCTTCATTTTGAAATTCTGATGTTATTCCATTACATATCTCTAAATCTAACAGAAAAGTAAAAATGTGGTACAAAATATCTCATTCAATACACTGCTGAACCGTTATGGAAAATCCCATTCAGTGTGGTGATTCCCATAGTAATAAAATAATATTGATGACCTCACTTGTTTACACTGGCTTTTTTATTTAATAATAATAATAATAATGAGGACTTTGTATAGCGCCTAATCTTTCGAAGCTCTAAGCGCTTTACACCATCAATAATGATATGACTACACTGCAGAACAACAAATGACAAAAACAATGAAATTGAAAAACATAACAAAGATGCTGAAAACATATAAGATACAAAACATGATTAGGTCGCTAAGTTTGTCCCTGCAGTCGAAACAGGTGAGTCTTAAGCGCAATCTTAAAAGGGACCACTGTATCTTTGTGTCTAATTTCAATGGGCAATTCGTTCCACGTTGCCGGGCCCTGGTGTGCAAACGAACGTTGTCCATATGACTTTGTTTTCACCTTGGGAACAATGGGTATACGATTATCAGAAGAGCATAAGGATCTAGCTGGTGTATACGCATGGGTGAGGCTGGATAGGTATGTTGGACTGGAGCCTGTCATTGAAACATAGCACAGAGAACAAATTTTGTGTTTGATTCTGTATCAGATTGATAGCCAGTGTAGGGTACAGAGCAGTGGTGAGGTGAGCTCTGATCGAGGTACTCTAAAGATGATCCGTGCAGCTGTGTTTTGAACTATTTAACCTAAAACTTGTTTCAGTGTGAACAGTTTGGGTGTAAATTAATTGAGTAGCCTATAATTTGTTCCATTCTTATAGTGCCACGAACTGATACAGTTTGCAAAATTGATCAGAGTTCATGTATAAGTTCAACTGTGCTTTTTTATTTGTATGTTAACAATTGCATGTATTTAATTTTTTTATATAAATGTTTAGCAGCTTGGTCAGCATTTGTAAACATCCAGAATTGTTAGGGCCTACATAATATTAGCAATTCCTTTTTATAAACAAAGAAGAAAAGAAAACAAGGGAAATGTAAGAAATCTATTCAGATATATTTGATTATTAGTTATTTATAAGTACATGTACAGAAATGCAGGGGCCTCGAGTGGCTGAGTGGTCGAAAGCACTCTCCATTACAGATCACTGCCGTTTCTCCTCTGTCTGCATGGGTTTGAGTCTCAGATTCAGCAATTGTGGGCATGTGAGAAAGCTTGCCAGTAGCTTCTCGTGGATTGGTGGTTCTTTTAGGGGGATACCTAGTTCTTCCTCCACCATTAATACTGGCCACCGTGTATAGCCTATTGTGTGCTTAAAAATGGTGTTTAAACCCTACAGTACCTTAGCAGTACATGTCCTAATAAAGGTGTACCATATTTAATCAAGTCAAACTGCAAACAACAAAGATTCTGATCTGCCAAAGTATAAGGCATCTGCAGATCTGGATCTATATTGTTTGTTCTACTGATTGCTCCTAATAAATTGCAAACACCCAGATCTGCAGTCACATATTATGATGGCAAATCTGGGTCTGTGCATCTTGCAGTTAGACTCAATAGAGAGAATACATGGTATGGGCAAGGCATTGATTTAGAAAACATAATGTAAAAATAGCAAGTACTAGCATAGATAGTCACTCAAAGGATGAGTCTAACTGCAGGCGACATATAGAACCAGATCTGGATTCACATAATGTGCAGGAAGATCTGGGTCAATGCAGATTGTTAGGAACAATCAGTTGAACAAACAGCAAAGACCCTTGTCTGCTGGCATAATATGCAATGCCAGATCAGGGTCTTTCTTGCTTGAGTTGGACATGACTTGTTCTAGAGTATATATGGTATTTATGTATTAAATCAGAACTGCTGATGAAATTTTTTATTAGATTCATATCTCTTATTGTTTGGAAACCAAACAAACAAAATTTCTATTAGGAAAAAATAATAAATAATATCTTGCTGATAATTAGTAAATATACAAGTTATCATGTATAAATCAGGACAAAATGTGGGAGAGATGAACTTTCTTTATGTTTTATTTGTATGTCAAGACATTGGAGGATTCAGAACATGTAAAACACTTGTGTAAGTCTATAGACATTGACAACTGTCTAACACTAATGCTTTTCCTGGAGCCAGATCCCATGTTTCATCATTGTTTTATCTGTTTATTGGTAGATGATAGACAGTGATTGCTTGTTTAACCAGAGCTAATTTACCATGTTTAGCCTGCTGTAGGACTGAATAAGTCTACTTCATTTACCATATATACTCACTTATAAGATAAGTCCAACTGCAGACTGCACAGGCATAAATCTGTCATTGTATCACACACCAGCAGATCTGTGTCTGTGCAGTTTGTTAGGAATAATTACTAAAATAAACAACATAGATCCTGGCCTGCAGGCACATTATGCTATGGCAGATTAAAATCTCTTTTGAATGCAGTTTGAATAAACCAGTAGGGAGTATGTATGTATATAGTACCATATGTACCTGTGTATAAGTGATTGGAGCATCTGTCTCAGATCTCTTAATGTGCTGGCAGATATAGGTTACCTTAAAATCATATGTAGAAATAGTACATTACTTTAAAAAATTGATCATCATACTTAGCAACACCTGTATTACCTTCATCCGTTTCCATTTAATTACCCACCAGCAGAACACACTCTGAATGGCTAGCTCAAGCATACGGTTAGCTCCTGGTTTATAAATATCCTCCAATAAGTTAGAAATGTAACAAGGGACCATGGGTGCAGGTATATAATCGGAATAACTTATAATGTAATATGTATAGTATCTGGCCTGTTTATATAGATGTTTTCAGTGACCTCAGGTGCCATAATTTACATCTGTTTGTCTTAGAGTTAAGGACAACTCTCAGATTTCCAGGTTGTGCTCTAGTTTTGGCTTTGGTTAGCATTGTATTAGTATATATTGTGTGTTCATGAGTTGATTTTGTCTTCTCCTTTTCTATACTTATTGGATATTTCTTCATTAGCAAAATGGATTCTAATAGGAAGTTTGACATGTTTAGGCTGAAAGGAAGACTCACACCTGCTTTTCTGTCAGAAAGGTAAATGCCTAATTATTACTGTAAAATATGTATCCGGTTTTGTTTTGTTTGGGCAGGTTGAAGATTGTTTCTGCAGTCTATGTTTATACTGTTAATATTTGAAGCATATGCATATTTGTACACCTGTATGTGAGATTTATCAACCCACTGATTATGCTAATTTAAATGAAATCCATACGCAACCAGGTGTCCAATCAGCATTTCATTTTCGTTGTTGCAGAAGTTCATTAGATGGTTTAGACTGCCATACTTGAAAACCTTTTGAAATTAATTTTGTGGTAGTATGTCTTTGTGCAGATTTTGCAATATTTTGATCCTTATTAAGGCATTCATAAAGCCCCTATCTATCCTCATCAAGGCGTTCATAAAGCCCCTATCTATCCTTATAAAAGCATTCATAAAGTTCCTATCTATTCTCATCAAGACGTTCATAAAGTCCCTCTATTCTCATCAAGGCATTCATAAAGTCCAGATCTATTCTCATCAAGGCATTCATAAAGTCCCTATCATCAAGGTATTTACAAAGTCCCCATCTATTCTCATCATGGCATTAATAACGTCCCTATCATCAAGGCATTCATAAAGTCCCTATCTATTCTCATCAAGACGTTCATAAAGTCCCTCTATTCTCATCAAGGTATTCATAAAGTCCCTATCTATTCTTATCAAGGCATTCATAACGTCTGATCTATTCTCATCAAGGATTTACAAAATCCTTCTGTATCCCCATCAAGGCATTCATAAAGTCCCTATCATCAAGGTATTTACAAAGTCCCCATCTATTCTCATCAAGGCATTAATAATGTCCCTATCATCAAGGCATTCATAAAGTCCCTATCTATTCTCATCAAGGTATTCATAAAGTCCCTATCATCAAGGTATTTACAAAGTCCCCATCTATTCTCATCAAGGCATTAAAAACGTCCCTATCATCAAGGCATTCATAAAGTCCCCATCTATTCTCATCAAGGCATTCATAAAGTCCCTATCAACAAGGCATTCATAAAGTCCCCATCTATTCTCATCAAGGCATTCATAAAGTCCCCATCTATTCTCAACAAGGAATTCATAATGTCCCCATCTATTCTCATCAAGGCATTCATAAAGTCCCTATCATCAAGGCATTCATAAAGTCCCATTCATCAAGGTATTTACAAAGTCCCTATCTAGATGAAAATCTTTAGCTACAAGAGGATTCAAGCACTGGAACTGAAAATAGATATAGTATATCTTTGTTTATTATTATTGTATGGATCAAAAAAGAAAATTTCATTTCTTGGCTTGCCTCATTTTTGACAATTAATATTTGCTATATACTAAAATCAGGAATCTTAATTTGTTAGTCATATCACACGTATATAGAAAACTTAATGCACAATTGTTCACTGGATCAGGAGACATGGCAATTTAATTACTACCATATTGTGACGTTTTGTAAACATCGTGGTACACATTAAGGTCAGTAATAGTACCATTAAAACTTGCTTTTTGTTTTGCAACATTGTTTAGATTATTGGTTTATTTCAATTAAGTAAGGTTGACTACCTCCAACATTTATTTTTGTTTTCATTTTTTTAAAAAGTTTTACTTGTGTTTATGGTTTTGCACTGATTTGAATGTCCCTAAAGGATAATTTTTGTCTTCATCATCTTCATCATTTTCTTTGCAAAGAATGACATGCAGTCCTTTTGTACAATAGTAATAGTGAGATACCAAATAAAGATTGAATTGTCTAGTCATCAGGATTATCAGTTATTTAAACAAATTATTTAACAAGTCTTGTATATTCATGTGTGTATAGAAAGGTTTGTCTGCTTATCTGCATGACTTCTATTTGCAGTTATTTCCAGTGTCAAAAATTGATGTGCATTCCTACTTAAGTTTAAACTATTGCCCAACAATTTTCCATAATGATCGGTGGAAATTTGATGTCACTAACATCAACATTTCTAGGAATTTTATTTTTTTTAAAAAGAAATCCGAACTTACATACATACTGACTTGAAATGAACTGTATCAAATGTGGATAGTTAAATTATAAATTATAACCACCGCTGTTTAATATAAAGAAAAGAATATAAAACACACCAGATGTTCACAGAAATGTGAGACACGTGTTTAGTCCTTACATACCTGTAGTAATGGTGGTCATTAGCAGTGTTAGCCAGTTGCGTAATACCCAATTTTGAGCCAGTTAGATTATAACAGGCGAGGGCTTATGTGTAATTTTGTGCATTATAAAGGGATTCTAACATTAATGGACAGGATGTCAATTTCTGGTTTGGGAAATGTGTTTTTTTTTATATGACACAAAACCATCTGACATAGAATATAGTATATTCAACAGTCCCAATTGTAGCCTAGCAACTAATCAACAGCAGAACATTGATAACTAGAGAATTGATGATTAATAATTTCAGATTCCATGTGTAATTTATATTTCATAACGTCATCTGACTTAGTGCATGGTATTTTACAGGGACACTTGTTACCCAACAATTAAGAGAACAAGTTTTATAATTCTTTCATAGTGGTATGTAAAAACATAATTAAATTAAATTTGTTGCTGAAATTAATAAGAATGGGGGAAATTGTCATAATTCTTTAATAGTTCTCTCTGTCTCTTGGTCTAGGGTTTGGGGGTCTCCCACTACCTGAATTGTCGGAAACTTGCACATTGCAGGGTAGTAGTAGACCACCGGTTCAGTCCAGCCTTGAATTTGTTTGTTGCTGTACTTTTCTGTCCTGACCATTCTTCAAATTCTCTTTCTCTTTCTCTCTTTTGAGGCTTGGTTAATTCTGTCTTAGTTGACGTTTTGCTGTTAATAAAATTGATTGTTTTTTATATTCTGTACTTGTTCAGTCCCTGGAACTTTTTTCCTTCTCTTTCAATTTTTGTTCCCACCTTACTTCTTTTATTGCTGAAGCTTAATTTTACATCCTTTCCCAATCATGGTTAACTACAAGTAATGAAATTCACTTTTAGCTGTAACTTTTAGCAGCACATTTTTCAATGACAGCTCACAGTGTTATCTCGAGGGGGGGGGGGAGCGTTTGACTGAAAATTTTGTTTTAAATAGCTGCATACGAAACTCTTTAAGCCAATATTCAGTATTGTTTGAATATTTCATTTTGTTTAAAAAAATTGCATTTATTTAGAAAATATGAGTACAGATTGTCATGTCTTCAGCAGTTTGTGTCTTTCTCTATCTTGAAAAGGAATTTAACGAGTTGACACTGGTGATTTACAATGTTGGGTTCCTCAAGTTATATTACATGGAGTCGAGTCATGGAAACTGCTTAAAAAGTACATAACCTAGGTGGAATGTTCATGACATGTATGATTAAACGTTAAATCCAGTAACCATTGAAGGCAAATGATCAAAATGTTTAGTCCCTGTTTAGTCAGAATACTGAATAATACAGAAGAGGTATTATTTGGGAGGTAGGAAGGGGGTGTAACTGTTCATGACATGCAGACATCATGAGTTATGTGCTATCTGCCTGGACCAATCATGGGAGATGACTTACCATTGGGGTAACATGCCCTGAATTTACATGTACAGTGTTATGAAAGGGGTCTCAAACTCAAACCATCCCGAGGGCTGCATGAGGGCATTTTTGATGGTCCATGGGCAATACCACCTTTGTTATCCCTCATGAGACCTGGTAATACTAATCATTTTGCGGGCCACAGCATACAGCTTGGTGGGCTGCATGCAGCCCGTGGGCTGCATGCAGCCCGTGGGCTGCATGTTTGAGATCCCTGCTATATGCAGTCTTTTGAACATCTGGAGAAATTTTGGGGGCAGCACTGAACATTAAGGCAGCCTGGAGATGGCAGGGTGCAGTGCCCTCCGAATGAAGGCTAGGGATAGCACTAATTTCTGTTATATTTTAATTTTTGATTAACTCATGTTCTACAGTCTGATGACATGCAGCCCATGACTACAATGATAAATAGAGAATGCAAATAAAATGTTTCTTTTATCATAACATATTGTTGTGGATTTGGCTAGCATACAGTTTGGTGAGAACAATTATTTCTCACCTTCCATTTTGGTTATGATCATGTTTTCCAATGTACAACACTGATTGACATTATCTCTATCTCTACTTTTGGTCACAAGAGTATTGACATTATCTCTACTTTTGGTCACAAGAGTACTGACATCTCTACGTTTGGTCACAAGAGTACTGACATTATCTCTATGTTTGGTCACAAGAGTACTGACATCTCTACTTTTGGTCACAAGAGTACTATCCCTCATCACATGACTACCTTCTGCAAGTACAAGGCACACAAACACTTCCCAGGTTCCAGTACTTATAAAGATAAACATTAGTTTCAACACAGAAACTAGCAGGGTTAAGTTAGTGACCCCCAAACAGGATGTCTTACTTTAAAGGACCTAGCTACCTTTTTAAGCTTCTGTACTCCAGTTTATAATCAGAAAGCTGTTGTAGTTGTTTTGTTTTAACTTAATGTTCTCATTATTGTTTATAAAGGTCAAATAAATTTTAGAGTTGAATTGAGGACACTTTAATTTTTGTTTGTCTATTAATTTTATGGATATGAGTGAACCTGTTAACATTTGCACCATTGTGCAATATATCAGCAGTACACAGTTTTGAAGACTGTGTAGTGCCATCACTTTAGCATCTCTTTGATATGTGTTAAAACACCATTTCAAGTTTATGCAGACATTTTCAGTGTAAAAATCCAAATATTTTACACTTTCTTACACTGAGGACATTTTCAGTATAAAAATCCAAATATGTTACACTTTCTTACACCGAGGACATTTTCAGTGTAAAAATCCAAATATTTTACACTTTCTTGCACTGAGGACATTTTCATTGTACAAATCCAAATATTTTACACTTTCTTACACTGAGGACATTTTCATTGTACAAATCCAAATATTTTACACTTCCTTTCAGTGAGGACGTTTTCAGTGTACAAATCCAAATATTTTTCACTTTCTTACAGCGAGGACATTTTCAGTGTAAAAATCCAAATATATTTCACTTTCTTACAGCTAGGATATTTTCAGAGTAAAAATTCAAATATTTTACACTTTCTTACAGTGAGGACATGTTCAGAGTGAAAATCCAAATATTTTACACTTTCTTACAGTGAGGACATTTTCAGTGTAAAAATCCAAATGTTTTACACTTTCTTACAAATATTTTTCACTTTCTTACAGCGAGGACATTTTTAGTGTAAAAATCCAAATATTTTACACTTTCTTACAGCAAGGACATTTTTATTGTAAAAATCCAAATATTTTACACTTTTTTACAGTGAGGACATTTTCAGTGTAAAAATCCAAATATTTTATACTTTTTTACATTGAGGACATTTTTATTGGGTGTTTTGGTGTTTGCATATTTCATCAGTATTCACATTACATCATTTTGACTTTGACCTTCATTTATTTCCATTCCAGAATGTGAGAATAAAAATTCTTCATTATGCACCAGTGTTGGATTGGAAAATTCCACACTTGTAATGAAAGTTTTATGTACGACATATGGCAAATCCTTGTGTCTGATGAAACATTTTGACTCTTGGGTGTAAATTTTATATCCAGCACTGATGCATAATGAAGGATTATATTAATAATGCATATTACACATGTTAAACAGAAAGTGGTCATAGCAGAGACTCCCAATATTTCCTTTGCAGAATTATGGAAATTTAATATCATGAAATAATCCGAATATTTTTCAATAAAACATCTTTGCAGCTTGATACAGCCTGACAGTAAATTTTTTTTTTTGATTGTTGCAGGTTGTTGCTTCAGGCAGGTGTCAATGTGAACAGATCCACACTTCAAGGGACCGCATTACATGAAGCTGCCCCGTTTGGCAAAATTGATGTTGTGAGGCTACTTATAGATGTGAGTAAATCAAAATTATTCATTTTATCTCACCTACAGTTGCAGATAATGAGACAGAGGTATCCCTTCTTCAAGATTCAATACTGTTAAGATTTTATGCGAGTAGATCCCTTTAACCAGCACATGTCAAGAATCATTGAACATAATGCATTGCAACTGAATGCATACCGGTACACTGATTGATTTCCATTTTATCAAATTTGTCTCATCAGCTCCATTTTAGACCGAGTTATGGCCTTTGACAATTAGTGTTATATTTTATATCATCAGTTACAATGTTACTTATGCCTTCATAGCTCAAGAACTGTTCAACATAATTATTGAGATGAAATTTGTGGATATTGTCTTTAGAGTCTGGGTATCTTATTTGGGTTTTGTCTCTTTAACTTTTGGATAATGTAATAGCCCAGAATTTCATATCTTCACTTCTTGCTTGTATCCAGCACAGGGCAAGAACCATTCCTATGCATTTTGATATGAAGATTTTGTCATAGACCTAGATGTGCCTTGGATGCGTTTTATCTCATTTACTCGGTTTTGGATTTCATGATGGCAATTGACATTTAACTTCATATCTCCACACGAGATATTGCCTGCAACCCAGCTTAATTTAAGAACCATTCCACATAGTTTGATGGAATTCGATACTTACATTGTATCGCTGACTTTAAAATGCCTATATGGTTATTGTTTAATTTATTCCATTCTGGATTGTATTATTCCCCATGCCAAACAAATTCTTGTCTTCAAATGGAATTTTGCTATGTTGCATGCAGTTGGCATAGTGCAAGAACCGTCTAACTTATTTTGATAGAATTTGGTTAAATCATTGTCTCTTAAACCTAGGCGTATCCTTGGCGACAAAGGTATGGACCTTGTTAAAATGGATGCCATTGTTGCAACAGTGGCCTCATTTGTGACCCCCTCACAAAAACATGTCTTAAATTTCTGGACAAATTCTTCTCTTCAATATGTCTCCATCAGTTAAAAAACGTACGTTGATGGGTAAATCTTTATAAAACTTTGCCAGTTTATGGAGGATGGGAAGGAATTAGTCAAATAGCATGCAAGTAATTATTTGATTGGACACTCATTAAAAGCAACTTAGCAAGTAATTTACAAAATCCATTTTATTTTAAATAAAGGTGAGACAGCAGATATTTGATATTATTAGTATAGGTACTGTCTGTGATCTCATTTTTATGACATCATTGTTACTGTAAACACTGGATTGTGGCGATGGTAGGATAATTGGATTCACTTTATAAATGATTTTTAAGAAATTATTCTTGTTCATTTATCTGATAATTATTTTATAAGTCACAATCACCATTTGTTGTGTCTTATAAAATGCAGTTGTCAGAAAAATCTATGCCAGATAAATAACACACCTTTTTATTTGTATGTACTCCCCTTTAGATTGTATAAACAAATGTAATTTTATTTAGTTAAATCTCTTTCAATACTTATTTGCACACGAGTTCCTGTTTTTTTTGTTCAGTTTGTTTTAGAATTCTTAAAACTAGACATTGCAGATATTGGAGGCAGATGACACAGAAACCATAAGATTACAGTGAATGGTCTGTCTGCTTGTTTACATTGGGATCATTCTTTTGGCTTTAAATGTAAATAAGTTGACATTGTTAGAAAACTCTTGGTGACAGTCAGGTTAGAAATTATAAATCAGTGAATGAATTTACAAAGTTTTGTACTTTTTTTTATCATTGATGCTTTTCATTTTAAAAGTCGGTAGGTGGGAACAAACAAATGGGAATGTTTGAAAATACTAAAAATTGTATGAGCTAATAGTCCACAGAGATCTAGTGAATAAATTATTTCAATAATTTGGAGGCATGCTTTCATGTTTTAACATTTTTGGTACTGTCAGATTCAATTGACCATTGTTGTAAAATAAATTGGAAGTATTCACTTACATGGAACTGTTATTTCTAATTAGTGTGATTAGGTAAAAGGTCATGCTAGAATGGTTTCTATTTTAAATTCATAATTTACCAGTATGCGAGGTAGGTAGGTATTGTTTTGAGTAGTAGCTAGTGAAAGTTTAAAAAGATAAGCAGTTCCCAACTGAGAACTTTCACATCAGATATAGATATTGTCAAATGTCAGTTAGCTTCAGCTGCAAAACAGCATAGATCCAAATCTTCCATTGTGTTTTACACTGGCAGAACTGGTTCTGTGCAGTTTGTTTGGCCTAATCAGTGGAATAAACAAAATATATACAAATGTTGGTGTTTAATGCATGACTCGTCCAAATTAGAAGCTCAAAATATGGATTGCCCAATGCCAGTGGTCTTTCTAAATATAAACTAGTCCTTTCCTGTGTTCTAAATGGATTGAGTTTGTCTCAAAAAGTTTTTCAATCTGCCTGAAAGTAACCTTGGGTTTTACCCGTAATTACACATTTGATACAGTACGTTTAATTTGTTGTACATGAATAATAATGAGATACCTCTTGCTCTTGCTGACCAAAACCATAGTTTTTACTGATTGATGTAAAAAAAGGACAAATGGTTCTCGGAGTTCATTTTGTTTTCAGCTTTGATTAGGAAACCTTTGGAGATTTATGCAGTGTTCAGAAGGGAAACTACTGAACATAATGGTTTATTACATCAGAACCAGGAGAAAACATTGCTTTTAACAGAATGAAATCAAATCAGAGCTTTAATAGTAATTGTCACAAAATTTTTTTGTTGCTAGTACACTTTTATGAAATGCAAATACATATAGTAAATTAATCACTTTAAATTGTTTTTTTTACTTTTTTTATTTAAAGTAACGCAATTTCAACATTATCAAGTTAATTTGGGCATGTTGGTCATCTGGAGTTTTTGTTCATGGCAAATGAACATTATTTAAGCCACTTGCCTGTCTGGAAAATAATTTCTTTGAGCACTGAAAGTCTGTTTTGTATTTGGATCAGAGTTGAACATGAGTAGGTATGGTAGATCAATGTGCAGCTTTGAAATGTAGCAAGGAATCATCTTCCCTACTGTATTTACAGCATAATATTACATCTTGACTGCAAACATTTTCCCTGCCCTATTTACAGCATAATATTACATCTTGACTGCAAACATTTTCCCTGCCCTATTTACAGCATAATATTACATCTTGACTGCAAACAACATATGGTAGACACAGATCTGTCACTGTATGTTATAGCAGTAGACTGTACTAATCATATACTCTGATATACCTGTGCCTAATACCAGATCTGGGTAAATGTGCTTAGGTGAGTGCATTTTGCACTGGTAAATACAATGCTGTAGATAAGAATCTGACCTTTACAACCAGGAAAGCAATCTGTCAGCTTTAACTGATGCTGTATCTTGATTATATCCACAGTTTCTGACAATTATTTGTTTTTTTCTGGGTTTATATAGTTCTGTTGTTGTTGTAGCTTCATGTGCAACATACTCCAGTGGTTACCACACAGTGAGGTTGTGGTTTGATGAAAATAAGTTTGAAATCATGTGATGAAGTCCTGTCATTAATAGTCAAGTTTTGTTTGGTGTTTTGTATAAGAGTGTAGACAAGGTTTGAATTAAATTGTTTTTCCCAAAGACACAGCAAATTAGCTGACACAAGCTAACCTGATGGTAGGATTCAAACACACACACATTTGATCATGAGTTGATGCCACCATAGCATCTGGCATTGGTGGTAAGTGCACTAGTGTATGTATGCATGTAAAATGTCATATGACCATTATTACGCTGTTTTAAAACAGAATTAAAGGTTTGGGATGAAGTTGACTCCTTCAGGCTGGCATGGATTATCAGAGGTTGCAGGAGAGTTGTTTTGTATCAGATTTTCACATAGTTTTCCATTGAACTATATTGAAAGTCATATTTGATATATTTTAAGCTTTAATTATTGGTAAGACTTATACAAAGTAAAATTTCAAATACTTTATATATATTAGAACACAAGTATTCTAGAAATTGTCTTTTCTTTTAGGCACTACAATATGGTTAAAAAATGTTCTGTGCCAAACATTATTTATAGTTTGAATGCATTGATGGTGTCTAAATTAGTCTATAAATTACTTACAATACAAGAGTGCTCTGCAGAATCTTGATGTTTGATTCTGGGTTCAATCATAAAATACATTAGTACTCTGCAGAATCTTGATGTTTGATTCTGGGTTCAATCATAAAATAAATACATTAGTACACTGCAGAATCTTGATGTTTGATTCTAGGTTCAATCATAAAATACATTAGTACTCTGCAGAATCTTGATGTTTGATACTGTGTTCAATCATAATTTTGTGTACATTGTTGATATTAGTGTGTAATGGACAGATAGGAGACAACTCTCATCTTGTGGAAAATACTCTCCCAGCTGGGAGGTTCATATGTATCTAAACTTACCATAAATGCTCATGATATCTCAATCCACATGACAGTTTCACTTGTAAGTGGGAAGATGCAAAGTAGTCCCCAGTGACTATTTATGATTAGATTTTTAAACAATCTTACATAATGCCAATATGAAAGCATTACTAAAATGAGTGCCTCTGATGTTCTCATCTCAATCCAGAGGAGTTAAAGTCTTTGGGTCTGCCAACATGGGTATGTGAGAAAACTTGCCAGTTGCTTCTCATAGGTTACAGTCTATCATATGCTGAAAAATTATGTTAATACCACAACAACTAAACAGCAAAAATCATGTCATCTTGCATTTTATTGGCTAAGCTTCACATGTGCGACTGTAATACTGTATTGAGTTTAATAAAATTTGCTACATAGGCTGTTAGCATCAAGATGTTGAGTTTTATTGCTAGCAAGACCTGTATTTATTAAGTGATATCGCATCCGATTGGCTGCTGTGTTGTTTTTTTTATCACTCTAGAGATTGCAGTTGATTGGATTTTTGTCATCTTGGTAAATAACAAATCTGTTGATAAGAATTATATTTCATGCAAGTAAATTCGGTAAATGTAAATAAGTAAATTTTTACACATGTTTAATTTTCCAAAACAATTAAAAATGATAAGCATTCAGCCTGTCAGCATATTGCTCCATTCCTTTTTTATGATGGAACATTTAATCTTTACTGTTGGGACAAGATGGATAGATAACATTTGAAATGAGCTGTACTTGATAACTAAAAGAGCACTGACCCTAACAGTCGTATAATTAATGCAAAATTTTTGGGCTCTGAATAGGTTTGTATTATCAATGTTACAGCTGATTAAGATTATAAACAAGATCCATTCATATGAAGGACATGATCTTGCATCTGATTCCCTTAACTTATCATAACCCTAGAGACAATATTTGTGATCAGAATTCAGACTTGGACCAAACTTGTTTTAGGTCGTTAGGATGCTGGGAGAGTTGGATTGTGGGTAAGATTTACACATTCATGAGGCAGTCTGATATCAAATTAACTGAACTTGTTACTACCCTGTCATATTCTTGTAATTCAATATAATTTTGTGATAAGGATTTTGTCCTGTCTGGATGGTAAGGTATACAATAATTGTGGTAAGTCTGCAGAATGAAATGATAAACAGGACAGGTTATGTGAACCAGTTGATCCATATCAATGTACTTGTAAGGTTGTCATGTTATCAATCAGCCTAAAATTGTCTATTAATCATACCTGATCAGTTTTTCTGAAATAAAACAAACTAACAAACAACAGAGTAAATGACCTCTTTCTGTTCTAATTAAGTTGCAGCCATTTAGTTAAACATGTGAAAGCCATTTTACTTTAAATAATTGACCCTTTTTGAATAATAATTATCAGTGATAATGCTGAAGCAAATGAATTTTGAAGCAAATGAATTTTGAACCAAAAGTATTAATTCAGCTAACAGTTATCATTGTGCAGAAAGATTCTATTACATTCATCCATCAACAAGTTCATCTTTCTCTTTGGCTCAGCAGACTTCCACATTAGTCTGACTAGTTTTGCAGATGGAATTCTGATCTTTGTCTGTCAAGGCAATTTGTACTAAAGGTCTGTGATTTACTGTATGAAAACTTTTTCAGTTTGATATATTTTACCCATCTGTTTCTGACATCCTTTTGTACATAGTTTGTAAAATTGGGTACCCTTTTCTAAATTATTTTCATCAGACATTGTATTAAGTAGAAGTATTTACACTATTCAGCTCATGCACAGTTACAAACTTTTAATGAGAGAAAAGTTATAGGTACTGAAAATTACATTAAAAAAATAATTGCCCTGTAATTTTCTTTCCCCATGGTAAATCCCAGGTAGATGATCAACCTGTTCCCTCCCCCCTCATCCCCTCCTCCCCTACCACTTTTGCAGAAATGTGGAAAATATTTTTTTTAAAACAAAATACTTTAATGGTAAAACCATGCTCACTTTCCCATAAATGTGCAAAATAAGATTCCTCAATGGGCTTACCATAGGAAAAATAATTTTGGTGATTCATTGTGTAACAATAATGGGTCTGGAAGTCAAAACCACTGCTCTAATCATTTATAGAAGTATTTAAAAGATGAATCCATCAATTATTTTAATTTATTAGTTTGGTATGAAGATTAGTTTGTGTGAACTGAGTGAGCCTCCTCTGTATCAATTGAGTGAGCCTCAGTATGAACTAAGTGAGCCTCTGTATGAACTAAGTGAGCCTCTGTATGAATTGAGTGAATCTCTTCTATATGCATGGAGCTTGCCACTCCACCTCTTGTATGAACTAATTTAGCCTCGACTGTATGAACTGAGTGATCCTCCTTGTATGAACTGAATGAGCCTCGTCTGTTTGTATGAACTGACAGAACCATCAGTGTGCACCAAATTAGTCACCTCTTTTGATTTGAATTGAGACTAGAGCCACCTCTTTTGTAAAATTTCAATTTACCAGTTGTATTTCTTTTCTGTCACACCCTCAAGAAAATTAATTAAACAATTGTACTAGTATTAATCAGCTACCATATCCTTTCACCGGAACATAATTATAACCCACTTTATGTGGAAACGGATGAATTGTCTCATTTCAGATAGATGACAGACTGCTAATAAGCTTTCAAATAGTCCTTTGAACAACTTTATCATTTTAAAACCTTAAAAATGACATAATTTATAAAGCCGAAAGGAAAATGTTTAAAGCAAAGCTAATAAATTTCATTTTACTAACATTGGTGAGTGATTCATTGAATCTCTACTTGTGCTGGTAGTTTATACTAGTGGTGTTAAAAAGATTGTATTGTTTGTTTTTCCCCCCAGGAAACTCAGTACAGAGTATGCTGTAATTTATAATAGCATCATACAAGATTGAGTTTCAGGTATGTGTACTAGTCAACCTTGATTTGTTGACAATGATGACACTTGATAGGGAACATTTACAACAATCTTCAGGATCATTTAAGTTTTAGAATGAAAGTTACAGTACTCTATAAATGTCTGAATTGTTTTGTTTTTAGTGTATTGAAATGCTTATTGGCACGCAGTATAAGAGTCTTATTGGAAAATTAAAGAAGTGTCAAATGTGCATGCACGCATACACACACGCATGTGCGTGCACACACACTGTGCAGAGTGTGCTGCACAGCATACAAAACAAAATGATAGAAAAGAAGAAAAGTGTCCAGGATGAACTATTTTAAAAAGTTTAGTATTATTCAGTAGTAATCAGTTTATTTTGTTAGAAAAAACCCATTTTACCTGTTAAAGTAGCCTATGATAATGTCCCCTTTTCCAATGTACATCAACTTGCCCCTCTTAAAAGTAGCCCATGTCCCCTATTCCAATCTACATGAACTTGCCCCAATTTGAAAAATATTTTGAATTTCAAAGAATTGTGCCAGTAGGTTGGCTCTTTCAGCGTTGGTGGTAGAGGACATTGTCAGATGAGTGATTCAACAATAGGGTGGCCATTACCATTTAACTCTAAAAGTTTCAATAAAGACCAAAACCTCAGAGGTAGCAATAGCTGTCCAGTTTACCACAGTTCTGATGATCTTTTATATACTTGCCGGGTTACTTGCATAATATAGAAATAACTACTATTTATATTTGGTCCAATGAATATAATGATACAACGATGGGAAAGCCAGATACTAAAATTAGTTTTGTATTCAAGGTCACGGGGAACTACAGTTGCATTTTATTTATTTACACCAGATATATTTCTTCGCTACTCTTAATCATTCATGCACATAACTTGGTTAAATCACCAGAAAATAATAACTTACTCAAGTTTTTCTATCCATCTCACCAGTTGCAATGACGCATTTACAAAAATATTGTCAGAACGTAAACAACCTAAAATAGCTTAATGTTATAATTTAACTGCAGAGTAAAGGAGGCAAGTTTTAACCCAGGGGAAGCATTGGAGGTGTCATATAGTGCCAATACTCTTACAAAAGTGAGAAGTTTTGAAGTCTTTGCGTCATAGTAATGATCAACCTAATGCACTACATGTATTACGTAGCATACCATATGTTCCCATGTTGCAGACAGTGTAGACCTTGATTTACTGTTGTACAATGTTTTGGCAGATCATTGTGTTGTTCTACTGATTACTCCTAACAAACGGTTTAGACCCAGATTTGCCACCAGAATAAGCAACAGATCTGAGTCTATGCAGTTGTTAGTTTGACTAACTTGTAAGAAAGCATTTACAGTAGCTTAAGTGAGTGTATATCATCTCACAGTGGGGTGGCCACTACAAGAATAAACCACCATGTGATGCTTTGAAGATTACTTCATGGTACAATATCCTAATGCATTACAAACATTCTCCTGTGTAAAACATGTGTCTTTATCCAAGTGGAGTGTAATTTTTGGCATTTTGTGGATCAATTCAGAATGGATTGCTATATTGTAGAAAACAAGTATGCAGAAATAGCAGAAGAGGTGAGATTTTTTGTGCTGTAAATTCCTTTTATAATTACTTGAAACATCTCATCTTTTGACGTTGAGGTGTTTAGATAAGACATAAGATGGTATTGTAGAATGATGGATACAAATATACTATAGTTAGTTTGATTGCAGTAGATGTCAGTACGTATTTTGTTTCTTCTTCAGAAGTAAAGTTCAGTAAAGTAATAATTTTGCTACATATATTTAAAATTTTAAAAACCCAGTCTATATCAAAACATTAAATTAAAATCTGTTGTTACAAACATAATTTCATTAATAACATAAATAATTATAAATTCTGCTTTCAGATTTAAAGAAATAGTACAGTGTAGATGATTATATCTACTTAAAGTGTAACCTGCCTTATAGCTGATTGATTTACCTATTAATAGAGTGATGGATTAATTGATTGATTGATTGATTGATCAATGTCTAATGGCATATCAGAACATCATAGGTTATTTTGGGCCATCTCCATTGGAGTAAATAGTTTTCCCCCAAGATCACACCCTGGTAACCAGATTGACTCCAGGTCTGGATCTCATTCAGATCCTCATGCCTTCTTATCATTGTAAATTCAGTGTGTCAGTCACTGACCTATCATAACCACCTAATTAGCACCCAAAAATATGTAGCTTCTGAAGACTCGAGTTCCTTTTGTACAAGTCTTGTGGAAAACCGCTCCAATGGCCTAGTAGTTAGAGTGTCCGCCATGGGACGCGGTAGGTTGTGGGTTCGATCCCGGCTGAGTCATACCAAAGACTTACAAAAATGGTACTAACAGCACACTCTTTTGGCGCTCAGTATTAAGAGGTTAGTGTTAGGACTGGTCAGCCTGGTGTCAGGATAATGTGACTGGGTGGAACATGATACTACATGTCTGCAGCATGATGCCTCAGTTCTAGACATCACTATAAACTGCCTCACTGCAGACATCGTAGAGATATGACTGATTTTTTCTTTAAAGCTACGTTAAAAATCCTAATCAAACAATCAGATCTAGTGGAACATTTATACCATCAGATAGGCAATTATTGTTTATGGTCTCTTGTGACAGGTGGTCTTCTAGAAGAGGTGGTCTTCATCTTTTTTTACAGGTTATACTTTGTTATCATTGGGATTCAGATGTTTTTGTGTAAAATTTTATTTGCAGTTGTAAAGTATTTGTACAATGTTTTCTTGTCCCATCCTTTTGCAGAAAAAGGTGGACATTAAATTAGGCCTGTCCATCTCTCCATCCTTCTGTCCATCCTACTTTCGTTTCCGCCAACTCTTTTATTTTAATTGTTACTGGATTTCAACTGAATGTAGTGTGCAGCTAGATATTGGTGATGCCTTGATAACATTGCATTTCATCATTTAGATGAAATTTCATCCACGTTTAAGCTGCATCATGGTGCAACATGATATTGATGAGATCATCACTGAGTTAGATTGTAAGCCTTCTACATCAGCATTTAATGCAGTTATAACCCCTGAGTTTCAGACATAGCCCCTTTTTTTTTCTCACAGTAACTCTTAATTGTTATTGGATTTCATCCAAAAATTAGCATCAGCATGTTATGGATATTAATTTTAATTGTTGGTTTTTCTTCATGATTTTATGTTTCATATATATATATATATATATATATATATATATATATATATATATATATATATATATATATATATATAGTATTAAGTGATTGGCATTTATCGATGATTAAGAAGTTGGGCCTATGATTCTAATGTCATGTAAGATAAACAAGTTTACTGAAACTGAGTTCTAGATACAGCCTTCATTCTGAACTTATAATTTTCTAGAAACAAATTGTATTTACAGTTTGATGGATAATTCTATTAAGATGACGGTAGTGGGGATCTATACAAGATTGTTTATAACTTCAAATTTTCTGGAAATAAACTTTTGACCCTTATCCTGGTTCTCAAATTGTGTCTTGTTTTTATATTAAGGTTGATTATATTGGAATTACTCATTCCAACCTTAACATCTGAAGTGGAATCAGTCTTATTGTTATTCAGTTTTAATTTAAAAGGATTTATTTATTTAAATTAATCACTGTAATTACTCAGTGCTCTATGAATTTTAAATTAAATTACTAGTTTAGGATTATTATTATGAATACATTCAAGAACATATTGGAACATATCATTGTTGGCACATTTGCATATTTGAGGATACTGGCACATCAGCACATTAAAAATAACATTTGATTTGAAACGCCATTGGAATTCATTCAGAATATTTTATAATTCATTTCTTGAGGTAGTATTTCTAGTACTATACTGTTTGGGAATTATTTACAATGCTGGAAGTTCTATTCAAATTTTCATTTTGTATTCTTGGCAATTAAATTGTTTGTTGAAATGTACAAAAATATGTTGGTTTTTACTCTTTTCTTTAACTTAGTTCAGACCATAGAGTAATAACAATTTTCTGCAACATTGATTAATGGAGTTATAGCCCCTTATCGTCAGATCTACTTCTTATACTGCAATATAAATAATTGATTATCACTGGATATGAACCATGTTTGTATATTAGATTTAATTTGATTGTTTTATTTTTTTTATAACTTCATTATATGCTATTGTAATGTAACTTCCTTTACTGGAATAAAGTTAAGTTCTGACTGAATTTTTTAACATTTTGATGTAAACAACTTTATAGAGACATTGTATCTAACTGCTAGCGTAGTTCTTGGCCTTAATTCAGAACCAGTACGAGTTGTAGTAAACAACTTTTTTAAATTTTATTTTTATTCTTTCTCAGAGTAAGATTCACAAAGAGGACTTGAGGTCATACTTGGAGTATGTGACAAATAACATGTGTTTAATGTTAAAAACATTTGGTTTTACAAGAAGGATGAACTCTTGACCTCCATTTGAGAATCTGTTTTGCATTGTAGTTAGATTTTTTACTGATGTTTTGAGAAAGAATAGTTATTCTTACCTTAACTCTTGAGAAGATGAAGTGTTTTATGTTGTGACCAGTTTTGTGCTAATTATTTTGTTTTCTTTACTTAATTTGGATTTTAAGTTTGGAAATACATGTACATGTACTTAGACTAAGTGCTCTAAATTAATTATTGGACAAGGGCTTATACCAAATAATTTTTACAGGATTCAAAAACTAGAATATTTTCTTTGGTTCAACAAGAGACTGTTGACACTGCAGCACTTCATTGGTTACAATGATGTCATCGTCTTCCTTTTTGGATTTCATCGGGGCTTGAACTCGGATTCAGTTAGGACTTGTTAAAATAGGACTTTTTATTTTTTTTGGATTATTTTTGTATTTGATTTTTTTCTCATTTTTTTCTTGTTTTTCTAGGGAAATAAATTATTTGTTACATTTTACAAAGCTTGTTGTCTTCACTTTTTTTTGTTACTTTTAAAGAACATGTAGCAACCATATTTGGTCTGTTACTTGATAGTTATAATGCCTTACTGAAGTTTAATTGTCAGCCATCTGCATCTTACTGTTGCAGGGTTTAAAGCCCCAGATTGTCAGACCCACCCACTTTTCCTCCCAATACCCCCCTTAATTATTATTGAATTTGAGCCAAATTTAGTATGCAGTCCCATTTCATTAGACCTTGACTGAGTTTAATTGTCAGTGTTCTGCATTGTTTAATAGAGTCATGGCCCTTCATTTTCAATCATCTTTCATTTCTGCTCAATATTTATTAGTGGACTTCATTGAAATTATAAAGGCAGCTTGATAGTGATGAGGTAAGTGAAAAATAGAACACATCTATTCCAGGAATTGGCTTTATTTGAGGTAGATGAAACCAGATTAACTAAATTAAATTAATCTGTCTGAACAACTTCATGGACATCTTGTTCAATGTTCACTTTCACCTTTTTGAGTATGAAGTCAGTGTTACTAACACTATGTGGTTGCACTTTCTAAAGATAATAGTGAAAAATGTATTAGCCCTTTTGTTTACTACATGTATTTGCTTTTTGTGTATGGGTTTTTAGCTCTATTCATCACAGACCAGAAGAGATTGTGGAATGGTCTTTTATCTGTCATTCATCATTTATCTTCTGACATCTGTCTATCCATTGGCTAAAGTTTTTTATCACTATTTTTCCAAAACTAATGGTGGATTGCCCTGAAATTTTACACACAAATTCATTCCATGTCAAAATGGTGCAATTCATTGCCAGCATGGTGACCATCTTGAAACTCTGTTATGACTACTTCTCATGTCAACATGGTGTTTCTACTAATAGAATACTTTTGATGTCTAATAGGTCCTAAATAGAAATGCTGGCCATCTGACATCAAATACAGTCACCACAGCAGCCATCTTGAAAATCTTGTTATTCATACAACTCCTGGGTGCCGCTAAAAGACTTCTTATGATATAGACTTGGACCTAAATGAAAATGGTGCTATCTGATGTCCAATAAGGCCATTATCATGGCCATTTTGAAAGTTTTGTTATTGCTGCTCCTTCTGAATGAATGGTTATATCAACATGGACTTTTCACTAATTGATATATTACAATGTCCAGTTATTCCTCAATGAAAATGATGCAAATCTGAGTTGTCTTTTTAATGCCACATAGATGGTCATATCACCATGGGATTTTCACTAGAAAATTTCTTATGATATCTAGTTGGCCCTTAAAAAATAATTTGCTGATCTAAAGTCTAGTCTGGCCTCTGAGGCAGAATCTTGAAAGCCTTTTTATTGCAACTTCTAATCAAAAAGCTGTATTGATATTGTGGTTTTTCACCAATAGACTCTTATGATGCCCAGATGGTCTTTCATAAACATGGTGCCCTTCTGATATTAATTGTGGCTGCTACACAGTGACCATATTAAAAGTTTGCTATTCATTCTCCTGATTGGATGATCATATCAGCCTGAGGTTTTTGCTTAAAAGACTCCAACATGAAAATTGTGCTGATATGCTGTCTAATAAGGCTGCTACATTAGCCATCTAAAACAGATTTTTTTTCATTACTCTGGCTATCTTGAAGATATTTTTTGGCCTTGTGGACAAAACATTGTGGATAGCTTACTTTAGCCTAGAATGAAGTCTGTTGCTTTGGGGATGATAAAATCAAAAGTCAAGATAACTGTAACTGCAAGTAGAACATGGTTCTTGTAAAATAACATTACTTGTATGGCACAGACCCGGACCAAAATGTGTGTAACTTGTGTTTGAAATAATGAACAAACCTGTTGATTTTAGGGTCAATGTCACTTTAACTTGAGAAGAAAAATGATTTCTGCACACTAACATTAGTTTTTACGTCACAGATCTGGACCAAACTTCACAGATGGCTTGCACTCTGTGTAAGGAATAAAAATTTGGGGTTTAAAAAAAGGTCAAAGGACAGTTACTTTAACTGCAGGAGGAAAAGTGACTTCAGCACAGTAACATTAGATGTAAATTACATGGAGCATATTCCATTTGGTCTATGGAAGAAAGCCTATTGATTTGAAGGTCAAAAGGTTAGAGTTCAAGACCACAGCAACTGGAAGAAGAAAAATGGTTTTGCACCATACCAATTGTTCTTCAAATCAGATTTAGCTTAGTAGATGCTTTGCACTTCATGTCAAGAAGAAGACTATTGATATTAAAGTTTAAAAAAAGATCAAAGATCAAAGTATCTGTGACTGAAGAAAAATTGTTTTTGCAGATATAAACATGATGTGTACAAATGTTAAAGGTTGCTTTGAGCAGTAAAGTTAAAACCTAATATTTATATGCTGAAAATTTCATGAGAGTTACTGAATTGAAAACTGTTGAAGTTAGGACTGTTTGAATTATTATGGTTTTAAAATTAAAATAGAGCTTCATCATGCTGATTGAAAGCCTGTAAAATTCAGGTTGAACAAAGTGCACCGGTATCATATACAGATAGCATGGTACACACATGCTTCAAAGAAGTATCAAAACAATCCTAGAGTAGTGCTAATAGCCAAGAAGATGCATCATAACAAGGGTTTAATTACAGCTACATGTTTGTGGCTATAAACACCAGATAAGATAGATATAATGTGTCAGTGGGGGAAATGTCTTGGCAAGCTTTCAATCAGAGAAAGATGATTACTTATGTACCATAATTAAATTCATTATTGAGGGGTTCAGAGGTATTAGATGATTGTATATGTCATTGTATGCCACTGGTTTGTACTATATCGGACTTTAAGGGTAAATAGATGATGTTTTTTTATTTTGCTTATCTATCCTTATTCTTTGTATAGGAAACTATGTAGTGCTAATACTAATAAAACAAATAGATTTTTGTTATAAAGTCAATTGCCATATATACTCACTTATAAGACAAGACCAACGGCAAACCACACAGATCCAGATCTGTCATATAATGCACTGGCAGATCTGGTTACATGCAGTTTGTTATTGGTAATCAGTAGAACAAATACATAGACCCTAATCTGCATGCACATTGTGATACAGCAGATCAGGATCTTTGTTGTTTGTAATTTGACTCAACTTATAAGCAAGTATATATGGTATGTTACATCACTTGCTCTTTAATTTCTGCCAGCTGAAGCCAATGCACACTCAGTAGCTTAAATGTTGATAGAAGTCTTCATATATTGATGAACACAAGTTGCCATTTTTAAACTATCATATTTTTTTCTTTCTTCATAGTTTTTAGCTCTCCTAGCCTTAAGTCCAAGAGAGGTCATAGCATGGCCCAGTATCTGTCCATCATGCATGTATCCATCAACAATTTCCTGTTATCACTCTGGAGTCCATAATTCTGATCTGATTTTGATCAAACTTGGAATGTGGGTTTATATCTTCAAAATCTTTGATGAGTTTGATAGTGAGCAATAGCCTTGCATATAAATGAAGTGATCTTGCATCTGATTGTCTAACCGTTTTACTACTCAGGATGCCATTTGTTTAAAATGTCATCAACATTTTGGATGGATTATATAAGTGAGTGTTAACAGGGTGGTGTATATAATGCTATTATATACCCCACCTCTTTCGGTACTCTGTATCTAGGAGATGACCCACCTCGATGTAATTGCCCCAGTTCAAGTAAATATAAATGGTGAAACTTATAGATAAAAAATATATAGAGATCTGAGCAGATATATAGAACAAACAAACAAGAGTCCCTGTACAGATAAACAAACAATTTAATCAATTACATTAAACAACTATTACATTAAAAAATTTCTCAGCTTTTAGAAACAAAACTAACTAAATTTACAAAGGAAAGCACAAATGGATTCAAATAAAATAGCTGATCTGTTTACTGATAAATTTAGTTCATCATAAGATTGAGTTCAAAGTCAACGCATTGTATGATTTCATAACCTGTTTTTCCTTTTGCTCGACTTCCTTTGTAGCTATTAAAGCACATGGATCTCCTTATTCCACTCTCAACAATCCGTCCAGGATATTCAGTATTTATATTTATCATGATTACGTTATGGGGTTCCACTTTTCAGATTTTCCCGTCTCAGATTGCAGTCCAAAGTTCCCTCTCAAGATTGTATGTCAAGGCTATTTCTCCCCTTTGCTGCAAACATCGATCCAAATAGTTTGTCTGATTGATTGGACAACACTTTTTTTTTTTTACTAGGAAATTTCTTGCAAATTCTTATGAGTCTGTACTGGTTTTCTCTTTGTGACCTCTTGCAGGAAAAGCTTAGACTGATTAAAATTCTCGATGAGGCGATATAAAACCTAGGTAATTTTTGGGTGAGAACACGCACCCTTTACTAGCATAACCAGTCAATCAAATCTTTCAGTCCCTTCCTCAGTGGCACCAAAAATTGGGGTCAGCTTGCCCCTGGTAGTTTGATAATTAAATAGTTTCTGCAACTTTTCTATTGTGACAGCTTTACCCTGAAAATAACGTTTACTGTGCCCCTAATAATCCATCTGGCTGCTGTTCAAACAATTGTTTTAATTAAGATTCATTCCCCCCTTGAAATGACATTTCGACATGGCCATGTGACAATTGAGTCGCCTGTCCATTCTCTAGAAATCTAATTAATGGTTCTCTGGTCTCAGCTAATGGGTTCAAGATAGATCACCAGAAATTGGCCCTGTCACAGTGACGTCCAAGCATAGTGATGAGATGATCTTGCTTTCTGTTAGCTGAGCTTGTTATCATCCTGGAGGTCATATTTCCAATCTGATTTGTATCAATTATCGAATGTATGCTCATGTGATCAAGATATCGCATTTGTTTGGTAATAAGTGATATTCATGCATACTGAAGAGTTGATCATGCATCTTGCTGACTGGGATTCATACTTTGGGCCACATTTCTGATCTGATTTTGGTTACACTTTTAATGTGTGCTTACCTTCTACAAGATTGATAATAAGTGAGATGCACACATATTAAAGACTTGATTTTGTGTCTCTTTGACTTAGCTTGTTATAGCTTATTACCACTCTGGAAGCCACATTCTGATCCAGTTTAAAATATTAGCTTGTATCGCTGAAATTTTGGATGTTTTTGATAATGAGTGAGATCCACACATAGTTTTCCTTGTATTTTACTTTGTTCTGAAACAGCACATTTTGCAAATTTGCCTGGCCTGGGAACAGCCCAGATAATTTATAATCAAACAGTTTCTTTTAATTTATAAACCTCTTTTTACATTGTTCTGATGTTCATTGTTGTTTCGTATAGCTAATGAAAAGGAAAAGTGTACCATAAAGCTGTGACATGTTTTAAGTATAATACTTCCTACCTAACCATCATTAGTAATACTATTTGTTGTTGGTTCTGGAGAATCTAAAATCTCTTAACTGACAGATTTGTATGATCAGCAATACATACCTTAATTAGTAGACAAAATGATGGCTATAATCAGCAATACATACTTTAATTATTAGACAAAATGATGACTATAATCAGCAACACATACCTTAATTATTAGACAAAATGATGGCTATAATCAGCAATACATACCTTAAATAATAGATGAAATGATGGCTATAATCAGCAACACATACCTTAATTAGTAGACAAAATGATGGCTATAATCAGCAATACATACCTTAATTATTAGACAAAATGATGACTATAATCAGCAACACATACCTTAATTATTAGACAAAATGATGGCTATAATCAGCAATACATACCTTAAATAGTAGATGAAATGATGGCTATAATCAGCAACACATACCTTAATTAGTAGACAAAATGATGGCTATAATCAGCAATACATACCTTAATTAGTAGACAAAATGATGACTATAATCAGCAACACATACCTTAATTATTAGACAAAATGATGGCTATAATCAGCAATACATACCTTAATTATTAGACAAAATGATGGCTATAATCAGCAACACATACCTTAATTAGTAGACAAAATGATGGCTATAATCAGCAACACATACCTTAATTAGTAGACAAAATGATGGCTATAATCAGTAACACATACCTTAATTATTAGACAAAATGATGACTATAATCAGCAACACATACCTTAATTATTAGACGAAATGATGGCTATAATCAGCAACACATACCTTAATTAGTAGATGAAATGATGGCTATAATCAGCAACACATACCTTAATTAGTAGACAAAATGATGGCTATAATCAGCAATACATACCTTAATTATTAGACAAAATGATGGCTATAATCAGCAACACATACCTTAATTATTAGACAAAATGATGGCTATAATCAGCAACACATACTTTAATTATTAGACAAAATTATGGCTATAATCAGCAACACATATCTTAATTATTAGACAAAATGATGGCTATAATCAGCAACACATACCTTAATTACTAGACAAAATGATGGCTATAATCAGCAATACATACCTTAATTAGTAGACAAAATGATGGCTATAATCAGCAACACATACCTTAATTACTAGACAAAATGATGACTATAATCAGCAATACATACCTTAATTATTAGACAAAATGATGGCTATAATCAGCAATACATACCTTAAATAATAGATGAAATGATGGCTATAATCAGCAACACATACCTTAATTAGTAGACAAAATGATGGCTATAATCAGCAACACATACCTTAATTACTAGACAAAATGATGGCTATAATCAGCAATACATACCTTAAATAATAGATGAAATGATGGCTATAATCAGCAACACATACCTTAATTATTAGACAAAATGATGGCTATAATCAGCAATACATACCTTAATTAGTAGACAAAATGATGGCTATAATCAGCAACACATATCTTAATTATTAGACAAAATGATGGCTATAATCAGCAACACATACCTTAATTACTAGACAAAATGATGGCTATAATCAGCAATACATACCTTAATTAGTAGACAAAATGATGGCTATAATCAGCAACACATACCTTAATTACTAGACAAAATGATGGCTATAATCAGCAATACATACCTTAATTATTAGACAAAATGATGGCTATAATCAGCAATACATACCTTAAATAATAGATGAAATGATGGCTATAATCAGCAACACATACCTTAATTAGTAGACAAAATGATGGCTATAATCAGCAACACATACCTTAATTAGTAGACAAAATGATGGCTATAATCAGCAATACATACCTTAATTAGTAGACAAAATGATGGCTATAATCAGCAATACATACCTTAATTAGTAGACAAAATGATGGCTATAATCAGCAACACATACCTTAATTACTAGACAAAATGATGGCTATAATCAGCAACACATACCTTAATTATTAGACAAAATGATGGCTATAATCAGCAATACATACTTTAATTACTAGACAAAATGATGGCTATAATCAGCAATACATACCTTAAATAATAGATGAAATGATGGCTATAATCAGCAACACATACCTTAATTATTAGACAAAATGATGGCTATAATCAGCAACACATACCTTAATTAGTAGACAAAATGATGGCTATAATCAGTAACACATACCTTAATTATTAGACAAAATGATGGCTATAATCAGCAACACATACCTTAATTATTAGACAAAATGATGGCTATAATCAGCAACACATACCTTAATTATTAGACAAAATGATGGCTATAATCAGCAACACATACCTTAATTATTAGACAAAATGATGGCTATAATCAGCAATACATACTTTAATTACTAGACAAAATGATGGCTATAATCAGCAACACATACCTTAATTATTAGACAAAATTATGGCTATAATTAGCAATACATACCTTAACTAGTAGACAAAATGATGGCTATAATCAGCAACACATACTTTAATTACTAGACAAAATGATGGCTATAATCAGCAACACATACCTTAATTATTAGACAAAATTATGGCTATAATCAGCAACACATACCTTAATTACTAGACAAAATGATGGCTATAATCAGCAATACATACCTTAATTAGTAGACAAAATGATGGCTATAATCAGCAACACATACCTTAATTACTAGACAAAATGATGGCTATAATCAGCAATACATACCTTAATTATTAGACAAAATGATGGCTATAATCAGCAATACATACCTTAAATAATAGATGAAATGATGGCTATAATCAGCAACACATACCTTAATTAGTAGACAAAATGATGGCTATAATCAGCAACACATACCTTAATTACTAGACAAAATGATGGCTATAATCAGCAATACATACCTTAATTATTAGACAAAATTATGGCTATAATCAGCAACACATACCTTAATTAGTAGACAAAATGATGGCTATAATCAGCAATACATACCTTAATTAGTAGACAAAATGATGGCTATAATCAGCAATACATACCTTAATTAGTAGACAAAATGATGGCTATAATCAGCAACACATACCTTAATTACTAGACAAAATGATGGCTATAATCAGCAACACATACCTTAATTATTAGACAAAATGATGGCTATAATCAGCAATACATACTTTAATTACTAGACAAAATGATGGCTATAATCAGCAATACATACCTTAAATAATAGATGAAATGATGGCTATAATCAGCAACACATACCTTAATTATTAGACAAAATGATGGCTATAATCAGCAACACATACCTTAATTAGTAGACAAAATGATGGCTATAATCAGCAACACATACCTTAATTATTAGACAAAATGATGGCTATAATCAGCAACACATACCTTAATTATTAGACAAAATGATGGCTATAATCAGCAACACATACCTTAATTATTAGACAAAATGATGGCTATAATCAGCAACACATACCTTAATTATTAGACAAAATGATGGCTATAATCAGCAACACATACCTTAATTATTAGACAAAATGATGGCTATAATCAGCAATACATACTTTAATTACTAGACAAAATGATGGCTATAATCAGCAACACATACCTTAATTATTAGACAAAATTATGGCTATAATTAGCAATACATACCTTAACTAGTAGACAAAATGATGGCTATAATCAGCAACACATACCTTAATTAGTAGACAAAATGATGGCTATAATCAGTAACACATACCTTAATTATTAGACAAAATGATGGCTATAATCAGCAACACATACCTTAATTATTAGACAAAATGATGGCTATAATCAGCAACACATACCTTAATTATTAGACAAAATGATGGCTATAATCAGCAACACATACCTTAATTATTAGACAAAATGATGGCTATAATCAGCAATACATACTTTAATTACTAGACAAAATGATGGCTATAATCAGCAACACATACCTTAATTATTAGACAAAATTATGGCTATAATTAGCAATACATACCTTAACTAGTAGACAAAATGATGGCTATAATCAGCAATACATACCTTAATTAGGAGACAAAATGATGGCTAATCAGCAATACATACCTTAATTAGGCAACACATACCTTAATTATTAGACAAAATGATGGCTATAATCAGCAATACATACCTTAATTAGTAGATGAAATGATCCTGCCATTGTATGCAGCAGGTTGAACATGACAGCCTGTTTTTGGAGCATTAGTGAAAAATGAGATATATTTTCCTGTACATTTTCTCGCACTAAAGTGGCCATACAGTTACATATGTCATGAAGGGAAATTACACTTTCTCGAATAAAAAGTATTTTAAAAAATGATCCAAAAAAATTATCTTTAATGACAGGTAGTTTCCAAAAACTGTGGTCTTAGAATTTAGTTTCAAGATCTTATAAGGATGCTGTTATTATTCATTATTTTGTAATTAATCAATGAGATTCTACATGTAAAGTGTACACATGCAGTGTGACATGCTGAATTACCTTTCATTGGTAGGATTAACATGGAGTAAAATGCTCCCACAAACAGTAGCTGCTGGGTGTTTTTTTTGTCATAGTCTTTATTGCAATTGCAAATCTAAAATGGGCCTATAAACCTTCTAAAATAAGGTCTAATGGTAATTGTTAAAATCTGCAGACCCTGCTGTTGATGCTGATGATGAAAATGAAGAAAATGATGTTAGTAATGATGATGATGAGAATGATAATATTAAAATTATAATAACAATAATAATAAGAACTTTATTGAATGAGGTTAAGTCAGTTTTAATATAATATTCTCCACTGAGGCCCGCAGGATGAACAAAACTATCATAAATACAAGGGGGAAAAAAGAAAATATTCAAGCATGCTCAAATACATTAAGTTTAAAAGCACAAAGTGTATATGAAATGCATTAAAAGAATAAATTGGAGTGCATGTATTTTAAGATCTACAATGAAAACTGCCTTTTGAGATAGTAGTCATTTGTTTTTGCTTTGAATTCATTTACATTTATTTCTGATCTAATTGCATTGGGGAGTTCATTGCATAAAGTAACAGAGAAGTAATCAGGCAAACTGCTTTTTAAAAATATTTGTTTTTGGAAATGGTCTTTGCAATGGTTATTGGTAATCAATTTCAGTTTTGGTACATAGTTTTGTTCTTCTGACTTAAAAAAATGAGACATACCATGGAAATATTGTGGACATAGTTCATTCTTTAATTTTTTAATCTTAATGTGGTCGTTTGGTAGATTAATCAGTATTTCAGCTATTTCAATTTGAGATTTGCGTTCTGTATCATAGGATAATTAGTACTACCTTTTCTTGAGGTTTCTGGATTTGTTTTAATCAGTTGTACTTCCCCAGATTTGTGCAGCAGTATTCTAAAAGAGGAAGAAGGAATGCATTGTAAATTATTTTATAATAGTTAAGTGGTAAGTAACATATAGTCTGTAAAAGACAGATTCTCAATTTACTTTAGAAAAAACGTGTTTCACTTGCTTACAAAAGTCTTTATTCTTATCAACATGAACTCCAAACAGTTTTTCTGTGCCAACCTTTTCAGTTTCATTATGGACTCTCAAAAGCTCATGATTTGGATTTATGTTCTCTCTGATTATTGAAGATATACAGTTGAACATTTTAATTTATTTTCACTGGTAATCTTTGCACAGTTCCATGCAACATTGCCTTGGTGTTTAGGGGATTGTTAAAAGTTATTCATTGAGGATCAATGTTCAACTTGATATTAACATTTAAATGAGACTTTGCAGCATATAGATAAGTTTTTGAATGTTGCACATACATCGTTAAGTAATATTAATAATATAGGCATTAAAATAGATCCCTGTGGAACTCCATTGTTGGTAAACATCAGCTCTGAATTAAAGTTAGCAATTAAAGTTTGTTGAGTTACGTCCAATTTAAACCCAGAGACCAATTAGTGAGAATATTTGTACTTGTCAAGTTTGCCTGAAAGTATCTTATGGTCAGCTAAGTCAGAAGCCTTAAAGACAAGGTATACCATTCCAACCAATTCTATGCTGTCTGTTGCAAGCAATGAGTTTTGTTAGAGCAGATTCACAGGAGTGTTTTCACTTAAATCCAGACTGGTATGGATGAATTAAATGTTACTTTGACAGGTATGCATAGAGATGTTTGGAAACACATTTTTTAAACAGTTTAGTTATGGTTGGCAGAATAGATATTGGTTTAAAATTATCTGTGTTTGATTTTTTTTACTTATTTTATAAACAGGCATAACCTGCACTACTTTCATTTGAGATGGGAAGATTCTTTTAGTAACACTTTGATTCATTCTATAGGTAAAAGATAGTGCAATAATATCAGCACATATGTTTTAGATGACTGGACCTATTTGGTCCAATTCAGCTAATTGCTTAAAAATTTTTTTTTTCTTCAATTTACTTACCATATTGGCACATGATATCAATGGAATTGTGAATTGTACATTTTCAGGACTTTTTTTTACTTATAAGTTTTATTTTTTTACACATTGAAATTCATGCTTGTTACATTGTTGAAGTTCTCATTAAATCTTTTAACACTATTATGGATTTCATCAGTCCCATCAATTATTAATTGATTTGTGATCTTACTGTTTCTGTTTTGAGTAAAATCATTCAAAACTTTTACTGTTTCATTTAGATTTTATGCCTTTTCAACAGATATTTAAAAGAAATTTCTTTTAGCGGACTGAATCATAACTTTACATCTGTTACGCCAGTTTGTTGTTGTGCCAAACCTTGATTTGAAAATATTTTTTTTTTGTCTGACTACATTGATTTCTTTTTTAAGTCATCAGGTTTCTGAGGGTGTTTTATTCTTTTTTATTTTGTATGTTGATCTAAAACAGCATCAGTAGGAGATAACCTATAATGATCTGCTTGATATACATCCTTACTATTTACTTTGTAATATAAATTGGATAATGGTCACTTACTGATAAGTAAGGGGCATCTACTTAAATGATATTTGCTAATTTATTTATTTAGATACGATCAATTAGTGTAATTGATGTTTATGTGACTCTTGTAGGTGAGGTAACTATAGTTTAGATAAACCACAAGATTCGGTCATGCTTATTTATATATCCTGCATTCTTACAACTTGAGTAGTCTAAGTTGAAATCTCCCATCACAATACACTGTATATTCAAGTTCAGTTTCAAACTTCTCTATCCAGCAGTCAGGTAAATCAGTTGGCCTATTGATATGATATGCTAGTATTGACCTTGATTAGGCAAGACAGATTTGTATCCATGTTGTCTCTGGGTGACTGATCTCAAGATCTTTTCTTGTTCATAGGAAACCTGACTATTTTTGTATGCAAAGTTAGCCTGTCCAGTTAAGTATGTTGATCCATATGTTTATCTATCCATCCATTCATCCATCCATCCCTCAGCAATTCATCTATCCATCCATTCATCCATCCATCCCTCAACAGCTGGATTTCTTCAAGTTAAATTTACTTGGAATGAGTGGATTTGTAATGAGGTTTATTATTGGATAGATGAGGCCTTTTGAGTTTGATCCTTGCTCTCTGTCATGATTTATGCATGTGCTGCCTCTTCCGCAGAATAACTTTACAAAAGATTTTTGATTTGGTATGCAGCTTTATAATGTTGCACCTTTGAATGAGTTTAATTTCCATCATTCTGCAAGATGCTTACAGGAATTGCTGCCCTGATTAATTCCAGTATTCCATGACATTATTTACAGGAGTTATGCCTCTTGACTGTCCTGAGCTAACTTTTCAACCACATTACTTTATGAAGAGTTGTTGGATTTTAACCTCCTTTTAGAAGAGGCCTTAAATGAGTTAATTTCCAGCATTCCACAACATGTTTTAGAATAGTATGCTCTTTGAATTCCCATCCCTATAACTTTATTTCTACTAAATTACTTTTCATGGGTATTAGGGATTCCTGGATTTCAACCAAATTTAAGATTCACTTTTATACTGACGATACCTTGTCTCACAAATTGACTAGAGTTATGGCTCTTGATTATTGATATTTCTGGTTTTAGTTTGTGTAGTACTACCTTACCATGGATTGTTGGATTACTGCTATATTTTGGCACGAACCTTGACAGGTCCTTGGATGAGTAGGAATTCTAGCATTTTCATTTAGATGATTCATGGCTGATAACATGATCTCTTCTCCTGAACACCCATTATCTTCAAACTTTGGTTTTCCAAAACAAGTCCCATTGTCTGAAACCCGCCAAATAAGTGGGGCCCTTTACAATGCACCTATCATCATGAATAGCTTTAGTTATTTTATTTACACATTTGAGGAATTTAAGTCTTATATTCAAAACCTTAAAATGTATGTAATACATGTGTTTGATACTAACATGATCTCTACATTATTGAACTTTACTCTGTTAGGAGAACCAAACAGTAAAAGTTACTAAGAAAGATATTCAATTCAGTATTTAGCCTAAGTAAAGTTTCAAATATCACAATCTTGGGACTGTGAAGTTTTATATTGAGGTAGATACATTCAGGATAAGAATCTGAGGACTTTGTCTTGTCCAAAATACTTATAAACATGATTTGTCTTCTGTCAAATATCAGTTGTTTTCACATATAGATCATTGGTGCTCTCATCACTGGATTATGATTGTTAATTGGCACATTATCGTCCTGAAAGATTTGAAATTACATTTGAGATTTCTGGTTGAAAGATAAGAGTTCAGTGTCTAAAAGCAACATTAATTTTGTCACAGTAACAAATTGTTTTTTAAAGCATCGTTGGCATTTAGCCAAATATTTTAATTTTTAAAATGTAATTATCTGCGATGTGCTCAGGTAATGTTAGCATATTAAGGACATGTTGACAAGCATTTAGTTATGTTCTTATATGCTTCCTTTTCAGTGTGGAGTGGACGTGAACAAGACCAACTCCTATGATCAAACAGCACTGGACATTGTTAACAAGTTAACAGCAAACGGAGCTGCTAAAGAGATCAAACAGTTACTGAAAGGTAAGGTTTCTTGTTGTACATTCAACACATCTATATTCTTTTAGAGGAGACCTACAAATTATTTCAGCACAAATCCAGTTATCCCCACATCATACTGAGGAGTTTAATTCTTATAAGTTAGGTTCATGAATTTGTTGGTCTGTTCTGGCCATGGTAGTTTTTTGTCTTTATTTCATCTACAAGTTTCTGCACAGATGCATGGGATAATTATGGTGATTTAATGCAAGGATGCACCTTAATGAGTTGTTGGAACTGGTAAATGGTTGTAATTGTTATGTAAGTGTGAAGGCTGCTAGGAACTCTTTTATCTATATAGAATGCCTGTGTCTCAGCTTCAACTTCCACCATTTGATTTTCTTTGAATGTTGATCATTCATTGCTGTAGCATCATAAATACAGATATTTCAAACTATTTAATTAATTGGAGATATGAAAGGTGATATGATTTGTGTTTCCATATTTTTTTTTTGTATCTTATCTCGAGTGACTTTTTATATACATGACAGTTGGATGACACCACATCAATATAATGCACATGTGACAATACAGATTTTGTGTTTATATTGAAATCAAAGCAGTGATTGGATGGAATATAGATTCTGTGCTTTGTATTGAAATTAAAGCAGTGATTGGATGGAATACAGATAGGAATTATTTTCTGCTTGCAGAACAAATGGGTGAGAAAAAAAAAACACTGGCATCAGGCTGTGATAGTAAGCACAAAGATAATTCTTAGTACAAACCCCATCATACATATACATGTATTTTAACAACAATAGATAGAGAATCATACATATACATGTATTTTAACAACAATAGATAGAGAATCATACATATACATGTATTTTAACAACTTTAGATAGAGAATCATACATATACGTGTATTTTAACAACAATAGATAGAGAATCATACATATACATGTATTTTAACAACAATAGATAGAGAATCATACATATACATGTATTTTAACAACAATAGATAGAGAATCATACATATACATGTATTTTAACAACAATAGATAGAGAATCATACATATACATGTATTTTAACAACAATAAATAGAGAATCATACATATACATGTATTTTAACAACAATAGATAGAGAATCATACATATACATGTATTTTAACAGCAATAGATAGAGAATCATACATATACATGTATTTTAACAACAATAGATAGAGAATCATACATGTACATGTATTTTAACAACAATAGATAGAGAATCATACATATACATGTATTTTAACAACAATAGATAGAGAATCATACATGTACATGTATTTTAACAACAATAGATAGAGAATCATACATGTATCAGAAGACTTCTGATAATGTCAGATTTGTATGAGTATGGTGTCAGTCTTACACCTAATGCAGCCACCGTGGTGGTCATCTTGAAAATCTTAGTATATATCAGGAATATCGGATATTAGAACAAAGAAAAGGTCTTTAACTCTTCTCAAAATGATGTTTAAGTCAATGAAGTGTCATGTCTTTGAGGGAGGTGCAGGGCATTTGTGTTCTATAAACACTTGTTAGCATTGGGAACTTTTTTCAAATAGGAAGCTTAATATGACTAGAAATTGAAATCAGCATGAAGTAGAAGATAGAAATTTAGTCACAGCCTTTTGTACTCTCTCTTATGAAGAGCAAATTAGTATTTGTATCAGTCTTTGATGCTGATTGGCGGGATATACTCGTTTTTGAAGACACAGGACTCATTCTTGACAATGTAAAAGTTAGGTTTAAGTAACGAAACTTGATTGATAAAACTCAGCATCCATGGCATAGATGTTAATTTGCCTACAGTTATTTTTATTCAGGTAAATAAGTTTGAAGGTGATTGAAACAGTGCAAAGTTACAGGCTCATGTTTGAGGGAGTTGTTGGTGGAAAGTACTAAAAGGCGAGTAAGCATTGTAGAAGTAATATTTGGTCAATATCTGGATTAAATGGTTTGATTGATTGATTGATTGTGCAAAGTTACAGGCTCATGTTTGAGGAAGTTGTTGGTGAAAAATTCTTAAAGGTGAGTAAGCATTGTAGAAGTAATATTTGGTCAATATCTGGATTAAATGGTGTGAGTGAGTGAGAGAGAGAGAGAGAGAGAGAGAGAGAGAGAGAGAGAGAGAGAGAGAGAGAGAGAACTCTATGGTTGGAGTCTTTTTCAGTACCATACAGATTAGTAACATTTACTATCTCTCTCTCTCTCTCTCTCTCTCTCTCTCTCTCTCTCTCTCTCTCTCTCTCTCTCTCTTTATATATATATATATATATATATATATATAAAATGGTTAAGCTCATGCTGTTCTGGCCTTCAATGATTTTATCCAAGCTTTTCCTTTACTTAAATTATCTCCTGTATAGTCTTGATTATAAGTCAGATTCATCTGCAAATTGCACATGCTCAGATCTGCAATCACATAATGCACCAGCAGATCTGGGTCTGTGCAGTTTGTTAGGAGTAATCAGTCAAATATAGATCGAGATCTGCAGGTGTATTATTATATGGCAGAATAGGATCTTTGTTGTTTGCAGTTTGCCTTGTCTAATAAGCAAGTGCAGATGCTGAATTTCCTACATCTCTTGATGGTTTCTGTTCATACATGGGATCTCTCATTATAAATCATAGACAGTGCATTTACTTGTCCTTTTGACCTTGAGTCAAATACTAATATTATTAGTAGGGTTTATAATTGCAGAAGATCTTGAACACATAACTCTCTGAAAAAACATGTACATGAGATAACTAAACAACAAAAGATAAAAAGATAATGATGTTAAAGTTCTGTAAAGTATGCATAAAGGTTTTTTAAAAATACTTTAAAAATATGGTGACCGTGAGTCCAGCTCACTTTAAAGGAAGTTTTGCTGTGTGATTTTTGTTAAACTCATTTATTTGCTACTGATGGATTTTGTTTATACTTGAGATTATTAAAGAGATAGTTAAATATAAAATGCAACTTTGATATGCAGTGGATTGGTGTGTATCCAACATGCTTGCTGTTCATTTCACCAGTATAGCTTCAATTATCTCATTCCCTGTTATTTTAGAAGGCACTGACATTTTTATACCATATATATTGTAAATAAATGTTAAAAAGTGGAACTTGAATCTTGTGTTTCACACAGATTTGTTTATTGAGTACTCCATGAACTCTGGCCGCAGCTTTACAGGTGCCTATTTATATATACCAACATTATCACTGTAAGGTGAATGAAGAAAGATCCTTTCATCTATTTACTCTTCCTATCAGTTCATATGAAAATGGATAATTTCAAAAGCAAAAGCTTTGCTGAGATTGGCAAATGTTTTTAAATAACCCCTGCCTGGGCTGAATTACATTATCACATGTCATGTTGACAAACATAATCAGACCTAATGTATGTCAAGATAATTTTAAGACCAGCCATGAAGAGAATCTTTTCAATTTGGAAGCTGAAATAAAAATGGAGGCAGAAGAACAGGAGAAACTTGAGTTATTTAGTTGAAAACGGAACTTTTAGATTCCTGCTATTATTAGCTCTACAACTAACAATGTGGATGTCACAGAGGAAGAAAAACTCTTTATTTCTTTATAAAGCCCTTAAACTGCAAGATGATGTCAAATATAGAATGTTTTACCTAACAGTATATTAGATGAAATTATGTGATGTTTCCAACCCCAAACCAATGATTATTGTCAGGTTCTTCAGGTGAAAAGATAAAATCCAGTTTTAAGATAAGTTCTGGATTCAGTTTGGTACCAGACTTAACACCAAAAGGTTCTGGATTCAGTTTGGAGCCAGACATAGCACTAACTTAGCACTAAAATGGTTTGGGATTCAATTTGATATCAGATTTAACACCAAAAGGTTCTGGATTTTAGGGTCATACTCAGCACCAAAAGATTCCTAATTCAGTTTGGTGCCAGACTTGGTTTTAGATTCAGTTTAGGGCCAGACAATTTTCTAAGCTGAAAGTATATTCATGCACATGTGCTGATGTTTGAAAATGAGTGGAGAATCTCTATCAATCCTCATAATGATATATGGCTCCATACATAATATTTTTCACACAGTGACTAAATTTAAACTGGGATCAATATTACAGAGTAATAAATGCCCATGCTTAAATAAATATTACAAGTAAAATTCATTTTCCTTCTTTATGCTATTGGTCACAGATGTAAATGAAGATGGTACTTCTCAGAACCTGATATATCTGCCACATTGGCCTACTTGAAAATCTTGTTATCACTACTACTGCTATTTTGATGGTCATTTCGCTAAAAGACTTCTCATGATTTCTAGTTGGTCATAAATGAAAATTATGCAGATTCATAGTGTCCAATATAGCTGTTGCTCTGGCCATCTTGAAAATATTGTTATTGTTACTCCTCCAGAATGGATGGTCATGTCAACGTGGGATTTTCACTAAAAGACTTCTTATGATGTCTAGCTGGTCCTGAATAATAAAAGATGACAATAAGACATCCAATATGGATGGCATGGCACCCATTTTAAAAATCATGTTATCACAATTCTACTTGAACAGAAAATTATAGAGACGTTTATTGATGTCCACTTGGACTTAAATGTAAATGGTGCAAATCTGATGTCCAGTATGGCCACCACATCTGCCATCTTGAAAATCTTGTTATTGTTACTCTTAAAAAAAATGTAAAATCTTGACAATATTATTATTTCTTCTTTAGATAAATCGCTATATCAATGTAGGTTTTGTTATGATATATCATTGATCTTAAATTAAACAGGTGCAAGTCATACATTCAAATGGCTGCCATGTCACTTAGAGACTTATAATGATGTCCACTTTGTCCAAAATGAAAACGGTTCCAAGCTGTCATCTGTTGTGTGTACCTTGTCAGTTTTGTTTCATAATTTTGTTATTGCTGAAGAAAATCAGAGGTGTTTTGAACAGATAAAGGAAGAAATATCTTACCTTGAATTCCTAGAAATTCTGTTACACAGATCATCCATCAAGAGACTATTGGTTTTTATTTGTTTTGGTTGCTTTCGTTTTCTTTTCTTTCTTTGCAAAACATTTTTGTATTAAGACACTTGCAATTGTATCATTCAGTAGATTTGATTTTAAATAAATCTTGTTTTCAATTCTCCAAAATCAAGAGTTACTTCCCTTTAAATAAATTCATATCCATATATCAGTTTATTTCTGTGAAACAGAAGCATTCACATTTTTGTAATTCTTTTTGAGAGAGAGAGAGAGAGAGAGAGAGAGAGAGAGAGAGGAGAGGGAGAAAAACAACAAGTTAAACAAAGCATAGTAAAGCAAGTTTGAGAAATTGGCCAAGCACATGTGAGATTGATGGATCCCTTTATCAATGCAGATGACAAAAATAAATAACAGCTGAGAACTTGAAACACTAAAATATAAACAACATATCTGCTAACATGCACTTGTATTAATTAAATTAAAATAAAAAAATATAATGTTAATATATCCTCAAAAAGGGAGAAAACTATACTTTGAACTACACATATTTACATGTTGGCCATATAATTATTTCAGTCTGGCAGAAATTCATTAGCATTTAACTTGTCCACATCTTCTTTACCATTTAATTTGTCCACATCTTAATTATCATTTAACTTGTCCACATCTTCTTTACCATTTAATTTGTCCACATCTTAATTATCATTTAACTTGTCCACATCTTAATTATCATTTAACTTGTCCACATCTTAATTATCATTTAACTTGGCCACATCTTAATTATCATTTAACTTGGCCACATCTTCTTTAGCATTTAATTTATCCACATCTTCTTTAGCATTTAATTTGTCCACATCTTCATTTAACGTGTCCACATCTTAATTATCATTTATCGTGTCCACATCTTCTTTAGCATTTAATTTGGCCACGTGACCTACCCATTATTATGTAACTGAAACAACGGAAATGTTACATGATCTGACAATAATGTCAACTATGACCACCTGAAATTTTATCTAGGGTAATGTTTTACTGAACAGTTATAATCCAGAGAGTAAGGAGAACATGCTTCCATAATTAAGAATGAGATATATACAATATATACTCGCTTTTAAGTCAAGTCAGACCACAAGCAACAAAGATCCTGATCTGCCAGCTCATTATGTGACAGCAGATCTGGGTCTATACAGTTTGCAGGTTGACTCATCTTATATATATATATATATATATATATATATATATATATATATATATATATATATATATATATATATATGATTGTTTAAAATTTTCTCACCTCAGCACATTAATTGCTATATAGTGCCAATTATATGGATTGAAAATAATACCACTCTGGTGATAAAGTTAGAGAGGAACTCTTAAAAGAAACCCAGTCAAGGTTAGACTACTTTCTTGTCTCATAAGATCTTCACACATAAAGACAAGTTTTAACACTGACATCTGTTACCAAAAAGATGATGAGTTACATGTATATTTAATAATAGCATTTTAATTGAATTTGATACATATCCTTAAAAATTGTATATCTTATAATTTATATAGTTGATCAGCAATAAATCATTGATGTACAAATAATCATAATGCAATGAAATTTAACATAAATGATCCAGTATGTGATGCAGTTTACTTGCTCATTTGACCTTGTGTCAGGGTCACAGTTATAGAAGATTTGTAAGAAACTTGTGGCTACAAGTTCTCTTTAGGTTTTTTCCGTTTCATGGATTCAGCCAGTATTAGTGAATATCTTACTTGAAACAAAATAATGATGTTTGTGCAACACACTTCTTCCTTCATTTGACTTTAAGAGCAAAGGTCACAGGATTTACAGCAATGCTTTGAACATGGGTGTATACTGAATGTTATATGAGGGTAACCAAAAGAATTCTACCTTATGGATGTGTGATGTCTCTTCATATATGTGTCTATCCTATACAGTCAACACTCATTTTCTCAGACTATTGGATGGAGAGGTCAGAGATGGAGAGGTCTGTCCATATGGGTTCAAGTCTAGGCTTGACCAGTGTAGTTACGTGAGAAAGCTTACAAGTAAGTCTAGGCTTTACCAGTGTAGTTATGTGAGAAAGCTTACAAGTAAGTCTAGGCTTTACCAGTGTAGTTATGTGAGAAAGCTTACAAGTAAGTCTAGGCTTTACCAGTGTAGTTATGTGAGAAAGCTTACAAGTAAGTGCCAAAGATCATTGGTTCTTACCAGGTTCATCCACCACCAAATCTACTTGCTGATTTGTATGGTCTATCAAGTGTTAAAAAATGGCATTGAACCCCACCAAAAAGAACAAGATGTAGATACCTGACTGTAGAGTGATACAAGTTGGTACTTAGATGTATCAGGTAGATTATAATACCATTAAGTGAAAATTACTTGACCTGTATTTCACAGTTTATTTAATTTGGCTATCCTTTCTCATGCACTATTACTTGGTAGAGTCACATATAAATTGATATGTAATTTGTATCATAATGTATATTGCAACTATCAGTTAAAACAAGGTCATTGTGACCTATATTTCATAGTTAAGTGATTTGGGCTGACCTTTGGGCTGAGCTGAATTTCTCTGTATTAGTGTTTGCTTTTAGGTGATTCTGTCAAGCATTGCTCATAGAAATGCATAAGTTGGTATTTAGATGTCAGTCTGGTCTTTGGTTTAAAGGAACCAACAAATCTACAGTGATTTGTACCCCATGAATAAATATGAATATATAGTCTAGTATTCAGGGCTTGCAATCTGGCAATATCACTATTAGTAATTTTTGTACTATGAAATACAGATGGAGGAAACTTGAAACAAATTTGAATTTAACCAGGAACCATGTGTACTCAACAGATTGGAACTTTATCTGCAGAAATATAGTGTTGGTGTTAGCCACTGCACAACACCATGTAAACCAGTATAGAATTTGATCTGGTCTTTTTAATGATACTGGTACGAGTCTTTCTAAGGCCCAGATTTTCATACATTTATTACACTTTCTTCACTTATTTCAGAATTCCTATGTTTCTCTGCTTTTTCCAATTTTGAACATAACATTTTTTAAAAGTAAGGAAAGTAGGGCAGTTTTGGAAAAAGCAGAGAAAAATAGGAATTCTGAAATAAAGTAAGAAAGTGTAATCAATGTATGAAAATCTGGATGAATGGATCTAGGGAAGCAATTAAGATATGGTCTATATGATGCTGATCTGAGTGTTTTGGAAGACAGGCAACATGAACTAAAGACAAGTGTGAGAATAACAGCATGCATTTAAGTTAATAAAAGTATGTAAAGTTAACAGCATAAGTAATTTACATAAATTTTATACTATTTTTATTTCTAAACTATTTTCCATTTTTCCTGATTTTTGCCCTAAACATTTAGCCATACTTAATCCTCATAGTTTCACAAAGGACTGTGGCAAGGACATAGATGAAATGTAATAATTAAAGAAACATGAACCCCAATTTAATCTGTAGACTGAATTTTTGTATCAACTTACACAGCAGGGAGTGGGGTTATCATGGAAAGGCGTGAAAACACCCACATTAGTTTTGGCCATGAATGTCAGTGTAACTTAAATATCCTTGTACATACCACAGTGTAGACCTTGTTCTTGTGTTGGATAATGCACCAGCAGAACAGGGTTTATGCTGTTTGTTCTACTTGTGATTTTTAAAAAAAAATTTCAACCCTAATCTGCCAGTGCTATGTGGAACAAGATATCTGGGTCTTGTATAATATCAACTGAGGTATATAATATTGCTTGTACATGGAAGTAAAAATGTATTGTGTCACAAAAAAACACTAATTAAATATAGGATTCTCACTCATTGGGCATTAGGTACTTTAAGCCTGTTTTCTAATAATGTAATAACAACAGGCCCCCATCCATATGAAATAAATATCTTCTTTACTAATAATGTAATAACAACAGGCCCCCATTTGTATGAAATAAATATCTTCTTTACTAATAATGTAATAACAACAGGCCCCCATTTGTATGAAATAAATATCTTAATTACTAATAATGTAATAACAACAGGCCCCCATTTGTATGAAATAAATATCTTCTTTACTAATAATGTAATAACAACAGGCCCCCATTTGTATGAAATAAATATCTTCTTTACTAATAATGTAATAACAACAGGCTCCATCCATATGAAATAAATATCTTCTTTACTAATAATGTAATAACAACAGGCCCCCATCCATATGAAATAAATATCTTCTTTACTAATAATGTAATAACAACAGGCTCCATCCATATGAAATAAATATCTTCTTTACTAATAATGTAATAACAACAGGCCCCCATTCGTATGAAATAAATATCTTAATTACTAATAATGTAATAAAAACAGGCCCCCATCCGTATGAAATAAATATCTTCATTACTAATAATGTAATAACAACAGGCCCCCATCCATATGAAATAAATATCTTAATTACTAATAATGTAATAAGAACAGGCCCCCATCCATATGAAATAAATATCTTAATTACTAATAATGTAATAACAACAGGCCCCCATTTGTATGAAATAAATATCTTCTTTACTAATAATGTAATAACAACAGGCCCCCATCCATATGAAATAAATATCTTCTTTACTAATAATGTAATAACAACAGGCTCCATCCATATGAAATAAATATCTTCTTTACTAATAATGTAATAACAACAGGCCCCCATTTGTATGAAATAAATATCTTCATTACTAATAATGTAATAACAACAGGCCCCCATCCATATGAAATAAATAGCTTCATTACTAATAATGTAATAAGAACAGGCTCCATTCATATGAAATAAATATCTTCATTACTAATAATGAAATAACAACAGGTCCCCATCCATATGAAATAAATATCTTCATTACTAATAATGTAATAACAACAGGCCCCCATCCATATGAAATAAATATCTTAATTACTAATAATGTAATAACAACAGGCCCCCATCCATATGAAATAAATATCTTCATTACTAATAATGTAATAAGAACAGGCTCCATTCATATGAAATAAATATCTTAATTATTAATAATGTAATAACAACAGGCCCCCATCTGTATGAAATAAATATCTTCATTACTAATAATGTAATAACAACAGGCCCCCATCCATATCAAATAAATATCTTAATTACTAATAATGTAATAACAACAGGCCCCCATCCGTATGAAATAAATATCTTCTTTACTAATAATGTAATAACAACAGGCCCCCATCCATATGAAATAATATCTTAATTACTAATAATGTAATAACAACAGGCCCCATCCGTATGAAATAAATATCTTAATTACTAATAATGTAATAACAACAGGCCCCATCCATATGAAATAAATATCTTCATTACTAATAATGTAATAACAACAGGCCCCCATCCATATGAAATAAATATCTTAATTACTAATAATGTAATAACAACAGGCCCCCATCTGTATGAAATAAATATCCTCATTACTAATAATGTAATAACAACAGGCCCCCATCCATATCAAATAAATATCTTAATTACTAATAATGTAATAACAACAGGCCCCCATCCGTATGAAATAAATATCTTCATTACTAATAATGTAATAACAACAGGCCCCCATCCATATGAAATAAATATCTTAATTACTAATAATGTAATAACAACAGGCCCCTATCCATATGAAATAAATATCTTAATTACTAATAATGTAATAAGAACAGGCCCCCATCCATATGAAATAAATATCTTAATTGCTAATAATGTAATAAGAACAGGCCCCCATCCATATGAAATAAATATCTTAATTACTAATAATGTAATAACAACAGGCCCCCATTTGTATGAAATAAATATCTTCTTTACTAATAATGTAATAACAACAGGCCCCCATCCATATGAAATAAATATCTTCTTTACTAATAATGTAATAACAGGCTCCATCCATATGAAATAAATATCTTCTTTACTAATAATGTAATAACAACAGGCCCCCATTTGTATGAAATAAATATCTTCATTACTAATAATGTAATAACAACAGGCCCCCATCCATATGAAATAAATAGCTTCATTACTAATAATGTAATAAGAACAGGCTCCATTCATATGAAATAAATATCTTCATTACTAATAATGTAATAACAACAGGTCCCCATCCATATGAAATAAATATCTTCATTACTAATAATGTAATAACAACAGGCCCCCATCCATATGAAATAAATATCTTAATTACTAATGATGTAATAACAACAGGCCCCCATCCGTATGAAATAAATATCTTCATTACTAATAATGTAATAAGAACAGGCTCCATTCATATGAAATAAATATCTTAATTACTAATAATGTAATAACAACAGGCCCCCATCTGTATGAAATAAATATCTTCATTACTAATAATGTAATAACAACAGGCCCCCATCCATATCAAATAAATATCTTAATTACTAATAATGTAATAACAACAGGCCCCCATCCGTATGAAATAAATATCTTCATTACTAATAATGTAATAACAACAGGCCCCCATCCATATGAAATAAATATCTTAATTACTAATAATGTAATAACAACAGGCCCCCATCCATATGAAATAAATATCTTAATTACTAATAATGTAATAACAACAGGCCCCCATCCATATGAAATAAATATCAATTACTAATAATGTAATAAGAACAGGCCCCCATCCATATGAAATAAATATCTTCTTTACTAATAATGTAATAACAACAAGCCCCCATCCATATGAAATAAATATCTTAATTACTAATAATGTAATAACAACGGACCCCAACTGTATGAAATAAATATCCTCATTACTAATAATGTAATAAGAACAGGCTCCATTCATATGAAATAAATATCTTCATTACTAATAATGTAATAACAACAGGTCCCCATCTGTATGAAATAAATATCTTCATTACTAGATGATAAGAACTAATCATTTAAATACATATGACTGTGAAGTTTTTGTGAATATCTTTCTTTTTTTCCAGTTTTAGAAATTTGGTTGTAATTGGTATACATAGTCATTATTTTATGCCTACATGTGAATAAACACACACACACACGCACGCACGCACGCACACACACACACACACACACACACACACACACACACACACACACACACACACACACACACACACACACACACACACACACACACACACACACACACATACATACATACATACATACATAAGGTACTGGGTCAGTTGTTCTTACTGGGGTTTTCTTGGGTTTTTCATCCACCATTTTTGTTGGCTGTCATGTATAACCTGCCTTGAGCTGAGAAATGGCATTAAACCCAAAGAACAACATATACATACATGCATACAAACAGACAAGTGTCCAGTCATTAGCAACGTTAATGTTCCAAAAGCCATTGTGGTTAAGTATTTTCAGTAATTTGGTTTGGGTAATAGCTTTATATGTATTGGATTTTTTGGTTTCTTGTGTGTGTGTGCGTGTGCGTGCGTGCTTTATTCTCACTTACACATCAAGTACAACTGAAAACTGCAAAGACCAAAATCGGCCAATGCATTATGAGATACGATTTATTATGTCAGAATGATTTAAAACAACAATTTAGCAGGTCTGTGTTTATGCTGTTTGTTAGGAACAAACAATAGATCATCATACACCCTGATCTGCTGGCAAGGTATTTGCTGGAGATCAGCATCTTCATTGTTTGTTATAAGCGAGTATATATGGTAGTTTAAATCTTGTTATTTTAGAAACAAATATCTTTATTTATAATGAGGCATGCAGCATCAAGTAGGTATTAGGAAAACAAAAGAATACTGTTGTAATTTAATATGAAATTTAATGTAATTAAATGAAGCTTTACACAAAAAAATCGACTCTAGTTGTTGTTGCTGCTAGATAGATTGTCACTGTGAGGTCAATGTGCAGTACAGATCCAATGTCTTCTTTTTCTTATGTATTGCAGGAGGTGATGTTTTCTGCATATTTCTGAAGTCAGTATGTTTGGTATGCTGTTAGATTATCAATGCCTCAAGCTAAAAATGTACACATGTATACTGAAGGCAAACACATATTGCACATATTGAGTGCAACCCCCCAATAAGTGCATAGGCTGATTTTTCTTTCATATATATATATATATATATATATATATATATATATATATATATATATATAGAGAGAGAGAGAGAGAGAGAGAGAGAGAGAGAGAGAGAGAGAGAGAGAGAGAGAGCTTCTGCTGCCGATATGGGAGGTTGAGGGTTCAAATCCCAGCTGAATCATACCAAAGACTTATAAAAATGGTAATATCATCTGCCTCACTTGGCACTCAGCATTAAGAGGTTAGTGTTAGGACTGGTTGGCCTGGTGTCACGATAATGTGTGATGGGGGGGGGGACATGATGCAGTATATCTTTGGCATGATGCCCCAGTGTTAACATCACTATAAGCTGACACACTGTAGACATCATAGGAATATGACTGAAAAAATTGTTCAGGCAATATTAAAATTCCCCCCTCCCCCACCAAAAGACACACAGAGATAAACACGCATACACACACACATTTTTTTTAATGTGCAGTTTAACATACAGAAGATAAACCTACTGTTTGAACTTGCTTTCATGTTATAATCAATTTACACATGCTTTTGATCTTTTATGTAAATCCTTTTAAGGTTAAAGTTTGATATAACAAATGAGGTCTCAATCTATCACCTAGGTTTATCAGATATTTGTTTTTTATACAATGGAAGCCACCATTTTGGTGTTCCAAAAATGTAGTAACATGTCACTAGAACTTCATTTATCTGAACCTAATTCAGGAAGTTTGCAAAGAAACCTACATTGGTAGACATCCTTTTAAGAAAGATATGCTCATAAAGTATGGCCATAGTTATAACATGGTAAAATATAAAAATGTATGACCAATGCACGAGTTTACAGGGTAGTTTCTGATATAAAGGTCTTAGGAAATTTGTTCATTGATGCCAATCCAGCATCCATAATGGCCAGTGTTACTTAAAACTTTTTAAACTTTTCAAAACCCACTTCTAGATCTTGACCAAACTTTGACAGAAAGGTTCCGTTCAACAGCATTTGACAGAATTTGAGAGAAACCATACTAGAATGAAGGCATTTTAAATATGTGAAAATGATGTCTATCTGCTTTCAGTATGGTAAACATTGCTAAAAGAAAGAGCAACTTTTAAATGACCTTTTCTCAAAGGCCACAAAACATAATTTGGTCAAATTTAGCAGAAAGAATTTCGACAAAAAGTACTTTAACTTTTTACAAATGATGCTAATTTGCTGTCAAATATAGTAATTACTATTTTTAAAAATGTAAAAATCTTGTTGTAAAGGTCTTTCACATTTTGATGCTATTGTTTTGTCAGATGGCTGTCATTAGTAAAAACAAAAAAAAAAGCTTAAAAACAATGCAGAAATTGTTTTCTTTACAAATGATAAATTGATATGGCATCAGACAGAAGTTAGAAAAATTATCTGGCATAAGATGATGCTGATGTGTAGTCAGATGTGAATGAAGATAAAAATAAAAAGATGAAAATAACAGTAAAATGCATTGAAAAAGTTGTTTTCACTACTTAAGCAGTCAACATTTTTTAAATTCAATTTTCAACAAAAGGCATATTATTAACCAAGATTTAGGGCTTTTTTGTTTTTGTATATGGATATCATCAAAGTACAGTATCTCAGGCTTACTTGGGCATCTTGTTATACAGGATTTTATTTTATTTACATATTCAGCTTTTATATCAAGGACATCTACCAAAGAAGAAGAAAAAAGTGGATTTTCACTGTAATTGTCCCCTAAATACATATTTTGTATAATCCAAACTTATTCATTGAATTTTGCATTTCTCCAAACATTTTTTGTGTCATAAACACAGTAATAATAATTACAATAATTGTATTGTGTCAGTTAGGACTTTGTCCTACAGCACCACTTACATGTTAGAACTTTGTTCTATTGCACCACTTACATTTTATGACTTTGTCCAACAGCACTGCTTACATGTTAGGACTTTGTTCAGTAGCACCACTTTCAAGTGGACTTTGTCCTATAGCACCACTTACATGTTGGGACTTTATTCTATAGCACCACTTACATGTTAGGGATATGTCCTACATCACCACTTGCATGTTAGGAATTTGTCATATGGCACCACTTACATGTTAGAACTTTGTCCTACAGCACCACTTACATGTTAGGACTTTGTCCTATGGCACCACTTACATGTTAGGAATTTGTCCTACAGCACCACTTACATGTTAGGACTTTGTCCTACAGCACCACTTGCATTTTGTGTACAGTTTGTCACAGTATAAAGACGATTCTGTCAGATTTATTTATATATTACTTCTCTAGTTTGCTTCTTTTTAGTTATTAGTCTTTTATTTTAAAAATACTTTTGCTGATTTCCCCACTTTACTAATATTGTTAACTAGTTTTGAGGCAGGTGTAATCCCAGGTGAAGTCCTGGCTTTTTCCCAATGGAACTGTGACAAACTCACTTCATTTAAAGTTCCCATTTAATGCATGGCATTTTAATGAAAGGAGATTATATCACTGCTGTGCATACTGACACTCTTTAATCAGAAGTATACCACAGGGACCTTAAGAACAAACTCATTGTGTGTAACCGAGGTACTGCATTCCAATATGTCAGGTAATGTGTTTTATGATCTGTGGACCTCCACAGGAATGAGGTGTGAATATGTGTTTCTTCAATTGCTGTTTTAACTACCTTTAACCATCCTTGTGATGTATCAGTTTTACAAACTTTATATCTGTGGATATATACTGCTGATCTGTAAGCTGCAGCTTTGGTGGTATTGTCATGCCAGGAGAGAAAAGGAATGGTAGGTTGCTGTTTTTTCCTAAACTACATGCATAAAGGTTGTCTTTGCTTAAGAACCAATATACAGTGTACAGTGAATGACAGTTTTCTTGAATAAGAAATGTTTGATGTAATTATATGATCATACACTATCAGTCAACTGCCACTCATTCCCATAGGGTACAAATGCTATTATCTGCTTGCCTATGAAAGTATAGTCTGTTTGAAGATGTACCAATGGCTTACAAATGATTTAATGTATGCTTGAAAATGTACCAATGGCTTACAAATTATATGTTCTGTTTGAAGATGTACCAATGGCTTAGAAATGATAATGTTTGCTTGAAAATGTACCAATGGCTTACAAAATATATTTTCTGTTTGAAAATGTACCAAATGGCTTACAAATGATAATGTATGATTGAAAATGTACCAATGGCTTACAAATGATAATGTATGATTGAAAATGTACCAATGGCTTACAAATGATAATGTTTGCTTGAAAATGTACCAATGGCTTACAAATTATATTTTCTGTTTGAAAATGTACCAAATGGCTTACAAATGATAATGTTTGCTTGAAAATGTACCAATGGCTTACAAATTATATTTTCTGTTTGAAAATGTACCAAATGGCTTACAAATGGTAATGTATGATTGAAAATGTACCAATGGCTTACAAATGATCATGTACGTTGTAAAATGTACAAATTGATTGCTTATTTAAGGTGATATTGTCTATTTGAAAATATAAAAATGGCTGACAATTGATATTGTCTGAAAATGGGCATGTAACTGATGACACCTCTTATTTAAAGAACACTAACATATTTAGGAGAGTTGAAATGATAGTGATGAAAACAAAACATTATTCTTCTCTCCTTCTCATTTAAATCATTGGCATCAAAATCAGAATTCAAATGTATTTGGATGCAACATTGAGACAGTATTATACATTTTAAGATGGCCAATTCACACAGATGTGTGACATTACAAGGTAGAATTAAGGCTAACATTATCTAGGTGTATAACATTACAGTCAGTTTTTTGTACATTAGTCAGTCTAGACTGAATGAATGTTAAATAAAAATGATAACAAGATCTAACAGTGGTCTAGAATAGCCCCAAGCCCCCACTCAGATCAGTATTTGTAGAGGCCAGATACTCTGCTGCATGCTGTAAGGGATGAATTATGAAGCAGGCTTTATTTTTTTGCTTTAAATGTGCTTTATTATAATGAAGTTGTTCAAGATGAAAAGATCTTTGGCATTTTTTTTAAAAATGCTGTTTTTTTTTTAATTTTTGCTTTGATGGATTTTACCATTGTAGGCTTTAGTTTGGCTTTTTTTTTCTGTTAACATTTTGAGTGTCCAAACTGAAATGGCGGTGTAAACTAGTTTAAGATTGTGCTGGGGTCCCATTAAACTCTTTAATTACATGGATACCATCAATACTCACTCATATGCAAACTGCAAACAACAAAGTCTTTGATCTGCTGTAGCATAATGCACCTGCAGATCAGGGTCTATATTTTGTGTTTTGGGGTTATTTCTCCTTAAAAACTGCACAGACACAGATCTGCTGGCTCATTATGTGATGGCAGATATGGAGTGCAGTTTGCAGTTGGACTAATAAGCAAGTATAGATGGTACAGTAAAACCTGTCTAGAAAGACCACTGTTGTGTGAAACCACCTGTCTTGAGAGACTATATTCTCAATAAAGTTTTAATTGATTATATAGTTATGACCTGTTATGAGAGACCCCCTGTCTTGAGAAACCATAATTGTATTGCAGAAAGGGTGGTCCTTCAAGACAGGTTCTGTTGTACTAGAAGATGCAGAGTATACATTGTCTAGTTGTATACTGTGTTAATTGCAAGTGTGACATTTTGACCTATAAGCTATTACTGATGTGACCAATAATTAAAGAAACTGAGTTTTCATCATCTGCTGATTATAGCCCCTTTCTATCTTTCATCTTTTTGACAATGACTAGATGGAATTTTTAAGATGATTCATTTTCATATTTCACTAGGATGGCTAAAGTTTTTTCACTTAACCAGTACATCATTGACAAAATACTCATGAATAAACTCACTTATAACTCATCTCCAACTGCAAACATCATCAACCTTGATCTGCCACCACTTAATGCACCAGCAGATCAGGGTGTGTATTCTTTGTTCTGCTGATTATTCCTGACAAACTGCAGAGATCCAGATCTGCTGGACAATTATGTGACAGCAGAGATCTGTGCAGTTTGCAGTTTAATTGGACCTATATGCAAGTGTATACAGTGACCTTGAAATGCTTGAGCTGTTCATATATTGTATTCACAATAAGACATACAATTGCTTTGATTAGCTAAACATGGTATTTTTTTGGAACATCCTGTTGTCAATGTATGTCTGTTACACCTTGCCTTTTTAAGGCTTCAATGGATCTAAGATGTGTTTTATTCAGCGCAATGCTAATGGGAGAGAAAATGCACTGGTAAATTGAAAAGCCAAAAGAGCTTACTCTTTTAGTATGTACATAAACAAAAATAGGGTTACTCAGACATCCAATATGGCATCTACATTGGCCATCTTGAAAATCTAGTTATTGCTACTACCTGTAAGAGGATTGTCATGTTAAAATATAGTTTTCATTAAAAGAATTGTTATGATGTCTAGTTTATCCTAAATGAAAATGTTGCCAATCTGATGTTCACCTTGAAAGTCTTGTTATTGTTATTCCAATGGTTTTATTTGCTTTGGTTTGGTGTTTAATGACTTAGCAACACAAATAAGATATTTAGTGCCCAGGCAGTTTGGAGTAAAGTGCCATGCCCAAGGATACATCATGGTGGCTGACCCAGGCTGGCATGAAGGTAGGATTGGAACCTATTCCATTTTGGTCATGAGTCTGGCACACTAACCCCTGAGCCAATTAAAATGGCACTGATCCAACTGCAATATGGCCACCATGGTGGCCGTCTTAAAAATTTTGTTATTGCCACTCCTTTAAAAATATTTTCATTTTGGCTTGATTTTCCTCAAAAGATTTCTTATAATGTCTAGTTGTTTTTCAATTAAAATGATGCTGACTGACCCTCACTTTAAACACCATGGTGGCCATCTTGAAAATATTATCTCTACTCGGTGCAGATAGATGGTTTTAGTGGCACAAGTTTTCCACAAGTAGACTTCTTTGATAAGCTGGTTGATCCAAAATGAAAATGCTGCCAGTTGTACATGTACATCCAATATGGCTGCCACAATAGCTGTCTTGAAAATCCAATTGTTTCTACTACCCATAAATACATGGTCATATTGACATGGTGTTTTAACCAAAAGCCTTCTAATGATGTCTTCTTGGTCCTAAATCAATATAGCAGGAAACCAAACATCCAGTATGTCCACTACAGTAACTACTTGGAAACTTGTTGCTAAAGTGTTTCAGGGATGGTCTCAACAACATTTAAAAGAAAGAAATTTTAAATTCCTGGAAATTCTTTTCTTTTTATCAGTCCATTTGTGGGACTCTAGTTGAGAATGAGTATTTATAGTTTTCCCAACAGATTACATTTTTGGGTTGTTTGAATAAGTGAATATGTGTCTAACAGAAATTGCATTTGTGATAAATATGTTTTTATATTAAGTAATCATTAATGTATTACTGTCTGCCTGCAAAAATGTAGACTGTATCATGTAATTCTGTCTGTCTGTCTACGTATTTATTACCAGTGCAATAACTTTAGTTGTTCCCATCTATAGTTACCAAACTGTGTGGATGGCTTGCATTGGTGGCAAGGAAGAACTATAAATGATCAAGGTCACTAACATGAAACAAAAGAGTTTTAGCACATAACTGGAGTTCTTCACCATATACAGTTATATGAGATGTGAATAGGTTGCTCTTGGTATATGCAAGAAACCTATTTAATTGTGGGGTCAAAAGAGCAATGTCAAGGTCAGTCTAAAAGAGGAGAAATGGTTTTTGGATTTTTTTGTTCATGACCACATGCAATGGCCAGTGGTGTGGAGGACTTACATTTAAGGCTTGAAAGAGATCTATTGGGGTTTGGGGTATAAAAAAAAGATCTGTTGGGTTTGGGGTAAAAAAAAGATCTATTGGGTTTGGGGTATAAAAAAAGGAGATCTGTTGGGTTTGGGGTATAAAAAAAATGTCAAAGATCAAGGTCAGTAGTACTCCAAGAAAAAAAAAAGAGTTTTGCAGATATATTTTTGTTCTAGAAGAAGTTCTTTCACCAAAATTGGTAGGTGGTTTGCAATTAGGGCAAGAAAGGAATGTACCGATTCATGGGTTCTTAGTTTTTGAAGGTCAGAGGTCATGTTTTATAATCAATCTAATTAAGAAAATAATAGTATTTGCACATTACATTTAGTGTGCTATTAGCCTATAAAGTTGACTTTTAAAACATGGGGCAGTCATATAATGTGCTGTTCAATGTACTTTGGTTTTTGTAACATTCACAAAATCCACAAAATTGGTCACTTATAAATAGAAACAAAATCACAGAATCCATGAAGACAGAAATGTGCAAGTGATTTTCTGTCCAAATCCAGGAGTAAGGGTGGTTCTCAACATGTATTACAACACTTGCCTATATAGATAAGACGGGTCAAATATCAGCCCTAAGGAATTCTTAGTGTTGATCGTTGTTCTCTCTTCATTATTACTTCCTGATGAAATTATATTTATGAATATTTGCTCATTTAATAGTATAGTCTGTATGTACCCTTTAGGTTTGTTATTTTGTAATTTTTCATACAGCTTCTATCTGTAAGGTACAAATTATTTTTTTGTACTAAAGTTAATAATATGAACAAATGTATTGCTTATCAAAGCATGCCAATAATTATACTTAGAGAAAACCAGATTAAAATTATTATATTTTACCTATCATTGCTGTCTTATATATATATATATATATATATATATATATATATATATATATATATATATATATATATATATATATATATATATATATATAATGAAAATACTGACAATTTTGTAGTTTTTCATATGAATTTATGTTTATAGTCAATCTGCCTTTAGTGATCATCTGTATATAAAAGCCACCTCAGGTCTAAAAATTCCTATAGGTTAGTAAATTTATCAATATTTCCCAGCATTTAGGGACAATTACTCACTTCCAAGGGTGATCTTGATTCACAGGTGTGATTGTAACATTTTTTTAATACCACATCCTGAAACTGCAGTGGTATTCTTTTCATGCCTACATCAAGAGTTTCACAGAGGATATAAAAAATGAGTTCTGAAGGTCATGAGAGATTATAAGTGTGTATTAGTTTGGAATGTAAAAATTCAACCAATACCTAGGACCTTGTCATAATGCTGTCACTTTCCATACTTGTCTTGAGACGACCCCTAAGTAGGCAAACAAGTCTCATGTGACCTCAGGTGCCCCACTTGGCATTTGTACACTACCATGAGAGAATACCTGGATTGTATTACCACAGTCATTTATTAATATTGTATGCAGAAATATGATGGTATAAATTCTATGTTCACTTTTCCTGGAACATTGTTTCTTTCACATTTGGATTACATTATCATCCAAATCACTTATCAAACATACGTGTATGTTTGAATGTTTCCTTCTCTGGTTTGCACAGGTGAGTTGATGGGAATATTTTGTTGTGTAACAGATCATAGAGCAAATTTCACCTGCTTATCAAGATGTGATGTATGTAGAGTCATTAAAGAATTTAGTATGGCATTCTAATGAGTTTCTGTATCTAATGTCATACTAGCATGACTCACATTACCTTTACCTGCTATTGTAGGTATGAATGGGTGTTGATATTGTGCTATATACATCACAGAGATTTCTTCAGTCCTTCAAGGTGTCAAGTAGAATTATAAAGGTGTATATATAAAATGTATCATATCTAACAGTTCTGCATCAGATGCTGTCAGTAGTTTGTAATTGACCCCGTCCTCGGTTTATCATATGCTATCTTTTGTTGTACTTGACCCCCTGTCATCAGTTTCATTAAATATTGTTAAATATTTATTGAGATAAGATATGATAACTTAGGGCATTTAGAAAATTTTCAAGCATTCTTAGAAAAATAGATCAGTTCTCAAGTTTTCTTTTTTTTCTATTTTGGGGTGGGGGAAACAGGGAGTAACTCTTAAGTTATTTTCATTTATTCATTTATGCCTCCTAAAGTTATTTTTTTTTCTCAGTTATTATCCAGGCTTGACGGATGTGTTGAAATGCAACATTTCAGTGTTTCACTTTTAGCATTATCATTAAACTATTTAACCTTTAATTGCTGCCTGTGATTTATCATCAAGTTCATCATATAAAACTTGGTTTTGTAGTGAACTACATGTCATGGTGTGTGCCATAACTCCTTTGTATAATACCACCATAGGAATAATGAGGTCATAGTGACCTTTCTACACAGTTTCAAGTCGTTAATATTGTTTTATTGCATTTGTAGCTTAATTTTGTATCAGAATTAAATATTTTAAGTACCAGTAGTTCATGCTTTAAGTGACCAGTGTCTTTTATGAATATAGGGTTTGCACAAGTGGGGGGGGGATAAGGTCAGAGAATTTTACATGTTCATGAAAGGCAGTGAACAGTTGCATAATTGTGTACCATTAAGTTAAAAAAAACATTTTAATGGAAAATTATCTCATGTCCTTGGTTAAGGATGTTTTTTTGACAACCATGATTTCAAATATTCTTCAATATTTTCAAGTTAAAGGTGGTAACAGGTTGGCTGTAGAAGATGGAGGCCAGCTTTAAAGACATTTTCTTCCATGCTAATTAGTGCAGCTGCCATTGAAAAGTTGGGGGTGAGCTTTTCATAGAAGATTGCATTTCTAAACATAAAATTATTGTACATTTTTAAAAAATGTGAGGATGTGTTCTTCTTGTAGCATAGTTTTATCATTGGAAACAATTGCCTCCTTCACTCTTTATATTTAGCGTTGGAAACAATTAATCGCCTCCTTCGCTCTTTATATTTAGCATTGGAAACAATTAATCGCCTCCTTCACTCTTTATATTCAGCATTGGAAAATGTGTCTGTGTTTGATATAAAAACACATGGTTAGAGATAATTATCTTTGGTTAATGAAAAGTCAGGGAATTTAAATTCCAGTGACTTGTGGCAACCTAGTAAATGTTTTGGCAGGTAAACTTGTTGCCTTACATTTACATCATTTACATCTTTTTTTTTTTCTTCTTCATTCTTACTTGTGATATAGGAAGTAATGAAGATGCAGATTGGGAACAACTTATCATGGTGTTTTGATGAACTTTCAGATTGCTAAACTGTGTACTTTTGTAACTTGGCAACAATGTTATTAAAGTATTACAACACTTGTGTCAAACAGAGCCATGAATCACTTAGATAAAGACCCAGTGTGTACTGGGAACACATGCCCTAGAACAATTACATCTGTGTGCATGGATAAGAGGAAACGGGGGGGGGGGGGGGATTTTTTTCACAAATTCAATCTTTTTCTACACATTTTTTTATAAGTAATGTTAAATAAACATTAACTATTTGTTTGTTTTAATTTTTTGCCAAAAAAAATTAATTTCCATTTAAGTCCCCCATTCACTCAAAAGTGTAACAAATTTTTTTGTATCAGAACAGCTTTTCTCTTTATTAAGTTTGATCCTTTTTAAATTTTTTTCCCAATAGAAATGTAACTGTACATGTGCCAGCTTTGTCACAGAATTTTTACATGTGGTTGTTGTAGTAGGGTTAAACGCCATTTTTAAGCAAACGATAGGCTATACATGGCGGCCAGTATTAATGGTGGAGGAAGAACCCAGGAAAAACAGCGGAAAGAACCACCAACCCACGAGAAGATACTGGCAAGCTTTCTCACATATCCACATTGGCCGAATCTGAGACTCAAACCCACGCAGACAAAGGTGAGATGGCAGTGATCCGTAACGAACAGCGCTTTAGTCCACTCAGCCACTAGGGGCCCTCTTTTCATGTGGTGATGTGCCAGTTTAGACACAGAACCACCACATAATACTTTGCAAGCTTTATCACTATGTATGTTGTTGTTATTGGGTTTAACACCATTTTTCAGCACAAGATAGGCTATACATGGCGGCCAGTATTAATGGTGGAGGAAGAACCCGAAAAACCCCGTAAAGAACCACCGACCCATGAGAAGCTACTGGCAGACTTTCTCACATAGCCACATTAGCTGAATCTGAGATTCCAACCCACACAGACAGAGGTGAGATGGCAGTGATCCATAACGAACAGTGCTTTAGTTGACTCAGCCACTCGGTGCCCCCTTTTCATGTGGTGATGTGCCAGTTTAGACACAGAACCACCACATAATACTTTGCAAGCTTTGTCACTATGTTTGTTGTTGTTGTTATTGGGTTTAACACCATTTTTCAGCACAAGATAAGCTATACATGGCGGACAGTATTAATGGTGGAGGTAGAACCCGAAAAACCCCATAAAGAACCTCCGACCCATGAGAAGCTACTGGCAGACTTTCTCACATAGTCACATTAGCTGAATCTGAGACTCGAACCCACACAGACAGAGGTGACATGGCAGTGATCCGTAATGGAGAGTGCTTTAGACCACTTGGCCACTGGGGTCCCCCTTTATGTACATAATCATGTGCCAGCTTTGTGACAGAATTTTATATAAGGAAATGTGCCAGTTTAGACACAGAACCACTGCATAATACTTTGCAAGCTTGCGTCACTATTTATATAATCATGTGCCAGCTTTGTGACAGAATTTTATATAAGGAAATGTGCCAGTTTACACACAGAACCACTGCATAATACTTTGCAAGCTTGCGTCACTATGTATATAATCATGTGCCAGCTTAGGTAACTGTACATAAAAATCAGCGTAGTCATAGAACAAGAGAATACTTGGTAAAGGATCACTTCATAAATTTGCACCATGATAGAATGTATCATCTTATCACATCTGTACTTTGCAGTGTATATTCCTGTTGTTGATATCATTTCATTTGCTTTACATATTTAGTTTGAATTATCCCCATACTTTCAAGCTAACCCATAAAACAACGTATTTTGAGCACTATTGCAGGTTGACCAATAATTGTGTAAAATAGTTAATAAGTGTGTAAATATTCATCTGATTAGATACAATATTGTGTAAAATAGTTAAGAACTGTGTAAATATTCATCTGATTAGATACAATATTATGTAAGTAACACCAAATAAAAAAAATTATGCGTGGTTCTGGTGAAGTTGAAAAAATATTACAGTACATTGGTCATTGCAAAAAAATATGTTTGTTTTTTTGGTCTATAAATATTTTTACTTTCAGAAACTGTTGAATGAATTTTGACAGAAAACCTTTCAAGTTGGTATAAATGATGCTTGATCCACCATAATACATAGCCACTGTTACAAAACATAGACAGCTTTAAATGACTTCTCAAGAATGACGAAACTTTTGTCAAGAACCACAAAATACCCTTTTAATTTTAACAATTGGTGCCAACCTACCATGAAAATGATCAGGTTTATATGAAAGATTTTGTTTTGTATTTGAATGATTTTCCTTTTATTTGTCTTTATCTTTGATTTGTGTGCCTTTTTGGGGTATGCCTAATCTTTTTCAGCTCAATATAGCCAGGATTGTGTTGATGTGCTATTGAACCTAGAATTGAAACATCTTTCTGACCCCGATTTATTGGTCAGCTGTCCTTGCATTTAATTTCTAGACAGTTGCATATTTAACTCTGATTTTCATCACTACTGTTGGCACTTGTGCATGTTTGACTGAATGTTATAGGTGGATGAATTTCGCAATCATTTCGGAGTCAAGTTCTACAGTCACAAATTGAACTTGCAGTTTGCACAGATGAGTACTGTATGTACTTGCTTATAAGTTGAGTCCAGCTGCAAAAAACAGATCCTGATTTGCTGTAGCATCATGTGACTGCTGATAAGGATCTGTGCTGTTTCTTCTACTGATTACTCCAAACAAACTGCATAGACCCAGATCTGCTTGTGCATTATATGAGAGCAAATCTGGGCCTGCAGTTTGCAGTTGGACGTGTAAGAAATATAGACAGCACACAAGTTCATTGTAGTAGCATATGTGCAAATTCATTATTTTAGGATCTGTTGTTTAAAAAAAAAAATAATGTAGATATTCTGTGTAATGTTATAATTAAACTTCAGAAAACAGAAACTTATTTTCAAATGGCTTGATTTTAATTATACATTCACACCAAGAGGGTTTAAGCAGATGGCTATCAGGTAAGCCAGTTTATAGTTTAAAGAACCAAATCACATCATGTTCAGAATGAGATGAAAGGCAAATTATCGCATAGAACATCTACATTATAGTTACAGCGAGTACTGTATGTACCTGTTAAGTTGAACCCAACTGTATGGAACATAGATCCTCATCTGCCATTGCATAATGTGCTGGCAGATCATGGTCTGTGTTTTAGAGGGAAAAAAATTGAAGAGACCTAGATGCATGCTGGTGCATAATGCGACGACTGATCTGTGTCTGTGTAGTTTGCTGTTGGATTTGACTTGTGATTGAGTATAGCTGCTTAGTGCTTAAAGAAGTGAAAAATATAGCTGACCAGATAACCACTGTTTGCCTTTGGTGTATTTTGATGTCTAGCAGTGATGGGCAATTTTTATTTTGGATTGACTGATGTAATAAAGAAGTCAAACATATTCATTTCACTTAATAGATTATTGACTATATTATTACTTCACCCTTGTACAGAGCAATGTCTAGCCTAATGTAGTTGCTATAGAGTGTGTGAAACAATTTATTGAAAATTTCAATCTTTTCAAACTTTGTGAATATTTTTTTTTTCAAGAATTGTATATCTTTTTTTCTTTCATTTATTGTATAGTTTTAACATCTTTACTATTTATGTTTTATTTACTTAAAAATTGCTTACATTTTTTTGTTAAGGTTTATCTATCTTGTCAGACAATTTTGGTATGTAACTTTTGTATTAGTCTCATACAGCCATTACTGTGCTGAGTACACACACACACACACACACACACACACACACACACACACACACACATTTTTGGGACTATTTCTGAATACATCCTAATGCATCGACTTCCAACCAATGTTCCATTTGACCAATGCCTAGTTGTGCTTTAAAAAAATGTTTCCCATTGGTTAATTTGCTAGCGCATGAGCAGAAAATGAAAATTTGGAGTTAATTTTTTTATTTTTTATAATTTTCATATGGAAAAGATTCTTTATTCAAAATGCCCACCTTCAGCGTTCCCTCTAAGCTGTGCACATGCACGCGCAGATGCTCAGGCATCTCCACGTAGCTGAATTGTCAATTTTTGCTCAATCCTATGTTAAATTTTGATCGTCTCCGTAATCTACAGTTCGCTTAGAGGGAACGTTCCCCACCTGATCCTATTTTGTTAACAGGTTCACCTGCCTGTATGCACTTCAGACCGGTTTGCCTTAGATCTGAGGTCATAAAGCCTAAAATCAGGACACAAAATCGGATTCTGACATTGGGCAGTTTTGGATGAAAAAAAAAAAAACAGGTCCAAAAATTTTAAGTTTTACCCTCTGTATTTTGTAGTGCAACTAAAATGTCCAGATTATTTGGTATAATTGCAGAGCAAATCTCTTTACCTTTCTATAATACCACCCACTTTAGTGTATCATGCATGACCTCGATGCTGCAGACCTTGGAAGTAGGCTACTACCTCATGCCCCATAAACTCCGACCTTGGGGTTAATGTGTTAATTGTCACCTAAAGTTCTTACTCTTTGTCACCTATATGGGAAGTGTGTTTGTTGCTTGGTAGCATGGGGATATAAAATACAACTCCATGTCATAAATGACAACTATTACTGGCAGAATATATGGAGGCACAGAGTTTAACATACTAGACTCACAATTAAAAAGGTGTGGATTTATTCCCACTATTGGATAAACTTATGTCATCTACCATGGTGTGTCCCTGGGCAAGACACTTGTCTTGGCACAAAATAACCTTCTTGTTGTACAGCATTGTACAAGAACAAAGTAAGGAAGAACTTCGTGTGATTGGTTTGTATGAAGTGGACCTTAGATAACTATTTTTTCCATGCAGTTCGCTATGACAAGTGTTCTGACTTTTTGTAAATTTGAAACATTGGTTGTGTGCTTATAATTTTGTACATAAAAGCATTTAGTATCTGAAAACTTGAGTGGCTGAGTGGTCTTAATCACTCGCTCTCCGTTATGGATCACTGCCATCTCACCTCGGTCTGTCTGGGTTGAGTCTCAGATTCGGCCAATGTTGGTATGTGACAAAGCTTACCAGTAGCTCCTAGTGGGTTGGTGAATCTTTCCAGGGGGTCTTCCTGGTTTCTTCCACCATTAATACTGGCGACCATGTATAGCCTAGAGTGTGCTGAAAAATGGCGCTAAACCCTACAACAACATGAACCCTACCTTTTTTTCCTAAATCCCACCTGTATATTAACATATTACTTCCTTCTTTAAATGCTGGTGATGATTTCTTCTTAGAATTATTAGTTCTAAAATAGACCCTGATCTGTATGAAGGAATAGATGGATAAATGATAGTTTCATGTAAAATAGACCCTGATATGTATGAATGGATATACCATATTATGTGTAAATGGATAGACCCTGATGTGTATGGATAGACACTAATATGTGTAAATGAATAGACTTGGATATGTATGAACAGATTGACACTGATGTGTATGAATGGGTAAACCCTGATATGTATGAATGGCTAGACCCTGATATGTAAGAATGGATAGACCCTGATATATATGAATGGATAAACCCTGATATGTATGAATGGCTAGACCCTGATATGTATGAATGGCTAGACCCTGATATGTATGAATGGATAGACCCTGATATGTATGAATGAATATACCCTGATATGTATGAATGGATAAACCCTGATATGTATGAATGGATAGACCCTGATATGTATGAATGGATAAACCCTGATATGTATGAATGGCTAGACCCTGATATATATGAATGGCTAGACCCTGATATGTATGAATGGCCAGACCCTGATATGTATGAATGAATATACCCTGATATGTATGAATGGATAGACACTGATATGTATGAATGAATATACCCTGATATATATGAATGGATAGACCCTGATATATATCAATGGATAGACCCTGATATGTATGAATGGATAGACCCTGATATGTATAAATAGGTAGACCATGATCTATAAGAATGGATAGATGAGTGAATGATAGATTTGCAGATTGAATACATTTCATTTATTTTGGAATGTCTTTATTTTCTTTGCATAACTATAGTTTTTTTTAAAACAAACTTCTTGTTCTTAAAAAGATTAATGTAATAACACCACTGCTTCTTGGTACATTATAAATGTGTAGGTTTTGCTGTCTAAAGAATAATTCATAGCAGTAAAGGTCCATCATTTCAAAAGAACTAAACCAAAATATTTTTCATTGTTTACCAGTATGTTCTCCTTATAAGTCAGTTTCAGCTGCAAACAACCCTGACTTGAATCTGTCATCACATTCTTTGCCAGCAGATTAGAGCCTAACTTATATGTTCTATTGCTTACTTGAATCTGTCATCACATTCTTTGCCAGCAGATTAGAGCCTAACTTGTATGTTCTATTGCTTACTCGAATCTGTCATCACATTCTTTGCCAGCCGATTAGAGCCTAACTTGTATGTTCTATTGCTTACTCGAATCTGTCATCACATTCTTTGCCAGCCGATTAGAGCCTAACTTGTATGTTCTATTGCTTACTCGAATCTGTCATCACATTCTTTGCCAGCAGATTAGAGCCTAACTTGTATGTTCTATTGCTTACTCGAATCTGTCATCACATTCTTTGCCAGCCAATTAGAGCCTAACTTGTATGTTCTATTGCTTACTCATAACAAAATTCATAGACCCAGATCTGTAGATCTGTTATGCAATGTCACATTTAGAAATGTGTTGTTTGAATTTTGACATGTATGGTAAATTTTCTACCAAATTTTTACCAGTTGTGTCATGTAACATTTAACTAGTAATATTTGCACATAGAAAAAGAGGTGAAAGTTTTGTAGACCATTTTTCTTTCAATTAAAAACTGTAGGCCTGTTTTGACAAATTGAAGACCTTGTGTGCCATTCTTAGATTTGTAAATGGTTATCTCATCTGGATTATATTTCAGTGCCCACATAAAGTATAAACAGGTCTGACAGAATCAATGGATGTATAATAAAACAGAGTGCAGTTAAGGATCAGCTAGATGGGACTGCTGTATATCAACAAGTAGTATTAACTTTCTTATTGAATGAGGCTAATTGCTTCAATAGGGTCATTATTGTAATAAATAGGTTTCATATGTGATGTTATGTAATTAGCAGAAGCTGGTACAAAATCCTTTAATATATCCATAAGGCAGATTGAAGAATAAAACTAACTTTACAAATCAGACTAGAAAAGCAATTTGTTTTTGAAAAATAATAAATTCATTTATTAAAACATTTAATCTTCCCACTTACAAGATATTATATTTTGGCAGAATGTATACAATTTTCAACAAGACTATAACATGTTTTTGATAATAACAGGTTGTAATTCCTGAGTATAACAAATAGAAGAGAATTTTTTATATATAGGAATAATGACCTCTCTCTCTCTCTCTCTCTCTCTCTCTCTCTCTCTCTCTCTCTCTCTCTCTCTCTCTCTCTCTCTCTCTCTCTCTCTCAAATGTTTTGAGAATTGAAGATTCTAACATAATTGGACCATTTCACTTTTGGGGATGTATTGGATTTGGTGATATTAATTGTACTCAAACCACAATTGCTCTTGTCCATCATTGGAGCATATATTTTTATCCTCTTGCAAAAATAGTTGGGATGAAATATATTGTTTTGTCAATTTGTCTTTGTTGGGATGGACAATTGTGTGATTGCAGATTGTTTTTTTTTTTGGTGTGTTTTCATTGAGATAGAGTATGGTTTTTGACCATTGGTTTATATATTTGTGTCTGTAATGTGGCGCTGCCAGTTATCAATGTGTTATTAGTACAATATTGCACAAGGCCTGGTCAGAGGTATTGCACAACTTGGAAAAACAACACTTGAAGACCGCTTCTCACTAATTATCGTTATCTAAAAGATGATCTCTACGGTGTAATTTTCCCGGTCAATGGATATAGTAATCTGAGATGGTACTTTGAACAAGACAACACACGAACCCCCGTAAAGATAAAATATGAATTTAATTAAAAATACAATTAAGAAAAGAATGACACTGTGAATTACAATTTCTTTTTTTCTGAAAACACTTTAGTTCAGAAATTCATAAACTGAAGCTTTAAAATAATGGATACATTCATAAGAATCCAAACACTAATTAAAAATAAATGAAGTTAGCCATTAATACTGAGAGTAAATTTCATCATGGAATCGAATGTTCATTTAACATTGGACTGTTGGGTGATTCAAAATGACCTTTTTCGTCAACTGGTTTTTTCTTCTTCTGCATTCGTCTTGACTTGCTTGCCCTTTGGTTGTAAGCGGGATTACACAACTCTGTCTTCCAACTTCTTTTCCCGTCTCTGAATTCCGACTTCCTCGCTATTACTTCAAACAAACTATTTTTCCTTGAAAAGAAAAGGGTAAAACGCCCTAAGTATCTCGTTACTTTAAGAGTTGCGATTGTTCGTCCGTCTTCATGTTCGAACAATCAGATCTTACTATCAGTGTTATCATTTATACGGCTAACAAATATTACACAAGTCTTCAGATCAATAGAGCTATACTACTAATTATCGACGTCAGAATTTGAGAAAGTGATATATTCCCGTAAATCATTACGTAACGTGAGGCAATATATCATAACACAATCCATATTTACTAATATGATAAATTCAAATTAATGTAACACTTTCCAATCATAAATGTACACGGCAGGTTTTCTACACCACCCATTTACCTACCTAAGTATATAAGGTAAAAAATGCTAATTCAGAATTCAAAAATATATTATTAAATCACTGTAAAACCGACTATCCATACAAAATATGAACACATCATGCATCTGTAACAAAGAAACATATCAAAGTACGTTATTAAATCAATGTAATACCGAACTATTTGTATCATAGTATCGATACATTATGCATCTATGACAAAGAAAAACATCATATACATTACATCGTGATAAAGGTGAATTTGAGTTAAATACCTTGTGTTTTTGACGTGCTTCTGCTGTTTGATTTCTGGCGGACTTTCCTGAGCTTATTATTACGAAGGCACTGCTGTAAAATTACCCCCGGAGTCTTCTCCTATGATGGAACTAATAAATGCTGACCGTCTCTTGCAGAGGTCTTCCTAGACTAATTCAAAACTCCTTAACTCAGAGAATATATTCCCCAATTCTAGGTTTCGACCCAACCCTCTTTCCTATACATTTGACCAATCGGCATAAACGCTATTTTTGCGGACCTTTTGAAAACCGTCTATCAAGATGCCAAAAATGCCACTTAGGATCGAAATGTCACCTTATCATTTGTCATAATCATTTTTGACAGCTCTGTGTGCGGAATCACCTAATTTTAAGCGTGTGAAACACTCAGTCCGCTTTCACTCTAAATATTGTAACAGTCTGACCAAGGTAAACTAACATTTTTTCCGTTCAAACTCTACTCCAAGACGGTTGTCGGCTAGCCTACGAATTAATTACTGGATTTCACTGATGAAAAATTTGGCATTTGACAGTGTCTTTGTTCAGTTCATTTGTTTGTACAATCATATATATCTTAAATACTATTAAACCAATATGTATACAAATACGTCAGTGGATGCAACTGGGCCATCAAGGTCTAGGTCAGAATGACCTTTTTTCTGAACCTGAGTGACGTGTATTTTTAGCTTTCCATGTTTAACATTTACTCTATTGATTCATTAATCTCATTATCCTGAACCCTATTTGTGGTTGCAGTTTTATAATAGTAACTCAGCTATATCAAAACTAATTGATTGTGACCTTATTTTTCAACCTTAAAATTCTTAGAACCTGCTATAGTTATGCCCATAAAAGTTGTTTCTGAATAAACATTTTAAGGATATTAATTGAACCACACCAATACTAGGTCACTGGCCTAATTTCATACTTTAGTGATTTTGTATGTTATGGTGTTGCCCATCCATCCACCTGTATGTCACCAATTTTGTTTTCACAAGTAACCTGATTTGTCCATAATGTACACTTACCAAACTTTGTGGATTGCTTGCATTTGGTAAAAGAAAAAAACATTAACCTTTCAGTTTTGAGGCCAAAAGAGGTCAAAGGTTAAGGTAATGGTTGATGAAAGAATATGGTTTCTGTACAATAACTGTTTTTTTTTTTTTAAATTTTTTTTTTTATGGTTTAACGCCATTTTTCAGCACAATATAGGCTATACATGGCGGCCAGTATTAATGGTGGAGGATGAACCTGGAAAACCCGGAAAGAACCACCGACCCACGAGAAACTACTGGCAAGCTTTCTCACATACCCACATTGGCCATGTACAATAACTGGAGTTAGTCATCATCTGCAGTAACAAATATTTGTAGGTGGCTTGCAGTTGGAATAAGGAAAAACCCTTTTAGTGTTGGGCCATAAAAGTTGTTAGTCATGGTCATTGTCACTTTATGAATAAAATTCATTTATGCATAATGATAATAATTCTACATAACATACCTGGATCAAACTTTGTGGTTGGTTTGTACTTGTGGTAAGGAAGAATCCTGTTGATTGTATATTAAAATGGTAAAGGAACCGTTCCAGTGGCCTAGTTTTTAGAGCATCTACCGCAGAAGCGGGAGGGCGTGGGTTCGATTCCTGGCTGAGTCATACCAAAGACTTGCAAAAATGGTACTAACAGCTACCTTGCTTTCTGCTCAGCATTAAGAGGTTAGTGTTAGGACTGGTGGACCTGGTGTCAGGATAATGTGACTGGGTGGGGCATAATGCTACAAGTCTGTGGCATGATGCCCCAATGCTAGACCTCATTATAAACTGCCTCACTGCAGACATCATAGCGATATGACTGAAAAATTGTTAAAACTACGTTAAAAATCCTAAACAAACAAACAAAAATGGTCAGGGTATTTGATTGACAGATTGCTCAAACATGTCACATTTGTCCATGTGATAGCCAGTGTAGATCACAGCTTGCTAATATCTTTATGTGGGTTAGTGGTTTTTCTGTGGGCCTTGCCTGGTTCTTCCTCTACCAAATCCTATCATGCTAAACCCAAAAAACCAAACTGATCAAAAGATCAAATTCTAGGTCATTATGACGACTAGAATTTTTAAAAATTGTATGCCAGAAAATTTGAGTAATCTACATAGAGGACTATAGAACATGGGGCTTGTGTATAATGTGCTGTTTATGGTACTCATTTTGTTTTGATGTATTTGTTTATTACATTCTTTGCATCTTTAACTCCATTACCTGTGGACTAATTCAACTTTTATTTCAATCATACATATTGATGAATAAAGTTTCAGTAATATTCCCCCCACCCCTTTGCTGATTAGTTTAAGCTCACAATCTTACATCATGGGATATATCACTTTAATGCAAGGCATATATATCCCATATTGTTTTGTATATATCTGACATTTCAAGTAAGTTCATTTTGGTCTCTGTAATGCAAGGCATATATATCCCATGCTGGTTTGTATATAGCTGGCATTTCAAGTAAGTTCATTTTGGTCTCTGTAATGCAAGGCATATATATCCCATGCTGGTTTGTATATAGCTGGCATTTCAAGTAAGTTCATTTTGGTCTCTGTAATGCAAGGCATATATATCCCATGCTGGTTTGTATATAGCTGGCATTTCAAGTAAGTTCATTTTGGTCTCTGTAATGCAAGGCATATATATCCCATGCTGGTTTGTATATAGCTGGCATTTCAAGTAAGTTCATTTTGGTCTCTGTAATGCAAGGCACTCACAGTTTCTATATTGTGGGCAACTTTAAGTTCCTGTTGGTCTCGGTACCAGTTTGTATCTTGCTCATTTGCTTGAAGTGTGTTCAGTTTGGTTTGTGTAAGACAAGGCTCTTAAATCCCATACCAGTTTATATATTGTGGGCTACTTCAAGTTCATGTTAGTCTCAGTACCAGTTTTTATCTTGTTCAATTACTTGAAGAAGTATATTCAGTTTGGTTTGTGTAATGCAAACCACTTATATTCCATACCAGTTTCTATATTGCCTGTTACTTCCAGCATCTTCAATTTGATGAGTGGGATTCATGTTGAAGATTACACACCTTGGTTTGTTCCTGTTCAAACTGTCTTATAAGTTGGGTTAAACTGCAAACAACATCCACACTGATTTACAATTGCATAACATAACAACAAATCAGGGTCAGTATTGTTTGTTCTTATGATTACTCCTAAGACACTTCCTAAACCAATATTGGCCATACATTATACAATGGGAGATCTTGGTCTATGCAGTTGGCCCTGACTTGTAAGCAAGTTGAGACTAACTTTTTTTTAAGCCAAGTTTGGAATGCAGTAGAACTTAGAAAACTCCAAGTGTGCTGGGATCAAAGTTTTTGTTCTAGATTTTTTTTTTTTTTTATGGTTTAACGCCATTTTTCAGCACAATATATGCTATACATGGCGCCCAGTATTAATGATGGAGGAAGAAACCGGACAAACCCCGGAAAGAACCACGACCCACGAGAAGCTACTGGCAAGCTTTCTCACAACTACATTTGCCGAATCTTAGACTCAAACACACGCAGACAGAGGTGAGATGGCAGTGGTCCGTAATGGACAGCGCTTTAGACCACTCGGCCACTCGGGGCCCCTCTAGATTTTGGAAGTTATATAGCTTTCTATGCTTATCAAGAGATTGCTCAATATAGGAGTGAGTTATCTGAGTTCTATTCGGTATGTACAAGACTGAGGGAAAGCAATTTGCAATTTCTTTGAAGTAATCAGGTGAAAAAGCAACATAGATCCTGATCTGCAGGTGCATTTTGCTGTGGCAGATCAAGATCTTTCTTTTCTAAAGTTTGACTTGACTTATCATTGAGTACATAAGGCAATTCAAAGTCAAATACCTTGTCAGGAAAGCTATTAAACTCTATGCCCAAAAATATTTATACCCTCAAATCATGTCCTTTCTTTGATTCTTAAATTTTCTTTATACTTCAACAAAATAATGTAAGGTTTAAATCTAAAAAAAAAAAATTTCTTGTGACTAAGTTTTCTTAGGTTACACAAATCTTAAGAAGTGTTTAAGTGTGGAATAAATATAGAATTACACATTAAATGCAAATTCTTTACAGATCTAATGTGAACTTGCATGGTTTATCAATATTTTGATACCAGAATAAAACAATACAAACATTATGAACAAAGCAATTATCAACACTGGTTCAGATTTCATCCTTCATGGAGATGATATTGAGTTATCCCCACCCCTCTTTGCTTACTTTTTAATATTATGAATATTGTGCCTGGAATCCAGATAAAGTATGAATATAGTTTGAACTTGCACTTTTGAACTACTGTATGTAAACTTTTGAACTACTGTATCTAAACTTTTGAACTACAGTATGTAAACTTTTGAACTACTTTTGAACTACTGTATGTAAACTTTTGAACGACAGTATGTATACTTTTGAACTACTGTATGTAAACTTTTGAACTACTGTATGTACACTTTAGACTGAAATATTTTCAACTGTCCTTAGCAAAATGGTAATTGAGATTATAAATCTCAATATTTCCCTATTTAGCACTGAGACTGGAGTTGCAATATCTAACTAGCTCATGGGTTGAACTTGCACCCAGAAAGGTCCAGGTTCAAATCCTGCCCAGACTAGGCTGGCTGTGTCTCTGGACAGAAATCTTTGCACCAGTTGCAAAGACATGATATAAGATTTAACATTGTATTATTTTAAATACCATTAAATCAGTTTTGTATGTGTACACACACACACACACACACACACACACACACACACACACACACACACACACACACACACACACACACACACATTTAGACTTAATCCATCTTGCTATTTATAAGGTTGGAAATTTTAGTGAAAAATATTAGAATTGAATATGATTAGTACAACATTACATGATCAAACAAAATACTGTCACATAGAGTTTGAAGCAGACGACTGTAATATTAGGTTCCCATTTTTACAAAAAATATATTCATAGTTGTCAAAATTATATTTCCAACATGATTTTGTTGGTAATCAGCACTTTTATCTCTTTTTATTTAAAATCTGTACAAATAAAAAAAAAAGCATAATCCATATTTTTTGTATCATAAAATTTAGTAGCCAATGGAAATTTTACTTTAGAAACAGAAACAGAAGTTAATCTTGCCACACCATTAACCCAACTCAAGTTTCTGACCTCTTTGTCAGAAATTATAAATTTGTTCCCATATTTTTGGACATCAGAGAAGATGATTATATTTTGCCAGTTAGAACATATTGTTTGAAGATGATGTGGACTAATGGCAGCTAATCTTAAGTCAGACATTGCCATGAGTCAGACCTTTTTCAATCCCACTGCAATATTTGATGTATGCATACCAACAACATTCGGGAACCATAACTCTGAACTTTTCTTAATATTTGGTACACAATGCTTGATATATCCTACTCTGTATTTGATTCAGTTTAAAACCGAGTCAAGACTCTAGATCAGTTTTACTGTCTCAGAATTCTTCAATTTTATCTTTTTTATGCAACTTATGATACAATAAATATTAAAATCACACCATAATCCCACATCATACAGAATGTTTTTGTTGTGTTAGATCAATCATAATTATTTTGCGGTAATTCAAATGCTCCTGTCTGACTTTGATTGGGCTCATCCAGCTTCAGTTTAGTTTTCTGATAGTTGCTATTTCAAGCTGCATCTTGATTATGACCGAAGGTGAGATTTTCTTTGACCTCTCCTTGTGTTTTCTTCATTCACTAGATGGCAGGATAGACTGTCACATGTGCTGTTGATGAGCAAAGTCAAAGGAACCAGCATGCTTGTGTACAGTTTGTTTTTACATTGTTTATGTTGGATAATTGCAGTTATAAGTATCTATACCAGAGAAATGTACATCAGACTGAGGTATCTTATTCTCATACCTGTGAAATTTGATATGTACAATGTAGATGTCTCAAGTTCCTAACTAAACTATACTACAGAACACTTGAGCATATGTAAGTACTATAGTGTGGAGTTCTTGTTTTGCAACACTGCTGCTGGAGTCTGTATTATTGCCTTACTGTTTTAACTTTAACATAGACTGACATTGATTAATTCAAAAGTACAGATCAAAGGCACCTCTAATAAGAATTTGGGAAGAAATGGACTTTGAAGGTATATAACAATTGACAATGTCTTGAAATGGGTTACTATCAATAAATGATACAGTAAGTAAGGATAGTTATATAAACTATTTTTAGTAAAGTTTTTATTATTATTATTATTATTATTATTATTATTATTATTATTATTATTATTATTATTATTATTGCTACATGTGTAAATAATTTATTTCAGTTCATTCTGCATGATATCAACATCTGTTTCTCATTGAATTTTCACATTATTGTCTTGAAATGTTGATAAAATTACAGAATATGTTTGATGCTGGAATGACTTAAACATAATTCAGGTTGACATACAACGCAACACTGTTTTTGTTTGATACATACTGAAAAAGTCTATGTACATATAATCTTCAATGTTTGACCTGAGCTGTGGAAGAGTCCATTTTTTTTTTAATCCTTCAAAGAATTCGAAGGGAGACAACTACATTATGGTGGGATATATCAGAATAGGAAAGCTAGTCACTCCTTAGTAAATAAATTGACTCTTCCACAGGTTATGGCAGCATACAAAAAATTTGATGTGACAGACCACCCATACCCTGTTTTAGCATGTAATTGATTAATGTCTTATGCTCTACGTCATTTTTAATGGCATTGAAATACTTCATTTTCAAAATAAATGGATAACTTTTAGCTACATGTAATGTTTATAACCTGAAAATTTACTTAACTACAGATGCATTTTTGTAGAATGAACTAGAATCTTATTTTTTCCCTGTCTTGTAAGGTGAATTTCCTCAGTAAATCGAGCTATGCAGTGAATTTTAAGCATGAAATTAACACATCCAAAGTGGTTAGAGCATCTGCCTCTGATGTGAGAGGTCACAGGTTTGAACCCAGGCCAAGTCATACCAAAGAACTGTAAAAATGGTTCTAACAGTTGCCTTGCTTGGTGCTCAGTATTAAGAGGTTAGCATTAGGACTGGTTGGCCTGGTGTCAGGAGAATGTGAATGGGTGGGACATCATGCTACATGTCTGCTGCATGATGCTCCAGTGCTAAACATCACTAAAAACTGCCACACTGCAAGCATTGTAGCAGGATGACTGAATTTTTTAAAACCTATGTTAGAAAGCCCCCAAAACACACACATAGACATGCACACACAGACACACACACACACACACACACACACACCATCTAAGTATCATTGTAATGAGACAGCAAATCTGGGTTGGGGATCATAGAGTTTTGCGCTGGGATCTAAAATTTGTCAACTAATCACAGAAGAAGCAGAATTAATGTATTAATTTTGGAAAAAAAATTTTAAAGCAGCTGAACAGCCTCATAAAACCACTATAACATATCCACCCTCTATATGATAATTCAGTTGCACTGGTCAGCTTAAATCTAATTTATTTCCATATTAGGTCACTATATTAAAAAATAATTTGTGTCACATCAAATTTTGTTTTAATACAATAGAACCTGTTTTGAAAGACCACCCCTTCTGCCAAAAAGTAATGGTCTCTCAAGACAGATGGTTTCTCATAACAGGTCATAACATTATATAACCAATAAATATGTGCATTGAGATTCTAGTCTCCCAAACCAGTTAGTCTCATAGCAGTGGTCTTTCAAGACAGGTTTTACTGGAGTTGCAAATTTGCCCTACCCCCCCCGGTCTTACTTGCTTTTTAAAGATAATTACACATCTCACCCATGAATATACGAGTTCAAGTCTCAGGTTGACCAGTTTGGGTGTTAGAAAGCTTGTCATTAGCTTCTTGTGGGTTAGTGGTTCTTCTTCTTCCAGATATGCTGCCTGCCTAATGTATTGCTTATCATGTACTGAAAAATGGTGTTCAACCCTACAAAACATAACCAGGAACAATTGTGAAAATTGATTGTACCATTAGAAGATCTAGTACTTCATGTTTTAAACTAAGATATTTAATTAAAGTTACAAAGGGAACTGATAAAGGAGCTTTTAAATCAAACCTGACTACTGAAACCTATAATTAGAATTTCAAATAGTCTCCACTAAGCTTTTGAAGTAGTAATGGAAACATTATTACCTGTCAAAAAAAACATGGCTCATGCATATAGCCAAGATGAACTGAGGGTGCTTGAGTTCCAAAGAAATCAATACTAAAGTGAGCCCACAGTTACAAGGCACACTGCCATATGCATGTTTACATTTGCACTGTACTTGACTTTATGGATGGGGTGTGGAATCTCAAGATCTGAAGGCTAATTGGTGTGGAAATTCCCTGGGACCACTTCCATGCATAGAAGTATTTGTATTCAGCTACTATGATAAACACCAGAGCCATGGATCTATTGTACTACAAATTCCAAGTTTACTCTTGAGTCAGAAATGGACTGTCTGCTGTATGGTGCTGAGTTATTCCATAAACATGTGCTTCTTTAATTAGACACCTTCTGGGCATCAATTTATGTGTCCTGTTCTGTTGATTTTTTTTAGTGATTGTAAACTTTTGATGAACTCAATCTTTCTTCTCAGAGCAAGCAAGTAACATAACTGTAGTTTTAAATTTGAAGGCTCTGTTCCAAAACGATAAATTAGAATAGCAAATTTCTATTCAAATTCTTGAAGATTTGCCATAATTATTTTAGGTAACTTAAAAGACATGTGCATTTGAGTGTCTATGTTTCCATGATTGTTTGTTTTTATTTTCATGCCAACATATTTGAAGAATGAGATAAGTTACTTTTAAACCCTGTTTTAACAGTATCTAGTTCCTTCAGTTTGAACCACTGAAGAAAAGCTGGCAGAAGTAAACTCTTATTTTCTGAAATTCCCTGTTATGCAGTTTGGTTTCTTGGGAAGTGTAATTTCATTCCAGAAAGTTTTTTCTCAAAATATCTCACACTAACTTTGGCTGTATTAGAATTCATAATGTGGATTAAATTTAAAATGGAATGAGAAGCACTTTGATTTGCAGGGAAAATAGAGCTTCCATCACATTTGAGATGTTTACAATTTTTGCATAAATGTATGATTTATGTTTTCTTCAAAGTGATCGCAATCAGGCTTCATTTTTGCTATATGCAGGTTTTAGGCAGGCTGGCTGCTCATTCCATTTTTGAATGCACAAGTATTCAACTACTATGACAAGCTATGACAGATTAACGGATCTGTTCGACAACACTGTGCTTAAACACTTTCCAGCAAAAGCTGCATTACTTATACAACTGGATTCAAATGATTAAATTAATTCAATTTTTATATGACACTTCTGCATGCTTTCTCTTTTGGTTTTCTTTTAGGCAGTCTCATAAAAAAAAAAAGCCCATTTAGATGTCTAGCAAATGTTTTCAAGACTGAACATTTGGTCAGCTTTTGACAAATCTGTATTGTTCAATCACTAGGAGATTACAGGACAGGTCTGTAGTACTTTATTACATCATCCAGCTGAGATGAATTATGTATGAATTCTTATAGTAAAGCATTAGTCATCAATGGATTCTCTAACTGTACTTAAGAGTTAGCATAAATTAGTTATGGGATCATGCAAAAAAAAAGTAACAGTTAAGCTGTTACACTGAATTTTACATCAGAATTCATATCTCTGACAGTATTTGGAACAAGGACCACAAAATAGAGATGTAACAAAATGGCACCAGGAAATAACCATATGCTTTAGCAATCCAACTGTGGCTAATGCACTCAACTGTTCGGAAGGAGGAAGTTTTCTCCTAGCAAGACTTCATCCCAAGATTTGAGCAGATTATTGCATAATTTTATCATTCTTGTAAATTTCAACTTTCACAATTCTTGTTGGATTTTGAAATATGAAATTTTGCATCCCTAAATGTATTGATGGGGAACTATGTGGGGCAGCGTCTACTCCCAGTCAGGAAAGTGCACCAAATGAGCCTCTCCTAGAAGGTAATTTTTTCTATATTTTTATCCTAAAAGTATGAGATAAATGTGCCTTTTGAGAATTTTACTAATCTTACTAAATTCAACTATATCATTAGCAAATTTGTTAGCTTTGTTTTCTTTCTGACTAGGAACCAGTAATTGCAAAACCTTTGAATCATAAGTATTGATGAACCTGTCAACATCAGACAATGTGTACATGATTCTTGCATAATACTTCAGAAAACCAGTCATTAAAGGACAAAGGACCTTAAAGTTATGTCCCTTATGGACAAGTGTCTTTTGTATACAGTTAGGTCCCTTATGAACAAGCCTTTCATATACAGTAATGTCCTTTATGGACAAGTGTCTTTTGTATAGTTATGTCCCTTATGGACAAATGTCTTTTGTATAGTTAGGTCCCTTATGGACAAGTGTCTATTATATACATATACAGTTAGGTCCCTTATGAACAAGCCTTTCATATACAGTAATGTCCTTTATGGACAAGTGTCTTTTGTATAGTTATGTCCCTTATGGACAAATGTCTTTTGTATAGTTATGTCCCATATGGACAAGTGTCTTTTGTATACAGTTAGGTCCCTTATGAACAAGTCTTTCGTATACAGTTATGTCCCATTTGGACAAGTGTCTTTTGTATATAGTTATGTAGTTATGTAAATTGAGGAATGGGTTCATAAGTAGATACACAGACATGAAGCAAACTGACAACACATGGTGCACAACTAGTGAAAACTGGCATTAGCACTTTTGGAACCTATGGGTTCTAGATCAGAAGTTAACTCTCAAGAAGAGCACAAATATAAAACACAAACATTATGACGGAAAAAAAGGTAAGAAATAAAAAATCCTTTGTGTGACTATTTGTTTTTCCTGCATTAATACAAAAATAATTTCCAATATTTATGAATGGACTAAATATCTTTTATGAATTGTTCAGTACTGCTTTCCTATTTTTGTAGCATTCATTGAGATCTCGAGAGGTTCTTTTTTTTAATAAATTGTCTCCATCTTCTGGCATTCTGGAATGCACTTACACAGCATGTAATGAGATAGATTGGATTTTCTGTTTTTCTGCTATCTCACCTCTGTCTGCGTGTGTTAAAGTCTCAGATTTGGCCAATGTGGGTATGTGAGAAAGCTTGCCACAGCTAAGCTTTTCGTGGGTTGTTGGTTCTTTCTGAGGGTTTTCCTTGGGTTCTTCCTCCACCATTAATACTGACCGCCATGCATAGCCTATTGTGTGCTGAAAAATGGCATTCAACCCTATAATAACAACAACAATTAAATTGGGTCTGTACATCAATTATTAGGTCTTTCTATTCTTGCATAAGTGAATCGTTCCTTTCATCCATCACACATTTGTTTTTGCACATACAATCCCATAATTATTACTGGATGTCATTCAGATGTGATAATGCAGCTAGATAATTCATGGATTTCAACCAAATTTGATATGCATTATGGTATTGATGAGACTGTGGCCGAGTTTGATTGTCAGCTGTTTACATCATTAATTTAGTCGAATTATAGCCCCTGATTTATGGGCCCCCCTCCCTCATTTTAATTTCTGCAGACTAAATTCCATAATTATAATTAAACACATTTTTTTAGTTTGAATCTTGATATTGGTGGGACTTTGAAATTGTCGCTCATCATTCAGCCAGGTTATATTCCCTAATTGTCGGGTGCTGGATGGCTGACTTATTTTAGGTACTATCCATAACAGATCACTGCTATTTCACTGCTTTTCACATGGGTTTGAGTCTTGGGCTCAACCAGTGTGGATGCGTGAAAAAGCTTGCCAGTAGCTTCATGTGGGTCATTGGTTCTTACCAGGGTTTTCCATGGTTCTTCATCCACCAGTTATACCGGCTGCCATTTATAGCCTAATTCTCACACAGATAAATGGTATTAAACCCAAAACAACAATGACAAGCAAATTCTACGTATATGCAGTTAGAAACTGATGAGACCAAGTTGAATTGTCAGCATTGTGTGTCATTGTTTTGCCAGAGTTTGTTTGAAGAAATTCATAGAGTGACTATGAGTGTGGTCTGCCACTACTGCATGATGGGACAGTGTCTGTGCGGACTGCAGATCCATGCATGGCTTATTTATAAGAAAAATTGAATGTTTCATCGTAAAAATGTACATTATACTTGTCAAACTATATACATGTAGTTGGCTCAAAAGGTGATTGTATGTTTTGTAAATTTTAAGAATTCTGATTCTGTTAGATAAGGATGGCATCTAACACAGTGCATATGGAAGAAGCCATTATAAATGACTGTCCTCAGTATTAGCAGATCTCAACAAATGCAGTTACAGTATATGTATCGGCTTTCATTATTACTGTTAGTTTTTGATCATCTGATTGCAACAGGTGACATGCTGACATAAAAAGCATATATACTACTTCCCTTCCACGATGCATGTCAGACATAATATGTATTACAGTTGCGAACCGTCTTATGACAAAACTATGATATGAATAGGAAAGTAAATGAGATGTTAAGTTGTTGTTGTTGTTGTAGGGTTTAACGCCATTTTTCAGCACACAATAGGCTATACATGGCGGTCAGTATTATTGGTGGAAGAAGAAACTGGGACCACCCCCATCCCCCAGAAAAGAACCACCGACCCACGAGAAGCTACTGGCAAGCTTTCTCACATAACCAGATACGCCGAATCTTAGACTCGAACCCATGCAGACAGAGGTGAGATGGCAGTGATCCGTAACGGAAAGCGCTTTAGACCACTCGGCCACTCGGGGCCCCGAGATGTTTAGTAGCTAAACTACTGATAGCAGTTTCCAGGAGTAAAGCCAATTGATTGTTTTTTCTTACTGGATGAATTTCTTAATAATTTTCTCCCAGATAGCGTATATTCTGTCTCATCTAGAAGCTTGCTTCCTTGTATTCAACTGCTCGTGTGGCCTAAAATGGTTAGAGCATTTGCCTCTGATGTGGGAGGTCACAGGTTCGAACCTCAACCATGTCATACCAATGACTTATAAAAATGGTACTAGCAACTGCCTTGCTTAGATGCATTAAGAGGTTAGTGTACGACTGTTTGGTCTCAGGTGTCAGGATAATGTGACTGGGTGGGTATGTGGCATGATACATCAGTTTTATACATTGCTATAAACTGCCTTGCTGCAGACATCATCATGATATGACTGAAAAATTGTTAAAGCTATGTTAAACATCCAAATCACACACACACACACACACACACACATGCGCATGCTCACATTCCTTATATTCCATCTCAGCTAGCTGCTAGTCAAGATTTGTTAAATTGATCAGAAATTTCACAATAAAGACTTAGAAAATCTTGTATTTTGTTTCCCAGTTAGCTAAAAAAAAATTGAGTATAGCTGGGATTGTGTTCTTGCTCACATGACACCATAAATGGGTTAGGTGAATGAGTCACAGGAATTCACATTATTAAATAATACTTTTTTTTATAAAAAAAAAAAGCTGTTGGACTAGTGATTAACATTATCTTATGATGACAATTAAAAAGAGAAACATTTTATAGGATCATTCTTATGATTGTATCGGTCTCACTCCAAAATTTGAATGATATTAACCCAAATCTGTCATAACTGAATAAATGGGACATTAAAAGTAAAATGATATGCATACAAAAAATGAAGAGAATTAAATAACAAAATGAATGGCACCTAGCAAAGCAAATTAAACTCAGTATTTCCATTATCAGGTCTTTCTGTTTTTTTTTTTAGCTGAACGTTTTATTTGCATTACCATAAATACTTACGGGACAAGTCCAGCTGCAAAGTGCACAGACCCAGATCTGCAATCACATAATGCACCAGCAGATCTGGGTCTGTGCAGTTTGTTAGGAGTAATCAGTAGAACAAACAGCATAGACCCTAATCTGCAGGCACATTATGTTATGACATATATATATCTTTGTTGTTTGGATTCATTGTGTATGGTACTCATAGATTGGAACCAACTGAAGACTGCATAGAGAATGATCTGAAATCCCATAATATGCTGGGAGCTCTGGATCTATGCAGTTTGTTATGACTAATCAGTAAAAAAAAAAACACATAGATTCTGATCTGCTGATTTATTATACAATACCTTATCAGGGTTTTTTTTTATTGCCATTTGAGCCTGACTTATAAGCTAGTAATTATATTGTTATCATCTATTTGCCAGCTAATGATATAAATGGTTGCAGAATCTCGAGAGAAAACAAGCTCCTCATTCATGGAAATAAGTGGCCTGAAAAAGCTTTTCAAGATTAAAAGATATGATTGCTGTTGTTTCTATTAGGAATTCACTGTAAAGGATTTCAGACCCATTAATTTGAGAAGTTACCAATAAAAGTACAATTTGACAAAAGCTACAGTTTCAAACACTTTTATGTATATGCAAGCAATCTACAAAGTTTAGTCAGGGCATGGGGTAGAAAACTATTTTAGTTCTGTGGAAGTTACTTTTATCTCACCTGGCCACAAGCCTAAGTAAACAAAATGGTTTGGTCCTGCTTCTGTCATGCATTGGGCATAATTTGTTAACAACTGCTTGCTTTGGCCCTGGACTATGGACTGTCATTAAAAAAAAAATCTCTTCAGTAATGAGCAACATCAATGTATATAAATGGGGTGATCTTCACTAATTTGCTAATATTGTTACTAGTGTGGAAAGGAAATATGTCCTCCAACTTCACCAGAAAAATGCGCATTTTTAATTAGATGTTACACATTTTTCAGATAGTATATAAGGTTGTTAGTTAATAGTTAGTTTGCAAAAAGAAAATAAGTTTAAAAGAATAAAATACTGTAATTGTGTAAAATTCTATCATTTAGATTTCTGACAGGAAAACTTTTTTTAAAATGTAAATAGGAAGCTTGACAGGTAATCTTTGACCATGGAAGGTTAATACTTACACTTATTAGCATGCATATATATATATATATATATATATATATATATATATATATATATATATATATATATATATATATGGCATGTGTACATTGTATATTTATAAAAACAGCAAATACAAGCAAAATGACAGAGTTTTAGGTAAATTAATTTTAACACCTAACACATTCACACACATGCAGCGTATACCTACAGGTATGAGAGACTTAGAAAAATGTGCTTGTCTTTTCTGTTTGGTTTGATTTTTTTTCTTCTTTTCTTATTTAATACACTTCAATACTTCATTTCTTTTTAATTAATTAAGAAAGAATTAATCAAATGGTGGATTTTACATAAAATTCTTGCATCATCACATTATAACAAATTTCGCTTGGAGATTTTTAGACTAGTAAATGTAGTAAAGTTCAAAAACAGAATTATGTTTTCCAAAGTCCCTGGCTTGGTTGTAATGTCTGAGAGTAGCTAAAACAGGTTTTAATTGGATAGTTTGGATGTCATCAAGTGGAGGACAGTTTACATAGGATGTATGTTGAGTGACTCATAAAGAGTAATGGTTTTGTAACCAAGTTTTTAATCCCCCTGATGTTCCACTATGCTCTTAATGGGTGGGAAAGTTTCAAAGATAAATCACAAATGTCATGTAGGATACATGATTTCACTTGGGTTGTCTTATTTATTTGGATGGCATCTAAAATGAAGCACTCTTGAATTGGAAATCAAAGTGGCTTTATTTAAAATTTGGAGACTTTTATTACATCTTGTAGCCTTAATATTGGAGCCAACACCAGCACTTCACAATGAAAACATGCTTCCATCATTGTTTGGTTTTCACTCTTATATTTAAGACAAGTATACAAGAGTAAATTTATTCAATAGATGACTCACACAGCCTAGCAAATGTGTTGAAGATGTGGACTGCAAGCAAACAGTTACAGTAGTTCTCTTATTATGAGCCCAGGGGACCTGCTTTCAGCTTTGTAGTGGGGGTTTTAGTGGTTGGAAGTGGGTATTGTCATTGGAATCGGCATATTCACATACACACTTGTACTAATTTGCAGAAGTGTAGTTTGAACTCTCATCAGATATGAGCTGAATTGTTTTGGGCACTAAGTCTTTCATGGCAGTAGCAGTGGCTGAAGGGTGGAGTGCCATACTCATAACCCAATGGTGTAGATTCAGATCCTAACTGGACAGTCATGGTTAGCTGTCATGATGTGTCACTCAGATCAAGCCTCTTTATTCCCATTGCCCTTTACTAAGTTGTTATCAATGTGTTGCTGTGCTGTTAAAAGCCAACCAAATCAAAGGCTCAGACTTGCTGGATTTGCAGTATCAATAAATTGTAATGCTTACTATGCACTTTACTATTTTTAAGCAAATTATTAATGTTGAAGCAAAAATCTTTTTGATCCATTTTATTTTCCTGCAGTACTGGTAACAGTATGATAGTTCATTCTCACATTGGATGAGCAATTTTCATTTCTTTTATTCTATGTTTAGTTGAACTTTTGTCAAGTTCTGTTATTCATTTTGTTGTATATATTTTGTTGTGACAACCAAAATGTGAAATTGAAATACTGTTTTACCATACCTTACCCTTTTACTCCAAAATATAAAAGCCATTTACTGTTCAATTCTGCCAAGGAAAATATTGCATTTTCATGTTTTTGAAATACATTGCATTTCCTTTTATAAGATAAGTAATGTGCTTTTGATTAACATTAAGTGGTCACAGTACTTTGATTGTAGATTAGATAATTCTGATTATAAGTACTGGCATGTTCAAGTTTATGAGGTGCTTTTGTTAATTAAATGCTCATTGATAATTTTAACATGGAATATATCATTTATATAGAAATGATACAAAAGGCATTGTATTTCTTAAATTCGAATTCAGGTACATAGCAGCTGAGATGAATAGGTTCTCAAACATCTCTTGTGTAAAAAGTTGCAGCAAAATGAAATGACAAATGTCTTCTTTGTACAAACTTCTCAGTGTGCAAAGAAATGAATCACTAGTTCCAATTTCCAATAGTTTTGTCCTTATTTGACCCATACAGTGATCTACATTGTATTAGAATCAGAACTTTGAATCACATTCTTCGGGTGGAGTGTGGGATACTTTGGGATTGATATATAGATGGATGGACAAATGGAAGATAAATCTATACATAGAAAACTATAGATTTCAGTGAAGGTGTGACCCTGGGTTGACAAGTGGTTTGAAGTACTTGACTTTACGATTACAGCTATCTCACCTCTGCTCAACCTATGTGGGTATGTGAGAGAACTTGCCAGTAGCTTTCCTGGGTGACAGTGGTTCTTAGTGTTTCCTAGGTATGTTTTCCACCAGTTATACCAGCTGCTATGTACAGCCAGGTCTGATGCAATAAAAAATGGCATTAAACCTGAAAATATCAACTTTACCGTGAAGGTGATATTTCAGATAGAGGAAGCAAATACATCTATATGACCAATGGGTCCTGTATCCAGGGGTCCATGGGACTTGAGAAAAAAAAATTTTTAGTATGGTTTGGCAGGTGGCTGCTACATGCAAATGAATTATATATAGAAAAATTTTAAGCGAAGAAGGTAGTTGTTATCTGCAGGTGAGGTTTAATCATCTTAATGGTGACAAAACTCCGATCTGTTTGAAAACTTTCTCGCCAAATACATCTTAGTTTTGTCACAAGTTCAGTTTGGAATAAAGTCAAATGGAAGGAAATTGCAATGGCTTTTCATAAATTTTGTATCCTTTTATTCATGGCAGTTTTTGAAGACAGAACATTATTTTGTACTTGATCTTGACAAATTTTATTAATATCTCCAATAAATACATGTATCTAGGGGACTAAATATTTAGGGAAATCATGGTGGCTGTCAGGTTAAGGTATTACACTTGCGTCCAGAAAAGCGTTGGTTTGATCCTGATAGTTGGGATCGGCTACTGTGGTGTTTCCTTGGGCAGAACACTTTACTCAGCTTGCTTGGTAGGATGTTACCTCAGCATTTGCTGTACTAATTTTAACTCACATAATAAACCAATGGAAACATAGTATTAAACAATTCAATAATTGTAAAGTACTAAATGTTCTTTATCAAATTTATGTTCATCAGTATAAATGTATCTTTCATGCAGGCTACTGTGTTGATAAAGCAATATAAGCCATGGCATTTTTTTTTAAATCTACAGATTTGAGTTGGGTCTCCAATGTCATACACCTAAGATCCTGGTGCATATTTCAGTAACATGTTTTTTTTTGCCAAACTTAGTCTGTAAAAAGACAGAAATTTCATTCAAAAACATTGTCACTGCTTTTCCAGTTACAATTAGGACACACTCTCAACAGATTCTTTTTACTAAAAGTTTGCTTTTTTTAAACAGCCAATTCTGGCCATTCAAATCATTTGTGATCTGGAGGAACACGAACACACACATAATTGCACACACACACAGAGATGTGTGTGTTCATTGTTCATCCATGATTTACTTGCGAGACCTTAGTAGTAGTCGATGAATACACTGATGTTTTGATGCTGTGTTTCATTAAGGGAAATCAATCCCAGAAACTGTTAAATAATCAGCAAAAGAAGTCATTCAGTCAGACATGAAAGAAAGGTGTGACCACTTTAAAGGACATCCATTGTTTGAACATAGCTATTAAGAAATAACAGCACGAGTACTTGCAAATGGTCAGAGTTGGATCAATAAATTTTATATATCTGGTCAAATGGGACCAAAGAAGAAAGTTACAATTTACTTAAAATAACTGATACTATTTACTTAAAAAATTGATGCTATTTACTTAAAATAATTGATACTATTTACTTAAAATAATTGATACTATTTACTTAAAATAATTGATACTATTTACTTATGATAATTGATACTATTTACTTAAAATAATTGATGCTATTTACTTAAAATAATTGATGCTATTTACCTTTGATAATTGATACTATTTACTTATGATAATTGATACTATTTACTTAAAATAATTGATATTATTTACTTAAAAAAATTGATACTCTTTACTTAAAATAATTGATGCTATTTACTTATGATAATTGATGCTATTTACTTATGATAATTGATACTATTTACTTAAAATAATTGATGCTATTTACTTAAAAAAATTGATACTCTTTACTTAAAATAATTGATGCTATTTACTTATGATAATTGATGCTATTTACTTATGATAATTGATACTATTTACTTAAAATAATTGATGATATTTACTTAAAATAATTGATGCTATTTACTTAAAATAATTGATACTATTTACTTATGATAATTGATACTATTTACTTATGATAATTGATACTATTTACTTAAAATAATTGATGCTATTTACTTAAAATAATTGATGCTATTTACTTAAATAATTGATGCTATTTACTTAAAATAATTACTATTTACTTAAAATGATTTAGCTTTTGCCTATGTGTCCTCTTAATAAGGAAAAAGATCAGAAACCATGTAATATTATTATGCAACACTATATTAGATATGGCATTTCAGAGGCCCAAGTGTACTTGGTTGTCATTGAAAACAAATATTGTCCAGTTTGTTTGAGAGCTTTCCAATAATCTTTCCTGGCATTGATCTTGTACAGGGCTGGTCAAGTTTAACCCATTGTACTTGTCATTGAAAACTAATATTGTCCAGTTTGTTTGAGAGCTTTCCAATAATCTTTCCTGGCATTGATCTTGTACAGGGCTGGTCAAGTTTAACCCATTGTACTTGTCATTGAAAACTAATATTGTCCAGTTTGTTTGAGAGCTTTCCAATAATTTCTCCTGGCATTGATCTTGTACAGGGCTGGTCAAGTTTAGCCCATTGTACTTGTCATTGAAAACTAATATTGTCTAGTTTGTTTGAGAGCTTTCCAATAATTTCTCCTGGCATTGATCTTGTACAGGGCTGGTCAAGTTTAACCCATTGTACTTGTCATTGAAAACTAATATTGTCCAGTTTGTTTGAGAGCTTTCCAATAATTTCTCCTGGCATTGATCTTGTACAGGGCTGGCCAAGTTTAGTCCATTAGATGTTTATTATGTTAACCCATCTGCACATGCAAAACACTGATTCCTGTTGAAAGAAAAACATTCAGTCAATTATAACATCATGACATTTACGTCTGTGACTTAGTGCCAAAAACAATATCATTTTGGGATATATTTGGTCTGTTTGCTGGAGATAATTGTTAGTGCTAAAAACAATTACATTTTGGGATATATCTGGTCAGTTTGCTGGAGATAATTGTTAGTGCTAAAAACAATTACATTTTGGGATATATTTGGTCAGTTTGCTGAAGATAATTGTTAGTGCTAAAAACAATTACATTTTGGATATATTTGGTCAGTTTGCTGGAGATAATTGTTGTATATGTATTTCAGTTTGTTGGATTATGACAGTATCTTGAAGGACACTAATACACACACACACACACACACACACTTGAATGCACACAGGGTAAAGAGAGGGTAATGATAAGGAAAAAATGGAGATAATGTATACTGCTATACTGTAATTAGTTGAGTTTTTTTGTTTTATTAGTCTCATGATTTTTCATGTAGAAAACTATTTCCAGATTTAAACAATAGTAAAATTTCAGATACTTTAAAAAATATAAGAAACAGCTGTTCTTTATTGCTCAGGTTATGCCATTACTATTTAGTCTTAGCTACAGTGCATTAGCAGACGTGATAAATCTTAAAATATTTATATGTCACTTTTGTGTGATAACGTAATAAGATTATAATAGTACAGTTACCCCTATTCTAGTTCCTATTTCAGAATTATTTCCAAAAATTTTCTAAAATGCGAAAGCTAATGCATGGTATAAGGAAAGTTTTGACCTTAAAATGACATCAGATTTTCTGACTACACCATGAATTATGCAGTGCGAAATTTTGACTTTCAGAAAATGTATGCTGGTGCTCATTAACATGAAGGCCGACTAGAGGAACCATTAAGTTTGGTCCCTTGCTGTTTTATAGTAATTGATATGGCCAAGGTACAACTTGAACCTACAAGTTTTGTGTTTTTAAATCTCCAGTGCCTACTAGTAGTCTATGCTTGCAGCCCTGAAAGTGAGGTTAAATAAAAAGTATAGTTCTTTGATTGGATCTTTCAAGGAATCACATACAGAGACCTTGGAACCTTTAACAGTTAGTGCTTTGGATCATTACTGATCATCTAGCAACCAATATTATAATTTTGTCTACCTTCATGGTTAGAAGTTTTCACAGTTTGGAGGAAATAATTGTTGGTACTCACTTATACTCATTGATTGGTAAAGATGTACTACTGTATTTTTGTTCCACAGAATCACCCCAACAGCAAATATTGTATATTAATTTATTCTGATGCTTGTCAGTTTTTGTGGTTTGTTGGAAAACTCAGTTAATTCTCATTAATCCAGTCAAAATATGTATCATACAATCGTAATACTTTAATTGATGGTAAGTATATTTAAGATACTTTGATAGTTGTAATGTGATACCTCGAATAATGCAGTTCAAGACAGCCATTACGGTATATTATGTAATAGGCAGATCACCTTATGTTGAGGTAAATATACAATAATCCCTGAATACAATGCAGTTCAAAGCAGCCATTAAAATATCTTGTTATAGGTGAGACAACCTTATACTGGAGTACAGTATACAGTAATTTCTCTATACTGTTCAATAGAGCCCTACAAATGTATTGCATTATAGACGAGGTTGCTTTATTTTGGGGTACTTTATACACACTATATATCATAATACAAAATGGTTCCATGATCATATCCATGTTATAAAAGGGACAGTGTTATACTGAGGTGCCCTGTACTGGGGTACATTATACACAGTATTACTATTAATAATTTAAATGTCTCTATGATCATACCCACCTTATTAAAGGGACAGATCATACCCACCTTATAAAAGGGACAGTGTTATATTGAGGTGCCCTGTACTGAGGTACATTATACACAGTATGACTATTACATAATGTAATGGTAACCATGGGTAACCATGATTATAAAAGGGACAGTGTGATACTGGGTTGTCTTATAGTGAAGATTAACTGTAGTTACCATGATGAAATTTCTTCATATGTTCACATTATCTTTTTGTCTGTTTCAGAAGCCAGTTTTGCTGTGCGGGCCAAGGCTGTTAAGGATTACTGTAATATATATGACCCTAACACGCTGGCTTTTAAAGAAGGAGATCTTATCAAGGTAAGGTTTCAGTTTTCAGCTTTATAAGATAAGATATGAATTCTTTATTTCAGAGAGTGTTCCATACATCTAAATTAAAATATAAATGTAAAAATGAAAGCATTTTAAATATAAATTTTTTTATACATATCTCATGTACAACTATGCACACATGTTTACATCAAAGGACTGTGTTCAGCATTGTTAAGAATGAAATTATGTAAAACATTTAAAAAGCAATTTGTTCCATCTATTGATAATATGAGAATTTAAACCAAAGTAGTTCCACAAAGCTTTCAAGATACAGTTCTTACTTTTTCAATATTCTTGTCATCATTGAGAACATATACTTTCTCATTGCTTCTTCAATTCTTCAAAGCTGAATACATTATAGTTTACAGACATGTTAGAGAAACTGTTCTGTCTTAAAAGACTTGATAGAAAATAAATATTATTATAACAAATAACTAGTTTTCTTTTTATTCATTCATTAAAATTTGTCCACAGAGAAGCGCAATACATTGTGCAGCAATAAACTTTGAATAATCTAATTTTGCTATTCAATGAACAGTTTCTAAATTTATGTAAAAGCTTGTTCTTTCGAGTACACAAAGTCTGTAATATTTTATCATATCTTTCTCATCAGAATGACTGGATTTTAAAATATGACCCAGATATGTATAACAGTTAACATATGTAAGAGCATGGTTGTTAAGGTGTACAGAGGGAGGAGATGGTAATTTGAAAGATTTGACTGAGAGACCATGCATTCATTATAGATAATATAATTCTCAAATGCTTATTGTTCACATATCTTTAATAATATCCTTAAAGATATGAGTAAGGCTTCAAAATGATTTCTCCACATTTTGGCAATATTGGTAGCCTGTTTATGCTTATTGGTAACTGTAAACCAAAACCTGTGTAACCTTATTTTTCCAACTTTTGAATGTGAAAGATCTATTAAGACTCAAATAATACCTGTTTATAAAATGAACCTGTTTACACTGGATTTTATATTGCATGCCACAATTACTTGCTTATAAGGAGAGTCAAATGCAAACAACAAAGAACCACATCTGCTATAGCATACTGTGCCTCAAGATCATGGTCTACATTGTTTGTTTTATGATTAATCTAACAGACTGCATAGACCCAGATATGGCAGTGCATAATGCACCAGAAGTTCTGAGTCTGTGTTGTTTGCAGTTAAGTCTTGTCTTATAAGTGAGTATAAATCATAAGTTTGCAAAGGATTCACAAGATCAGGTTACCTTAATTAAATGCAAGCTGTAGGATAAGGAAAAAAAATATTGTTTTGCATGTCCAAAGAGTTTTATGACTGGAAAACAGTATAACCTTTTTGGTATCAGACATAAAGACTGTAGACATAAGGAACACAACAGCCACACATTATACAATTAGTGACCAGTTGCCCAGTATGTAAACACACTTCTGTAATTACTTTGTTAATTGTGTTTATTTTCTTCAACATTACAATGAACATAATTAAAGACTGTCTTAAGTCCACAGGCTGTATAGTGGTGTGGGAATTAAAATCAATCTAAAGTAGTGACTCACTGCACTTGCAGCATAGCATGCCATGGCATCGCTTATATACTTGTTTATTATTTCAAAAATTATGAGCAGATTTTTATTAATAACCACATCTAGTTCTTCTTGATTGCACTTTATCATTATTTCCATTGCTTTTTCATTCACTTTTATTGTTTTACTTTGGCAAGAAGTGCTCATTTTCATTTGTAATCGTTAAATACATTAAGCACATAACTTGTATATTCACATAACATATTCATAAAAGAATTCAAAAAAAATAAAATGTTGAATTAAGAATTCAATTTGTCATTATTGACTCAATTCAGATTGTAATTTCAACACATTCTTTGCATTCTTATGTATGGCTGGTTGTTTTGTCTCAGGCTGCTTTTGTTATAATTGTTGAACATAATACTGTTGGATTTGTCAGGCAGTGCACAGCTTTACCTCAGCAATCAAAACCAGTGAACTTTTTACGAACTGAACATGGCTTAAGAGAGAGTGAGAGAATTGCATCAGGTGTTAATAGCCCTTTCATTCAGTGGCATTATTCCAGACCAATTATTGGTTTTAAAATTGGAAGCGATTTGGAGGGATAATATTGTTCAGGATGGTGGTGCTCAAATGCCCCCCCCCCCTTATTATTATTAGATTGACCCATCATTAGTAAGGTATTCACACAGGTCAAGCAGAAATTAGCAGCATTTCAGTATGCTTAGTATACATGTAATAACACATTCACCCCTGGAAGCTGTTGTTGTTTTCACATGAAATACGTATAGGAAACAAATTTTGTGGGCTATTTCTGAATACATCCTAATACATAAACTTTCATGCAATTTTCCATTAGCCAAATGTCTAATTGTGTATGAAAAAAACAAACATTGTTTTCCATTGGCTATTTTGCTTGTGCATTACAAGCAGAAGGGGAAAAGTTAGATTTTTTTCAAATATTTTTTTGCTTAACCTGTTCATTTTCATATGGAGATTCTTTATTCCAAATGCCCACTTTATCCTACTTTTTGCATAGGTTCACCTGTCTGTGTGCAGTTCAGACTGGTCTGCCTTAGATCTAAAGCCAAAAAGTGTAGAATCTGGACACAAAGTTGGATTCCGACCATGAGCAAATTTTGGGTGAAAAGAAATGGGTCCAAAATTGTAGGCTTTTCTCTCTGTGTTTTGTAGTGCAACTAAATATCCAGATTATTTGGTATCATTGTAGAGCTAAATATGTTTACCTTTCTTTAATACCACCCACTTGGGTATATCTTACATGACCTTGATACTACAGAGCATGGCAGTAGGCTACCACCTGCCCTGCCCTGTAGAAGTGGCGCCAGTAGTTTGTATTAAAAATACTGGCCTCAGAACTGGCCAGCCATCCCTTAGCACAAGTTTGCAATTGCTCAACTCCACCCAAATTATTTGGAAGATTACCTTGCAAGTACACACATATTTATCCCAAGGTCTAGTTGGTAATAAATGAAAATGGTGCTGGTCTCAGACATCCAATATGGCTACCACAGCATCCATCTTGGAAAGTTTATATGTGTGCCTCCAGAATGGATGGCCATGAGATCATCAGATTTTCACTGAAAAACAGTCTATGTTGTTTTGTTGGTCTTAAATGAAAATATTATTAATGCTATTTTTCCAGAATGGAAAGTCGTGTTTTCACCAGATTACTTCTTATGATGTCTAGCTGGACCTAAATCAAAATATTTCTGCTTGAACATCCGATTTGGTCACCCCAGTGGCCATCTTGACTTTTCGTCAATGAATGGCCATATCAGCATTGAAGTTAAACTAAGACAATAATTTGTCTAGTTGAACCTAAATGAAAATAGTATTAATCTGACATCCATTATGGCTGTCATCGAAGCCATATTGATACCCTTGATCTTTTTACTCCTAAACAGAAAGTCATATCACCATAGAGTTTTTATTTCTGATTATGTTTTTATCAGATTTAATACTAAGTAAGTAAGTTTGTAGTAACAAGATCTCAGATGAGTTCAGTTACGAGTGAGATCCATGAGGGGCCCTGAGTGGCTGAGTGGTCTAAAGCGCTTTCTGTTACGGATCACTGCCATCTCACCTCTGTCTGCATGGGTTTGAGTCTAAGTTTCGGCTAATGTAGTTATGTGAGAAGGTTTGCCAGTAACTTCTCGTGGGTCGGTGGTTCTTTCCAGGGTTATTCCCAGGTTCTTCCTCCACCATTAATACTGGCCACCATGTATAGCCTATCGTGTGCTGAAAAATGGCGTTAAACCATACAACCAGAGAGTGAGACCCATGCATAATCGTGATGATTCAGACTGATGTGTGGAAATGGAACCCACAACTTCTGGTTAGGTCCAACACCTTAGCCACTTTGCAACTGCAGTTGCCTTGAGTGGAAATCTTAATGGTTTACAAGACTTAAGGTGTGGTATCCCAGTCATTAAGGACAGATCCAGGAATACATAATGATTGCATAGATTAAATTCCCATATAGTGCCAGGTAAGTGTATGTACTTTAAGAGCAGGGCTAAATGAATCATGACCTAGTTCCCATGGGCAGAAAGAGATCCAAAGAAAAATGCAAACATTCTAAATGGAAACATTAGGCCTCGGCATTAAATGAATACCATGCTTTTGTAATCTTTTCGCAGTGGATTTAAGCATGTTACCTGCAGTGAATGATGATGCTTGTAAGCACTTTTCATCCAAAAACTGCTGCAAAAATTGGTCCGATGATAACTATTTATGTAAACATACTAAGTGCTCCTAGTGTTATGTACAGATTCTGATTTTATAAGTCTGCCATTCCTGTTTTAAATTGGAGGAGTTGGCATTTTGGCAAATATATTCATCACACACTCTGCCCCTTGCAAGACATCTTGTAAGAGAGGCCACTACCTAATGATGCATTCTGCTACAATTTTTGTATAAAAATTTGTCCCCCATCGCAAAAGGGGTGGTAACATAAGAGGGAAGAGTTCTATGACTTGTTCAGAATTGATTGATTGCCAGAGTTGAGATAGCTCAGCCATCTCAGTATGATAGTAATTGATATAATAATAATTCTTTATTGTGGCAAAATGTTCCATTACAAATACAGTGAAATCCAAGCATACAATTTATACTAAGTATCTTAGTTAGCATAAATGGTATGGGTATACTGAATATCTCCATGGAAACAGGAAAATGAGTTTTAAAGCTGTGACAGTTGAATTTGTTGTTTATTGTATTGTGGCTTGATACTTCAAATTCAAATGCCTACAAGACATTTGCCACTGCAAACTGCACAGACCCTTATCTGCCAGCACATAAAATGGCAGCAGATCTAGGTCTGTGCATTTTGTTAGAAGTAATCAGTGGAACAAACAGACCCTGATCTGCCCATTATGCTATGGTAGATCAGGACTTTTGTTGTTTTGTAGTTTGGCTTGACTTAAAAGCTAGTATAAATGGTAAATATAATTATAGGTCTATAAATTTAAAACAGCTTTTAAAAGCTAGTATAAATGGTAAATATGATTATTAGTCTATAAATTTAAAACAGCTTTTAAAAGCTAGTATAAATGGTAAATATGATTATTAGTCTATAAATTTAAAACAGCTTTTAAAAGCTAGTATAAATGGTAAATTTGATTATTAGTCTATAAATTTAAAACAGCTTTTAAAAGCTAGTATAAATGGTAAATATGATTATTAGTCTATAAATTTAAAACAGCTTTTAAAAGCTAGTATAAATGGTAAATATGATTATTAGTCTATAAATTTAAAACAGCTTTTAAAAGCTAGTATAAATGGTAAATATGATTATTAGTCTATAAATTTAAAACAGCTTTTAAAAGCTAGTATAAATGGTAAATATGATTATTAGTCTATAAATTTAAAACAGCTTTTCAAAGCTAGTATAAATGGTAAATATAATTATAGGTCTATAAATTTAAAACAGCTTTTCAAAGTTAGTATAAATGGTAAATATAATTATAGGTCTATAAATTTAAAACAGCTTTTAAAAGCTAGTATAAATGGTAAATATGATTATTAGTCTATAAATTTAAAACAGCTTTTAAAAGCTAGTATAAATGGTAAATATAATTATTAGTCTATAAAGTTAAAACAGCTTTTAAATTTTTTAAATGTTTTGTTGACTTAGAGAGCACACATAGATGGTGTTATTTCAGAATATGTTCCAGTGCTTTGTAAATGAAATTTGCATATTTTTTTTGGCCTTGTCTGCAAATTTTTGCTGCTCATATTCTGTTGTTGCTGTTTGTTGTAGGGTTTAACGCCATTTTTCAGCACATGATAGGCTATATATGGCGGCCAGTATTATTAGTGGAGGAAGAACCCGGGAAAAACCCGGGAAAGAATCACCGACCCATGATAAGCTACTGGCAAGCTTTCTCACATAACTACATTAGCCGAATCTTAGACTCGAACCCACGCAGACAGAGGTGAGATGGCAGTGATCCGAAACGGAAAATGCTTTAGACCACTCAGCCACTCGAGGATCCCTGCTCATATTCTGTAGTATTTGGATCTGGAAATAGTATGCTGGACAAGAGAGCATTTGCTGAAGGTTATCTGCAAATACCTGCAGCAGATAATTTGCAAAGACTAAGTGGGTGCAGCCATGTTTTACCTCTGCAATCTCTTTGCTACAGAACCTACCTGTAAGTAATCCGAAACTATCATTTCATAACTTTGATGCACACAAAGAACTTAAAGCTTGTACTCCTTCCCCCCACAGGCTTGACAGAGTTACATTCTCTAATGTCATGTGCTTGATAGAATGTACATGTGTAAATGGCTGTCCACCTTAAACAAATCTCAAAGACTTCTGCATTGATGACAAAATGAGAAATGATTCCAACATATTCAGCCACAGCTTTTTTGAAATGTTATGGTAGCTACTGCTTAAATAACCACATTAGAAAGTTTGCTCAATGTAAATATTTTTAGTTAAGATAAGACAAAAAAAATTATATCATAAATATAATTTATTTCTAAAGTAATAAATCAAATATTTCTTTCAAAGATGGATCTAATCTGGCAGAACCTATTATCACGTCTGGTATGCAGAGTACTCATTTTGAAGGGTTAACTCTCCTGACTGCCAGTGTAGTTTTACTATCATTGCATGAATAATAGGATATTTCTGTATTTCACAACTGTTGAGAAGCACAAAATTGAACACAGCATCCCAACTACCTTGTTGTTCAAATTCACCTGAAACAAATGGTGATAATTCAGCATCTAGCATATTTGTTTTAAGCTTAAAATTTTTTTTTATAACTTCAATAAAGCTGCTTGACTTGGACCAAATTTAACAGAAACCATCAAAAATTGAAGACCGTTCATAGTTACAGAAATTATACCAATACACCATTAAATATTGCCACCATTACTAACAAGTAGAAAATAATTTTAATGACTTCTTAACACATTAACCCTTGGGGACAACTTTATGGGGCATGAGGTAGTAACCTACTTCCAAGGTCTGTAGCATCAAGGTCATGCATGATACACTAACGTGGGTGGTATTATAGAATGGTAGACAGATGTAGCTCTACAATGATAGCAAAGAATCTGGACATTTTAGTTGCACCACAAAATACAGAGGGAAAACCCAAGTTCTTGAATATGTTTTTTTTTCCACCCAAAATTTGCCCATGGTTGGAATCCAAATTTATGTCCAGATTTTAGACTTTATGGCCTCAGATCTATGGCAGACTGGTCTGAAGCACACACAGACAGATGAACCTGTGCAAAAAGTAGGATACGGTGGACATTTTGAAAAAAGAGTCTTCTCCATACGAAATTTATGGGTCTTTTAAGCAAAAAAAAAAAAGGAATAGGAGTCCAACTTTTAACCTTCTGCTCATGCGCCAGCAAACTAACCAATGAAAACCATTTTCTTTAGCACAACTAGCCATTTCTCTAATGAAATTATTACTTGGAAGTTGATGTATTAGGATGTATTCATAAATAGTCCCCAAAATGTGTTTCCTACTCGCATTTCATGCGAAAAAAGTAAAAACCTCCAGGGGTTAAAATGTGAGAAGCACTGAACAGATATGGACAAAATTTTATAGAAATAACCTTGACATGAAGGATTTCAAGTTTGTACAAATGATTCCAGTCTCCCATTTAAATATGGCTGCTGCTATAACAAAAAATTATAATTATTTGAATAGCTTCTTAATAGATATTTAACAGTTTTGGATAAAATTTAACAGAAAGCAGCACAGCTAAATATGCTTTTCATAGTTACAGAAATGGTGCCAATCCATATGGTCTTTATTACTAGATGAGCATTTCAAAAACTTTATCTAAAAATAAAAAAAAAATACAATTTGACAAACTTGGACAGAAAGCACCCTGGCACATAAGCCTTTCAGTATTTAACAGACTGACAGAAAGCACCCTGGTACATAGGCCTTTCAGTATTTAACAGACTGACAGAAAGCACCCTGGTACATAGGCCTTTCAGTATTTAATAGACACAGAAGCACCCTGGTACATAGGCCTTTCAGTATTTAATAGACACAGAAAGCACCCTGGTACATAGGCCTTTCAGTATTTAACACTGACAGAAAGCACCCTGGTACATAGGCCTTTCAGTATTTAATAGACACAGAAAGCACCCTGGTACATAGGCCTTTCAGTATTTAATAGACACAGAAAGCACCCTGGTACATAGGCCTTTCAGTATTTAATAGACACAGAAAGCACCCTGGTACATAGGCCTTTCAGTATTTAACACTGACAGAAAGCACCCTGGTACATAGGCCTTTCAGTATTTAATAGACACAGAAAGCACCCTGGTACATAGGCCTTTCAGTATTTAATAGACACAGAAAGCACCCTGGTACATAGGCCTTTCAGTATTTAACAAACTCTTGACAGCACCCTGGCACATAGACCTTTCATTTTTTGACAAATGATATTGATGTGGTATGATGATGAATGGAAGAAGGTCTACAGACTTGAAAAACCTTGAAACAGTTGTTTTCATGAAATATGCAATCAACAGCACTGCAAAAAATTTCATTAGAACATATCCACCAACCCAGAATTTTGTGAGCAACTATGGTACTCTTGCAGAACTTGTATTACTAATAATATAGAAGAATGGAACTAGTCTGACATTTGGTGAACATAAAATAGAATATGGGTTTAGCTAGCCAGGATTGGTTGATGATAAAAGTAAAAAATAATCTTTGGAGAATTCATCCTTGTTGAAGCTAAAAAAATTAGAGACAATGTTTTATTGATAGAGTTTCAGTCCTTTTACTGATTTGAATTTGGAAAACTCGTTGCTGAAATTGGCAACTGAATCTTTGATGTGGATTTGATAACACATGTAGATCAATAAAAAAAAGATTCTGTGGCTCATGTTTTTCTCTGTGCAGAGGCTGTTGTAACTTTTTACTGATAAATATGGGTTTGATGATGATTATTCAGAAATTTAAAGTTATCAAAACGTTTCCAAGTTCACAATGAATTTTTTGGTTAGCCTAGTGGTTAGAGCATCTGCCATGGATGTGGGAGGTCATATTTTTATACTAAAATAATGGTACCAACAGCTGCCTCACTAGGCACTCAGCATTAAAAGGTTATTGTCAGCCTGGTGTCCGGATAATGTGACTGGGTGGGACATCATGATATGTGTCTGCGGCATGATGTCCCCAGTTCTACACATCACTATAAACTGCCACACTGCATACATTGTAGCAATTAAAAATCCAAGTCACACACAAACAAAAATGTTCGTAATGTGAGTACTGTGAGTCCTGCATTGGCTAATATAGGCATATGTTGGCCAGTGGTTAATTCATTCATTCTTTATTTTATGTCTGGGAAGTAATGTCAATAAATCATGATACTGTATCTCTCTCTAATCTATGGACTTATTCCTTATCTGTCAGCAATTTGCAAAGTGTATCACCTTACTTGGGCTGATTTGGACCAATTTAATAATTAGAGCTGGCTACCTTCATATATGTAACTCTATCATCTAAAATGTTGCTTACAGCTGTTTGAATTAGCTAGCTACAGTGGCATAGCTAGGGGGGTGCAAGTTGCATTGGGTGCCGTCTTGGGGGAAGGGGGGCAGCGCAAAAAGAAGAGGATAGGATGATTCGGTGTATACTTTTACAAAGTGTGCTTCAGAAGAAACAACTAAGTAAACAACTAAGTCCATGCCAGGATGTCTGGATGATCGAGATTAACTCTGGTTCAGACTGAATCTGGGTCACGCATACTTATCCAGTCACCTCTGGCACCAAATACTCTCTGCTACACCTGAGGGTGGGTGGTGTGGTGGTGAAAAATATGAACCTTACACTGGGAGGCGGATAGCCTTGCTACGAACTCGCTAGCTATGAAACTCTGTGATTAGCTAAGTCTTAACTAACCAGCTGTAACCTGTGTCAAGAAAGAAAGTTGGAAGAGATAAAAGTTATTGGTTTTTTTTTTATATTCAAAACTCTACCCCACATTATTTCAGTATCATTAAGTTTTTTGATGGAGAAGGTTAAAGCATTATAAAAACTTAGTAAGAAATCATAATATTTCCCCTTTTGTGCTTTTGAGTATCATTTGTCATCATACCATAGTACATGTATACATATTATCATCTGTGTCTTCATACCATAGTAAACATATTATCAGCTGTCTTCATACCATAGTAAACATATTATCAGCTGTCTTCATACCATAGTAAACATATTTTCAGCTGTCTTCATACCATAGTAAACATATTATCAGCTGTGTCTTCATACCATAGTAAACATATCAGCTGTCTTCATACCATAGTAAACATATCAGCTGTCTTCATACCATAGTAAACATATTATCAGCTGTGTCTTCATACCACAGTATACATATTATCAGCTGTGTCTTCATACCACAGTATGCATATTATCAGCTGTGTCTTCATACCATAGTATGCATATAATCATCTGTCTTCATACCACAGCATACATATTATCAGCTGTCTTCATACCACAGCATACATATTATCAGCTGTCTTCATACCATAGTAAACATATCAGCTGTCTTCATACCATAGTATACATATTATCAGCTGTGTCTTCATACCACAGTATGCATATTATCAGCTGTGTCTTCATACCATAGTATGCATATAATCACCTGTATTTTCATACCACAGCATACATATTATCAGCTGTCTTCATACCACAGCATACATATTATCAGCTGTGTCTTCATACCATTGTAAACATATTATCAGCTGTGTCCTCATACCATTGTATACATATTATCAGCTGTGTCTTCATACCATAGTAAACATATTATCAGCTGTCTTCATACCATAGTATACATATTATCATCTGCGTCTTCATACCATAGTATACACATTATCAGCTGTGTCTTTATACCATTCTATACATATTACTTAAAATGTCTGTTGGCAATTAATTATTTTTATATTTTATTGATGTTGAATTTGTTATAATGTTGATTTGTTTCTTTAATTTTATGATGTAATTGAAAATAGTCATTGAGTTATTTCATTACTTTGTTAGTTAAATGTAGTTTTGATTTTACTTGTAAACCCGAGATGGATATGATAAAATGGATCATCTAGAATTTGATACTCGGTAATTAGAAAATGTACAGTGTACTTACTATTCTATATATATTATATCCTATATAAACATATAGGTTACTACTCTGTGTTAGCAAGTATTTTTTTTTTTTTTTTAATTGAACACAAGGTGTCAGGATTTTACATATTCCCCTACATCACCACCTGACCTGGTGTATGGGGCATTATCTTAAATTATTTTGTGTCCTGATCTCTACATGTGTTCCCTACACAACACACACACACACACCTGCACACACAGACACTTATATTCACAATTATTGTACACAAAGTCATACTCTCATACAAACCCCAAGATGTTTGAGATTGCCTTAAAAAAAAAAAAATCATGTACCAAAAGTTGATAATAGGGTCCACTTTTTTTTAAACTCGTCACTTCTGTTATTCACTTTGGCGACATATTTTTCCAGCGTTTTATATGATAAAACACAATTTTTATAATAGTTGAGATTTGGGATTTTTGATGCACAACATGATCTGTATATATTATATTTTGCAAGCAAAATTAGGAAGTTAATAAGATCATCAAAGTTGTTATTTCCTATAAAGACATCTTTTCGTGTAATTCTAAAATTTGGGTCATAAGTTTGGATCCATTCTGCCAACAATTTCTAAAAGTTTTCAGTAACTGAACAGTCATTAAATAAGTGCTAAATTTTTTCTATTCCCTCATTACAAAAGGTACATTTATCATTATCATTTAAATTAATCTTTTTTAGAAACTGGTTTGTGGCAATATTTCTGTGGAGAACTCTAAAATTAAAGCTAATCAGTTTTGTGTCTTTTGTACAAAGTCTAGCCAAAACAAAAGAGTTGGTCCATTCATTTGCACCAATCGCACACTCTATCTGTCTGGACCAAGTTTCATGTTTACCATTTGGCTTTTTTATTTTGGTTCTTATCAGATCTTTATAGATAAATTTATTCTTTTCTCTTACCCTAAGGAGAGATGTTTTGTCCAAAACTACAAGAAAACTATTTCCACTTTCAAAAAAATTTTTAATTTTCATTTTCCACAGCACCGAAATCTTTGAGATAAGAGCAAAGTACTGTATGAAATTATTTGTTTTTGTTTTTGTTTTATTTCATCAAAACTTTATAGAGATCCTTGTGCATCAAAAAGATGTTGAATAAGTACAACACCGTTTGTTCTCCACCTTGTGTATGATTTAAAATTTTCTACAGTCAGTAAATTAAGAATATCTTGAGACAAGTATTCATGGACAGTAGATGGTTCATTTTTCCATTGTGATAACGCATAAATAACATCACACCAAAAATATGTTTAATTCATTTAGAAATTACTTTTAATTTAGTTTTTCCTAATGAAAATAACAGCGTACCTCCAAATTTTCCAAATATTTGTTCAGAAACCAGTTGAGTGCAAGTGAATTATATTTAATCCCCCCTTCCTTAAAAGAAGCTATAAGTGTGTCTCTTTTAACCCTCTCAGTTTTACCGCCCCAAATAAACTGGAAAAATAATGTATTCAGTTCCTTTTCTATATGGGGTGGAGGATTTGGCAAAGCAGCAAAAAGATGAATGAATTTAGGCAAAACCAAGGACTTGATCAAAGTAAATTTTCCAATAAAGGATAAATTTCTTCTGCTCCACCAGCCAAGCAGTTTCTTAACTTCCTTTAACTTCATTGAATAATTAAGCTCTACCATATCCTCCAAGTTCAAAGAGAAATATACTACCAGCAATCTAAAATTGAACATTGACCATTTAATATCAATTTCTGGACATATTTTTTTATTAGAAAATTTTTTGTTTCCAATCCAAATTGCTTTCGATTTCAAAATATTGCAGTACAGACCTGACACCAAGGTTAAATCATTTAAAATCTGCATGGTTGTCATCAAGGACAAATGAGAACCATCTAATAATAGAAAAGCATCATCAGCGTACTGCCCTAATTTGAACTCCATTTAATTATAAAAAATGCCTGTAACATCTGTGTTTTCTTTAGTTCTATTGCAAGAAGTTCAATTCCTATTATAAAAAAATAAGCTGATAAAGGGTCTCCCTGGCGACAACCTCTCTCCAAATTAAAAAATGGGGATAAATGTCCATTATTAATGACACAGCTTTTTGATTTATTGTAAAATAATCTGAACCAGTGACAGATTGATTCTCCAAAGTTAAAAGACCAGAGCAGTTTCCAGAAAGTCCCATTCAACCCAGTCAAAAGCTTTTTCAAAATCTATCAGTTGGAGAAGACCAAATTCATTTTTTTCCTCAAGGTATTGCATCAGGTCATACAAAAAGTCTTGTATTTTCACCAGCGAATCTCCCTTTCATAAAACCCTTTTGGGTGTCACTAATGATAAACAGGAGCACTTTTTTGACCGTATTAGCAGTTGACACTGAGGCAATCTTGTAATCGACATAAGTAGTGAGATTGGTCTCCAATTTTTTTTATAAATTTCCTGTCTTTATCTTATTTTGGAATGCAGATAATGATTCCCTGAGACTGAAACTCTGAAAAATGTTGCATATCATATCCAGTATTTAGAGACCTAAAGAGAAAGCCGCCTAGGTCTTTCCAAAAGAATTATAGAATTCTACAGTAAATCCATTGAAACCAGGGCTAGTTTCATTTTTCATATTTTTTAGTGCTAAACCACATTCCTCAAACGTTAACTTACCTTCACATGAGCTTCTTTCAAAATCTGAGTTTTTTATCATGGTTAAAAAAGTGGTTCAGCGTTTGGAAGTTATATTTGTTTTTGCTTTTGGTATAATTTTTCATAAAAGTCTTTCTGTTGATTTAATATTTCTTTTGGATCTATTACCCTTGTTCCATCTTCTATAATTAATTCTTTTATTGTGTTATTTTTGTAATTTCTTTTTTCGAGATTAAGAAAATATTTAGAGTTTTTTTTCACCAGACTCGTACATGATCTTGCCTTGGATCTTAACATTACACCTTCCACTGCTTTTTTCCTCATTTCTTCTAAATCTGCTTGTATTTTTTATTGTTCAATTCTTTCATCGTAGTGGGGTTATTTTTTTGATTCACTAAAGCATGTAAGGTATATATTTCAGCTTCCATTTTTCTGAAATTTTGTTTCTCCTGTTTTGCCTTAGCTTGTGAATATATAATTGATTCTGATCTTATTATCATTTTAAGGATTTCAAAAAACAATTGATTATTACAAGTTAGTTTCACCTGTAGTGGGTTTTTCTTATCACCTTCACAATAGTATTCTTCTACTGTGTTGGTTATACATTTTTTTACCAATTGAGTATATTCATTTTGCTTTAATATCTTTGAATTGAATTTCCAGTACCCAGGACCTCTCGGTGATTCAGATATAGACAATTTTAGTGTTATTGCTGAATGATCTGTTTTATAGCCAGGAATAATAGAGGCGTCCATACAATTTAAAAACATGTCTTCAGAGATTAAAAAATAGTCCAGTCTACTCTTTCACAGGGTTTGCCTGATGCCAAGTAAATACTCTACTATCAGGACTGACTGTTCTCCAAGGATCCAGTAAATCTAGTTGTTTCTTGATGTCGTGGACTGCTGCTCGGGCCATGGAGTGTTTATCATGCAAGATATTATAAGAGTTAAGCTCCATGGCCTGAACAACATTCCAGTCACCACAAATAATAACAGAGGAATTGTCAAAATTTATAATATCCTCTTTCAAATTTCTAAAAAAAATCAGCCTTATCATCATTATGACCATATAGATTCACTAGTGTAAATCTCTGTCCATTAACTGATAAATCTAAGAGAATGTATCTGCCCTGACAATCACATCTGTTTCTGTAGTAAGAAATTCAAAATTATTTCTAAACAGGATAGCAACACCAGTAGTACTGCTAGATTTATGGCTAAAAATACACTTATATCCCCATTCAGCCTCCCAATACTTCTCAGTCTCAACTGTACAATGTGTCTCCTGTAAACATATGATGCATTCCTTTGTTTGATCCAGCAGAAAATATCTCTTCTTTTGAGATCAGAACTGTGTACCGGTAGACCCCTATCGTTCATTGACAAAATTTTAATCTGGGTATCCAATGTTACTTTATGTTTTAAATGTTAGCAAGTATTTAGTAACAAGGCACCAGTTTGCTGCAAGTTGCTTTTTTGGTCAGGATTGACTCTTCTTGAAGGCAAATTACTGCATAAAAAGAAATTCAGCATTTAGTCTAGTCTCAGTTTGTTTATTCTGGTTAGAATGAAATATAACAGTCTTCTCAGGTTGACAGGATTATTGCAGCTTGCTTCTAAAGTTTGCCTTCTTGCCCTCAGTAGCTATAAAACGCAATAAAACTGAGATAATATGGAGTCTTTTTCTTTGGACTTGAACACAGTTTTAATGAGCTTTGAGCAGACTCTGTACTATATATATATATATATATATATATATATATATATATATATATATATATATATATATATATATATATATATATATATATATATATATATATTTATTTATTTTTATATGAGTGTTTGTGTTTGTGTGAGTTTCTTTCATATACCGGTAGGAGATTTTTAAAAACTATTTTCAGTTAATTAGCAATTGTTCAAACATGAAGGTGAAGTTACCTGTGATGTTATTAAACTTCAGAATTAACTTTGACATGATTGGTGACTTGCCAAATCTGACATTAAATGTTTCATATTTTTCCCACCTGTAACATTTTTTGTGCTATGTTAGACCTCATGACCCCAAAAGCACTAAGTAAGTTGATAAAATTGGCTATAAAATCACTATTTGAGCCATACAGGTCATATAGTAGAATAGCTTATAGGATATCCTGTTGTCTGTCATCTGTCTGGCCATCCTCCATTGTCTGGATTAACATTATGACAAGTTTGAAGGGGCCCCAAGTGGCCAAGTGGTCTAAAGCGCTCTCTTTTACGGATCAATGCCATCTCATCTCTGTCTCTGTGTGCTCAAGTCGCAGATTCAGTTAATATATTTATGTGAGAAAGCTTGCCAGTAGCTTATCGTGGGTTGGTTGTTCTTTCTGAGGGTTTTCCCAGGTTCTTCCTCCACCGATAATACTGTCTGCCATGTATTCTAAGCCTATCATGTGCTGAAAAATGGTGTTAAACCCAACAACAACAACAACAACAAGTTTGATATTGCTACTCCTCCTAAACTATTAGAAGGATTGCCATTAAACTTTGCACAGATTTATTTCAAGGTCCAAAATGAAAATGGTGCCAATCCAGCATCAGATATGGCCAGCACACAAACCATCTTGAAAATCTTGTTATTGCTAATCTTTCTTATTGGACAGTTGTTTCAAGATTGGGATTTCACTAAAAGTCTTCTTATGATGAAATGATGCTGATTTGACATCCATTATGCCAAGAAGAAAAAGCCCTATTGACATGGAAATGAGTGCAGATTGTTCATCATGGCAGGCACCTTCAGTTATTTTTTTTTAATCACTACTCATTCTAAAAGGAAAGCCTTATCAACAAAGGATTTTCAGCAGAAGTCATATGGTTTTCTAGTTTGACCTAATCAGGATGATGTGAATCTGACATCCAGTAAGGTGAACTTGGTGGCCATCTTGAAAATCTTGTTATCCCAGCTCCCACTGATTTGATAGTCATATTCACATGGGGTTTTTCATCAAAATACTTATATTGATGTAAATTTGGCTCTGAATTAAAATGATGCCAGTCTACATCCAAACTAAAGTGATATTTGATCTTTAATACAATGATACTTCACTGCATGTTGCCAAGCACGATAAGGTTCATGGTGTTCATCTTGATAAAAATCAAAATATAGAATGAACACATCAGAAAAAGATCTCATCTGCATTCTGGTTGCTATCCAAGATTAAACACATTCTCCATCTTCTCAGTGCATCAAAGCTTATTAAAAAAAGTGTTTAATTGTTGTAATATGGTGTGGGAAAACTGTTCCCAGTTTGATTGTTGTAATATGGTGTGGGAAAACTGTTCCCAGTTTGATTGTTGTAATATGGTGTGGGAAAACTGTTCCCAGTTTGATTGTTGTAATATGATGTGGGAAAACTGTTCTCAGTTTGATTGTTGTAATATGGTGTGGGAAAACTGTTCCCAGTTTGATTGTTGTAATATGATGTGGGGAAACTGTTCTCAGTTTCATTGTTTTAATATGGTGTGGGAAAACTGTTCTCAGTTTCATTGTTTTAATATGGTGTGGGAAAACTGTTCCCAGTTTGATTGTTGTAATATGGTGTGGGAAAACTGTTCTCAGTTTCATTGTTTTAATATGGTGTGGGAAAACTGTTCTCAGTTTGATTGTTGTAATATGGTGTGGGAAAACTGTTCTCAGTTTCATTGTTTTAATATGGTGTGGGAAAACTGTTCTCAGTTTCATTGTTTTAATATGGTGTGGGAAATCTGTTCTCAGTTTGATTGTTGTAATATGGTGTGGGAAAACTGTTCTCAGTTTCATTGTTTTAATGTGGTGTGGGAAATCTGTTCTCAGTTTGATTGTTGTAATATGGTGTGGGAAAACTGTTCTCAGTTTCATTGTTTTAATGTGGTGTGGGAAATCTGTTCTCAGTTTGATTGTTGTAATATGGTGTGGGAAAACTGTTTCCAGCTTATATAGGACTAAACTGATGAGACTCTGGAAATGATTATGAGCATATAAGATTATACCCAGTAAAAATTACACAGATTGTAATCATGAAATGATTATGAGCATATAAGATTATACCCAGTAAAAATTACACAGATTGTAATCATGAAATGATTATGAGCATATAAGATTATACCCAGTAAAAATTACACAGATTGTAATCATGAAATGATTATGAGCATATAAGATTATACCCAGTAAAAATTACACAGATTGTAATCATGCATTGGACGAGGATATTCATGAGGAAATCTAAATTTTTACAAAATCTGAAATCAGTAGGGTCCTCGGTACATCCTAATTACTGTCAAACCACAGCAAGGAAATCTAAATTCAACTATTTCTAAGTCTTCATCATATAATAATGAAAACAAAAACTATTTATTTATGACAAGGACCATTGGTTTGTAATAAGCCTATTTAAAGCTGTGAGATGCTTTAAATTTAAGAATAAGAAAATGCCAGATGATCGATGTGGATGATTAATAGTTTTTCATTCCTTTAGTTTCTTCCCTTTTCTGTTTTCCTTCTCCTTCATTTTCATTTGATGATGAGTAGTAAATAACTGCTTGAATGCATCAGTGTTTGTGTGTGTGTGTGTGTGTGTGAGAGAGAGAGAGAGAGAGAGAGAGAGAGAGAGAGAGAGAGAGAGAGAGAGAGAGAGAGAGAGAGAGAACACCAGGCCTAACACTAAGTCCTTAATGTTGATTGCCTGGCATGGAAGCTGTTAGTATCATTTCTATGTCATTGGTATGACTTGGCAGTGGTTTCAACCTGTGACCTCCTGCATCCAAGGCGGATGCGCTAACCACTTGCCCACTGGATTGGTGTACATTTATGTAAGAATATTTGTATTTCTACAGTATTTTATAAAAGGACTATAAGGAATGTACATTTATCATCATCATTGTCATCATCATCATCATCATCATTATCATCATTATTATTATTATTATTATTATTATTATTATTATTATTATTATTATTATTATTATCTCCAATGCAATGCAAGAAATATCTCTTCAGACAGAGAATGTTGTGCAGTTTATTTAATTCAAATCTCATGAATATTAAGAAAAAATACATAATGAAACAGCTTTACCTTGTTGCACATTCCTTGACATATCACATTTCTGCTTATAGAGTTTTTATAAGTTAAATATTACTATGGACTTTTTGGAGGACACAGAGAGACAGACAGACTGACACACACACACACACACACACACAGAGGCAGTATATATATATATATATATATATATATATATATATATATATATATATATATATATAATTTGGATAAACATTACTTGGATCAGCTAATTCTATGGAATACAAACATTTTGCTCTTGAAATTTACACTAAACCAACAGCCTTACAGACAGAGCTCACATGTGTATTTTAATAAAACCCAGCTGGCATTGCAACTTTTAAAAAGAGGTGCATGCATTAAAATATTGATTGTATAGTTAAAGCAACCACATATTAAAGCAACCACATATTAAAGCAAACACATATTAAAGCAACCACATATTAAAGCAAACACATGTACCATATTGACTATCTGAAAAGTGTAGTACTGTTGCAAACAACATACACCCTGGTCAAGCATTTGGAAATCAGGGTCTGTCCAGTTTGTTCTACTGATTATTCTAAACAAACTGTCTTGACATAAATCTTCCAGTGCATTATTTATATAAATCAAAATTGTATGCTGTCTTCTATTGGCCAATTGTTTTTCCATTTTAACATTAATACTTGTTATACTACTACAGTGCACAAAGTGGTTATCTTTGTTATTCCTTATGGGGGGGGGGTGAGCATGATTTATTGTGGGATGGATGCATATTGCACTAAAACAATCAGGCTTTAAGTAGGATTTCTAAAAATTAATGTGCAAGACTGAATGGGAGTGTTTTTTGCTTCCACATCAGGTGTTCATTAAGTAGCATAGAAGCATTTTCCTTTTAGCACTATCCATATCAGAGATGTACTTTTTGACACTTTAATTTTATCCAAAATGACTGCTCCTCCATTCTCAGGTTGAAACTAGATACAGTTATCTTACAGATAAGCCCAAATGTGTGCAGTGCAAACATAGTGTAGGGTACAATATGTAGGTAATTCCTGTTTATTTGATACTTAAGTCTCTCTTGTTCATTACTGCAAGAGGATGTTCATTGTTTGACTTTCCTGCAACCAATTGCCAGCATGTTACTGTGCTGCACTCAGAGTGATTGTTACAAATCATGCATAAAATTTAAAGTTTATTAAGCTCCAATTTAGTAATAGGATTATCACCATCATGTTTGCATGACTTTAATTCAATTAGGCTTTTTTATGCCAGTTTTTATCATGTTATCAAGTACTCCTACCATCCCTGTGGTTACTGCTTTATGAGGGTGTAATTGTACATTTAAGCCTGTTTTAACAGACACATCCATGTTAATAAGGACACCTGCTCATAAAGAAAATATATAAACCACTCTTACTAATATGCATCAATAAAACTGATACCTACCAATAAAGGACATTTGTAAGTGATTATTTCATGTATTAATTATCTCTGTTTATTCTTCTCTTAAAAGACATGTACATAAGCCTCCTTTGATAAATTATCCATATATAAAGGATACCTGTTCATAAAGAACACTTCTAAATCCATTATTTACTTACAAAATTTACATGAGGAAGACAATCCCATAAAGAACATTTCTAACACCTCTAAACTGAGTAAAATGACCTCAATAGAAAGATTACCAAAGACCTTTTCAAAATCACCTCTTCAACTAAACTTACCTCTTTATAAAGGACACACGTACCTGTCCACAAAGAACATTTCCAACCCCTCTAAACTAAGTAAATTGACCTCAATAGAAAGATTACCAAAGGCCATTCCAAAATCACCTCTTCAACTAAACTTACCTCTTTATAAAGGACACATGTACCTGTCCAAAAAGAACATTTCCAACCCCTCTAAACTAAGTAAATTGACCTCAATAGAAAGATTACCAAAGGCCATTTCCAAATCACCTCTTTCACTAAACTCACCTCTTTATAAAGGACACATGTACCTGTCCACAAAGAACATTTCTAAACTCACTTTTACATGCTAAATTACTGAACTCACTTTTACATACATGTACTAAATTACATCTGTATAGATGATATTTATCCTTAGGGGCAGTTCCAGATTTACCATTGTGCTTAGGTGTGCTTAAGCACAGGGCCCCATTGGCCAGGGGGCTCATCTTCTTGGCAAATTTGTTTTATAGGATGAAGTAAGGGGCCTCATAACTTAACTAGCACAGGGCCTCATTTGTCCTAAATCTGGCACTGCATAGGGGACAACATTTTGTTATATTTAACATGTTTCACTATATTGTTAAATGGCTTCTTCCAGCTAGATTAATGATGGCTACATCTTAGTACAGGATATTTAGTTGATTTATTGTTGGTCAGTTGATTCTTTTTTAAAACAATTTCTACCTAATATTGGATATATATAATGCTGAGAAAATGGGAGCTGTGAGCTGTTTCCATGGAAGCAGCTCAGAGGCGTAGCTAGGGGGTGCAGGGGTGTACATATGTCCCTGGGCGCCAAGGTAGGGGGGCGCCAAAATGAGGCTTACAGCGTTACATTATAATAAGTAAACAAGGGTAATAAATCGGTCATAGAAAATTGTGATTAAATGGGGAGGGGGCTGGGGCGCCAATTTTATAGTTCGTCCCCGGGCACAAAATATCATAGCTACGCCTCTGAAGCAGCTGTACCAGGCAGATATGGGCAGATATCCATCAACCCTTAGATTAAAAATCTGACCTCAGCCAGCTGAGCTATGTTGATTCATGTCATGAAATGGACCATGAATCACACACATACATGCAAGCATATCACAGATCATATGTATCTATGTTGAAGATTTACTTTCATCTGAACATTCTCACTGTATTTTTTCTTTCTGCATTAGATTATGGAAGGTTACAAGTCAGGCAACATTAGGTCAACTTTGAGCCATCATTGTAATTTAAACTTTTACTTTTTTTTATTTGGTTAAATATGGTGTATAAGTCTAGTAGTCATAGATGTTCTCAGAGAATGCTGTGATTACTCTGCAGTTTGGTTGGTTGTTGTCTTTTATTTTGGTTCTTTATGAATCCAAACAGGTCAATGTTTGGTATTTTTTCATTCAAAATGTTCCACATTAAAATTTGAAAATACAGTCGACTCCACTTAACTGCACACTCCGGATAACTGCACCTAATCACGCCGGTCCTGTTTTTCCTAATGCTTTTCAATGTATTGTACCGTACTTCGGTTAACTGCACACTCCGGTTAACTGCACGGTCTTGTGACGGGCCCAAGGGTGTGCAGTTAACCGGAGTCGACTGTATTCTTAAATAGATGACTGCTTTGTAAGAATAGCTTATGAGTACTTTCCTTTTTTGCTATTTATAGCAACTGTACATGACCCATTTCCAAGAAAACAGGTTTCTTCTAATATGAATTTACCTCATAAATTCATTATATTGATAAGCTAGTTAGTTAGCAGACTGGTATATACTTCTAAAGAAAAGACCACCACTTGTTTAGACAATTTTTGTCAAGAGGAGATGGGTCTATTTTAACTTAAAAATATGTCAGATCAGAAGACAAATCAATACCACAGTGCAAACTTTAATGAAGATTATGATAGTAAAGTAATACAGCACTTAGAACACACGATTATGCTCATTGCAGAATTCCAGTTCATGATCATTCAGCGAAAGCTACACATGTAAACTAGTCCAAAAGTGAGTACTGAAGATAAATAATTTTTCAGTATATTCTGAGTTTGAATTCTGGTTCTAATCCATATTGATTTTGCTCTTGGTGACAAGAATTTTGACTAGCAACAGAACTAGCTTAATACATGCTGTAGTTCTGAGACATAATGTATACGTTACACTTTTTATACCCAAAATTGCATTTTTGGCTGCTCATAATAATTACGCTAATGGTCATTTACTAGGCGTTACTCTAGACAGTACTCTCACATTGCACCAACATGTCATGAACATATGCACGGCTGCATATCTTGAGCTGAAATGCATCAGCTCCATTCGCAAACATCTTTCATTTGATGCCACTAAAACACTTGTGTATACAATAGTACTTTCAAGACTGGAATATTCTAAGTCAATTATGTCTGGTTCTTCTCAATACCTGCTCCAGAAACTAAAAAATGTTCAAAACACAGCTGCCCAGATCATCTTTAGAGTACCATGATCAGAGCACACCTCCCCGCTGCTCTGTACCCTACACTGGCTATCCATTCAATCCAGAATCAAACACAATATTAGTTCTCTGTGCTACTTTCACTGACAGACTCCAGTCCAACATACCTACCTGGCCTCACCCATGTGTACACACCAGCAAGATACTTATGCTCCTCTTATGACAATCATATATTCAGTATTCCCACTATGAAAATGTGGACATACGGACATTGTTCTTTTGCATACCAGGGCCCAACAACATGGAACAAATTGCCTATTGAAATTAGACACAAAGACAGTGATTCTTTCCAAGAGTACTCTCAAAACTCATCCTTTTTGACTGCAAGAACAAGCTTAAAGACCTAATAATGTTTCCCACCTTAAATATTTTCATCATTTTATGTTTTCTAATTCCATGGTGTTTGTTTTTGTTTTTTGTACTGGTAGTCATATCAGTATAGATGTTGTAAAGCACTTAGAGCTTGTAAAGATTAGGCACTATACAAAGCCCTCATTATTATTATTATTACTATACAAATACTCATAGCCGTTTACTGGACAGAGATATTCATGGTCATATACTATACAGATAATAAAACATTCATTTACTATACAGATAATAAAACATTCATTTACTATACAGATAATAAAACATTCATTTACTATACAGATACTCATAGTTATTTACTATTCAGGTACTGGTAGTCATTCCCAGTGACGTGATACAGTACGGAAACAAATCTTAAAAATAAATATATCAAGTGTTCCAATAGTCTTGAGTATTTATAAATCGTTTTTTTCTCTGTAAAATTTCTCAAAGCATCCTTACATTTGGGGCAATGTCAATTAGTACATTATACATAATCTTAAGTGTTCTGATCAGATAAAATGTGATTTGCTGCCAACAGTTTGTTTCAATCGAATCATGCAAATGCCAGCTCAATTCAGCTTTGATTTATAACACCAATTTTCAAAAAGACTTATGACTATATACTGTTTGCATCAAGAAACCAAAATGTACCTCGAATTAAATATTTTTATCATGCATATTAAAGTTTGTAACCTTATCAGTATTTGTTGTGATGGGGACAGCACCTTGGCTGTTGTAAGGAAAGGTCATTAACAAGACCAAGCTGAATAAACCTATCAGTGCAACATGAAAATTGTGTTCACTTTCTTCTTCCCTTTTGTATTCAAAGTAATTTACTACTTCTCTGTTAATAAAATGACCTCTAATTAATAAAAGTAATTTACTACTTCTCTGTTAATAAAATGACCTCTAATTAATAAAAGGTCACAAAAGAAATACAAAATGTTGGTGTGCATGAAGCTCACCATTTTTTGCACAGTGACTTTTTAAGTAATTCAGATTTGCATAGGAGTGTATTGTTAAGCAGCTAATCAACATGCTTTCATTAATTATAAATACATGATGTATAATCAACATGCCTCTAATTATATGTACATGATGTATAATCAACATGCCTCAAATTATATGTACATGATGTATAATCAACATGCCTTCATTAATTGTAAATATATGATGTATTATCAATATGCCTCTAATTATAAGTACATGATATATAATCAACATGCTTCCATTAATTGTAAATACATGATGTATAATCAACATGCCTTCATTAATTGTAAATACATGATGTATAATCGACATGCCTTCATTAAATATAAGTACATGATGTATAATCAACATGAATTCATTAATTGTTAATACATGATGTATAATCGACATGCCTTCATTAATTATAAGTACATGATGTATAATCAACATGCCCTCATTAATTCTAAGTACATGATGTATATTCAACATGCCTTCATTAATTATAAGTACATGATATATAATCGATATGTCTTCATTAATTGTAAATGCAAGATCTATAATCACCGTGACTCCATTAATTATAAATACATGTACATTATATATCTTGTATAGAAATAATTAAAGGAAGGTGTAGAATCTTCTAATGAACACAATTATCACTTTGCACCTGCTGTATTTTAGTTCTTACATGGTACAATTTATTATATTACTCTGTTTTTCTTTTCCTTTTTTTCCCCTCGAGATACCTGCACAGTATCTTTGCAACATCCTTTATGCAGAAACTTTGTACACATGAAAGTTCATAACATTTAAAATAACCTTTTTAAATGTATCCTACATTAGGCAAAGAAGTACATGTATACATATAAAATAGTGTGTTAGTCCGCTGCACTTGTCTTCAGCCACATATTTACATGTTAGAGCATCCATCATGGATGCAGTAGGTCGCATGTTAGAACCCCAGCGGAGTCATACCAAAGACTTATAAAATTGCACTAGCAGCTGCCTGACTTGGCACTCAATCTTAAGACATTAGTATTAGGACTTGTCGGCATGGTGTCAGAACAATGTGTCTAGGTGCAACATCATGCTACATGTCTGTGCTTTGATGTCCCAGTGCTAGACATGACCGTAAACTGCCATTACACATACATACATCATAGCAAAATATTTTTAAAGTTATGTTAAAATCCAAATTGCACACATACACATATGTAAATGTACACCTATAAAATAATGCATTAGTTTTCTGACACACATTTGTACAACTACTTTGCTTTATTTATTTACTGATATTTTTGCTTCGTTTCACTAGATAGCATTTGGTATAACGGTACCAATTGCGCAAGTCCATGTGGGTGTGGCTTAAGGTGTAGGGTCCATACCATTCAGAAATAAAGAACAACACAAGCTATGATTGGTGGATTATGTAAGAGTTGTACTTTCTGTTAGGCTTAAAAAATAGTTTAGCCTCTTGGCAACATGTGAATTTATGTTAATTCCTATACAGATCATATTTTGTATTTTTTATGATTTTTTGAAAATGTCATAGACATGACTGAAAATAGGTATGTTGCGACTAGATAATTCATACCCCTGTCTAGTTCCAGCAGAGTTATCTCTCTTAAATGCAATGGAGTACCTGGTTTTGTCATCATCAAATTGACAATCTAACATTGTTCTCTATAACAGTGTGAGATGCACACTAAATTAGGATAGAAAATATATTTATCTCTCCAAATAATAGCATTGAGGTCTATGGAAAAACAATTGGTACCGTGATACCATTTGTGCATCACATGTGAATCTCCATTTTGCTCTCACAAGCCATAAAGAGTTGCCTCCCCTATATTCGGGACCATTGTTGTACTGTGTATTTTACTGCATAATAACATCCCAGCAGTTACTCATTGGCATGATACATGCTCTAGGTACATGTAACATGAGTCCTTTTTAATAGGCTTATCTGTATTTAAACAGCCTTTCACTAAAAGAATGAATTTTTACCTTCAAGATATCTTTTTATCTAATGGCATTATCAGATGGCTACCATAGTAATCATTTTCTGCAGTGACAGGCTGGTATCATCAGTAATTAGATTCAGTATTGAAGTTTTGTGTTAATGTTTGTGTAAATCAACTGTAATGGGGGGGGGGACATTATAGGATATGTTATGCAGGTAAAACATTGCATACTGTAAACCCCAATTTAAAGGATATAGACAATGCTGTCTGAGGTCAAAGTTTAGATGTATAGAATCATTTTTTTCTACTTTCAGATCTTAGAGCAGGGTCAGGATGGGATGTGGAAAGGTAGCCTGCTAAAGGAAGGAAGGATGGCAAAGACAGGATTTTTTCCTGCTGATCATGTAGTACTCATTGACAACAATGGTTAGTTCTATCCAATTAGTTCAAAGACAATCATTTACTGTAGTATCATTTATTTTCGTTGGGCTCAATTTTCGTGGTTTTGTAAAAAAAGGCATTTTCGTGGGGACGTAAATTTGTGGTTTTGCCTGTCAAATTTTGCATATTATAAGGTAGTTAATTTCATGGTTTAACCTCTACAAGTACCCCAAATAAAGAATACAAAAGAATAAAACGATGCCGACGCAAACGGCGGTCACATTAATGTTTAAAACAATACTACCACCTGTATGAGTACATATCTAAGACCCGGCAAGTTCAATACTTACAACGTGTTTTTGACCAAGTGATTAACATCTGTCAAAGCAGACTCAGCCAACAACACTAAAACAATACTTCCACCTATGTGAGCACATATCAAACACCCTTCAGGATTAATCAGTTTCGCCATGTTTTCGTTTGAGTGTTCAAGATCAAAGGAAGCCGACGCCGCCAACAAAACCAGACCAATCATTTATTAAAGTACATTTGAATGATCTCTTACTTAAACCACTGTCCATAAAGTTGCAATATCAGTATTTTATGACTATCATGGCGTTAACACAGTGGCTTAAGAGTGGTCAAATTCAACTTAGATCACCCTCAGTTCCTGGACTTCCTAACCCATCAGAAGCTGAGAACCCGGCGCAGGCTCTCGCTTACCAGGCAGCTAATGACGCAGTAGAACCACTGCTTCAGTCTGTGTCCCGGAAAAGAAAGCGAGGAGAGTATAACTGTTATAGCGAGGAATTACGGGCAAAGATAGCCAGATATTCCATCGATAATGGTGTTGCCATGGGTCAGGAATTGGGGGGGGGGGGGATCATCAACCTATGTGGCTCATTTTTCGTTGGGGATTTAAATTCGTGGTTTGTGGCAACCACGAAAACCACGAAAATTGATCCCCCACGAATATTGATGATACTACAGTATTGCATGTTATTCAAGAACTTGTACACCAACATTGGCATAATGTATATATTTTAGCATGAGGTCAGTCAATAGGTACTTCACTAATCCTGTTATTTGATAGCTAATAGCATCAGTGTGTTCTATAAATGGCCTGTGAAAAACTGTAATGCCAATATGTATACTTTGTTTTGTAAAACAGACATGAATAATATTTTAATGCACGTGTTCACGGATTTATATAGTACATTTTAAAAGATGAATGTTATTCTAGTGCATGTGTTCAGTAGTTTATGGTACACTTTAAAGTTACAAATTAGAACACTGTATGGAATCTTGACTTAACACCTTTAATTTCTGTTTTGTTTAGCATCTGTTTAGTTTCAGTAATTTATTGTTTCTGTCGTTTATTATTATTATTATTATTATTATTATTATTATTATTATTATTATTATTATTTCATATCTTTAACTTGCTTTTGTATTTTACCTGTATTTTATTTTTAGCCTTCATTTTGTTTCATTTAACCCTTGATTTGCAGCCTTGGTCAAGAGAAATGCATTTCAGTCATGTAATTCATCCCGTCTCTCAGCCCCTCCGCATGTGCCTGATATCTTAAACCGTGCTTCAAGTTACTCAGAATGTAATGGACATTTATACACCAGTATTGGCCATGATGAGTCTTTCCCACCTCCTCCCTCTCCACTTGTCTCCAGAGCAAAACTCAAAGGTGAGTTTATTTCACAATAACACCATGCAAATCTGGTTACGTAGTTACCATATATACTTGCTTATAAGTTGATTCAAGCTGCAGACAACAAAGCTACTGATCTGCTGTAGCATAATGCACCTGCATATTATGATCTGTGTAATTTATTGCACTAATTACTCCTAACAAACATTATTCGACATGCTGATTTGAGTCTGTGTAATTTATTGCACTAATTACTCCTAACAAACATTATTCGACATGCTGATTTGAGTCTGTGTAATTTATTGTACTGATTACTCCTAACAAACATTATTCGACATGCTGATTTGAGTCTGTGTAATTTATTGTACTAATTACTCCTAACAAACATTATTCGACATGCTGATTTGAGTCTGTGTAATTTATTGTACTAATTACTCCTAACAAACATTATTCGACATGCTGATTTGAGTCTGTGTAATTTATTGTACTAATTACTCCTAACAAACATTATTCGACATGCTGATTTTAGTCTGTGTAATTTATTGTACTAATTACTCCTAACAAACATTATTCGACATGCTGATTTGAGTCTGTGTAATTTATTGTACTAATTACTCCTAACAAACATTATTCGACATGCTGATTTGAGTCTGTGTAATTTATTGCACTAATTACTCCTAACAAACATCATTCGACATGCTGATTTGAGTCTGTGTAATTTATTGTACTAATTACTCCTAACAAACATTATTCGACATGCTGATTTGAGTCTGTGTAATTTATTGTACTAATTACTCCTAATAAACATTATTCGACATGCTGATTTGAGTCTGTGTAATTTATTGTACTAATTACTCCTAACAAACATTATTCGACATGCTGATTTGAGTCTGTGTAATTTATTGTACTAATTACTCCTAACAAACATTATTCGACATGCTGATTTGAGTCTGTTTAATTTATTGCACTAATTACTCCTAACAAACATTATTCGACATGCTGATTTGAGTCTGTGTAATTTATTGCACTAATTACTCCTAACAAACATTATTCGACATGCTGATTTGAGTCTGTGTAATTTATTGTACTAATTACTCCTAACAAACATTATTCGACATGCTGATTTGAGTCTGTGTAATTTATTGTACTAATTACTCCTAACAAACATTATTCGACATGCTGATTTGAGTCTGTGTAATTTATTGTACTAATTACTCCTAACAAACATTATTCGACATGCTGATTTGAGTCTGTGTAATTTATTGTACTAATTACTCCTAACAAACATTATTCGACATACTGATTAGAGTCTGTGTAATTTATTGTACTAATTACTCCTAACAAACATTATTCGACATACTGATTAGAGTCTGTGTAATTTATTGTACTAATTACTCCTAACAAACATTATTCGACATGCTGATTTGAGTCTGTGTAATTTATTGCACTAATTACTCCTAACAAACATTATTAGACATGCTGATTTGAGTCTGTGTAATTTATTGCACTAATTACTCCTAACAAACATCATTCGACATGCTGATTTGAGTCTGTGTAATTTATTGTACTAATTACTCCTAACAAACATCATTCGACATGCTGATTTGAGTCTGTGTAATTTATTGTACTAATTACTCCTAACAAACATTATTCGACATGCTGATTTGAGTCTGTGTAATTTATTGTACTAATTACTCCTAACAAACATTATTCGACATGCTGATTTGAGTCTGTGTAATTTATTGTACTAATTACTCCTAACAAACATTATTCGACATGCTGATTTGAGTCTGTGTAATTTATTGTACTAATTACTCCTAACAAACATTATTCGACATGCTGATTTGAGTCTGTGTAATTTATTGTACTAATTACTCCTAACAAACATTATTCGACATGCTGATTTGAGTCTGTGTAATTTATTGTACTAATTACTCCTAACAAACATTATTCGACATGCTGATTTGAGTCTGTGTAATTTATTGTACTAATTACTCCTAACAAACATTATTCGACATGCTGATTTGAGTCTGTGTAATTTATTGTACTAATTACTCCTAACAAACATTATTCGACATGCTGATTTGAGTCTGTGTAATTTATTGTACTAATTACTCCTAACAAACATTATTCGACATGCTGATTTGAGTCTGTGTAATTTATTGTACTAATTACTCCTAACAAACATTATTCGACATGCTGATTTGAGTCTGTGTAATTTATTGTACTAATTACTCCTAACAAACATTATTCGACATGCTGATTTGAGTCTGTGTAATTTATTGTACTAATTACTCCTAACAAACATTATTCGACATGCTGATTTGAGTCTGTGCAATTTATTGTACTAATTACTCCTAACAAACATTATTCGACATGCTGATTTGAGTCTGTGTAATTTATTGTACTAATTACTCCTAACAAACATTATTCGACATGCTGATTTGAGTCTGTGTAATTTATTGTACTAATTACTCCTAACAAACATTATTCGACATGCTGATTTGAGTCTGTGTAATTTATTGTACTAATTACTCCTAACAAACATTATTCGACATGCTGATTTGAGTCTGTGTAATTTATTGTACTAATTACTCCTAACAAACATTATTCGACATGCTGATTTGAGTCTGTGTAATTTATTGTACTAATTACTCCTAACAAACATTATTCGACATGCTGATTTGAGTCTGTGTAATTTATTGTACTAATTACTCCTAACAAACATTATTCGACATGCTGATTTGAGTCTGTGTAATTTATTGTACTAATTACTCCTAACAAACATTATTCGACATGCTGATTTGAGTCTGTGTAATTTATTGTACTAATTACTCCTAACAAACATTATTCGACATACTGATTTGAGTCTGTGTAATTTATTGCACTAATTACTCCTAACAAACATTATTCGACATGCTGATTTGAGTCTGTGTAATTTATTGCACTAATTACTTCTAACAAACATTATTCGACATGCTGATTTGAGTCTGTGTAATTTATTGCACTAATTACTCCTAACAAACATTATTCGACATGCTGATTTGAGTCTGTGTAATTTATTGCACTAATTACTCCTGACAAACATTATTCGACATGCTGATTTGAGTCTGTGTAATTTATTGCACTAATTACTCCTAACAAACATTATTCGACATGCTGATTTGAGTCTGTGTAATTTATTGCACTAATTACTCCTAACAAACATTATTCGACATGCTGATTTGAATCTGTGCCTTTTGCTTTTGGACTTGTCTTATAATAAATATATATGTTATTTACAGAGGTCTGAGCACATAAATGATGTCACCATACCAATGTGGTCCAGTAATATAAGTAATATACACAGATGTCTAAACACATAAATGATGTCACCATACCAATGTGGTCCAACAATATACACAGATATCTAAACTCATAAATGATAACACCATACCAATGTGGTCCAGTAATATACACAGATGTCTAAACACATAAATGATATCACCATACCAATGTGGTCCAGTAATATACACAGATGTCTAAACACATAAATGATATCACCATGCCAATGTGGTCCAGTAATATACACGGATGTCTAAACATATAAATGATAACACCATACCAATGTGGTCCAGTAATATACACAGATGTCTAAACACATAAATGATATCACCATACCAATGTGGTCCACTAATATTCACAGATGTCTGAACACATGAGTAAAATTTGGCTAAACTTAAGATCCCAAACACTACAACCATATGTAGATACTTTTAAAATTACTAATGTTTGGAAACATACCATATTTAAAATTTGTTTTATATATACATATATTATTTACATTTTGCTCTCTCAAAACATGGAATGTTATTTAATTCAGTGTATGAAACAAAGAGTGAAAAATATGAGCTCAGGCAACAAAACATCACCGCTCATATCACACCACCTCTTTAGTAAAAAGCAACCAATTAATCATTTTTGACATGCATTATAATAATTGACATTCCTGTATTTTGCCCTGTACATTGCCTCAAATCCCAGCAATATCCTAATATATATTTGTTGGAGAAACATTTGCAATTTTTTCTTTGACAGTAAATATTTAACTTGTCATAGAGTGATTTATTACATTGGATGAACTCATTACAGTAAGGAAACTTATCAATGGATTATATGTTTCAGTTATGATGTCATATTATTGCCACCCCATTTTTGATATTTGGACATTTATGTTGGGGTGTAGGGTCAGAGCGCATTCCCAATCTAAAAGTTGGAATTTGCTGACACCATTTGGTGTCGGCATGGGGTAGCCGCTTACTTGCCGGTCCAGCAAACTTTAACGAACTTTTATCGATATATACCTGCATGAAATCGATTGGAATATGATTTATTTTCTTAATAATTGTGAGCATAGCATTCGTTATGTCTTTAATTCGCTGACAGATGCGAAAAAAGTACATCGTTGCTGAAATTTGATCTGGATCTGGCAATTTGCATTCTTAGTCACATGACTACACAAATCTCACAACTTACATGTCAATGACGTCAGAGGTCAGACAGTTATGTGATATCAACAATACCTACACCCCAACATACATGTCCAAATATCAAAAATGGGGTGGCAAGGGTCAGAGGAAACTCAAACTATTTATTAATACTGTATTGGCTGACCCGTGTGTTAAAAATATGGCATTCCTTTAGTATCATTATGTTTAAATTTGTTATGATTTTCTTACACAATCTCCATATCTTTCATAATATTTTTAAGACCAGATACCCTTTTGAATCCCTGTAGGTTTGAACAGTGACTGGAATCAATCCCAGTTTTAGAAGTTGAGTACTGAAACTTACATAAGACTCGTAACAAAATATATTATATTCCAGTATTTGTAAATTTATAATATATATGAAACATGAAATTAGGGTCTGCTGTGTTCTAGATTAATCTTTAAATGAGTTATTCTCCAGTAAAACTAGATAGCTATCCAGTAAGTGACCATTTCTACATTAGAGATGTTATAAAGCTGAAACAAATACCAAACTTTCCTATTCAGATATTCACCCCAACCAACCAGTCAACCCCCTTCCTACTCCAGCCAAACCGTATTGAGAACTCAGCATTTACACATATAAATGAAGTCAAACTCTAGGTAAACAAATGCAGTACTGGATGATTATTTGCTTAGTTAAATGTGCTGACTATCACTACAAACTTTTACTGATTTGATCCCAATAGAAATTTCAAGGACTTGCAACGAGTTTGATTTAGTTTGGATATGTTGATTGTTACATAAAGATTTTTGTTGACTTGGATATGACACCCTCATTACTATATTAGTTCTCTATCAACTTGCTGTATGGCATTTTTTAAAAATATCAGAGTGACTGCAAATAAAATGGCAGTATTTTAAGTGCATTTTGAAATTTGATATTATTTTTACATTGAGTCAGAGTTAATATTTCAGAGGAAATTGTTAAAGCTACGTTAAAAATCCAAATCACACACTCAGATGATTTAGGTTTGAAGTTGTTCTCTGAAGATTAATTCAGCATTTCATATTGCACATTTCACATTGATTCTCTTTACAAAATACTGCCGGGACCCAGAGTGGCCAAGTGGTCTAAAGCACTCTGTTATAGATCACTGCCATCTCACCTGTCTGCTTGGGTTCGAGTCTCAGATTCAGCCAATGTAGGTATGTGAGAAAGCTTGCCAGTAACTTCTTGTGTGCCAGTTGTTCTTTCCATGGGTTTTCCTGGGTTCACCCTCCACCATTAATACTGGCCACTATGTATAGATTATTGTGTGCTGAAAAATGGCGATAAACCCTACAACAACAGCAACAACAAAATGCTGCCAAACTCACAAAGGAAGATAAACAAAATTGTTCACTTATTTGTTTCTGGTCTAGGTGTACAGCAAATCTCCTTCATACTGATATATGTTACTTCAACAGTTGTCTCATTTAAAAAAGGGTGATTAAGAATGATACATTCTTCTGAAGTTTTGTTTTTCCACAACAGTTGTGTAATAAAATAATAAAAAAACAAATTGTCTTTTTATTATCAGCATTAGTGACCTAATCAGTGATGAAACTGAGTTCTTGAGCATTCAGCAATCAATGTCAAGGCCATTTTACATGAAAAGCTTGCCATTTATCCACTTTCAAATCTTTATTTTTTGAGAACTAGTTTTGTCTAAAAAATGAGTGCAAAATTGAAACACAAATTTAATTGATGAATACAAATTATGAGCATAAAAAATATTTTGTGAACAAATGTTTGATGTCTGTAAATATTGCATTGTCTGAAAACAGACAGTAAGTACAGTGTACAGAGGAAACCATTAAATTTCATTATATAGCCAACTTGTCATTTTTGTCTCCACATGTTGATGGCTTATAGTAGTCCTGTCAGTTTCTTTTTTTTATATAATTATTTATCAACTAATATCATCTGTCTTCATTATTTCTCCTAAGATTTTCACTGATGTTCAGCTGATTCAGTGCTAACTTTCACATATTGATGTCAGGACTGCCTTTGACGTCTGCTTTTTTTTAACCAGTATTATTATTTCAGGCAATTAGCTTGATGATCTTCTGGATGTAGCTGTAAAAAAAAAAAATCTATGTTGCACATTTGTCTTATCTTTGATGGATTACTGAACCTGCTTATAATATATGTCCACTCATCTTTACCAACTAAGGTAACATTATGTTAACCCAATCTACATCTTGACAGATAAAGCAGATACTTTAACACTATGTCCTAGCAACATTTATTGGACTTAAGGAGTTGCCTCCCTTAATATGTAATGCCATCTAACCAGCATGGAGTAACAGCAGTGCAATGAAGACCGAAAATCTTGAGACAATTGACTTTAAAAAGTTACTTTGTAAGTTTAATATAAAAAAGCATGACTAATATCAGAGAGAAGTCATTACAGTGTATTTGAGTGAAAAGTGTTTGTACAAACGGGGACTGACAGCGGAAAATTGCTTACTTATGAGTCCATTCAAGTTGTGTGCTCCTGTTGTCTCAGTCATGTTGAAAAAGTGTTCAAATTTGAACAGCTTAATGTTGATTGGATGCGGTGGCTAGCTGCTGCATCAAATGATCTGAAGCAAAGAAATATCTGCTTGATCCACCAAGGTGTAGATAGAGTTAACATATTGGAACCTTGGCTAGCGAAGGTGATGTCTACTTTGGATGTACAATTTTGCGTAAGTCAGCTTCATTCATGTGGTATTTCAGTACGAGTCTTACTGATGCAGATGCTCTATTTGTTAGCAGTGCTGTTCAGAAAAGAAGTAGTTACTGATATGTAATGATACATTCAAGTATTTGACCAGTGGGATTTTTCTAAGGGGCCAGTGACATTTATATTGTACCAGTGATGCAAAAAATGTGCTTAAAATTGCACCATGTTGATTTATAAATAACAGTGACCTATGCAACCTAGAGTTTATATACAGTTCAGCATTTTATGCAGGTTGTCACTATAGCAGTTTTGGCTATATTTGGGGGATGACTGATTTGCAATATACAGTTTTTATGATAAAATTTTATGGATCATATTGTAATTTTCAAAACTAATTACAAATTTATTTTATGAAATAAGTCTGCTTAACATTTACTAATGTTTTGAAATTCACTCTTTCCATGCACACCATCTTTTTAACTCCAACTGCTCAAGTTTTTCTGATATTCACATTGTTTTTCACAGAGTAAGGGCACTAGACAGGAACTTAGTCTTGCATGAATCGTGTCCCTTAATCTTTACAGCAATACTAAAAAAACAATTACTTTCAATAACATACATGTATGCCAAGTGGGCATTGCTACACTATAGGGTAACGTTTCTCTAAGTAGGCATTGCTACTTTACAGGGTTATTTTTCTCTAAGTAGGCATTGCTACATTACAGGGTTATTTTTCTCTAAAGTAGGCATTGCTACATTACAGGGTTATTTTTCTCTAAGTAGGCATTGCTACATTACAGGGTTATTTTTCTCAAAGTAGGCATTGCTACATTACAGGGTTATTTTTCTCTAAGTAGGCATTGCTACATTACAGGGTTATTTTTCTCTAAAGTAGGCATTGCTACATTGCAGGGTTATTTTTCTCTAAGTAGGCATTGCTACATTACAGGGTTATTTTTCTCTAAGTAGGCATTGCTACATTACAGGGTTATTTTTCTCTAAGTAGGCATTGCTACATTACAGGGTTATTTTGTTCTAAGTAGGCATTGCTACACTACAGGGTTACTTTTACCAAAGTGGGCATTGCTGCACTATAAGGTAACTTTCTCAAAGTGGAGATCGCTAACTTCAGGGTTACTTTTATATAAGTGGTCATTGATACACTACAGGTTTTTTTCCCTCAAAATGGAGATCACTACACTACAGGGTTACTTTTCTCAAAAGTGGGCATTGCTACATTACAGGGTTACTTTTCTCTAGGTGGGCATTGCTACACTAGAGGGTTACTTTTCTCTAAATGAAATTTCACTCAGCATACCTTTACATTTGCCACAAGAAAACAGTGTTAACACCCATATAAGCATGATGACAACTCAAGGAGAAAAACCTGAGTGTCTTTCCAGGAAAAGACATCTAAAATATTGTTTGATGGTGTAATACACATACCTGCCAAAACAAAATATGTGGAAAAAAACAACATGAAAAAGTGTGAGATCTTTGTGTACACCATCATGTACATGCTTATATATCGAATCCAACTGCAAACTGCACAGACCTTTATCTGCCAGTTTCATAATGTGCTAGCAGATTTGACTGCAGTTTGTTGGGTGTTGTCAGCAGAACAACCAAGAGACCCTCATCTGAGCTTTTATACTTCTTATATACTACACATTAGGGACCTAACCTTTCCCTATTCTGTGGAGGGGTGTTGGAATGACCAGGTATTTTATTTGCAATGGTACCAACTATGTTTTTGTTTGAAAGGTCTACTAAATACTTCAAAGAAAACGTATTTTGTTTCTTTTATACAAATATGAATTTCTAGTCATATTTAATAGAATGGAAAATGGCAGAGAGCTCCGTCTAATGTACAGTGCTGATATACATTATATAATATACTTGCATACTAAAAAAAAAACTTCTTTTTAAATAAAAGAAACATGTTTGGTCCTAAAATAGTACTTGTAAAGAAAATATTGTATGTTTTGGAAAAGAGTAAAACTCAAAGGATGATGAGTGTACTTTGTGAGCACTAAAATCCTGTATGACATCACATTATATGATGTATGACGTCACATTATATGTTGTATGACATCACATTATATGATGTATGACATCACATTATATGATTTATGACATCACATTATATGATTTATGACATCACATTATATGATGTATGACATCACATTATATGATGTATGACATCACATTACATGTATATGATGTATGACATCACATTACATGTATATGATGTATGACATCACATTATATAATGTAGTATTCTGTGCAGTTGCATCTTCTCTAATACGTTGGGATGGGAGGGGGAATTATTTGGTGATAAACCTTTTTAATAAAATTGCTGGATAAACTTTACACATGCTAGATTTTATGCAAAACTGATTCCTTACATGCTTTCATAGGCAAGACTGGTTTAGATATACTTAACATTCTTATTCAAGTAAGAACGTTGTAAACAAATACTCCTACCCTTGATCTTTCAATTTTTAAAAAGTTTTGCACTATTAGATATTTATGTTTCATTGGCCAAGTTGTTAAAGCATCTGCCTCGGATGTAGGAGTTCATGGGTTTGAACACAGACTCAGTTACTTGAAAAACTTTTTAACAGTTGTACTAGCAACTGCTTCCACATTAATAGGTTTGTGTTAGAAATTGTTGCCCTGGTTTCAGGATACCATGACTGGGTGAGACATGATGCTACATGTCTGCAGCAATATGCCCCAGTGCTAGACATCACTATCAACTGCCACACTGCAGACATCGTAGCGATAACACTGAAAAATTGTTCAAGTTACACAAAAAATGCAATCACACAAACACTCACACAGTCTGGTAGAGTTTCATTTGAGTTTGTCTGCCTTACAGTGTTTTATATAAAGCTGCTATTTAAGATGAAAGAGATGTAAAAGCTTCAGTCTGCAACTTGATCTTGTTGCTGTTCCTGGAGATGATACCTTAGGGTCCTGGTTGCAAGTTTAATTCCTTAGATTAATCATGTTTTCAGGCTTTGATAAATTGACTGCAGTGATGCCATACATGTCTGGGAAGAATAGGACAGATTCTCAAAGTTGCATTGATTTATCAAAAGACTGTCAACTTATCAGTGTTTCCTTCTATTAAAGAGCTATCAAAGGGAGATAAACTCTGCAGGAAACTTCCTATATTGGAGATTAGAAGGCAGCCAGCAGATTGTAGATGTATTCTGAAATAGCAGTATGAATTATGAAGCTAATCACAACTTATGTGGTGCTGTTTTGGTAGGATGCTGAAACTTATTGTCTAGGCAGTTACAGGAAATATAAGGCTTAGTAGTTTTTAAGACTTGTTTAAGATATATAAACAGTTTAGGTGCAGAAAAAGAGAATAAACTGTTATGTATCATACATTTCAGATGTTCTGCACATGACCATATCTATCATAATTACAGATTAGTATCACTTTAGACAAAGTAAACATTTTATTTTTTAACGCTCTTTGGGGGCAGAAGTACTCTTTACATGTAATGATATTTCTAGTCCCAAAAGATATTTGAAATTGCAAATAGTTCCAAACTGTTTTACAGCTTACAGGGTCTCAGCCCTTACAGAAATGTTATTATCAAGTGAAATGATGTATGCAAAAATACTTAAATATATTAAGGGGCATGTGACATAGCTATGGTTGTTTTGTAGGTCAGGATCTTTAGTGTAATTGCTGTAATGCATTTCTTTGCCATTTTATTATATGCTTACTTAAGTAAGAACTATATGATCACATTAGTGTCTTGTTGCAAATATGTCTGTGTATCAATCCACTTATGAGTGAGAGATGAAGTGGGTTTCTTGTTCTTTTCTAGGATCAAACACTGACCTTCTTAATTGATTCCCTGTATCATCCTCACTGTTCATCAGTAACTTAATTTCTGATCTAATTATTTCATTAGCAATATCAGATTTTCAACATAGAAAATTTTAATGAAATAATTGAATAGCTGTCATAAAATGGTAAGTTTTGAGATCACACAATGAAACCATGCATACATTTCCTTTTCATGAAATGCTAAGTCATGTATGCAACAACCAGTGTTAGCCCCTGGGTCTTTCTCACCCCACCCTCATGCAAACTGGCCCCCGAGTTATAACTTGGAAGTAATTGTTTATAACCCCACTGTAATAGTACAGAATATGGATATACACCACACTTCTACTTGACATGATGAGGGCATTAGGGCCAGCCTCAGAATAATGGGCTGTCCTTACCCCATAAAGTTCAGCTTCTCAATAACTTGAAAACAGGGTTCCCATGCTGCCGTGAAATATGGAAAAAGTTAGGAGAAATGACAGGTATTTTTTTTAAACCGACGTAGAACAGTCACGTAATTGAATTATAATTCAACTGATTGTGAGTTAAATTTATCAAGTTCTAATTAAGAATATTCAGAGAGTGCAATATTGTTTCTTGCAAAAGATACAAATGCCAAGTCAATCCAAATACCCTGTGGATTAGATTCGTCTAGTAGACTTTTATTTTCAAAGTCAGCTCCATATCCATATCTTTCCTTACATGGAAGGTATGAAAACCAGTCTAGCATCACAAGAGGACAACATGGTGGTGGCAAAGCATAGCCACTTACCGAATGACCTGGCAAACTTTAAATGTTAGAACGAGTGATACATGCATGAAATTGATACAAAAATGACTTAGTTTCTCTGAAATTGTTGAGTATTAAAATCATTATGTCTTGAATCTGCTGAAAGACATGATAAAGCTACATCATTGGTGAAATGTGACCTGGTACTCATGATCTGCAATGCATGCAACATTCCCTCCAAGCTGTGCGTGCGCGCACAGCTGCTTAGACATCCTTGCACAGCTGAATTATCAATCCAACATTAAACTTTGCTCATCTTTGTAATGCTTGCACAATGCAGCGACCATTGTGTGCACATCCACCATTTGCTTAGAGGGAACATTGATTGCAAGTTGCATGATTAAACAAATTTAACAACCCACATTTTCAAATGTTGTAGATAAAAAAGATAAAAAAAAAAATATTAAATGATAGTCGTGTACTGGTTGAAATAAAAATACAAAAATGAAAGAACACAAAAATTATCCATATTTATATATTCCAAGAACAACTTCTGGAGTTTGTATCACATGACCACTACGTATACATGTGCGCTCTGCTTGATAAATCAGACTGGCCAGATGGCTAGGTTTTTTCAAAAAGTATCTGACTTTCATTTGATATAATTGAATTTCTGTACAACAACATTATACAGGAATTTGTTGTTAATATCATGTGAATATTTGAATTCCAATGTCATCGTTTGAAACTTTTGAAGTCATGTTACTAGTAATGCAAATGGCAAGTACTGGGTCAGAATCTATGCTGTAGTTTCATCTTGTCTGTTAGCAGATGGAATGACCCCACATCCCCAGCCGAAATGTCCAAATATGAAAAATGGAGTGGATATATTCGGAGGAAACTCAGATTATAAACTGACTTCTATTTGTTTCAAGCCAAATTTGTATTCCAAATTGTTGAAATTCAGCTGAAATGAGAAATTGTCGTCTCTTGTATTATATATTAACAAATGATGTGAACCCCTATATCAATACAGGTTTGGGGACTGATTTAGCAAAGTACAAAAATACAAGTCGATTTTACAGAAATATCAGTCTTCATTTAAACAAAAGTATATAATTTTGAAGATCTTTTGTCAAAATTTAAAAAAGCCCTTTTGAAAATGTTTTTAAATTATGGATTTTTAACTACAGTAGATCATCTTTGAAAATTAAAAATCTTGTTTGGGATTTTATTGACACAGATAAATTTAAGATTAAACTCTTCATTACAAGACCAGATTCTAATTATTTGTGTTTATTGTTTTTGTATACTGTAATAGAAAATGTTAATTCTATGAAATGCATATATATTGCTATAGAATTCTTTAGAATTAAAAATTTGAAAAGAAACAAAACATAATTTATGTTCATTATGTTGTTCCTGTTTAGCAACATAATGCAGTAAATAAAGTTAGAATTTGTACTTGGAAATGACTTTACATGCAAATTTATAGGAATATAATGAAACCAGTTTTGTACATGATCATCTTTTCTGACTTGATATATTTTTGAGTCTTGAAAGAGAAACATCTTTACATTTATAAAATGCATGTTTTATAATTAATAATGTTCTTTAATTCCATTTAGTATCAGTCGTATGTGAACCTTGAAAAAAAAAAAAATTTCTTCCTCGAAATGACCTGGAATTTTATCTTTAGAAATCAATGTGAAAACTCCATAGTTTCGTAATCAGTATAAACCTCTATGTATACACTTTCATGTCATGAAGAGGCCAAGTCACTGGTGAGATGAAAGTGTATACATTTGGCATTTGGCCTTTGGTCTCTACAGACCTCCTGGGGAATGTACATAATCATGTTGTACCTATACTTTCTGACACCTAAAGGAGAATTCACTTGATTGTAACTAAGAGAAACATGTTTGTCTAGCTGAAATGGTGAGAGAGTATTTTATGGAAAACTTGACAGATGTTATGTGTTTGAAAGTCAAGATGAAGTCAAGATGAAGAAGGAAAAGTGGGAAATCTAGCTCTTGTAGATCATACACTGGACTCTGCCACCAAATAAATCTGTTCATCACCTGTGTTTGTTTATTTTTGTTTGTTTATTGCAAATTAGTAAACAAAATAATGAATTTTTTGGCAAGCAGGCTTCTGTCTTATCCTAGTACAAGTAAAGAGAAAAAAAACTAAACATAAATTAATCCTGGCATAGGGATGCTGGGATAGGTACTTGTCATGATACGCAATATATAGATAGAATGTGGTAATATAGCTGCCAAACATTGTACTAAAAAAAAATAAGGTACACACCAAACCCATGCAATTAAATGTGTGAAAAATAAAGGATAGTTTTACCTGTGCTTTTTTTCTTCTGGGATATAATGATTAATAGGTTCATTAACCATTAGAATTATTTGCAAACTTTTCTGGAAAATCATTTTGATATAATTTGCACACTTCTCTAGAAAATCATTTTTGTATGCCATTAGTCTTGATGCTTCATCTGATGCAAAGTAGTCACAAACATTTGTCTGTGCAATTTATTTTTTTTTTATCTTCAAAGGATACTTGTGAATAAGAAAAGTATCTTTTAACAAATGTAATTACACAAAATAACAACAAAAAAATTCCCCAAATAAATGTTGCCTCTGCTGCAAAATTAGACCTAGGCAAGGCAGATGGAGATGATAAGGAGTTAGTCACAGATGAAGGGGGAAAATGCACCAGATGAAATAAACCGAAGTTTATGCAGGTGGAGAATCATAAAATTTCTTATATATATTCTAATGAATTTGAAAAGAGAAGAATAAACATAGTGGCACACCTGTCTGCTCTGATACTATCAGCTTGATGACCCTCACCATACCACCCGGCCAGGCCATAAATTCCCGGTGTTTTGAAAAGGTATTATGTCATATTTTTAAATATCCTGTTATTGTTCAGTTATTGTTGTTGCGAGGCTGTATGTTAAATACTTTCTTCACTATGTTGTTTAACACTGCACCAGAATTGTGGAGCATTATGCAGAGTAATAAGTGTATGTAATAAATAGAATTATAAACTCTTGTTTAAGCACCATAATGTCTTCAGAATAATACAGTACATATTAATACTTTTATCTGTTTGTTTTTAACTTTATATCTACTTGTTTTCAGGAATGGCTTACTTTTGAGGTGGGCCTGTTTTTGAGTGAAAATATTAGAAGATGATGAGAAAATGGTTAATCTAGTATTACCTTTGTCTACTACAATACTTTTCACAAATAAAAAATATAAAAATGCTGATTCTGTCTTCATTTTTACATGGTTTTTCAAAGAGAGTTTAATATATTTCAGAAGTTGTTTTTCTACAAAATCCTCCCTTTCTCAGTTAGGACATGTACTGAATTTATTTTAAGTCCTAAGTTTCTCCCTCAAGACATGTACTCTATTTATTTATTTATTTGATGATAATTTTTAACATTATTGATTGATGATTTATCCATATTGAACCACATTTGCATATAACTAATGGTAAATGTTAACAATGGATCCTTTTTTTGATAACGAGGTCACCCAATCTTTTTAACAAATTGATTAGGCTGGTCATCTGTTCTTACAGGAGAAATACCTAAATGATGTTCATTAACATTTGTTAGACTAGTCTTCTGGTCTTTTTATATGAGAAATATTGTGGGCATATATGATATGCATTCAGTTTACTAAGATGACTCTTGTTATTTATTTATCATCTCAAATTTTCTATTATATTACTTCCCAGAGTAATGAATACTAATTAACAGGGTCTAAACTTGTAACATTTACACTTTGTTGCGAAAATGTTGAACATCATTATGAAATGTTGTAGCAGTCTTACTAGTTATCTTTCTGTGTATTTTCTGTTAAATATTAACCAGCAGTAATATAGTTTAAATTGACACAGTCTGTTTGCTTCAGAGAAATATGGTTTCATTTTCAAACAAGTTCTAGTCTTTAAAAAAAAAAAAAAACTTTGACATACAGTACACAGTCAATTCTCATTACAAAGACAACTTCAGTCTGATCAATTTTGTTATAAGTAACAAAATTTTTATTGTTGTCAAGAACTTATTAATTTAGATGAGTGACTGTCTCTGATTGTTGTTAAAACCAGTATGTATAAATGAAAAGAATTACTCCACCTAAATATTTTTACTTTAAAAATGTATATGATCTTAAACATTGGTTTCAATCTTGTACATATTATCCTGTAGTTTTTATAGAAAATAAAATGTTTTCCTTTGACTTGTTCCTTGCAAAACTGTGATTTGTTTGTTACAGACTTCCCTCTGACTTGTTTCATACAGACTGTATTTTGACTTGTTTCCTAAAAACTGTCCGCTGACTTGTTCCCATTGAAAAGACAATATTGTTATGAAAAAGAACATAAATGAATTTTGCATTTTTACTGGCAATTTTCTGTTGGAAGTTAAAAATTCTTTTATAAAGGTCAGATTTTCTATTAAACACATATCTTTAATCAGTTTTAACCTGAATGTTCCATTGTAATGAATGGCATTGTAACAAGTATTATGATAACTGTTTTTAAAAATAATATTCAAGAGCATAGATATTTTTCCGTCAGACTTGAAAACTTACTCTTCATTGAAATGAAGTAGATTTACTACATATACTCACTTAGAAGAGGATTCCAACTGCAAACTGCACAGACCAAGATTTGCTGTTTCATAATGTGCTGGCAGATGAGGGTCTGTGCAGTTCTTTTAGGAGTAATTAGTAGAACAAACTAACCTGCAGGTGCATTATGCTATGGCATATCTGGATCTTTGTTGCTTGCAGTTTGACTTGACTTATAAATGAGTATATATGGTAATTATTAAAACTTTGGACTGACTAGCAGAATCATTTGATTTGATCTATTGAAACATAATGCAATGAATAAATTGTTTGCATTTTATATCTGGCTTTTATGAATGTACATGTATGTAAAGTATTATATCTGATTTTGCTTCTTTTTTTTTTTACAATGTTGGTTTCATTCTAAAAGAAATAATTTTGTGTAAGGTGGCATGGATTTTCCAAGAGTATTTGCAGAGTCAAAATTGATTTAGATTTTGCCATTCATATAGTGGATTTTCTTTTTCATGTAGTTCCTCCATACCAGCTCCCACCCTTGCCCTCTAGATCTTGATAATTTGGGTTGCTAGGTAACAGTGACTCTAAAGCACACCCAGTAGACATTCATGTGGTCCTGCTTCAGTACCACAGGGAAAGCTGTGAACTATATTGCCATTTTCATGACATTTTTGTATATATTTTGATTGATTGTGTGTTAAATTGTTTTGATGCAATCAGCAGAGAGTTGGCTGGAATAAAATTTTATTGTATGTTTTGAGCAAAAGCCAATAAATTATAGACTGGTATAATTCTTTTGATGTAATGATAGTCAGGGCTTTCTGTAGCATGAAGATACCCTACAGATAGAGGCTGATTATATTACCCACCATGCTTTGGACTGGAAATTTGCAGGGCCAGAAAAAAGAAATTTGTAATTGATTTGGAATTTGACAATTCTAGGGATATATTGGGAGTTTACATGAGTGGAATATTCACATTATTGGCATTCTGCAGTTGCAAGATCGACGGAAAAATGCAGGTCGGCTTTTTGCTTGTTGTGTTGTTTAGGAAAGAAAATGATACCAGAGTAATAACATTTAATATCCTCATTGTTAATGTATGATTCCAGCACGTATCTGAAAATGCACAATTCCTGATTTAAATCATACTTGATTTTATCAAGGTAAAACTTAATGCATTAATCAGGTTGCACTCAGCTGTATAGGCTAGTGTGAGTAGCTGAAACTGAAGAAAAATATTTTTAGATTTCTTAAACCAGATGGATCAATGTAATTGTGATAAGGGTCATCTAATTGTATCCTTATCCATCTGTCTGTCTGGACAAGTTTTTCATTTATGTCAGTTTGCAAGCAATGGTAGGGTATTTGTATTCTATGAACACTTTCAAAAATAAAATGCATCATTTTGATTATGCAATTTTGCTAATTACTTTTGACAAAACATGCTATTTGGGGGGGGGGGGGAATGTCCAGTAGTGATGTGCCTAAATTTAAAATTCTTCATAATGAAAAAATAATTTGTTTCGTACATCCATTAACACATTTTCAGACTAATAATTGTTCTATATGCATATTTAAAGTTTGAAATTACATCTGTCATGTATCTGTTATATTCCACATCAAATATATTGTTGTTATAATTATGTCATATCTTGTCATAATATTGCCTTTACACCATTTGATAGTATAATAGTGGAGACAGTGGATCAGCCTATTTACAGGTTTTACTTACATGTATTTACAACAGTTTACTAACGGGACAGAAATCATCCAGAGTGAAGTTAGCATTTAGTCTGTTGCTTAAACAGTGCTAACTTGACTGTCATACTGGTTGTACATTCTCTGTTCAAGATCTTTCTCAACAATATACAGTGGACTTGGGTATTTCTCAACAGTATACAGTGGACTTTGGGTATTTCTCAACAGTATACAGTGGGCTTTGTGTACGGTATTTCTCAACAGTATACAGTTGACTGGGTATTTCTCAACAATATACAGTGGACTTTGGGTATTTCTCAACAATATACAGAGGACTTTGGGTATTTCTCAACAATATACAGAGGACTTTGGGTATTTCTCAACAGTATACAGTGGACTTTGGGTATTTCTCAACAATATACAGAGGACTTTGGGTATTTCTCAACAGTATACAGTGGACTTAATATACAGGATACTAGTTTTTCTGTCAAGGTAAGATGTGGAATAAGAAGCATCCAAATACAGCAATCTCACATTATAACACTTTAGGAGTCATAGAGAATATTGAGTCTGCCTTATAATGAAGTACATGTACTTGACATAATTTTACTACACCGTAATCAATTAGGATCCATACCTGAATTGACTTAGGTACTATGCTGTAATGATGAACCTTACAGTGAGGGGGTACTAAAGTAGTAGATGTAATAATGATCAGATTGAAGATTTGCTGTGAAGGACAGCACAGTACATTATTTGTATTTATTTATTTCACCTTCCTTTATAGGCTGCCTAATAAACATTGTTTAGATTTGTCTATATTTCTGATATCACTCCACTAATATGAATGGTATACAGTGTTTATTTGCCTTGATGAAACATCAGTTATCAATTTCAATGGAATGACAATGTACAGGTATTGTTTTCTTTCAGTTGCTTTTGATTAGAAGTTATTCGATATTCCATGCTGAATAGAAAACAAATATAAATTGACATTTATTTGTCTCAATATAATTACTTGCAGTGCCAGTTTGGAAAATTATTTTCTATCGCATTAGTACTCCTATTTAATTTGAATCCAGTATGAAGTACATGTAATATGAATTATGCTATTATTCCCTAATAAGTCAAGTCAAACTGCAAACAACAAAGATCCTGAGCTGCCATAGGCATAGCAATTAATGTGCCTACAGATCAGGGTCTATGCTGTTTGTTCTACTGATTACTCTTAACAAACTGCACAGACCCAGATCTGCTGGTGCATTATATGATGACAGATCTTGGACTGCTGTTTGCACATGGACTCGCTTTATAAGTGAGTAGGTACATGTATATACACACATACATTACCTCTGACTATCCACAGTGTCAAGTAACAATTCCAATATCTGGCATGGATGGGAATGTGTAAACTTGATTATGTGTGATTCTAACTTGTCTATTCTAGTAGATTTAGTTGCAGCAAATTTTTGTGTAGATCATTCACATATGAAAAGCCTATGCATTTTGTTATATTTAATGTCAGAAAATCTAAGTAAAGACAAATAGAAAATGGTAATTGAGATTGTCATTAAGAAAATTTGCATTGTACCTGGTACATGTGTTGATGAGTTATCTTTTCTTGGCACTGTTTCATGGCTTTATTGTGGCCAACACTCCCCATTTTACCTCTTGAGGAGGATGTATATATTTCACTTATTATTACCAATGTACCTCCATCCATTCACATAACAGCCATCTTTAATTTCTACTCAATAGCTTTTGAAGAGCTTTGTGGATTTAATTGAACTTTGATGCAAGTTTTTAAATGAAGATGACACAGATCACACTTGATTTTCATCGTTTTCTGACAAAATATGTTACAGTCCCTGTTTTACATGATATTAGCCAGGCATATAACTTATTTGCACAATTTATGTCTGATTTGGAAGAGAATTTTAAGTTCTTCTGTATTGTGTGGATCACACAAACTACCGAGTACATTGAAGATCAGCTGCTCCAGTGGCCTAGTGGTTAGAGTATCTGCCATGGAAGCGGGAGGTCATGGGTTTGATCCCTGGCCAAGTCATACCAAAGACTTTAAAAAATGGTACTAACAGCTGCCTCGCTTGACGCTCAGCATTAAGAGGTTAGTGTTAGGACTGGTCAGCCTTGTGTCAGGATAATGTGACTGGGTAGGGGTAGGACATCATGCTACATATCTGTGACATGATGCTCCAGTGCTAGACATCACTATAAACTGCCTTACTGCAGACATCATAGCAATATGACTGAAAAATTGTTAAAACTATGTTAGAATTCCCAATCAAACAAACAAACATTGAAGATCTGGTCTATATACAAACAGTACTCCCTCACTATAGTGCTTTCCATGTGAGGCATAAAAGTAGACTGCCTCATAGATGAGGTTGCCTTATATTGAGATATTATGTGTGAGTATATCTACACACACACACACATGATAGATATTAAATAATGACCATACCGTACATATAGTGAGGTGCCTTATAGTAATAGAAGACAGTACAGTAGAACCGTTCTCTCAAGACAGCTGATCTCTCATAACATGTTATAACACTATACAGTATATAAAAAAATCGGTGCATGGAGATCCTGTATCTAGAAGTTGTCTGCTGAATGCAATTTCTGCAGATAATCTTTATGTAGAAGTTGCCTGTTGAATGCAATTTCTGCAGATGATCTTTATGTAGAAGTTGTCTGCTGAATGCAATTTCTGCAGATGATCTTTATGTAGAAGTTGCCTGTTGAATGCAATTTCTGCAGATGATCTTTATGTAGAAGTTTTCTGCTGAATGCAATTTCTGCAGATGATCTTTATGTAGAAGTTTTCTGCTGAATGCAATTTCTGCAGATGATCTGTATGTAGAAGTTGTCTGCTGAATGCAATTTCTGCAGATGATCTTTATGTAGAAGTTGCCTGTTGAATGCAATTTCTGCAGATGTCCTGTATGTAGAAGTTGCCTGCTGAGTGCAATTTCTGCAGATGTCCAGCTGAATTCAGTGTATTGTTTGTGTAAAAGCTCAATGTATACATATTAATTTTGTATACAGAGTCAGACTTGCATGTGTTCATTTGTATTCTGTCCCTTAAAAAGTCTGATTTAGAGTTTATATTATTGTGGTTGGTTATCTGATAAACAAAAATAAATATATATTTGATCTGTTTCTCTTGACCAAATTTTTATTACAGACTCTGCTTTCTCATAGCAATACACAATTCCTTCAATTCCTTAGCTGCTCATTTGACCATATTAGATGACCCTCTGTATAAAGATTGTAGGTTTGGGCTAATGTTTGTCCAGTCAACACGATGACCTTTGCACACAGCTTCGACTGCATGCATGTGCAATCAGTTTATGTCGCTACATTTTGTTGATATTTGATGAAATCCTGTTTTAATCGTATGACTCTTGATTACAATATTATACATTGCTTTCTTAGCAGTTTTGTAATCAAAACTGATTTGAATTACTATGGAAACAAGACCCCTACACTGAAAATTCAGAAGATTCACTTGAACCCATACAACTATTGTATTAAAATTTTATTTATGTAGATTCCAATCGATGTGTTATGAAGTGGATTTTGTAGTACTAGTGAAATGTTGGTCTTGTCAAGTACAGACTAAAACTGCTATCTATGAAAGAGCTGCTATACTGAAGAATATCAAATCAATAGAACTGCAGAGTTGTTACACCTGACTTGCATAATGGCTTGGGCTTGCATAATTTTATAGGCTCAGATAATGGTAGACTAATATCCAGATGCAAATACTGTTCTTGTAATTACAGTGTTATGTAAGAAATTCTGACAGAAAGGATATACAAATCAGTCATTTCACATGGCATTTGTATATAGGTATATATGTATTTACAGTGTATGTGATTACAGATGTATTGCTATTGTAATCCAGCATTTAGGTACAATTGTCCGAGGTCACCAGAAAAAGAAGGTAATGCTGTTCCAATTTCTTCATAGACCTTCACAATTCAATTTGTTTTCTAAACATTGCATACTACTATTTAATTGATTTTCACATTTGCCTGATTGCTTGTAGTAATTACTGTTCCATCAACAGAACATAGTTCAACATTTTATAGTCATTTTTGGATGTAGAATGCACATATAAGAAATAGTAGCTTTCTTGGAAATTATTTTTTTTGCAAAAGGAATAAATCTGCATAGTATCATAAAAATGACAGATCGTATGACAGGCTATTTTCACTTGCTTAGTTGAAGAATGCTGTGAATTCTGTTATAAATAAGTCAAGATTTTATACCACCACTTCTATATGCTTAAGCTGCTGTCTTGATGGTTAAGGCTTTGGACTATCAGGGTGTGGGTTCAGGTACCACCATCAGATGAGCTTGAATAGGCTGCAGTGGTATATCCTTTGGGCAAAGCATTTTATTTGCCTTGGCATAGTATAAACTTTAAAGCATAAAATGTTGATGTGCCACTTTGGGCAAGGGAAATTACCTGCCATAGCATTATATAATCCATGAAATGTTGATGTGCCACTTTTGGGCAAGGCGTTTTACTTGCCATGGCAGAATGTAACCCATAAAATGTTGATGTGCCACTTTTGGGCAAGGCAAATGACTTGCCATAGCAGAATATAACCCATAAAATGTTGATGTGCCACTTTGGGCAAGGCAAATGACTTGCCATGGCAGAATATAACCCATAAAATGTTGATGTGGCACTTTGGGCAAGGCATTTTACTTGCCATGGCACAATACAACCCATAAAAATGTTGATGTGGCACTTTGGGCAAGGCAATTGACTTGCCATGGCAGAATATAACCCATAAAATGTTGATGTGCCACTTTGGGCAAGGCATTTTACTTGCCATGGCAGAATATAACCCATAAAATGTTGATGTGGCACTCACAAAAGACCAAAATCCAAAACAAAATCACTGCTATATATGCTTGGGGTGGGTGGACAAGTTAGGACAGAACAGAACAGAGCTGAAATGAATAATTGAATACATATACATGTACTTGAAGCAGATATTCTTTTTTTGTAAATATTCAAAAAACAAATTCTTTTCAAATACATGGTTTTTTTTATGCCAGCATTTTGTGAAGAAAAAAGAAGCAAACTATAAACTATACAACAATGAATTAATTTATGAAGGAACAACTTCAGACCTGCCAAATGACCAAACTGGTAAACTCTGACTCAAAAAGTCATATTGTTCACAATGTTGCAATGTCTAATCAATTCGATTTAAGATGCTGTAGAAATAAATTGTGTTTATATGACAAGTGGACAAGTGTTTTAGAATGGGGGTTATATCAAAGTCAGCAAATCATTTACATTCCAATCAAATGAATAAACATATCAAATTTTTAAAAAAAATTGGCTACATATTCATGTGATTTTGATTGCAAACAAATAACTTTGTAGAGAGATTTTTAAGATAGTCTACACAATTATCTGAACAGGTAATGGAGTGTCTGCCCTTCTTTACCTCGTCTGCAGGACCTGAGAAATGGCTATTTTTGTGCTGAGCAGGGCCATTGTAAGGGACAGTCAAGAAGCACCAAGTGGGGTGGGGATATTTCATGGAGCATCCACTTGTATTATGTATTTTACTTAAATAAATGTCCAGCTAAATCAAAACTGTCAGTAAATTAAGTAAGAACAGATTTGTGCCCCTTTACAGTAATAATAAATGCCCCACCACAAATGTCACACCTTAGTTAAGTAACATCACACCTGTCACACCTTAGTTTAAGTATGTGTAATGTGTTTAGGTCAATCTCTGTTTAATCGGCTTGTAGATTTTTATAAAGAGAGATATTATGTATCAATGCTTGTTAAAAAATGTTTTCATCATTTTGAAAGCATTTCTCAAAATTGTTGATTTTAGTTACAGTGGTTGAATGTTTTTCTCGAGGCTTGTTGCATAAATGATCAAAAAGAATAACATATCAGATAGAGATTAATGCCAGTATTTCGTTTTTTCATTTTCCAAAAATTACCATGGAGCATTGAAGCAGGAGATTTAATGATCTCAGATGGGTGTTCTTTCATTGATGTAACTTCAGAGCAATTACATTTAGTGCACATTAACAATTTTCTGACACGTTATTTGCCATAGCCACATTAATTTTCACATAAAAATGAATACAACATACATAGTTTAGTATTTTGCTGGTTAGAAGGTGTGTGTTACAAATATACTATATTCATACCACCGGATGTTTTATGGTCTTTAGTGTGTACCTTAAGTCTATCATTTAAGGCAAATTGTTGGCCATAACTAAAGTTTTTTTTTTTTTAATCCAAATTGTGGCAAACTTTAATTTGGGAAGCTTTTTCAAATAATAAGTTCACCCACTACTTGTAAAGAAAAATGTCATTGTGGGGCCTTCTGGGTTTATTATAAGAAAAATGCTGTACTTTCCCACAATAAAGCGGCTAGTAAGTACAATGTATGGGAAGGCACTGTATTATAAGGTTTCTTATATAATGGGAAACCATAAATATACTCATAAGTTGAGTCAAACTGCAAAGAACATAGATCCTGATCTGCAGTAGCATAATGCACATACATATCAGAGTCTATGTTGTTTGTTCTACTGCTTACTTTTAACAAACTGCACAAATCCACATGATGGGCTGGCAGAACTGGGTCTGTGCATTTTGCAGTTGGACACATCTTATAAGTAAGTATATATGGTATAAAGAATGGGAGAAGGAAAATAGTGATTGTGAAATGTTGGATATGATGTAGGTAGGTGGGGGTTGATATATGTACAGTTTGTAGTGAGACTTATCACATCATACTTATCCACAATAAAGACAGCTGTTTTAAAGAATTCAGAATTTATGAGTTCCTTTTCTTAATTTTCATATCCTTGTACCTTGTGCATTCTTGATTATAGACAGTATTCAAGGAAGTACTTATTTTCTGACCAAATAAAAACACAAGATAGATACATGGATTGGATAAATAGGTACTTTTATAGCACAGTGACAGACATGAATACAAAAAGTAACGCTGCAGCTTTTGCTACAATAGTGTAATTTGTGATCGTTATAAAGAGAAAAATAAAGATTTTAAAAGTGAACTGTTGCATGAAAATAACCTAAAACTAAACACAGACATATATTTGCAGTTAAATTGGTTACTACATGTAAATCATTTAGAAGAAAATTGCATGAAAAGATTTCTTGCCTTTAAAAAAAATAACAATAGTTCATGATTGGATCAAGGATTTTTCCAGCAGGTTTTGATTTTGAGAATCAGTTGTATGCTTTAATTTCAAATATCCAACTCATTTTTTCATGAAAATTATTTGACTTGAAGAAGAAAAGGGTATTTGTTTGACTGAAACAAAAAGTACCAAATTTTCATTTACTATCAGATTAGTGAAGCTTATTACAAGATGTCTTTTAATATTTTTGTTTGTCAGTCATAGAATCCATCAGTATATATCATTGTTTAATCTATGTGATTAACACAGATCAGTGTTTGTCTTTTTTCTATGTCACAATTTTGAAACAGACTTTAGTTATAGATACAGTCTGAATGATTTTAGCCTCCCTCTCCATGCTGTACAAAAGATAACAGGGTACTTGTGTATGGTACTGCCACTTTCAGTAATCTGTCAGAATCTTCACCTACTTCCATCATTTTAGACTGGTGCTAGGAGCAATTCTATATACATTTACCTTGCTTTTGTGCTAATATGTACCATATTCTGGGACTAGGCTGTATGTAGCTCACAAGAGCATGGGTATTATGTGATGTGACTTTCAGAATGGAAAGAATTTGTGCCTTGTCCAGTAGATAGTTAAGAATACCATTCAATTCAGTTAACAACCAGATGCCATTCTGTTGGAAGGAAAGGTGCCTTGATAGAACAGTATTTGTATTTTTCTTTTGGACACTTGATAGAGCAATAATTCTAAGCATTTCTTTTGATTGATTGGTAATCAATGACAGCACTGCACTCTTATCTTCACTCTCAGATGGATTGTAAACAATTTTTAATAAGCCTGACTATGGGCTTTTTGTGTATTGCTCATTGTGTAAGTGTGGTATTCATTGAAGGATTTTTATTATTATAATTTGTTATTAAAAGAGAAAATTCACACTGCTTCATGTAAAAAGTCAAAGGGTACAGATCACTGTGTTGATATTTCTGTTATATCCATAGCAGGAAGTTAAGGATGGAATGATTAATAATCTTGGGATTATTCACTTGCTTTTCCCTTTTGATAAATTACCATCATGAAAATGGAGGGAGCTGATGACAAAAAAGGTACATCAATGTGCATGTATATTAATTGTAAAAGTACAGTATACATGTGTATTAATTGTAAAAGTACTGTATACATGTGTATTAATTGTTAAAATACATTATACATGAAGAAAAGGCATTGAGAGAGACCATTTCCTTCAAAAATGACCAGAATTGGTTATTGTTATTTATGTCAAATTCATTATTAAATAAATAGGAATGTATATTAGAGTTTTATTTAAATGTATTTCCTGGCTTTTATTGGTCACAATACTTAAGACACAGTACAGGTTAAAGTGCATCTCTAGGAATAAGCACATTTTGAGCTATTTAAATTTTTTCAATATATTTAATGACAACACATAAGATTTATGTGGCAAAACAGGTAAAGAACAGAGAATATTTTCAATTGCTTGGGTACAGGTTTTATCATTAAAAGTGTGTAGAAAGATATTTACAAATGTGCAGATGCATAAATAGTCATCCATCCAAAAGTCAGGCTTTATAGTTTCTGATGACATTGCTTTCTAGGAATCATATTTATTTGCTTATCGTTTTCTTAGGAATTAACATTTACCAATTTGTGCCTGTTACCTTACACCTATTTTATGACCAGCAAGTCTACTTAAGTCCTTCCATCCATGTGACCCACCCACCCACCTTCCATTCCTCCCTCCCCATCCCATCCCATTGCAGTGCTGTACCTAATATAGAACATCTCCAGATGTAATAAAGGCATGATCATAGATCTCATTATGTTGATAGGATTTGTATTTTTTCACATAATGTACCTCATTAAATGGTAAACTTGCCTTTATTATGGTACACTTGTATGGCTGCCTGTGTTATAGTGAGGTACCACAATACATATATTTACTTTACTGTGTTATTGTTTAACCATGACAGAGGCTTATTGCTTGGCATACCAGAGTTACCTGTAATTACTATAGTCACAAATAGCAGGTAGTGTATATATTACAAATAAAACAGAATTAGAAGAGCAGACTTACTTGGCATGTGCAAGATTCTTGTATGTGCAGGGAAAACATGTTAAATGTTCATTTCTGATGGTTTTGCAGTAATTGGACTCGATTAGATAAATGTTGTTTTTTTTCTTCTCCTTTTTTTTGGTAGCTAGAATTTCATTATTTCATGCATCTTCTCCAAAACACGGGACAGAATTGTTGTCAAATAATGGATTGTTTCATGTGATCTATCAGATTTGTGACCATATATAGTGGCAACTCTAACAGAGATTTGACTTCTTCAACTTTTTAATTTCAGCAGTTAAAGCTAATTTTGATCAAACTTGGTTGAAAGGTTGTATTGGAAATGTTTTGTTAGAATTGGCTTTGGGATGGCCCCATTAGCAAATGCATGGCTGTATAGAATGGCACCTTTGGGATGGCCCCCTTAGCAAATATGCAGCTTTACAGAATGGCATCTTTGTGATGGCCCCATTAGCAAATGTGTGGTTTTACAGAATGGCATCTTTGGGATGGCCACATTAGCAAATGTGTGGCTTTACAAAATGGTACCTTTGGGATGGTCCCATTAGCAAATATGTGGTTTTACAGAATGGCATCTTTGGGATGGCCTCATTAGCAAATGTGTGACTTTACAAAATCACACCTTTTGGTATGGCCCCCTTTTCAAATGTATAGCTTTACTACAGAATGGCATCTTTGGCATGGTCCCCTTAGCAAATATGTGGTTTTACAGAATGACACCTTTGGGATGGTCCCTTTAGCAAATGTGTGGCTTTATAAAATGGCACCTTTGGGATGGCCCCCTTAGCAGATGTGTGGTTTTACAGAATGACACCTTTGGAATAGCCCCCTTAGCAGATGTGTGGCTTTATAAAATGGCACCTTTGGGATGGCCCCCTTAGCAGATGTGTGGCTTTACAGAATGACACCTTTGGAATGGCCCCCTTAGCAGATGTCTGGCTTTACAAAATGGCACCTTTGGGATGGCCCCCTTAGCAGATGTGTGACCTTACAGAATGTCAGAGCCATTGTGATTAAACTTTGGGTGGGTGGGTGATATTTCTGAATTCTTAGGTTATGCTGTATCAGTTTTTTGTACAGGGTGGTTTCTCCAGCAGTGACTTGGCTTTCATAACAATCATGTGACAAACCTCTTTTAAACTTTTTGTCTGGGCAGCTTATGATTAAACATGGATTGATCAATTTCTGAACTGTATTACCAGATTTTTTTCAGGGTGGCTCCCTAGCAGTGGTGTGGAAACCATAACAACTTGGTGGGAAACCTATTTTTCAGCTTCTCTAGAATAGCTGAGCCAATTTTGTTCAGTATTAGTACGAGTTTTTCATAGGACATGTACTACAAGATTTATGTTGAACAAGATGGCTCCCCATGCAGCACGTTGGTTTCCATAGATACCAAGTGAAATAACCTATTTTCAACATCTTTTCTAAAATGGCTGAGACAAAGTGCAGTTTTTAGGACATGCTCTATCATAATTTGTCTGGGTTGGATGCCCAGTAATATTGTTTTTTCTTTTTAGCAACCAGTTATAGCCAATTTGTTGTCTTATGATGGTCCATACAACTTTGGTTTTCTTCAAATTAAGAATGTTTAGAAAATTGTGACACTGCTAGATTTTAAAGTTATTCTTGGACATGCAAATGTAATATATTTCCAGAATTAGCTAAGCTGATGTTCCAATCTTTGCCCAATGCTTACGTAGTTAATTGACAAAAATTATAGAGAAATTGCAACACAAGTGTTATTGCTGTAGATTTAACAGCATGAGGACAAGGTGTAATGGCTGCCACCTGATGTGCACCTGTCATGAGGTACATGGAACTCTGCCTTGAGTCATTTGTACTAATTTACTCACAGAAAGCAGTCATGGATACTATGATGACCCAGGATGGTGTTGCTGGATGCAAACTTTTACCAAATAACAATTTAACAAGCTGTATTCAGCTAACTTTTAGTGTGTTCCAATATTTATATTTGCTGTTCTTAGTGATGTCAAGTACATGAGTACTGATCTGTGTATGTGTTTGTTGTGAGTGAGTGAATGAGGGAGCAAAAATTCGCAGTGCATGATGAAGGGCTAACATTGATTCCCCACCAAACTAACTGAAAGTTTCTCCCATTTGACAGGCAACACCTAGCATCATTTCACTCTTTCATATGATCATGTATCTGTTATAACTCCTAGTGTATTGATGTGCCATCAGTCTTTATAATTGCATATTTGAGTGCACTATAAATTCCAGTGAATGTCTCTATCCAAGAATTTTGTCAGAGCACTTTTTGTATTTCCAGATGAAATAATCACTTGAATTCATTAATCTGAAGAAAATAAAATTCAGCTCAACTGGTCACAACACAAGACAACTTGAAAATGCTAGATGTTAAAGCACAAATGACCAAGTCCTCACAATCACAAGATTAAGAAGTTCTCTTCTTGACCTCAGGTCATAGTTAGCATTTTCAAGAAAAATAGCAACTCATTACTTAAATAACCTTCTAGAATGATCAAATGTTTATAACACAATAACCTGGATTATGTATAATCACTTAGGAAACTCCAAAACATTGACCAAAATAAATATATTTACATCAACTTTTGATAATAATACTGATTTTAAGCCCATTCACATAGAGAATAATTTAGCTATCTATTAGTTGTTCATAGTGAATAAAATAAAATAAAAGTCAATCAAGTCAAGCATAAATAAACTCAATTCAAGTTCAGCATACAATGTTTTATTACAATAGCATGCAATGAAATAAAAGAAACTTTTAAACCAATAAACAATTAAATTAACTATACATAACATTATTATGTATTTACTCAGTATTGTTTTGGTTTATTCTGTAACAGGACAGGAGTCCATTAATAAACCCCAAGACCAGCAGTAAGTGTTTTAGTTCATCATTTCTCCCTAAATATAACTCAGCTGACACTATCATTAGAATGTGTAACCCACTAGACAATCAGTTATATGTGATGCATATTGAAATGTTTTTTATGATGAACAAAATTGTCAGACTTTAAAACTGCAAAATATACATGCTTGAATATTTTCTTTAATGTTTTCAAATTTATGGGGAAGTCGAGGTGAATCAAACCAACTTGAAAATTTAAATTTATTTTTTGCTCTTTTTCATCGATCAGCCAAGTTTGATAAAATGTGGTAAGATTGTACCCTTTGGATATGCTGTGGCAGTACTGTATTTGGGGTGAACCCTTGACAAGAGTGTGACTTCCATCCATAGCAACCAGATGGAAGACTTGTACCATTGATGCTCATTTTCAATCAAGTACTTCTACTCTTTTTGGTATACAAAACATGTATATATTAACTTCCTCTCATAAACTGCCCTACCATGGTTTTTTTGTCAGTCCAGATTTGATACATAGAGTATTAGGATGAACACCTTTCATATGAAAGATGCCAGTACAGTATCTAGGTCACCTGAATTTTTAAAACATAGACCAGTTAAACTTATGTTAGATTCCACCAATTTCAATCAAATAACTGGAGATTATCCAGACTTGGTTTTTTTTTTTAAAACTCTTTAACCCCTGGATGTTTTTGTTGTTTTCGCATGAATTGTGAGTAGGAAACACATTTTGGGGGCTATTTCTGAATACATCCTAATACATCAACTTGCAAGCGATTTTCCATGAGCCTAAATGCCTTATTGTGTTAGAAACATAGTTTTCCATTGGTTATTTTGCTCGAGCATGAACAAAAGGGGAAAAGTTGGGAGTTCTTTTTTTATTCTTTTTGTTTTGCTTAACAGACTCGTCATTTTCGTATCAAGACCACTCTTTATTCCAAATCCCCACCGTATCCTACTTTTTGCAAAGGTTCACCTGTCTGTGTACACATCAGACCAGTCTGCCTTAGATCTGAGGCCAAAAAGTCTCAAATCGGGACACAAAATCAGATTCTGACCACAGGCAAATTTTGGATGAGAAAAAACAGGTCCAGAAAATTAGGTTTTTCCCACAGAATTGTGTAGTGCAAATAAAACGTCCAGATTATTTGTTATCATTGTAGAGCTAAATCTGTCATCCTTTCTATAATACCACCCACTTTAGTGTATCTTACATGACCTTGATGCTACAGAGCTTGAAAGTAGGCTACTACCTCCTGCCCTGTAAATGTGGTGCCTGGGGTTCATGTGTTAAACCAAGTTACTTGTATATTACAGCCTGAGTTCTCTGACACCAACATTTTTTCTACTCAGCTTCATTAGTTGTTTTGATGAGATTCACAGGGTTAGTCATTGGCCAAGTGTAGCAAATCACAGACATGCAAATATGTCAGAGTGTCTGTGGAGAGCTGGTGCCAAATTGGGCCTAATGGTGAAATCATCTGCAAGAAATATGGCAAAGTTTTTACCTCCACCAGAACAGCTATTTTCTACTTAGAAAGCATTCCCTCTTGCTGACACTGTACAATGGTCTGTTTATAGTTCTTTTCATTGGAACCTTACAAGTGACCCACACAACAAGTGAGATCTGTTCCACATTATTAGTGTGACCATCTTACAGTGAGATCTGTTCCACATTATATGTGTGAAGTCTTACAGGGAGATATGCTCCACATTATAAGAGAGACCAAATTACAGTGAGATCTATTCCAAGAAGGATGTTTATTAACGGAGCATAAAAGCAAAATAGTTTGTTATATAAAACAACATTTAAATTGTCTGTCATTAACCAGCTTATTGTTTTGTTTGTGAAAAAAGGAAACATTTAAGACAATTAAGCAGGCAGGAGAAGGTAGCAGAATTCTGAAGGGCTTTGTAGTATATAGGAATGGCAGTAATCAATACTTAGAAGCTTTGTTACAATAAGTGAGGAGGGGCTCCGAGTGGCCGAGTGGTCTAAAGCGCTGCCATCTCACCTCTGTCTGCGTGTGTTCGAGTCTAAGATTCGCCAAATGTAGTTATGTGAGAAAGCTTGCCAGTAGCTTCTCGTGGGTCGGTGGTTCTTTCCGGGGGTTTTCCGGTTTCTTCCGCCACCATTAATACTGGCCGCCATGTATAGCCTATCGTGTGCTGAAAAATGGCGTTAAACCCTACAACAACAACAACAACAACAAGTGAGGAATCACAGTATGTGAGAATTGCAGCAGAATAACAAGTGACTCCATAGTACAGGACTGGTGTATGTATATTAGCCTTAAACCCACAATGCTAGAAAATATATATTTTCTGGCATATAAATAACTCAGATCTTGGTTTAATTAACGTAGCGAAATTCTGAAGATAGAAGACATCATCCAGATTAGTTGTGAATCTCTATTGTGTGTTACAATACTTTATGTACATTTCAAAGGCATCGCTATTTCATATGACAGAGGCTTTGTAGTGCTTCTTTCTTTGGAAAATGTAAAATTACAGGGGAAAACAGTCTTGGCAAAAATTGGTATAGTTTGATAATAACCCTCCATTATGATGAAGTTCATAAAACACAAAGTTATTGTTGTAATCTGCATCATCTGTTGTCATCATCTGTCATCCTTCAAGAGAACATATCTGTAATTGTGTCCGAACATTAACTTGCTGCGGGGGGGGGGGGGGGGAATGAAAAACTTTTATATACTTATTTTGGTCAACCTGTAAGTAAAGAACACTGTATGCCTCTTGGGATCCTTTGAAAAATTCTTTTCTGGTCAGGAGGGAATTGAAAGCTGCTCTACAATAATCGGCCTACATCTCACTTATTTTGCTCATTAATCTGATTTTTTGCTCCTTATCTGATAAAGTAATCATGGATGGGCTTAGATTCCCAAAAACTTGTCAAAATTAGACATGTTTTGAGGGGAAATAGTTTATACTTTAGATAAGGAGTTCCCACAATCATATACAAATAATCAACAGTGGCCATTGAAGCACCATAAAAGTACTATAAATGTGGTGAGGTTAATATATATATATGATTATAAAAGTGCAGCAAAGGTTTAAATGAAGAAGAAAAGAAAATTGGTGGTACAAATCCTTTTATTTTCTTTGTTATGGTCTCCATTTAGAGCTAACAACAAGCCTTTATGTTTTTACCACTGTTGTATTACAAAATAAATATACAGATCATTCCCATTTGATTTGCAGAGTACAAATTATACAGAAAGTACTTTATATTGTTTGTTTTATTTCAGATACGAAGAGTTTACCTGTGATACCACCACCTCCTCCATCAGCCTTTCATAATAACTACAATGTGTCTGCACAGGTAACTTATTATTTTCCATATGCATTTAGTTGATAGCACACAGCAGTCAGGGGAAATTCAATTAATTGGTTGGTCAAAAGGTTAAAGATCTGATCAAGGTTAACATCTGTTTGGGATAGTCAGACTTGATATTTATAGAGTGCAGCAAACAATGTTACCATTTCTATAAGATGTATAAAGATGTTTTTGCAAAAAGGATTTGTGTGCAACAAAAGAATTTAGCAGCAAGCAATGATAGTAGGTTAAATGTTTTATTAGCCATTTGCATTTCATATCTTTTTCTTGTTAAAACATGGCCATCATTGCAGCTTCACTATCTGTTTTTGCACAGAAGCACATTACCAGGGCATTAACTATCTGATAATAGACTGGTTGCAAGCAAATAACAGGTTTCAACATTTTTATCAACCAATGTTTATTGTATAGAGAAGTGTTTACCATTCTTAGATTTTAATCCTATTGTACAGTTCTAGTTTTTCTGATTACATTTTTCCTTTAGTGTCCCATATGTACAGTCTTGATGGAGATTGAAGATATTACGATCTCGTGACTTTCATCCTGCATTGTTGTTTTTTCCATCTACAAAATATATATTTGATGCAAAATGTCAATTTTAGATCCTGGAGATGATGTAACTGAATTACTTCATATACAGTTTTTTTGTTCTTGAAGATCTTTGTATCGTTTCAAATGTTGTTATCATGTTGCAGCTTTGTATTGACTGGTTGGCAGACCAAGTCTTTCAGGAGGCTTCCTGGCAGAAAACATTCACTCCCAAGTTTTTAACTAACATTTGTCAACTTGAATGTTCAGACTTTTGATAAACAAAAAATTCAGACATAGTCAAGATAGAAGTAAAAGCAATTTGGCACCATAGTTATATATTAGGTCTTCTGGAGTACAGCATGAGGTAAAATCAGCCATTAGTATGTAATATATATCTCTTAATTCCTGGAATGTAAACTGTGAGATATTGGAGAAAAAAAGTTAGATAAAGTGTTCACCTTTTTGCATCTCAGGCTTTGATGCATGTCAAGTTTTAAAATTAAACATATTTTTCTTCATGATAGATCTTCAGAGTAACATTATCTGCATAAGTTAGTAAAAGATTGGTTTATGTATAATTCGGTCCCAAATGTAAAACCATGTAAACTCAGATTTGCCATTGCTTAAAGCACTTGTAGGTCTTGGTCTGTTCTGATTGCATACAGTTAAAAGTAGAGTGAAAAGTAAAGAATGTGATCTACCCATCTCATCATTCGACAGCAAATTTGGGTCTGCTGTCGCTTATTGTTCAAGTCATACTGCAAAACAACAAAGGTTCTGATCTACCATATTATAATTTGCCTGCTGATCAGGGTCTGTGCTATTTGTTCTATAAATTATTCCTTTCAAACTGCACAGACCCCAGATCTGCCAGTGCACTATATGATTATGTGTAGGTCTGTGCAGTTTTTCAGTTGGACTTGTCTTGTAAACAAGTAAATATACATGGTAATCTATCAGTCTTGATAGATTCTTGAAGGGTTGCATTACATATTTTTGAATTGCAAACAAGAAATGGTTTTATGCTTGAAAATTGATAGAATTTTTCAAAAAAGCTCTTTCAGTGTATGTGATCACAAAATGCTATATCTGAACAAAATATGTCATTGTTTTCAGTTAGGAATTTTTTTTATGTACATAGGGTCCAAATATGTTGACGAAATAAATAAAATGGGATACGGTTTGGTGATTGAAATGATGCACAACCATGGTCATTAACAAACTAACACATGGAGAAGGTTAAACTTCCATAAGACTAAAATTATCCTTGAAAATGTTTGGAAGTCATTGAAAACTCTTTGGAAAAAAATCTCCTTGTCTGTAGGAACCATGTTGTTGAATTGAACTCTGTGTGTGTGTGTGTGTGTTTTGGATTTTGAACATTGCTTTAACAATTTTTCCATCATATCGTTATGATGTCTGCAGTGTGGCAGTTTATAATGATGCCTAGCACTGGGGCATGATGTCACAAACATTTAGCATGATGTCCCACCCACTCACATTATCTATCCTGACACCAGGCTGACCAGCCTTAACACTTACCACTATATGCTGAGTACCAAGTGAGGTAGCTGTTAGTACCATTTTTGTAAGTCGTTGGTATGACTCAGCCGGGGATCAAACCCACAACCTCCCACATTTGAGGTGGACACTCTAACCACTAGGCCATCGGAGTGGTCTGCATTGAACTGTAAATATAATACACAGGATAATATGGTAAAGATAGACCTGCTTTCCGTTGTGTATTACAATGCTGACATGTTGGTATTATTCTAGTTTTTATGCCATTTCATTGCTATAGTATAGTCTGTAAATGTTAATGTGATGTAAATTCAGAAGTAAAACAACTACTTAGCACTGGTAAAAATGAGAAGTTGCAGTAGAATTCATAAATTCAAAGAAACACATTGTAAATCACAAAATTTGAGTGATCACAGAATATTACTAAATTAGTGAGGAATCCATGAGCCTTTTTTTGAGTAGCTTTTAATCAGCCATACATGTACCGGTAATTTACTTTTTTGTGTACCTTGAAGAAATTTCCCAAAACTAAGATATTTATCAGACAATCAAGAAAACCTGTGTCTATTTTAATGCATCTAATGAAAGCTTTGATGTTCAGATGAACTCTCCATGAGCATTTGTGGTAGTTTGATGTAGGGTCCCTTTTTGATGAACAGTTGGGAGATCTTTTCAAATTTTTTGGCATCTCCACCAGCCCTCCTCCTTTATACCTGAGCAAAGTGTAGCATGGAAGATACAGAAAATGATGGAATAAGGTCTCTGTAGTGTAGATATGTCATCTAGATTGCTAAATTAGTTTGAATATCTTAGAGAAAAGGCTTGAACAGTAGGTGGCCAGCCCAAGAGTGCATTTGGAATTAAATGGGCCACCTGTAGATTTTGTGATGGAAATGATACAGCAAAGAGGTTAGACTATGTTTTCGACAGATCATATCAGACTGAAGTTATGTACAAGGAATGATGGGAAGTTGGTAGTTTGTTCATTGTGTTCTGAATGATAAGTTTGGAGAAATTATCTGTTTTGAGAGATATTTCTTAACTTATTCTCCAACCAGGTAAGAAATGCATTTTGTTTATATAACAAAAGATAATGTGTAAATTGGTTTTTATTGATGATGGAATAAAGTTAGTTTATATTTGCTACTGTATAATTCAGTATATTCTACTATGTGGTAAACAGTGTGTCATATTACCCAAAAATACAATCATATCCAATTATTAATTTGCAATTTTATTAGATTTCTTGGATAGGGATTTTGATCATGACTGTCACAGTTTGCAAGAATATTATCTTGAAACGGACATGAGGCAGGGTCTAAATTGATACGCATGTTTTGGGTTTTTGGATCAAATTTCCTAATTTTCAAAAACAAAAAGTGAAAAATAACAAGGAAAGGGTGGGGGCCACAGGGGGCTTAGGGAGGGGACATAAATATATAAAATGACTGCGTGAAGTGATAATGAAAATGAAATTATATCATTAAAAAGTGGATCATGATATTCCCAAAATTCATTTAAAAAAGTTTCAAAACTATAATACTCAGATTCCACAAAGGTTAGAAGTCTTGAAAAGATTTAACGATGCAGAATATAAATGAGTTAAGGAATAATGACACAATTGATTTTTATACAAAAGTATCCTTGACACACATAGCATATTTACTTGCTTATAAGTTAAGGAATAATGACACAATTGACTTTTATACAAAAGTATCCTTGACACACATAGCATATTTACTTGCTTATAAGTTAAGGAATAATGACACAATTGACTTTTATAGAAAAGTATCCTTGACACACATAGCTTAAGTCGAGTCAAACTGCACAGATCCAGATCTGCCATCACATAATACACTGGTAAATGGGGATCTGTGCAGTTTGTTAGGAGTAATCAATAGAACAAGCAACATAGACCCTGATCTGCAGATGCATTATGCTGTGGCAGATCAGGATGGTGGTTGTTTGCAATTTGACATTACTTATAATCGAGTTTAAATGGTACATCAATTGGCAGAACATTAAACTCATGGATTAACAGTTGTCGAGATGGTGACCCACTCTGGCAACCCTGGGCTGATTGCTCCATTAAAGAATCACGTAGGTCCCATTTACTCGATATAACCAATAATGTGTTTCAAGTGCCATTCAATTCAACAAACAAAAATCTTTAAGTTTACAGTTGTATGACATTATTTACTACCACTCCAGTGGCCTAAATGGTTATAGCATATCGGAGGTTGTGGGTTTGAAACCCTCCCTGAATTATACCCAAGACTTATCAAAATGCTACTTGCAGCAGCCTCGCTAAAAAGGGTACTAACAGCTGCATTGTTAGGCACTCGGAAGAAGGTTAGTGTAGGACTGGTTAGAATGGTGTCTGAATAATGTGACTGGGTGGGACCTCATGCTACATATCTGTGGGCATGATGCCCCAGTGCTAAACATCACTGTCAACTGCCACACTGCAGATATCATAGCGATATGACTTAACGATTGTCTTAGATACGTTGAAAATTCAAAATCATACACACACATTATTTGCTTTTAACTTGCCGTAGTGTCATGAACAATGATTTGGTTCACATGTAAATCTAAAATTGTCTTTTATACTATCTGCACTTATATCATGTGCTCTTAAGTGCCAATAGTGCCATTAAAACAAAAAAAGAGACCTTTCACAAAAAAGTGTAATAATTATGCAATACTATTCATACAACTTTTATTGTATGCATACAAGTTATATGCCTGTGTTTACAATTCAACTGAATAAAGATAGAAAATTCTACCTCTACCTCTACACCTCCACCCTTTCCTTGCCTCAGGAAAGTTTTTTGGTAATTATTTTGTTAATTCCTACAGGCCAAAGTATATGATGTGAAATTACCTCCTTATTATTCCGGCACCAAAGAGACTAATAACACTGGCTTTATTTTGAAATTGGATATAAAACTATCAAACCCTGATGATAAGCAGAGGGATGAAACCTTTATTCCAAATTAAGATGCAGACAAGCATCATATCTCAATAAATTTATCAGTTATCCAGCAGCTAAACAGCTTCATTTTCCCCCTACACAGGGTAATCTCCATTATCAAGTAGGAACCAAAGTTATGAAAATGTTAATTGTGCACTGTTTGGCTTAATATGCCAATTAGCCATTGTTGGTGGCATGACCATAACAACTGATACCTTTAATGTTCTAGTTGTTTTTCCAGGCAGACTGGAATAGGTTTTGACAACAATGTGAAAACCATGAGACATACATTGAGATTTGGTTGGTTGAACATGAGAGAGACTCAATAAGTTAAAAATGAAGGAGATGCAAGCAGGTGCATTGACAGAATATCAATGGCTTTGACAGATGTTCACTTTCTAAAATCATATTCAAGAGAAGAGCTATTGTCGTCCATGATAGCTCCATATTTCCATTACAGCTATTAATTTATTTAGTATCCTCATGTTTCTAGAGATCATTAACAAAAGACCAAGAATCATAAGTGCTTCAGTTTGTGTATATATTCTCAGCCAAAGTCTAAAATGACCAGGTATCTATGTCATGATCAAGTTAAGAAGGTTTTGCAGCAGTATTGACCCATATTTATGGTTTTAATAGCAGCACTAGGTCATGCCTAGCTATTGTTTAGCGTTCATTTTCATGCTGAAAAAATGCACCATCTGTTTGATGTGTATATGTCCTCACTTAGAGTGAAAAGTTGTCAGTAAGACACAATTGTTTGTTCAGTTTGTCTTATCCTTGGTATGTTGCGGAAAACAAGCATTGATAGTTCATCTTTTTTCAAGACTGTTGATGTTATCAGATGTATTCCAAATTCACCAGGGAAAATTTGACTACCAGTGCTCTGTAATCACAGTTGCAACCTGGCCTCTAAAATAATTTATCTTCAGTGGTGTTACATTATCCCTTTGTTTTTCTGTAAAAGACATTAAAGCTTTGGAACAGAATGTCAGACTGCTCATCACCATAGCTTCACATGCCAACCTCTTCTCTGCTTCTTTCTTAAGTATGTTGAGAAGAACCTCCTTGAAACCAGCTACTTTTCAATGTATACTGGAAGCTGTGTCCTTGACATCTCAGTGTGCTCTCTCTGTTTCCATGTCTTTGTTGACAGAACTTCTTAACATCTGATGTGATGTTGCTTGGAATCCACAGAGGAAATTCTTAGTCACATTATTGACCTCCTAATGGCTGCTCTGCTTGAAGCCGAGAGTCTGTTTGGAGGCCTCATTCCTAACAAAACATATTAAGACATGTTGGATCATAAACATGCATCCTTTAGATCCACTCCTGGCCCAATTCACAGTTGGTCAGGAAGTGTGTCAGTGTGAATTGTCCTCAAGGGCCTTCTAACAAGTTCTTCAAGTAGATTCAGCCCAACCTCAGAATTTACCTCTTTCTCCTCCTACTTGCCTGTCTGGCTTGCAGAAGCAGAAAAAGAGACATGCCAGACGAACCTGGTAAGGAAGGAAACAGTTGTCACAGCTCCCATCTTTTCCCAAAGGAGAGGGTAGGGTAAAGCCACTGGGACTTAAGTCCTCTCCTGCTTGCAAATTCCTCTCCTGTTGGAGTTTGCCTAGGCTTTTCTGAAGCCTGGTCAAGCATCATGGAGGATGGTTGGGTCCTTTCAGTAGTGTGTGAGGGGTACCAACTCCAGTTTCAGGACTCCCTCCCCTATCCAGGACTCGTATCTTCCTTCATCAATCCAGTCTGGCAAAACTGAGTGAGGAAATGCACACCCTTTTACGGAAAATAGCAGCTGAGAGGGTACTGAACAATGAGTCACCAACCCGTATCTTCTGGTTAACAAGAAAAGTGGAAAGTTTCACATTATAATCAACCTTACCCTTTCAAACCAGTGTTTTTTTCCTGGAAGACCAGTTCAAGATGGAGACCACCTTCACAATCTGTAATTTCACTTTGCCTGTCTGATAGAGCAGTCTCCATCTGCCTTCAGAATGCCTATTTACACATCCCGATATTTTCTCCTAACTGCAGATATCACCTTTTTTGTGGACTGGGACGTTTTTCAATTCTGGGTCCTACTGTTCGGAAATGTTTCTGCACCCAGAGTTTTCACCGAAGTTATGGGAATAGTAGTGGGATACGTACTTTGATTACCGGAACACCAGTTCTCCAGTATTTCAACAATGGGCTGTTCCACAATGTTCAAATCACATCCCTTCAACAGGATCTATCACACTGTTCAAATCACATCCCTTCAACAGGATCTATCACACTGTTCAAATCACATCCCTTCAACAGGATCTGTCACAATGTTCAAATCACATCCCTTCAACAGGATCTGTCACAATGTTCAAATCACATCACTTCAACAGGATCTGTCACAATGTTCAAATCACATCCCTTCAACAGGATCTATCACAATGTTCAAATCAAATCCCTTCAGCAGGATCTATACTGCTGTTGGCACGTGGTAACTCAACTTTTGCCCAACCTTGACCGGTCTCGCACTTTCTTACACCTATGGAATCTTTCTTGTGCTTGATACAGCACAACATGTGGCACTGAGTTATATCAACATTCTATAACAGAGGTCTCTCCACCAATGGTGAGTGCATCCCATTTTCTTTTTCTGACAAATTCAACTAAACAATAACTGAGGGTAAACTACTGCTGCTATTAAAATGTAGTTTGGGGTGGGGGGTAGGGTAAAACCAACTTGAATTATGCAATACCAACCCATAGCTATTGTTGAATGTTTTCCTCCAACCCTGCTCTGATGTCCTGATATAATATTCGTCAAGGAAAACGATTAACTATCTATGCTCGTTTTGCACATAAGATACTAACAACAAGACAAGTGGCATGAAGAATTGCATCGTACTGACAATTCTTCACCATAAGAAAGATTTGCGCACATCAGATGGATGGTGCATTTTTTGGCATGAAAAAAATGCTAAACAACAGCTATGGATAAGTACTGCATAGTTAAAATTAGTCCCCCTCTCCCTTAAAAAACTATATATCTACCTTATTTGTAATGGATTAATTGTAATTAGTACTTTTTACTCAGTCATTAAAAACAAGTTTCAAGATTAAGAAAAAGAAAAACAACAACATCCATCATTAGTTCTCTGAGACTTAAATGATGATGGGTTAAATAAGGTTATTGTATGTGTAAGTACAAGTCTGACAGAATGCTGTCTGTTGAAATGGATCTGGCAACTTTGTGTGATGTACCTATCTGAAAATCTCTTTAATTTTTCCTCAGATTTCTTTCTGTGCTAAACTTCAATATCAGCACCCCACAGGGTTTGGAAAGGCTCCTAAGTAAAACATTACCAATCTTGCTGAATTTTTCGTATGCTAAACCTGTGATCTTTTTTCATTTGCCTTTTAAGCTTTTCTTAACAGATATTTTTGCTCTCAAGCATGTTGATATTTTTATGAAAAGTTATTTTTACCCATTTTTCTGTTTTGTTACATTAAACATCTGCTTATTGAACTCGATGAGCGCTAAGGTGTGCAACAGTCCGGATCCGTTAAAGGGAATCGATACTAGACAAATATTGTTTATTTGTTTTGTATATACCCATCAAGGATGATTACCCAACATCCAAACTCTTTAAATAGAAAAACTGATACAGTGTGTTGCATCAATAGTGCACAGAGAAGGGCATGACATTGCATGTTGTGGCAGATAACTATTGAATAGGGACAGGTTATTGAAATGACAAGATGAAATACAAAAAGCTAGATTCTTACAATTTGCAGTGAAAATTATTTTTTGTTAATTTGAACTTATTGTCTAGAATGATTTAATTAAGAAAAGTCTCAGTGCACTGGTTGCATTCTTAGAACTTCAAACCAAAATTGTTTTGCAGTTTTTAACATCTTAAACATTTTATTATTAAAAAAACAGATGGAAAAACGTTAGCCAAATAAATTTTATCTTACTTAGTTGTGCATACCTTATTTTGTTTGACTTTTGTGTATTGGCAATCCTGTTTTTAAACTATAGCTAATATTTTCTTTGACTTTCAAAGTGGCAATCCAGTTTTTAAACTGTTGTAATATTTTCTTTGACTTTCATAGTGAAAATCCTGTTTTTTAGCTTGTAATAATTTGCATTTTTATTAGGGAAAGTTTTTAAAAATTGTAAGAAATTTTACCCAGTAATTTGCCCAGTATAGTAATTTCAGTTAATTAGTCTGTTTTTGATGCGCATAATATTTGTCAGGAAACTTTTGTTTCTTTGCTTTTCTTTATGATGGATTCACACGATTTGAAATGAAAGAGGTTCTATTTATGGATGAATTTGTGAGTACAGTAAAACCTGCTGAGAGCAACCTCTGTGATGAGCGACCACCTGTCATTTCCAACCACAATCGTAATGCACAGATCGATTTTGTTCTGTAAACACTCTGCTATGAGCGACCACCTGCAGAACATGACCAATGACCACAATACCATCACAGAATATGCATTTTGACACTGCTAAGAACGACCACATTGCAAAAAACTTATTTAATCCCTGTAAAAATGACCACTCATACCATTTTAAATTTGAAAAATTAGGCTGGCTACTGTTGTCTGACTTTTTTTGTTAAGTGTTTTATTGTTTTTGTCATAAACCAGACTAAATTATATGTAGATAAATTCCTAGTCTAGTTCCCTGCTTCATATGCTCCCTGCATAATGTTCTCCACTATTTGTATAGGCGAGAACATCGATGGGAGTATAAAAAGCAGGGGACCAGACTGATTATTTAGGCACTTAGTCTGCTTCTTGGCCTTATTGTAGGATTTGATTGATAGTGCTGAACACTTGTGATGTTTGTTTTCTCCTCCCACCCCTTTGTTATTAGGTGATTACATCCCAATCACAAAGCAGTTGTCTATTCAAAATGGTACAGCCGGGTTACACACTTTGCTTAAAGAGTTAATTCCAGTATGTCATCTTTGAATGAAGCCATGACTATTGTCTCAGAGTAAATGGCTCTGTTTCTGGGTGAGTTAATTGTTTCTTTTTATGTCATTAATTGTTAGATATACAATGCACATGTATAGATTTTTTATATTTTCCCACAATCCAGTCAAAACTGTCTTTATGGTCAATATTACAACTAATAATATTAACATCTAGAACCTTAAAATAAGAATGGATGAACCTCCAACTATAAAGGAGACAAATTTTAAGACTGGAGAAAACAATTATTGTAACTGTAAGAAGTGAAAAAGAGCAGACAACTTGCACAAAAGCACTTTAGAAACATCAGTAAAAAGGAAAAGGTGTAAATCAGAAACAATTTCATATGCTAAAATATGTGAAGTTTAAATGTAAAGGCGATTTTATGTTAATATTGTATGCATTCATCTAAAAAAAACAATTGTATACTTCATATCTTTATTGCTATACAATTGTTTTTTTAGATGAATGCATACAGTATTTTACCAAGTATTAATAATAATAGAAGATATGTACAGTGATTGTGGCTATTTTTTCTTGAAATTTTTCTCAAACTGGACCTTGGAAACTGGTCTTTTTGTACAAACCTGCTATGAGAGACCACTATCTTAAGAGACAACATTTTGGTGGCAGAAGGGGTGGTCTCTCATAACAGGTTTTACTGTATTTATTTATAATAAAAAAATGTCATCAATTTCAACTTTCATTGACATCATCAGCTCTAATATCCATCAATATTACGGCTGTTTAGATGGATACTTTTGTAGGATATGGAGACAGACATAGCAGGTAACCAAAATCTTTGTGTCACTAGCACTGCAATGTTCAATGACCTCATCACATGCAAGATATTAAAGGGGAATATCTGTTATTTCACATTAGCAAATTAAAGTCAACTTACTTTTTTAATTAAAACGTTTATGTCATTATGAAAATAATGTTATAAACGCAGATGTATGCCTATCATCTGTACTCATTATTAAGTTGTAACCAGCTACAACCTTCCAAGACCTGGATCTGCCATTGCAGTTTGTTAGGAGTAATCAGTTAAAGAACAAGCAAACAGATATCCTGATATGCCAGCACATTATGCAGCCACCGATCACGGTAATAGTTGTTTGCTTTAGGACTAAATGTCTTATAAGTGAGTGTGTTAGAAAATCTTTTATGAATTTATCAGCTCAGTTTCTTTGAAGCCATGCTTGATCTGCATTTCCACTGAGCCGATCCAGTGGCTTAGTGGTTTGAGCATCCACCTTGGAGGTCATGTGTTTGAACCCCGGCCAAGTCATACCAAAGACATAAAAATTGTACTAACAGCTGCCACGCTTGGCACTCAGCATTTAGAGGTTAGTGTTAGGACTGGTCAGCCTGGTGTCTGGATAATGTGACTAGATGGGGGGGGGGGGGCATGAAACTAAAATTGTCTGCAACATGATGCCCCAGTGCTAGTCATCACTATAAACTGCCACACTGCAGACACTGTAGAGATATGACTGAATTGTTTTTAAAGCTACATTACAAATCCAAATCACACACATGCATTTCCACTGAGGCACACACTAATAGTTGTGTGAGACCCAAGTTACTGTATGCTTATCAGGTAATTATGCCACTTTATAGCTGACAGTAAACCCTTAGCTGCTGATCTGATTGATTGATTTCCTATTGGTCTCAAGAGTCTAGTCCCCCTGACCAGCACTTAGCTAAATGATCAATAAAAATATTTATAATGAAAACTGGACCATCTGCTGTTTGTGTGCAAGTCAAAGGAATAGTGAAACACAAGGGAAACTTTTTATCATGAGACTTCAAGTACATTGATCAATAGGCATGGTATTTCTCCAGGCTTGTATTGTAAAGATAGGTTGTTTAGTACCAGCCCATGCAGACCCAACCACAATGTCTGCCTTAGTGTCCTTATGATAGCACAGTTTCCATTTTTTGGCATGAAATAACAATTTGTTGAAATTTCTATTACACAGAACCCAACCCACTTCCAATACAATTGACTTTTGTGGGATGATCATACCATAATTACTTACTTGCTTGCTTAGGGCCCTGAGTGGTCTAAAGTGCTATCCGTTAGGGATCACTGCCAATCTCAACTCTGCATAGGTTTGAGTCTTGGATTTGGCCAATGTGGGTATTGTGAGAAAGCTTGCCAGGAGCTTCTCATGGGTTGATGGTTCTTTCCAGGGTTTTATGGGTTCTTCCTCCACCATTAATACTGGCCGCCATGTATAGCCTATCTTGTGCTGAAAAATGGTGTTAAACCATAAAAACAAACAAAACTCTCTCTCACACACACACACACACACACACACACACACACACACACATATATATATATATATATATATATATATATATATATATATATATATATAACAAGTTTATGTTTTCAAAATATCAGAAATACAGGATGATAAGGGATGTTGTCATTTATTAGTTTCCATCTATCATATATACTCACTTACAAGTTGAGTCAGACAGTAAAGAACAAATATCCACACATGTGGCTGCTGATCAGGACTCTGTTCTGCTGAGTACTCCTAACAAACTGCACAGACCCAGATCTGCTGGCACTTTATGCAAGAGCAGATCTGGGTACATGCAGTTTGCAGTTGGACATCTCTTTAAGTGTGTATAAACATGTGCTTCAAAACTGGTTACTGGCCAAATTCGTGTTTCCTTTTCTGTAGTCAAACATTAATTTGTTTTATGTGCAGAGCTTCTTTTCTTTAGACTATTTCTTACATTTTGCTGCCTTTTTTTAAAAAAGGTTGAGAAAGGGAGTTCTGCAATATTTCCTAACTGTAAATAATTGAAACAGTGGTCTTTAAATTTTGCCAACCTGATTGTCTCTTTGTTTATTGCTGGAGAAATGAAATCAATATTTTTACAGGCCATTGCCACATTCATTTTGTCACATGGAATTGATACACCAGACTTAGATATCATTGATTGAAACTCTTCCTTGATTGTCTGGTCATCTTTGCAAGCACTTTTGGACTAACCATTTATTTGTTGACCCTCCCATCCTTGTAATTGGCATGTATATAGATGATGTTGATGTTTAACTCAGATTACTGAACGAATTATCCAAGAGGAAAGAACATGATTTCTCATTACCAGTGAGTTGTGTGACTATTCATGGCTCTGGATGTATATGAAAAGATCTTGCCAATTTTTGTGAATGTTTTGAGTATTCACTCAGCCCTACGTCAAATTTTTATTTCTATACAGTGTTACTAATTTTAACAAATTAACTTAGTAATCAGGAATAAGGCATTTGCAGAGTCAAAATGAGATGCTAACAAATTAACATAACCTTAAATCATTTACTGATTTTCATCTTGTATGACAAAACATCCTGATGACCTAATGATGGAGCAAGTTTTAAGTTGATCAAGATCACTTAGTCTTGCATTTGTTTGAAAATGGATCATTTACTCTTGCCCATTTGGGTATCATGTTTTTGGCTCATTTTGTGAATATTACAAATGTCACTAAGTGGTTAAAAAGATTGTAATTTTTAGGGGTATGTGACTATTTACAAAACATTCAAGTTTTTGGTAGTGGGGTAATTAGAGGTGGTGGCAATTGTAGAAAACCCAATACAGCCAACTCTAGTTAATTGGTTGTTTCTATAAAGCAGTCCCATCACCTAATGTACAGCCTTTTTTTGTTCAATAACAGAGGTGACTTTTGAAGAAGAAAAATGTGATTTTAGATGAAGTTTATGAAACTTGCTACACTTATTTCAAATTAACATTCTAGCCTTAAAGATTTACTAAAAAGGTAAAATTTAGAGACCAGTGCCAAGTTATAATCAGTTGTTTATTTACTAAAAAAAATTCTTCAATGCCGGATTCACAGATTTGAATCTACCAGTATTCATTAATGAAGAAAAGAGATAATGCTTCCTTTTATTTTTTACTTATTTACTTTGAGAAGTTCTAGGTCTTTGACAGTAAATATCAAAGTGAAGTTTTATCTTACTTCATGTACCATCAATACTTGCTTATGAGTTGAGACAAGTGGCAGTCAACAAAGATAAAGATCTGATGCTTTTGTTCTACTGATTACTCCTAACCAAGTACACCAGCCCAGATCTGTCAGATTTATTATTTTAATTTATTTTAAATTCTTTTTTTAAAAAAATATTAAAATACCACAATTGATGGTTGAGTTAATGTTACATTCTTCCAGAACAAGTGGTTTGGTAATTTGGAAAGTAACAATTACCAAAAGGCGGTTTACCTTTTTTTCTCCACAAGTTCATAGTGACTATTGATAATTTCAAACCGATATCATCACTGGCATTTAACTAATCAAACACTGCTATTTGACTCATTCAAGTAAGTAATTTGATTCTGTTTTTATCCTTTTAGATGTTTGATGGTGAAGAAAATCCTTCTAGCTTGCTTTTTTGTTTTAAAACTAAATATTTATAACAGAAGCATGTTGAAATGTATTGAAAAAATTTTCCCAGATTCATTTTGGTAAAATCTATGGTGACTAAATTAGACTCTTCCAGGGCAAGATGAAGGATAGGACCAAAGTAAACCAAAATGTTTTCACCCACAGGATATGGCTATCAAAGTGGGTTGTAGCCCATATGTAAAACTTATCAATAAGAAGTTGGCAGCACAATAATGAAAAGACCAATATCAGATGTCAGGCCAGTGTGAAGTAGCTGTCATGGGACATAATACCCTGAGAATCATTTTACCATCCAGTCAGTATAAGAAACTGATGGAAATTAAATTGACAATTAAATGAGTCTAGTTAGAAATGTGTTTTATTGATGGTGGTATTAGAGCTGCAAAATAATATTTGACAGTGGATGTGAGAAGTGCAGCTCTGGAAGGTTTGTTTAAACATTAAGTTGTCAGATTTGGCAAGGTTGTATACATATATGTATTATGTAGAACCAGTCTAATGAAATTGACAGATGTAACTGTATGTAATCTTAATTTCATGGGAAATTCAGAAAATAAGAAATCCTCTCTATTTCAAGCAAGTTGGTGTAAGTTTTTTTTCTTCTTTCAGGAATGCTTAGTTCCCTGACTGTACAAAAATATGAATGTTGTGTCACTAGTCGCAGCATAGGCACTTTGACAGGTTCTGCAAATGAAATGTTCAGCCCTGGGGGAGGGGGATTATTGTTCCAAGAAGCTCTCTATCATGGTTATGCAAAAACCACTCATAATAGACAAAATAAATTTTGCAGACATATTTGCAAGTGTATATGATTGATTTGATAATGTTTACAAGCCATTTAAATCATTTTTTAAAATGTTTTTTAAACATGGGTTTCTTTAATTTAACCTTTAAGGACATTTTTTAAAATAAAAATTCTGTTAAAAGGACAAAGTAAAATCCTCAAAATCTACCGATGAAATTTGTGTTAACACCTCCGAAACCCAAGAATATTAATGGTTTCAACTTAAGAACATAAAATATTGCTAATTTGGAGATCAGAGGTGGAATTTCTAGGATATGTTGTATCAATCATTCCTAACAATGACCCAACATGTAACAAGCAAAACTTAGGATGTCAGCCCATTGGTTTTGATTTGAATGATTTAGAAATTTATTCAATTTTTCAGTGGGTTTTTTTTGGTTACAGGTGAATTTTGTTTATCAAAAGATTAATTAATCCGATGGAAGCACAGCAGAGTTTGGGAAAGAGTGACTTAATTATGTAAATTAATGCAGTGGCTTCAAAGAAATTTTTATTATTTTATGTGGTTTCCAGATAAGTTTACTTTTAATTTGTAATGTATTTTTTTTTAAATATGTTTCATTTGCAGAACCAAAAACAGTAATATCAAATTCATACTACTTGCAGTGGTAAAACAAGAATGAAAAAGCTGTTGTTTCCAGATTTCAAGAAAATTGACATTAGGTGTTGATTACAGTAGTACTGTCCTTAAGGTCCCAAAACTTCCTATTCTGTAGAGTGAGACATTAAAAACTATTTTGACATGAAACCAAAAGATCAGCTTGCTGGATTAAAAATTAAATTTAATTGTTTGCCCAGGTCTGGTCAGTTTGTGAAAGTGTATGCTTTATAGCCTGGCCTGCACGATCACAGATTTTCATGTCTTCCGTACCATATTGCAGTCAGTTACAAGAAATGGTACCAGTAATTGGTTTGAAACAAACAGTGGCATGTACTATGTCAGTTTTCTTTATGAGAAGTGCTTGAAATAGTTGTACCTTTAACTGTAGGGCTTAAATTATAACTTGGTTATATAATTAATTGAGAGGAAGAAAATACGTTTGTGATGATACTGACTTGTCATAAACAGCGAAGGTTTATCCATTTAGTGGATAAAAAGAGCTAAGAACCCACATCTGTCTTTTGGGTCAATCGGTTTTTGCTTGGAGATCTTAGAGTAAACTTCAGGTGTGGTCTAGATGCAGTTTTCATGAATGCCCAGCAAACAGAAGATGTATATGTGTATCAGCATTGATTAGAAGTGGAGATTGCAGCCAGGAAGTTTACTTAATCAGGTGGATTTTTCCTGGACAAATGGCTTTAATCTGGGGCTAATTTCTATCCACTGCTTATTAGAATTACCAGGGATGATATCCAATTAATCAGTGCTGTAGAGCTGAGTATATCAAGTTTATGCACATGATTGGTATTTAGCAGGTTCTGCACTAGATGATGATATTTTACCAAATTCACCTGGGTGCAAGTTCAGTTGGCTATCCCAAGATATTGATTTTCCATAAAATTGTACATTTTTTGTCAGTTGTTTCTGAATTCAAGAATAGGCACCAATTTTTTGGAGATAAAGTCTTTAAATTTAGGTTTTATCAAATGAATCATTCCTGCATTGTATCCAGTTACTTTCTTTTTTCCTTCTGTTTTCTGTATGCTGTCAACCCACTTTTTTTTATATGTACTTGATACTGTTGGTATTCAGTTTTGTAGCCACATGTATACATTTAATTTAATCTATATTTGTACACAGCAGAGGTTTCAAGACATTAGTGCTTGTTAAGCTGAACCAGACTTAAGAAGATCAAGATAATCAAAGCTTTACTGTAATAGTGTAGAGTATATAATCACTTATGAGTCCAAGTGATGCACAGACCCAGATCTGCCATCGCATAATGTACGATCAGATCTGGATCTGTTCAGTTTGTTAAGAGTAATCAGTAGAAAAAATAATATTGACCCTGATCTTCCAGCACATGCTACAGCAGTATCGAGATCGTTGATGTTTGCAGTTTGATATGACTCATAAATGAGTATATATGGCACTTTGGTGCTCTTCCAAACACCATTCTGTTTTGTGTTATAAGTTTATGTGTTTAAGCAAACCTTTTGTCATACATCTTTCCTATTCCCACTCAGGTAGTGAGTTTATTAAAACAGGTTGAGGTGGTTAAATTAGATTTAAATAAGCATGGAGGGTATACATCATGATTAGACAAATTTAAAATAAAGCATGGAGGGTATCATGATTAGACAAATTTAAAATAAAGCATGGATGTTATTATGATTAGGAAAATTTAAAATAAAGCATAGAGGATAACATGATGTAACAAAATTTAAAATAAAATATGGAGGGTCTCGTGATTGACGTTCACCTTTCGCCTCAGTACCTGAAAGATGTAATGGTAATGGATGCATATTTCTTAATTAATATGCAGCTGTTGCAGATACAGGTGTGACTAATGGTGCAAATAGTGCACTGAATGGTACTTACTATACAGACACTTAAGATAAAATTGTAGAGGTTGAAAAGAGATTGATGCATCATAACATCTTGTAAAATTCAGCCAGCTAAGCAAATTAGCTACATTAATTGTTAAACAAGACTCGTTTGCAATATGTGTAATGACTAATTTACTTGTTTTTATATAATATCATCCAGAATATCTGTGCTTTTCAATCCATCAAAATATTTCATACACCATCATTTGATACAATCATAGCTTTTTTTGCTTTAATTATTCTGTGTACTAAGAGTTTTCCAAATTGAGAGTTTGCTAAATATTATGACTAATAAGATTAAAAATTTCTGTTTAAAAAATAGTAATTAAAAAATGAGCAGAAAAGTGCTTTCATGTGAATCAAGATTTTTGCAAACTAATTTGTCTGATGATTATTGTTCTATTGTATTCTTGAGATGATGTTGTGATATGCAGTCCATGAGCAAACAAAACACATGCAAGCACAAGATACATGTCTTGTGTACATGCCATGGATGCATGCTTGCAGTACTCACAGATGTATCTGAGAGAAAGTTGGTAAACACTTACTAAGCAGAGACCTTACAACAGGCATGTGCAATTTTTATCTGCAGGAACCTTATTTGCTATAACCCGATGATGTAATTGCAGATTAGGGTCTATCTACAAGCTTGAGTCATATTTGATCTTTGTGATGCAGTGATTCTTTATGGTCTGTGTACAAGCAGTATTCAGATTTGATCTCTGTGATACAGTGACAGATTAGTGTCTGTGTACAAGGATTCAGATTTGATCTCTGTGATACAGTGACAGATTAGTGTCTGTGTACAAAAAAGATTCAGATTTGATCTATGTGATACAGAGACAGATTAGTGTCTGTGTACAAGAAGGATTCAGATTTGATCTCTCTGATACAGTGACAGATTAGTGTCTGTGTACAAGAAGGATTCAAATTTGATCTCTGTGATACAGTGACAAATTAGTGTCTGTGTACAAGGAGGATTCAGATTTGATCTATGTGATACAGAGACAGATTAGGATCTGTATACAAACATCAGTCATATTTGATCATTGAGATACAGTGACAGATTAAGGTCTGTGTAGAGCAAGATTCAGATTTGATCAGTGATATTGACAAATTGTGGTCTGACTACACACAGAATTCATGTTTAATTTTTGTTTCAGTGACAGGTCAGGGTCTGTCTACAAACAGGATTAAAATGTAATTTTTGTGATACAGTGACAGATCATGGTCCGTGTGTAAGCAGGATTCAGATTTAATCTTTATGATCTAGTGGCTGATCATGGTCTGTCTGAATGCAGGATTCAAAATTTGATCTTTCTGATTCTGTGACAGATCAGGGATGTACACTGTGATACCTTACAAGTGAACATATACAGCACAGTTGTAAATTGACTGCAGGTCGGAGCCCCATGTGGCCAAGTGGTCTAAAGCGCTGTTCATTACGGATCACTGCCATCTCACCTCTGTCTGCGTGGGTTCAAGTCTAAGATTCAGGTGATGTAGTTACGTGAGAAAGCTTGCCAGTAGCTTCTCGTGGGTCGGTGGTTAATGGCGTTAAACCATAAAAACAAAACAAACAGACTGCAGGTCAGTACATTAGCTTTTGCCTGCTGCAGCAAGGATAATATTCTACAGTCATTGGTCCATTACAGAGTTTCACAAACTGTCACATGGCTCTATTTGACCCTCACCAGCAAATAATTGGTGTGGCCATTGAAGTGAATTTGGGTGCTGAAGGGGTTGGGTGGGGTGGGAGCCATGTACAAGTTCTCTTTTAATGTAGCATAAAATGTTGCCTTCAGAATTATTTGTTTTTGAATTTATATACAGTTGTTTACTTTAAGGAAGAGAAAAGAAGAAAAAACAAAGTATATAACTAACTGAAAGTAAACAACTTTCTAAGTCTCATTGGGATGCATAGACAAAATCAAGATGGCACATCAGTGCAAATAGAGATTCTCTCTCTCTCTCACGGCCCTTAGTGGTCTAAAGCGCTGTCTGTTACGGATCACTGCCATCTCACCTCTGTCTGTGTGGGTTCAAGTCTAAGATTCGGCCAATGTGGGTAAGTGAGAAAGCTTGCCAGTAGCTTCTCGTGGGTTGGTGTTTTTTTCCGGGTTCTTCCTCCACCATTAATACTGGCTGCCATGTATAGCCAATATTGTGCTGAAAAATGGCATTAAACCATAAAAAACAAACTCTCTCTCTCTCTATGTGTGTGTGTGTGTGTGTGTGTCCATATATATATATATATATATATATATATATATATATATATATATATATATATATATATATATTTATTTATACACATACACACACTAGAAGAATATTCATGTTTTATTTATTCCCTGTTATGTATATTTTCATTTTCCAGTTGTTGTTTTTCGTTGTTGTCTCTCTTATATCATCATAAAGCTATTCATGTGCTTGATATGGTTCAGGTCTCTTGCTTGTATTAATACCATTCACAGAATTACTATTGTTCATGTGTCTTGCCTATATCTTCATAATTCCATACACAGCCCTGATGGGATTTTAGTTTCTTGCTTGTATCATAATGCCATTCACAGACCTGATGGGATTTTAGTTTCTTGCTTGTATCATAATGCCATTCACAGGCCTGATGGGATTTTAGTTTCTTGCTTGTATCATAATGCTATTCACAGGCCTGATAGGATTCTGGTGTCTTGCTTGTATCATAATACCATTCACAGGCCTGCTAGGGTTCCAGGTGACTTTTCTATATCATCATAATGTCATTCACAGGCCTGCAAGGGTTCCATTTGTCTTGCCTGGATCATCATAATGCCATTCACAGGCCTGCAAAGGTTCCAGATGTCTTGCCTGTGTCACCATAATGCCATTCAGAGACCTAATAGGGTTCCAGGTGTCCTGCATGTATCATCATGTGTTGTACATAGGCCAGACACTCATAAAAGCCTTGATTAGTGACATACTGTCTCATTAAGTGATATACACTTGGACTTTATATCCCAGTCATTATTTTTATTGCTATACCATTGTTAAATTGATTAGGCTGTTAATGATACAACAGTAAACACCAGTCTGATAAGTCAAGATGCTGCAAGTACAAAAATAAATGGAGAACAATCATTGTACATGGACTCACAGAATTTTAGTGCATATAATTTTTTTTTTAAAATTATTTTTATTTCTGTTTGGTGAGTAAAAATGTTACATGGGCATGATAATAATGAACATACTACCTGCAATATACTCAGTACCAAAAGATTTGCTGCATGGTTTAATTGAGGAAGGGTTTTCAAGATAGATAATGATAATATACTCATGAAACCTAATTTTAGTACATTTACCCCAAACTTTGGTTCCACTTTATGATCTTAAATGTCTCTTTTGTTTGTTTGGTTTTTGGTATTTTATGGAACAGCAACACAAATAGATTATTTAGTGCCGCTACAATTGGAGTAATGTGCTTAATCTGACAGGACTATGGTAGATTTGTGACTAGCTCATTTTTTTATCTCAAATATGCCATATGTATTCATGTAATACAGCTTTGTTATTATTCAAAGTAGTGATTTGACTTCAGAAGGTTAAGTGGATATAATACATGAATAGTCCACCATGCAGTGTGGTAATGAATCTACTTACTTACATAGAATAGAACAACAGAGAAAAATATTTATTATGTTTCAATGTTTATTTTGTCTGCTACTGAAAACAAACACACAGAATAAAGGGTAAATAATTATCTTGGGATAATGAGGAATAGTAGTCAGTTATCTGCCCTTGAAAATGTTTTGGAGGCTCCACTGTTACTGGTCCATCAGTTGATAAACATGAATGTAAATATACATTAGAACGTATGCTTAGGTATTGATCATGGAATTAAAAGACAGTTTAATGATGAGTCATCAGTTTAAGAGAACAAGTAAGGAAAAAAACATGGGGATATTATGACAAAAGTATGAGCTGGTTGAAAGTATTTTATATTAAAATGCATTTCTTTGCACATGTTTTACGATGCCATAATTAATTTGAAATTAGAAATTCTTCTGAAATGGGTCTCGTAAAGTCATTTTATGATCCAGCACATGAACCAGTATATCACAGTTACATGAACCAGTATATCACAGCCAAGGGTATGTGAACCAGTATATTACAGCCAAGGGGCACATGAACCAGTATATCACAGCCAAGGGGCACATGAACCAGTATATCACAGTTAAGGGTATGTGAACCAGTATATCACAGCCAAGGGGCACATGAACCAGTATATCATAGCTAATAGGTATGTGAACCAGTATATCACAGCCAAGGGGTACGTGAACCAGTATATCACAGCAAAGGGTATGTGAACCAGTATATCACAGCCAAGGAGCACGTGAACCAGTATATCACAGCCAAGGGGTACATGAATCAGCATAAAACAGCCATGGGGCACATGAATCAGTATATCACAGCCAAGGGGCTAATTTGTAAATAAAGTGTAATGTAATCACCACAAAGTAAAATATTCAACATTTAAAATATTTTCTATCTCCAGATGTGCATTCTGTCATGATTACTTTGGTTGGATTTTAAAGTTATGCTGATGAATTTATTTATTTATTTATTTATTTATTTATTTATTTATTTATTTATTTATTTATGTGGATTTTTTTCCCCATCATGCTCCATTTTGTTATCTTTTTTAAAGGTTTTATACTGATATACACATTACACTTGCAATCAAATATAAGTCAGTATATTAATCACAGATGTTTACTGAGTTCTTTATTTTTTAAAATTTTTCATGTGGCTAGACCCATAATTCATTCAATATGTACTATTTTACTACGTACTAAGTACTTTTTGTCATTTAATTCTACCCAGACATGCAGTAATGCTTATTCATCATAATTTTAATAATTTAACATCATAATTCAGTCTAGTTCAGGCAAATATACATGGCAATGGTCAGAACAGCATGGAGTTAGCCAAATTATTTACAGTTGTTGCAAATGTCAAGTTCACACCTGTTGACCATAGGTGCAAACATGAGGCTGTCACAGTTCAGAGTTGCATGGAGGACTTTGGGTATTCAGTACATCCCTGCTGACCTGAAGTTTTCCAAATAAATTCATTTGTAAATAAATAAAACTTGCATTGTGAAAGTCAAATGTCCATTGCCATCTTGGGATTCAATAATTTCATTGTTCGCAATATTAAACTTAACAGTTGATGGACCAGCAGTGTTGGCGCCACCTAGATTGTAATGAAACTCACTACTAGTTACCATCGCTGAGTCAGCTGGTGTTGACCCGCTAATAACTTGAATGCCATTGCTATAAAAGCATTTTTCACTGATGGTACTCTGGTTTTCTTTGCATGAGTTCATTACTACTATTAGTACATGTATATAAATAGCCCAATACCTTTAGTAGATAAGTTCTACTGGTCTACAGTGGAAGAATTTATGATGCATTGTAATTGTATCTGATATTGGATCCTCAGAACAGTGTCCTATTTTATGGTAGATGTGATGGAATGAGTTATTTACATGCTGCTTCCTGGATATCTGATCCATAGCACCATCTGCCAAACAGGCATAATCTTAAAATGATGGAGTATTATGTCAGAGAATTTATTTTGGAGTTTATTTGCAACTTATCTCATGATAAAGGATGTGTGCTGGAATTAATATCTCATCCCTCTTTTGGAGTTCCAAGATTAAGACAGATCTCCAGCAATTTTCATCTCCCCCAGAAGAAGAAGATGAAGGGTGACATTTGACATGGGTCAATAAATTTCCTTGTTCAATTCTAGTTTTGTCAGCTAATCAGAAATGGTATAGCCCTCTATGCATTGTTCAGTGATTCAGAAGTGTTCCTTGGATAGCTGGTATGAGGGAGTAATACCTTACCATATTTTCTCTTGTTTTAATTTTGCAGGTATTCCAACTGCTGATACTGTAGACTTGGATATAACCTCGCATAAAGTGTAAGCATATTTGAGTCTATGTTGTTGTTAAGCCCATTTTGGCAGAAGATTGACATATCTGTAGCAATCACTTTGGCATCCATGTACATGCTCGTCTGTTTAACCCTCCCTCCACGCTTAGATATGGGGTGGGAAAAACACGGGCCTGTGGGCCAGATTTGGCTTGTGATCTGGTTTGTCTGTTAAGATACATCATTGGGTGTGGTAGCACAATGTTTTAACCAAACCATGCTCTGGAAGAAGCTGCTTATGCCTGTCCCAGATGAAGCATGTTTCCTGTGCAGGTCTGAGATTCTAGAAAAGGTCTAACATTTGAAAATTGCTTTTCCAGGTCTTGAAAACGCCTGGTAAAGTTGCAGAAGTATTTAATTTTTTTTTTTACAACTGTCTTAGTTGGAAACCGGTGATGCGACAACTCTCTTGCATTTGAGAGAAATTTTAGTATATGGATTCATAGCTCTTCTGGAGATCTGGAAATATTTAGTTTTTAGTCTGGAAAATGTCTGGATTTTTTTTATTTTTATTTGTGGCAGAAACCCTGATTGTTGACTGGTAGTAAATTTTTTATCTGAGTTTAACAGTATCTTATTCTTTGCAATTGGAATTAACTTATGTGCAAAGCATATATGGTATTTCACTTTGTTTCATCATTATTAGAATACAGAATGATCAACCTTGATTGTATAATTATAATGCAGACATATCAGGGTGTATGTGCTGTTTTCAGTACAAATTGAGCAATGTTTTGAACCAGCAGAAATTCTTGGGAAGCTAACACCATATATGCATGTTTATAATACACCCAAGTGTCAACAGTTGAGACACTAAGAACTATCATAATGCAACAGTAAGTACATCAGGGTCTAACCTCGTTCTTTAATTATACCTATGATATCAATTAGACCCTGATCAGCCAGCATATTTTGTTATCTGCTGGTATATCTTGGTTTTTGTACTGTTCATATTTGGATAAATACAATACTGATTGTGTGGTTAAATATCAATCAACCTCACTGTGCTTAATTTAATGGTTACATTAGACCAGGACTCTGATTAAAACATCTCATATTGTGTGGAGGAATTTGGAAGAGAGACATGAGGAAATTTATCAAATGGAATGAGAAGGCTAGCAAATTTTTGAGGTAAAATTGTTTCTCAATATTTTGGCATTTTTAAAGTTTACAGGTAAAGAAAATTTTTGAGAGGATAAGGACTAATATTTGCATTAATTCTACTTAAGATTAAGGCATTGCAATGTTGAAGTCACAACATTGTCAGTTCTTTGTCTTCTTTAGGCTATAACATTAATTTGAGTCGCACCTGCATTTGGATGTTGAGATTATGGCAACTTCAACATTAAAATTGAATGCTTCAACTTTGTGGGAAAATTTATACAAGTTTATAGTTGAGGGACTGGTAGTTACCACTGGACAGCAAGTGAGACATGTATTTGTTCTGTGGAACACTTCTTTAAATTGCCTTTCTTTTACTTGCATTATTTGAATGTCATCGGTCTTTGCATATGAATTTTGCCTTTTTACTTGCATTATTTGAATGTCATCGGTCTTTGCATATGAATATTGCCTTTCTTTTACTTGCATTATTTGAATGTCATCGGTCTTTGCATATGAATATTGCCTTTTTACTTTCATTATTTGAATGTCATCGGTCTTTGCATATGAATATTGCCTTTTTACTTGCATTAATTGAATGTCTTAGGTCTTTGCATATGAATATTGACGTTTTACTTGCATTATTTGAATGTCATCGGTCTTTGCATATGAATATTGCCTTTTTACTTGCATTATTTGAATGTCAGCAGTCTTTGCATATGAATATTGCCTTTTTACTTGCATTATTTGAAAGTCATTGGAACTCACCATATGGATGTGGTCTTTCTTTTACTATCATTAGCTGAATGTCAATGGACTTTGCATATAGATATGGTCTTTTACTAGCATTAGCTGAATGTCATTGGTCCTTGCATATGGGTTTTGCAATCTCTAGGTTCATACACATTGTTGGTACTTAACAGTTAGAACTTGATTAAATAACTCGGTATAGAGAAGAATATTAGACACAAGGTACTGCTTTTCAGGTATCACAGGATCAGCAGTACCTTAATTGTTGTTATGCCTGCAAGGGGTAAAATGGTAAGGTGAGATATTTTGAACTTGTTTAGCTGTTATTTTGATTCACCTTTCAAAATCATTTATTATGGAATTACTTATTCTTCACTGAAGAACAGAGATCAGTATTTCATGTCCTTTTACACAGGTTTCCAATTTGGAAGTTTGGTTTGATTCCTATAGTTAATTCAGTAAAATTGCATATGAAAAATAAGAAAGAATTACTGTACTGGTAGATCTGTTATATTCTACCACAAATGTTGGGGAGAATTATGTTAGTCCCTTGTCCATTTATATACAGTTCTCGTTTAACTTTTATGTTGAGGTCAGTTTCTGAAGTACTGTTATAGGTTTTTTTTTATATTTATAAGCACATTTGCATGAAGTTATCAGCAAGGAAATTGTTGCTAATGATTGAGGCCATCAAGGTATTTTTTCTCATACTGCAAAATTCTCTTGCAAAAAGAAATTTGGTAAATTTGGATTTTATGGGTTTTCTTAAGAAACTTCTGAATTATGATGTGTCTGGTACAAAATTGGATGCCTTGGTTTAATGACTTCCAATTAGATGGTTTCTTGAGATAAAGGAGTCTGAATTATCAGAAACTTGATCTGGTTCTGGAATCATCTGGTGATTAATGCTATCAAGGAGTCAGAAAGGGCAAATGGTACATTAAACTAGTCTTTTTAACTGTAGGTTGCATATGAGGCATAAAAAGAGAGGACTTTTTGCATGTGAAAACACTGGTAAATCTCTTGAACAATAAATGAACTGTTACACCAGACCCAAGCTAAAATGAAGCTGTAGTTTTTCTATAGGGAATAAAGTGATCTGTCAGTATCATTATAGCAAACAAGCTCACATTCTTCCGAAGAGGTTCTATCCAGAAAAATTCACAGTATCACATTTTTATAATGATACTATTGTACTGTTTTAGAAGTCTGACTAAATGTTTTTGAAGAAGCAAGTAAGTTACAAAAATAGTCTGCCATTTTCTTTTCTGAGTAGAAAGATCCCAGTTCAGTTTTCCAGGGATGATGGGAATAATAGTTTAGTTGTGAAGACCTGGCAATGTTTTTTTTAATTATAAGATTGATTTCTTGTATCTGAAAGGTCAATTTCTCAAAGGTCAAGACCATTGTATTCATTGGTGAAATGTTGACTGGATAACTCAGTATTTTCTTATCTCTTTTCAGAATTTTAATGGCAAAGTGATAGTAAATCATGTCAGCGACTCGTACACAGAAGGCCATGTGGACAATTACTCAGCAGCATGGGACATAAGATCTTCCAGTCCATGCAAGGACAGTCCAACAAACAGTAATCGTAACAGTGCAGCCAGTAGTGATAGTGGTAGAGGCCTAAGTGCAAATTGTCTAGAGCCAAAGGTAAGTACATGTAGCTGTTTGTAAAACTCAACCATAAATATTTACTGGACATTGTGTTGGTATGTAAATACATGTGCTTAACTAGTTCAGTAGGCTCAAAATTTGTAGGATCTTTGACTGTATTAAAAACAATTTGATTTTTGTCCCCATCATTAACATGAGGAAGCGTGATGACTATATATCAAACTTGTGAATACTCAAACATTTTTTGTCTTCATCCAGATATGTACATACTTAACCCTAAGGCCTAAATAAAGGTGTTTTTTCTGGTTTCATGCTAAAAAACAAAAGCAAAACAAAAGAAAAACATTAGTTGGTCTGTTGGAATTTCTGAAAGTAAACCATGCTTGCATGACCTGACTTTATTCCGTTGAGAAAAGTGATTGGTATAACATTTTGTTGTCAAGTAATCCTAACAAATGGATATGTTATTTTATATAAATTACTTAAATGATTGTTGTATGTCTAATATAACTTGCTATAGATTTTTAAGCTGACCACAAAATTGGCAAATAACATGCAGAGTTAGTCATGACATTGGGGAATCATGCTTTCTGTCTAGTAGGCACTGTAAAATATTTAAAGAAATAGTAAGCATTATCCTGATGAGAGTGATGATAAATACTGTTACATATGAAGAAGAAAAAAACTGGAAAGCTCTTAACAATCAGACAATCCAGAATTTACTTATTTTTTGTAAGAAACATCTTCATTGTTGCCAAGCAAAAACTAGGGTGTGAGTCAGTCTTGAAAAGGGAAACAAAGCTTTTGTCTGAGTCAGTCTTGAAATGGGAAACAAAGCTTTTGTCTGAGTCAGTCTTAAAATGGGAAACAAAGCTTTTGTCTGAGTCAGTCTTGAAATGGGAAACAAAGCTTTTTTTTAATACTTTAATGCCTGATGAAAGCTTGGGTGAATTCCATGTTGAGTTCACATGGCCTTTATGTTCAAGAGTTATTGTCCTTGATCATCTCATCATATACCTCATTGCTGCTTGTGAACACTATGGCATTTACAATTTGTTTTTGATTTCATTAATTTACAGCTTCATCCGAACATGAGGTTGGATGAGTTTGATGATGACCAAAATTTGGCAATGTTTTTCACAAAGTATGGGCAAATGAAATTTGGCAATGTTTTTCACAAAGTATGGGCAAATGAAATTTGGCAAACATGTATAGATAACCTAATTATATTTTCATGCCATTACAAAGCAACCTGTTTATACTTGTGGTATTTTAAAAGTTGTTGGGAATTGACCATGTTTGGAGAAAAACATGAGTTAGCAAAAACCACTTGAGACAGTAACATAAATACAGTGAAACCCTCTATAACACAATAATTGGGGTCCAAGAAACTGGATCTCATTCATGGCGAGGTTGTGTTAATGTGGGGTTTTACAGTATTTTAATTTTTTCAGCAAACATCACATTGGTATATATACGTGTACTCGTGTCTAATGTAAAAACCAGAGTATTATCGGACGAATATTAAATGGAATGCAGTAATAAGACTTATTCAAAATAATGGACAGATAATGTATTTACAGGTTATTACTTTGCGTTAAATTGTTTATTTGTGATACTGAGAATTTTTCTGTATAGAACCTTTTCGAAAGAATGTGAGCTTTATTTGTTGATTAGATCCCACTTGTAAATATTGATTCAAAATGGAGGGTAGAATTACCTTTGGTTTTTGTTCTTAAGTAAACTCAGCATCCATCCCATTAACATGTATGCACACACACAGAATCAGAGCAAACCACCTTTGATCTGTGCTTCAAATCACGGACACCAACACTACCAGGAAGGAATTATCCTCATTGTGGCCCACGTTGTTACATATACATCACAAGTATCGTCCTTGTAGAAACTTTGACGGGAAGGTTGGGGAGGAGATGGAGAGGGAGACATGCCAAAATATGGACCACATGCAACACAGCAGTAAATTAATTCAGATTTTTCTTGTGTTGTAAATATAATAATGGCCGATGTTTCTTAAGTAAATTAATTCAGATTTTTCTTGTGTTGTAAATATAATAATGGCCCATGTTTCTTAAGTAAATTAATTCAGATTTTTCTTGTGTTGTAAATATAATAATGGCCCATGTTTCTTAAGTAAATTAATTCAGATTTTTCTTGTGTTGTAAATATAATAATGGCCCATGTTTCTTAAGTAAATTAATTCAGATTTTTCTTGTGTTGTAAATAAAATAATGGCCCAATTTTCTTAAGTAAATTAATTCAGATTTTTCTTCTGTTGTGAATATAATAATGGCCCATGTTTCTCAAGAGGAAGAACTTGTATGGTTCCACTTTGCAAGACAATAACTTTAGTACCATATATGCTCACTTATAAGTCACAGCAAACTTTAAACAACAAAGATCCTGATCAGACATATCATAATGTGTCAGCAGATCAGGGTCTATGTTGTTTGTTCCACTGACTACTGACAAACTGCACTGATCCATATGTGCTGTCACATTATGTAACTGCAGATCTGGATCCATGCAGTTTGCAGTTGGTCTTGATTTGCAGGCGAGTATACCATATTTTCCAGCCTCAAAGTCTATGCAGAGTATAAGTTGAATTCACTAATTTTGTACATTTTTCATCTTTCAATTTCCTGTGGTTCTTAATCTACTTGATATTAAAAATGGGTAGCATAATTGATGTGGAATAATGATAAAGAACGATGGGTTACTGGCAATATGGTAACTGCTATCGGTAGCCAAAGCCAGTATCAGGGTTTAAACAATTGCGGCAACTGGCTTTGATTGATGTTGGAAACCAAAGGCCAATTTATCAACTACGGGTATAATCAAAAAGAGACACCTAAATGACAGATGGTTAGGAATGAATATAGGTGATGTGTTGACATTATAGTTTGCTATATAAGATGTAATGCAAAACTAAAAATAGATTATTGATGATGTATGAGTTGTCCATCTATATATCTGATGTTAGGTTAGTTTTAACAATATTTATTTGAGAAATTTTGTCAAATACAGTTATAAACATATGATTTGGGGGATTATGTAGAAAGCATAATCTGTGGTATTTTAACAATAATCATAGAATGCTAGAGTTAATATGGATTACATCCCTTTGTAATATCAGTTAGATCAAATGAAAAAGCTATACTAAGCTAAGGTAATCGCTTGCGTGTGTCCAACAGTATACTGGAAAATCAAATATCAATGGACCAGTTGCTAAAATGTAATCAGGAAGAATGAGGTATGGTTAAAAAGAATGAATAAAACAAAATTATTTCATTTTTTTTTAGGAAGCAACAAATTAGTACAGTACACTATAGAGCGCAATTTTAATACAGGGTTCCCATGCTACCGAAAAGTGGGAAAAAACGTCTATAGAAATTTTTCCCCCCGGCCATGAAATGTACTTGAATTTTGCAAATATTGATGAAAGTCTGGAATACCACTGGAATTTTCCACCAGCACTTGATGCCTGAAACAATCGCATAGTTGAGTTAAAGTTATCAAGTTCTAACCACAATATTTGGAGGGAGCATTAAGGATCATTTGGGTGCTTGTAATAAACATACATGCCGATTAAATCGAAATGTTCAGTGGATTAGATTCATCTAGTAGACTATTATTTTCAAAGTCAGCTCGATATCCGTATCTTTCCTTACATGGAAAGTATGAAAACCAGATGGCCTAGCAAACTTTAAATGTTGTTATATTGAGTGATACATACATGAAATCAATATGAAAATTATGTATTTTCTAAAAAAAATTGTGACTATTATAATCGTTATGTCTTTAATCTGCAGAAGGATAAGATAAAATTATGGCATGGATGAAATGTGACCTGGTACTCGCAATTTGCATTGCTAATCGCACAAGTAAACAAATCTTACAACTCACATTTTCAAATGTTGTAGAGAAAAAAATAAACTTAAATATTAAATGAAAGTGATAAACTGGTTGTATTAAATCTGCAAAATGAAAGAACACAAAATTGTCCATATTTATATATACTGAGAACAGCTTCTGGAGTTTTATTGTATCACGTGACTGCCATGTTGACATGTGCTCTGTGCTTGATGAATCAGACTGGACAGATTGCTGGTTATTACAAAATGTATCTGAGTTTCATTTAATATACATATGTAACTGAATTTCTGTACAACAACATTAAAAAGGAGTTTATTGTTGATATCATGTGACTATTGGACTTCCGATGTCGTCATTTGAGATTTGTGAAATCATGTGGCAAATGGCAAGTAGTGGATGAAGTTTCATTTAAAGACATAACAATAATAATACTTGCCAATTCTGAGAAAATAAATAATTTTCCTATAGATTTCATGCAGGTATAAGTCGATACAACATACATTTAAATATTCTAGGCCCACTGGTAAGCGACTACCATATGTCGCTCCTGCACGGTGATGGCAAATTCCAAATTTCCGATATGCAATTGCAATGACCTCACACCCCAACCTAATTGTCCAAATATGAAAAAAGGGTGGATACTCTTGGAGGAAACCCAGATTAGAAGATGAACTGCTATTTGTTTAAAGACAAATTTGTAGTCTAAATTCTTGAATCTCTGAGAACTGAAATGAGAAATTGTCGTTCCCTGTATTATATATTAAAAACGATGTGAGCCCCTGTATCAGTAAAGGTTTGGGGACTTGTTTAAACAAATTACAAGAAGACAAGTTGATTTTACAGATAACTCAGACCTTGTTTATACAACCTTCAAAACTTTAATCAACCATTTTTAAAATGTATTTTAAATGATGGATTTTAACCAGTTTGTCTTAAGGAGATTAGGTTGTTTGAAAAGTCTTGTTTGGGATTTTGTTGGCACAGGTAAGTTCATCGATAAACCCTTATCGTTACGCGACAAGATTCTAAATAATTATTTGCTTTAATTGTTTTTTTATACTGCAATAGGAAATGTTTACTTTATATATATATATATATATATATATATATATATATATATATATATATATATATATATATATATATATATATATATATATATATATTATGTAATTCTTTAGAATTAAAGGTTTGAAAGGAAACAAAACTAATTTATGTTGATTTTGTTGTTCCCACTTAGCAGCATAATGCAGCAAGACAATGTTAATTTTTGTAATATGTTCATTAAAAAGACTTTACATGTCCATTTATAGGAATATAATCAAACTTGTTTAATGTGACACATTTTGTGGTTTTGTACATGATCATCTTATCAGACTTAGATGTTTTGGAGAGTCTTGAAGCAAACAATCTTTAGATTTAGGAAATGCATGTTTTGTAATCTAAAATGTTCCTTAATTCCATTCAGCAATGGTCATATGTGAACCTTGAAGATATTAACTTAATCCTGGAAAAAACCTAGAAATGATCCAGAAGTTTATCTTTAAGAAAGCGTAGGAATCATGTTAATAGCATACCGGGTACCGTAATCCATATATAAGTCTATGCAGTTTTAATGACATAATTCCTATATAAGTTGATGCAGAGTATAAGACAAAGACCAGACTTTCAAGTGAAAAAGTAGGTATTATAGGCTGGGAAATATGGTAAATGGTACCACCTTGAATTGCAGTCTTGACAAAAGCATGATGCTTAATGAGACAATATTGATAGTATGACATACATGTAAAGCAGTAATGAAAATTAAGAATGACATTTAGATTCAGTGTGTAATATTGATGCAAGTAATTCACTGCAAGATGCCAGAAATACCTTTACCATATGATGAAGTGCATTGACATAAATTGATCTTCGCAAGATGTTTCTCTGTTCTCAGTCCATCAAACATTCCATTATATATACAAGGGTTAAAAATTTACATCTGCCAGAATTAATATGCCCCTCATGAGGTTTGCCTCTGCCGACAGAGTAATCAATAAAAGATATCCTGCTTCTTGCATTCAAAACTTCTGACATATTTATGATCAGAGATGCACCATATGCAAATATCCAAGAATTTTATGCCAATCCCAAATTGGGCCAAGGTCCATTAAATTGGAAATTTTTATATGAAATTGGGAAATCTTAATTATTTTGTACAGTTAATTTTAAAAAAATTTCAAAAGAAAAGACTCAGAAACATTTAGATGATTTCAATAGCTTCTATTACTTTAACTGTTTAACCCAAACTGTCCAAACATCTTGAAGTAACCATCTCCAGAAGTCTTTTTACAGTAAAGAACACAAAGTTTGTAAAAGTTCTGATTGGCAATTTTGTAATTGGGATTTTAAAAAATAGTTTTTGGCATTTGGAATGGGACCAAAATTAAAGCTGGAGTCAGTACGGGGGAAAAATCTTTGTTATTCCCCATAAACTTTTGAAAAAAAGAAGCATATCATTGAGACAGGAAATTATGTTCTCTTCTGCATACATGTTTTAGTGCATGTGTCCTTTGGCAAATTTACTACAACGTAGAAAATAATGCTTTTATTCGTTGTGGGATTCAACATCATTTTTCAGCACATGACAGGATATACATGGCAGCCAGTATATTTGGTGGGAAGAACATGGGAAGACCTCATGCTGAATTAAGTTTTTTCATATCCATAAAGACTTGTAATAGTCAGATACAATATGGATGTGACTGCAGTTTGTAATGTGCCTTTGCATTTTTTGGTTGTGTCCAAGGGTTAAGGAGGAATGGAAGACAACAAATCTTATTTTCGTAAGTGTTGCTGTTATCATTTTTTAAAGTAAAGATTGGTACACACTTGTATGTATGGACTTGTGTATAGGTATATGTATAGGTATATGTATATACCTATAGGTATAGGTATATATGTAGGTATATATAGGTATATGGACTTGTATATGTTCCAGATTTACGGGTAAGAATGATGCAAGTCAAATAGTCACCAAGGAATGAAAGTTAGTTCATAATAACTCAATCTTTTTCATGTGCTTTTAAGATTATATTCTTACTTGAATCAGTATTCCATTCACTTCCGAACAGATTGAGGTTGTAATGAATCTTTCAGTCCAGTAACTCTCCATTTGACTTGCATCAGTTTTCCATTCACTTCAATGAGGTGGCTCATCTCCTTCATGTGAATACCTAAAAGGGCTGACTGTTGATATCATAATAATAATAATAATAACAATAATAATAATAATAATAGTAATAATAATAATAATAATAATGAGGACTTTGTATAGCACCTAATCTTTAAAAGCTCTAAGCGCTATATCATTTATTCTACAGAAAAAAATATATGCAAAATTAATGGATTATTATCATGGGACAGTCAGTATAGCCAATGATACCATACAAGTAATTTCATTCCTTTTATAAGCCTTTGTTGTACAAAATATTGCTCTTAAGCAAATATTTGTCTGTTTGCTAATTGATTTATACAGCTGAAAAAGTCTTGATAAATTTTGCCATGACCACCATATTGGAATTGTTGGATCCCCTTGGGGCTTTGGGTATGTGGCTCAATATTGAAGATAGAGGCACCATTTAGCAGCTGGTTGTTGATAAAGAAAGCATACTGGTAGATTTTGTACTGATATGCTCAGATATTAATTTCAGAGGTTAGTCTTAATGTATTAGTGTACTTGAATGGATTGATTTGATCTTGGATGCATACTGCTCTCTCTCTCTCTCTCTCTCTCTCTCTCTCTCTCTCTCTCTCTCTCTCTCTCTCTCTCTATATATATATATATATATATATATATATATATATATATATATATATATATATATATATATATATATGGAAAAAGAATATTATACAGGTTAGAGAATTTTCAGTTCATTCTCTACTGAAAGTTGAATTAAAGTCACAACCAACCCCATACTCTCCAAAATGTACATGGCCCTCAAAAGAGATTGAATCTGGTCATATACATAGGCATAAGCATTCATACATAGCAGACACAACCTGCCACCTGCTGTATATGTCCAGAATCCTTTGTGTCAGACAAGCTTGCATTTAAAAGTACCCCTCAAGGATGGCCAGCCCTCTAACTTGGTCAGCATCTGGCATATATTAGTGCAGAAATTCAAATTTACCCCTTGGAAGCAATCAGCCACATAATGGGGTTACAGATATAAATCTCATCAATCTGAATTCAACACACTGATATTTTTTCCAACATGCTGATAGAAGTGAATAATCCAATTACACTTACTGCTCTGTGTTATATTTTATGTGGATTATTGTCATTTTGTTAATTACTATAATTACACACAAATAATTATCATGATGGCAAAAGCTAACTTCTGAGAACGGCTGTAATGTCCAGGTCAAATCAGCGTGATGTCTGGTTGCCATAAAGTTAGAATGGTGTATTAGCTGTTGTGGGTTATCTCAAAAAGATTATGAAATGTACTTGAAAAGGAACCAGACTAAATCCAATTGATCATGAGGAAGCTCACTTATGTGTAAACACAGACTATGTAATGTAATAATTTCATGTAATAACACACTTGTATGGAGAGTTACACGTTCATAAATTTAGCAAGGAGAGCACTCACCTAATTAAATTGCTGTAATTTTCAGAGTTTCTATAGTACACTGATCCCTGCCTTTTTGTTGGAGTAGTTTTCAAGGTTGCAGGCAAGGGAACTCGAGGGGCCAGGAATATTATGATAGATGTCATTCTGGTTGTGTAGACTTTTTGAATCATGTTACAGTTGAATAAAGTTTGCCTGTGCTTCAATACACATACTGCTGCCAAGTCACTAACAATGTTTTGCAATTTAACTTACCTACATTTTCAAGAATGTTTCTTGTATTATATCTGACCGTCACTCAATGTTTGTGACTGCTCTGATGGCCTAGTGGTTAAATCATCTGTCTTGTATGCAGGAGATCACAGGTTTGAACCCCAGCCAAGTCATACCAAAGACTGATAAAATGGTCCTTACAGCTGCCTTGCTATGCACTCAGCATTATAAAGATCGTGTTAGCACTGATCGGCTTGGTGTCAGCATAATGTGACTGGGTGGGACATCATGCTACATGTCTGCTGCATGATGCCTCAATGCTTGACATCACTATAAACTGCCACACTGCTGACATCATAGCAATTTGATTCAATTGTTTTTAAAGCTACACTAAAAATCCAAATCACACACACAGACACACACACACACACACACACACACACACACACACACACACTTTGATTTTGACATTTAAAACTCTCCAGTCAATAAAATTGATAAAATTCAGATTGTACAACCAGCATTATGTAAATAACATGTTGAAATTAATATTTTGTTTACAGCTCTCTAGCCTGCAATTATATAGTTCACCTGGTAGTAAGACCAAGTGAGCTTTTGGCATGGCAACAAGTCCTTGTGTTTGCATCAATTATTGTTATTTTAAACATCGTCTCAAAAGCAACAGGAACAAAAAATTTCAATAAATTTAGCCCAGAGCTTCCTGGCATGAAGAGCTTTTCAATTTGTACAAACCCTGCCAATCTGCCATCAAATTTATTACCATTACACAAAGCAGTAAATCTCATTAAACAAAATTTCGAAAACTGCAGAACAAAGTTTAATCATATTTGACAGAAAGCATCCTGGCAGGAAGACCTTTCTAGTCTGAATGCCGATCTACCTTGAGAAGACTGGCAACAAATTACTAAAAATAGAAAATTGATCTTATATTTATCATATAAGTTCACTTCAGGCAAGGGGTGATATGTATATATGCATGCATTCTTTAGCTTTCTCCATGTCTCATGCTTTACAATGCAATTATTAATTGGTTAGTTTATTTCCATATATTTCTATGTGGTGACTCTTGGATAGTTTGGGTTTTTTTGTAGCTGGGATTGGATATATTTTTCTGTATATTTTTATGTACTGACCCATACTTAGGATTGGATAGTTTATTTCCATACATTTTTATGTACTGACCCATACTTAGGATTGGATAGTTTATTTCCATACATTTTTATATACTGACCCATACTTAGGATTGGATAGTTTATTTCCATACATTTTTATGTACTGACCCTTACTTAGGATTGGATAGTTTATTTCCACACATTTCTATGTAGTGACCCTTATATGGTATTGATAGTTGTGTTGGTGAAACCCAGGTCAGGTTTTTCAAGGCAGGTTGTCTCTCATGGGAGCAATCTTTTACTGAATTTGCTTGTTTTGATAAACTTCATGACTGATCAGAAGTTGTCATGGAAGTGCTTGTGGGTACAGTAATCAACACTGTAGATCAGAAAAATATCCTGCAACAGGTTGGGGTGTATGTTTTACTGCTGCGTGCAGTTTAATTTAATACAGTGTTAATTATGATAAGACATTATTTGATGAGTTGAGAAAACACCAGCAGGTGGTCATGGAGAGATAGAACACTTTGTCAATACTGCCCCATTAGAAAAGATCAATATAAGAAAAATACCAGGGATTTTGCTGTGCATAATGTGGAAGAACAAGATTGACATAAAGTGCATGAAATATTCAAGTTTGACTCCCAGCAGACATGTATCTAGTATAATACAATGTTTAGGTATTGCAGGGATAACTAGTTCATAAATGAATACTGATATCAAATTCATATATTGATAGGTGTGCTCCAGTCGACTTTACAATGAATTCTCTCCATTAAAAGTGTTCATTTAAGAAGTCTTTGAGACTGACTAGACAAATGATTCTTGCATATTATTATTTCAGTACACTCCACACAATTATGTGAATGTACAGATCAACAACCACCATCGACTATCTGGAACAAGTTATGAGTCTGGGGTCTCATCACGACACAGTTACCACAGTACATCCAGCTCCAGTGTAGGGAGCCTTGATCGTCTTGAGGAGAGTGGCTATTCTAGTCAGATCAACGTGGCGGAGCTCTTTCATGCAGGTGTTGCCGTAAGTATTCTTTATTTTTGTATATCATGGATTGTTTTAAGTAATTCAAAGGGAAAGATTAATTCTTTTCACCTTAAAGAATATAATATAATATAAACTAAGGTAATGTTTGCGTCAAAAGAGTTTTTGACAAGGAACTTTTGTGGAAATCAGGATTATTTTTATGAAACATTTATAATAAATTGGTCTTTTATTTAATTGAGGTATTTTATACTGGTACAGCAGTCCTTAAATGTAGCACAACCAGATATGGGGGTGGGGGTGACAGATATGAATCCCATTATTTCTTAAAAAATCCCAAAATAACAGGCCCCTGTTTGCTGAACACAACTTAAATTTGTGAATGAAACCTCAATATATAGCTTGTTTTATTGTCAAATTTGGTGGCTGCTGCCTAGAAATTTCAAATTTATATCATGAAATTGACTCATGGGTTCAGGCCTAAGATTCGGCTAAATTGCAACTTTTAATAAAAATGTAAATTTCTTTAAATTCTTGTGTTGAATTTTTTTATATGCACTGTAGATGCAAATATCCAGTGAAATAATGATCTTTGAAAATGTTGATAATACCTACTAATAGCAACACTTTAAAACATGAATGCCAATTAAATAAGTTTTGTAAAAAGAAACTAGTGTTTGTTAAGTTTTTTATTTAGTTTCAGCAATCATCATACAAATAAATGTGATATACCCTGTTGTATTCAAGCATGAGGAGTGTTAATTATTGTACCCACAAGCACTTCCATGACAACTTAATTAAAATTAAAATTAAAAGTGCCAACTGAGTTTTGATCTGTGACTCGAAGAAGTGTTTGCCATTAAAATTAGATCAGTGTATTATCAAAATAATTACTTCTTGAATTTAAACTGATTAAAGGGCTTGAATAAAAACTTAAAAGATTCTTCTGTTTAAGAAATAAGTCATTTCAACTGACCTCTCGAACACCATTTTAAATATTATGTAAAGAAACATCATTATTGTATCTAACATTAATTGTATCTAACATTAATTGTATCTAACAGTAATTGTATCTAACAGTAATTGTATCTAACATTAATTGTATCTAACAGTAATTGTATCTAACAGTAATTGTATTTAACAGTAATTGTATCTAACATTAATTGTATCTAACAGTAATTGTATCTAACAGTAATTGTATCTAACAGTAATTGTATCTAACTGTAATTGTATTTAACATTAATTGTATCTAACATTAATTGTATCTAACAGTAATTGTATCTAACAGTAATTGTATCTAACATTAATTGTATCTAACAGTAATTGTATCTAACATTAATTGTATCTAACATTAATCAGTAGTTTATCCTAATCATTCATAGATGTGATCAAGGATGGAAAGTGAACAAAGTGAAATGTGTTCAGAGTAAACTAAAGATTGCTCTAATTGATATGGTTCACTTTGGAAAAACACAATCTAACCTTGGTAGTGGTTTTTAATTTCCATCTTAGGTTTGTTCACAGATGAGCAGAATTTTTGCAGTTTCTAGCCTCAATATTTGACCAACGAAACACAAGAAAATCATGTTTTGACATCGTTGTTTCTTGAAGTAGCTGTAAAGATTTTGGAGGGAAAAAAACATCCACTCTGTCAGTTGTGAATCAACAACAACACTAGAATGTATTGACAGCCTCATGCAAAAGGTTGTCATGTAATCCACCATGTTTTGTTTGGTTGTTGTTGTTGTAGGGTCTAACGCCATTTTTCAGCACATGATAGGCATACATGGTGGCCAGTATTAATGGTGGAGGAAGTACCTGGGAACATCCCCTGGAAAGAATCACCGACTGATGAGAAGTTACTGGCAAGCTTTCTCACATACCCACATTGGCCAAATCTGAGACTCGAACCCACACAGAGGTGAGATGGCAGTGATCCGTAACGGAGAATGCTTTAAACCACTTTGCCACTTGGGGCCCCTGTTTAGGCTGGTACTACATGCATGTAATGTGTCTTGAAATTTCTTGAAGTTATCTTTTTAGCAATCTTTACAATAATTGGTAATACAAAAATAAAAATTAGTTATACAGAAAATGAGCAAGTTCATTAGAAAAAGTCTGTTTATTGACATGTATTCCCAGAGCAATTATAAAGTGAGTACAGTAGAACCTTTAATTCTACACCAGAAATATGGTCTCTCCAGACAAGTGTTCTCTCATTACAGGTGATAATACTGTATAATCAGTCTGTGATTTGAGTACATGTTCTCTCAAGGTCGGTGGTCTTTCATAGCAGTGGTCTTTCAAGACAGGTTACCTGTATCAGCTTTTTAGCAGACACATGCACAACTTCCTTATTAACAATGTTCATCCCTTTCTTAATTTTTCAGGTAAATTGGTAACTCATGCCCTCACTTATGCTACAGTCTACATTTTTTTATATCCCAGTGTGTCCAACTTATGTAAACACAAAATAATGTTATAAATGCCATGATGTTCATTGAGCTTATTCTTAATAAACAGCACTGTTCATTTAGTAAAAAAAAAAACAATAAATTTCATTTTTTTAAAAATTAATTATAAGAAGATCATGTATTTTTTGTGTATTAGTTCTGTATTGGTTGCCCATACAGTTAATTACATTTTTTATATATGCCTTTTTGGTCTTGTTTATTTAGGACCATGAGGTGCTGCGAGCCTGGTTGAGTGACCTTCATTATGAAGAATATCATCAGAACTTCATCCAGGCTGGCTATGACATGCCCACCATTACCCATATGACACCGCAGGTAATTACAGTTAATTAATTTGGATAATTGTCTGGATCAGTGTGCTATCAAACTAAATATTACGCACACCCATTTACAGTGTAATGCATCATTATTGGTAAAACTACATAAATTTATGCAGAAAATGATAACAGAGAAACATCCAACCTAATTAACAAAGTTTAGATAGCATTTAAAAGAAGAGAAAGTTGTTCTTACAGTATTGTAGCAGTTTTGACAAATTTTTAATATGCAATACAATACTGTAACATTGAGGGTGGGTAGGTGCTGAGTTTGGGTAAGACTTGCACAATTAACAATGTCCCACCCCCACCCCCACCCTTTGCCTTCCACAATATTAGATGCATGAATACTAGGTAAATAGTTTTTATTATTTGAGAGTTAAATTGTGTGACTAATAGGTTTTAATTATATACTTTGTAATTCTCATTTTTTTCATTGCATTTAGTCTTTGTAGAAAAAAAAGCAGAATGATATTGTCTTTGTATTAAAATAATGATCTTACCTTTGTAATAAAATAATGATCTTACCTTTGTAATAAAATAATCATCTTACCTTTTTTTCAGCAAGTGGTAAAAGCAAGAATGCAAGGTGTGATTGTTGTAACATACTTATTAACTAATATTTGTTTGGAAAAGAAATGGTTTGCAAACACAAAAAAGGAACAGGCCCAAAGCACTTTTAAGCAAAAGTATAGCCAAACCATTAGTTTATCTCTGTATATCAAACCATTTATCATCTCCATATCCTCTGCTTATTTCCATTCTGACTGCTTATGATAACCCACAGATCAGTACAGGTGGCTAAGATTCGTCTGTAAGAAAGCATTACTTCACTGCAAGAGTTTGCATTTTTAGATTTTTTCCGTTACAATAGCAGGAGTGATAAGTGTCGGGATTGCTTCAGTAGGTCAGTTTTATCTTTTGGTGTTTGGGTTGAAAAACAAGCTGTTTGACTTATCTTTGTCTTTTACTTTTTGCATCAGATTGCATTAAAAGTATGCGAGTTCATACATTGATATGAAATAAGCTACAGTTGGTAGGTGTTTTCTTAAAAAAACTTGCTGCAGGGAAACTATAGACTTATGTATAATACAGTATACATATAATCCTGAAGATACAAGCTTATTCAACATTTGTATTGATAATATTTTTATTGGATGTTAGAACAATATTCAGTACCTATATTGTATAATAATGCTTTTGAAACAAGAACCTTTACAGTACAGTAATGCCTTTCCCATCTTTTTAGTAGATCCCTTTTAAACCTAGACTCGTTACTATATTATGATGCCATTTAAAGCAAGATAATTGATGCCTTTCAAAGCAAGACAATTGATGCCTTTCAAAGCCATACAATTGATAACTTTCAAAACCATAAAGTTGATGTCATTAAAACCCATGATTGATGTCTTTTAAAGCCATATAATTGATGCCTTTTAAACCCATATAATTGATGCCTTTCAAATCCATAAAATTGATGCCTTTCAAATCCATAAAATTGATGCCTTTCAAATCCATAAAATTGATGCCAATCAAACCCATATAATGGATGCCTTTCAATGCCAGACCCTTTACTTTACAATCATGCATTTCAAACCCAGACCCTATACCATACATTGATGGGTTTGAAACCCAAACTCTTTACCATACAGTGATAGGATTCAAACCCAAACTCTTTACCATAAATTGATGGGATTCAAACCCAGACTCTTTATCATACAGTGACTCTTTACTATACAATGATGGGTTTCAAACCCAAACTCTTTACTATACAGTGATGGGTTTCAAACCCAGACTCTTTATCATACAGTGACTCTTTACTATACAATGATGGGTTTCAAACCCAAACTCTTTACTATACAGTGATGGGTTTCAAACCCAGACTCTTTATCATACAGTGATGGGATTCAAACTCAGACTCTTTACCATACAATAAATTGTTTGAAACCCAGACTCTTTACCATACAGTGATAAGATTCAAACCCAGACTCTTTACCATACAGTGATGAGTTTGAAACCCAGACACTTTACCATACCATGATGGGATTCAAACCCAGACTCTTTACCATACAGTGATTAGATTCAAACCCAGACTACCATAAATTGATGGGTTTGAAATCCAGACTCTTTAATATACAACGATGGGTTTGAAACCCATATTCATTACCATACAATGATGGGATTCAAACCCAGACTCTTTACCATACAGTGATGGGATTCAAACCCAGACTCTTTACCATACAGTGATGGGATTCAAACCCAGACTCTTTACCATACAGTGATGGGATTCAACCGCTCCGGTGGCCTAGTGGTTAGAGCGTCCATTCCGGAAGCGGGAGGTCGTCGGTTCGATCCCCGGCCGAGTCATACCAAAGACTTACAAAAATGGTACTAACAGCTGCCTCGCTTGACACTCAGCATTAAGAGGTTAGTGTTAGGACTGGTCAGCCTGGTGTCAGGATAATGTGACTGGGTGAGACATCATGCTACATGTCTGCGGCATGATGTCTCAGTGCTAGACATCACTATAAACCGCCTCACTGCAGACATCGTAGCGATATGACTGAAAAATTGTTAAAGCTACGTTAAAAATCCTAATCAAACGAACAAACAGTGATGGGATTCAAACCCAGACTCTTTACCATAGTGATGGGATTCAAACCCAGACTCTTTACCACACAGTGATGGGTTTCAAACCCAGACTCTTTACCATACATTGATGGGTTTGAAACCCAGACACTTTACTATACAATGATGGGAATGAAACCCAGACTCTTTACTATACAGTGATGGGTTTAAAACCCTGACTACCATAAATTGATGGGTTTGAAACCCAGACTCTTTAACATAGAATGATGGATTTGAAACCCAGACTCTTTACCATACAATGATGGATTTGAAACCCAGACTCTTTACCATACAATGATGGGTTTCAAACCCAGACTCTTTACCATACAATGATGGGTTTCAAACCCAGACTCTTTACCATACAGTGATGGGATTCAAACCCAGACTCTTTACCATAGTGATGGGATTCAAACCCAGACTCTTTACCATACAGTGATGGGTTTAAAACCCAAACTCTTTACCATACAATGATGGATTTGAAACCCAGACTCTTTACCATACAATGATGGGTTTCAAACCCAGACTCTTTACTATACAGTGATGGGATTCAAATCCAGACTCTTTACCATAGAGTGATGGGATTCAAACCCAGACTTTTATCATACAGTGATGGGTTTCAAACCCAGACTCTTTACCATTCAATGATGGTTTTGAAACCAAGACTCTTTACCATACAGTGATGGGATTCAAACCCAAACTCTTTACTATACAATGATGGGTTTCACACCAATCCCTTTATCGTACAATGGTACCTTTCAAACCCAATAATAAGATTGTACAAATTGTATGTTTCAACAGAGATTTTGGTACAGTTACCATGGTAACAGGAGAGATTTTGGTAATTCAGTTTGTTTAATTCATCCTTCAGTTTAAAACTACTTTCAGATTAATTTTGTCTAAATTTTCAGGACCTGACTGCCATTGGCATCACTAAACCTGGTCACCGCAAGAAATTGAAGGCAGAGTTGAACAGATTAAACATCCCTGATGGAATTCCAGACTTCAAGCCGGTAAGACTCTTAATGTCTTGTAACAGATGCCTTGTAAAATAACATTCATATTGGTTATGATGGTTTTCAAAACAGATTATTTCAATAATGGGTGTCATATTTTACAATTTGATTCTACATTCACTTTATTTGGATCCTCATACATCCAGTTTCCTTTGGGAGGTCATTATTGATATGACCAAGAAGTACTTATGCCAAAGTGAGTCAAATTTTTTTGACAAGATCAGTTGAAAGGTATGTTTCAGTACAATCCAGATTAAACGTTAAGCACTGTGATGTCATAATCAAAGCTACACTTGTTGATAAAAAATTTATATTACCCTAGATTGTGACGATTTGGCTTGGTGTGCTCTTTTCTTGACCCTGCTTAGTGCGTAGCCACCATTGTAAATGTCAATGATGATCGATAATTTTTCATCTCAAAGCATCCTGATGACAGTTAAGGTGTGCAGAGTATTAAAAAATTAGTATTGAATAGACTTTACTTTAACAGAATTAGTATTAAATTTTTAAACATTGTTTATTTGATATAAAATGAGTAAATGCACGTACATGACCTATATGACTTTTACTATATAGCTGATAAGTTTCCTTCAGAAATATATCAACATCTTCATCCTTCCTTGGCTTGCAAATTCTACATTCCTGCAGGAAACTGCTCCAGTGGCCTAGTGGTTAGAGTGTCTGCCGCGTAAGCGGGAGGTCATGGGTTCGATCCCCAGTTAAGTCATACCAAAGACTTACAGAAATGGTATAAACAGTTGCCTCGCTTGATGCTCAGCATTAAGAGGTTAGTGTTAAGACTGGTCGCCCTGGTGTCAGGATAATGTGATTGGGTGGGACATCATGCTAAATGTCTGCTGCTTGATGCCCCAGTACTAGACATTTACTATGAACTGCCTCACTGCAGACATTGTATCGATATGACTGAAATTTGTTTAAAGCTACGTTAAAAATTCTAATCAAACAAACAAATAACCACTCTGGTGGCCTAGTGGTTAGAGCGTCCGCCGCGGAAGCAGGAGGTCATGGGTTCTATTCCCGGTTGAGTCATACAAAAGACTTACAAAAATGGTACTAATAGCTGCCATCGCTTGGCACTCAGCATTAAGATGTTAGTGTTAGGACTGGTCGGCCTGGTGTCAGGATAATGTGACTGGGTGGGACATCATGCTACATGTCTGTGGCATGATGCCCCAGTGCTAGGCATCACTATAAACTGCCTCACAGCAGATATCATAGCGATATGACTGATTCTTTTTTAAAGCTACGTTAAAAATCCTAAACAAACAAACAACAAACAAACATTCCTGCCTATTGATGAAGAATTATAAATGTTTGATTTTGCAGGGTCATGAGATTTTTTTGTGATTTATCACCGTATAATTTATTTGTATGCCAGTTCTATATCTATAGAGGGAACATTTAGTTTATTGTGTGTCCATCACATCCCTTCATATCATGTCACATCTTGTCCTATCACATCATGTCACATCTTGTCCTATCACATTATGTAACATCTTGTCCTATCACATCATAAATTACTTGTTTCCACTCATTAACTTTTGAAGGACTTGTATATTGAAATCAAATTTGGTGTTAAGGGTTTGCATTTTGAAGACTTTGTCCAAAGTTGGATTTTCAGTTTTCTGGCAGAATTTTACAGAGTTATTGCCCTGTTTAAATAAGATTTGCCATTCTTTAGTTCTGGTTTTTTTGATGAAACAGATTTGGTCTGAGAGCTTTACCTTAATAAGCCCTTTGTTTAGTTCAATTTATTAACCAGTTCCAAGTAAAATTGAATGGAGTTGTCAGCCCTGTTTAACAAGAAATCAGATTTCCAGCAGAATTTTAGAGGTTTGGCCCCTGTTTGCCTTGAAACCTGACCTATCACTTTTCACTTCTTGTGATGTCTAGTTGGTTTATACATAAACAGTGTTGATCAAACTTCTAATCCATCCACAATGGCAGTTATCTTGAAAATCTTGTTATGGCTTTTCCTCCTAGATGGAAAGATATATTGACATTTGGTTCTTATCAGAAGACATCTTATGATATTTACTTCATCCTGAAGGAAAATAATACAGCTCTGACATACAATTTGACTGTATGTCTAACTGAAATGACTGTCTTACTGAAATGACCATGTCTTACTGAAATGACTGTGCGTCTTACTTAAATGACTGCATGTCTTACTGAAATGGCCATGTCTTACTGAAATGACTGTGCGTCTTACTTAAATGACTGCATGTCTTACTGAAATGACTGTATGTCTTACTTAAATGACTGTATGTCTTACTTAAATGACCTTTAAATTTTGACCTTACGGAAAAATATAAACAGATATGAAAATTCTATCATTATGGTTAATCAGGATATTAGCTTGTCCAAATTTGGCATAGAGCTGGATTTTCATATATGATTCATTTCAGTAAGGAAGCCAGTGTAATTTTACATTAGATAGTGAACAGTCTGCATTATGTCCAGAATTAATAAGATTTTGTTCTCTTTTTTTTAGAATGATCTGTATGAGTGGCTCTACTTGCTCAATCTCAGCCAGTATTATGAGATTCTAGCCAGTCAGGGGTATGACAGTGTAGATCAAGTCACAGAGATTACATGGGAAGATCTGGAGGAGATTGGGATTCAAAAACTAGGTATGGAAATTAAGCCATGCCCTTCTGTAGCCAGCTGTCAGTTAGTTGCTGTAAATTCAAAATTGTATTGATCCACTAATGAATTTTATCACGGAGTTATCAACAATGATGGGATGATAATCGGACACATGGCAACCATAGCAACAACAAAAAGACAGTTATCGCTATAACAGTTGAGGTTCTTTAAAAAAGCAGCTTCAGTTTATATGTCGCTTCCATAATCAGAGGGGAGGGGGGTATATTGGTACCCTTGTTCTGATACCCATTTATATATGAGCATCCCAAACTTGATTCTGTTTGACTTTGTACTCAACACACTCTTATGGAAAGGAATAGAAAGAAGTTCCTGTACCCTTGTATGTCAATACTTATTTTGATTTTTCTTTTCCTCCAGGTCACCAGAAGAAAATCATGCTTGCCATTGATCGTCTGAAGAGAATTAATTCAGGTGTCAAACGTCTGTCAACCATGGATGGAAGAGGTTCTCTAGAGATGCTGGAACCTCCAGGGACTCCTTGCAGCACCTGGTCAGGAGGAGAACTGCCCACCCCACCCCCTCCAGCCCCACCCCAATACGACTACGGGATCCCAGTGTCCTTCATACAGCCACGCAGGTCATCTTCTGGAGACAGCCTTAGCACCAATAGTAGTGGAGAAATGAGGTCATATAACCAACAGGATGATGTTTTCACCAGTGGCAACCAGCCATGCCAACCTGATGTCATTGCCATTCAGGTCAAACGGTCTATGTCACATTCAGCTCCAAATTCCTTCGGAGATGGACGAGAGTCAAATCAACAGCCAAAAATGTGCCAGTCATTTCATGCACCAGAGAGAAATATCCTGGACTTTTCTGATCGTGAAAATACTCCAACAGGGGATGACAGAAATACAAACCAAGGAACATTAAATATTGCTCCATTAGCACCAAAAGCAATAATTAAGCCTAAGCCAGTGGCTAAAATTGTGGCAAAAACAAAACGCTCCAGTCATGAAGACACTCCTGATATTATTGACATTGAAAAACACGAATCGGAGAAAAACATGGATGGGCCAAAGAGCCCAGTTAAAAATATTGAAGGATTTAGCTACCCTGTGAATAATAGCACATTGAAAAGATATAGGGGCTCAAATTCAGACAATGTTTATGACAGACCCCAAATGTACTCACCAAAATCAGGAGATGCTTTCGTCTTTCCCAAAACTGCCACAACTGTGTACAGTTCATCACCGATGAATCCTGTGTATGTTTCAACACAGATGGAAAGTGTTTCTCAACCTCAGCATCACTCCCCCAAGTGCACACAGCAAAACTCACCAACTGGGAAAGCCAAAAAGAACCCTCCTCCTCCACCACCAAAACGCACACACTCAGTCAAATCTGGACCAGGGCCAGTGACAAATAGTGAAAGCAATAAGCCATCTGCTGCTGTGTTAGGGACTGCATCTTCAGTGCCATCTGTACCAGCAAAACCAGCACTCAATATGCCTCCACAGCAACATGCTTTTGTCAATTGTGTTCAGAGTCTGGCAGAAAGATTTGGCAAAAAGAGCGAGGAGATCAGCAGTACAGATGCTCAAAGTTCGGATGGGGAAGACCTTCCTCCACCTCCTCCACCAGTTGCAATGGATCTAATCACCCCAAAAATTCATAACTATGGCCTGCTTGGGAAATCAGACAAGACATCATCAGGGGAATACATGCTTCAGCAGCGACTCAAGCGGGAAGGGTCATCGGGTGGTAATTCAGGGTCAAGTAGTGTAGAAAGTGTATTTGGTGTAAAACTACAGAAACTTCAGCAGCAGCAGCAGCAACAGCAACAACAACAACAGTCTCAAAACTTAGATTTGTCTAAAAGTTCAGGGCAGGAAAATGGTACAGTTAATGTTCTGCAAAGTTCAAATAAGGAGAGAAAAGACTCCACGGGTAGTAATGATGGGAATATGTCGTCTGCTAGTTCAGATTCAAATACTTTGCCATTTGCCAATGAAAATGTTGGAACAATTAAACAAAGGATACCCCAAATGAAGCCTTCCATAGTGGCCATTGATGATTCTATTGATGGAGAAGAAGAGGATACTAGTGTGTTCTCTGATGTCAGTAATAATACATTGAAAAGAATTCAGTTAAAACCCATGTACAGTGCTAGTGTAACCGCTACAGTCTCACCAACCACAACTACGATGGTTCAGAAATGTAAGTTCCACAGAAATATTTACACATTTTTATGAATATTGATTAAGGAAGATACAAATATTATGATTGTCAGCGAGATTTAGGATTTGATTGCAGATTTCATAAGAGACCTGGAAGATATCAATAGGAATCTATTAGAGAGTTGTTGGTAAATGCATGCCATTATATCAGTAGACATTTCAATTGAGTTTCTTTCAAACATGTCTTAACTAATATAAAATCTTGATTGTACGAGTTTATCAATATTTCATTTACATATAAATAACTAAGTAAATTGCTGGACATATTTTCAATTTAAATAGCTTTAGACAGAGGATCTCTGGAGATATCCTTCTGATATTAATTCTAGGAGACTCACTGATGCAGTCTAAATTTGGTAATGTGGTGAAAATTTGGGAATGTAGTCTAAATTTGGTTATGTTGACTAAATTTGGTAATGCTGTGTTAATTTTGGAATGTAGTCTAAATTTGGGTATGTACCAGGTAATCTGTTAATTTGTAATGTAGTTGAAATTTGGTAAATATTTAGTGTTGCTGTATTACTTGTAGACATTGCTATACATGCCGAGACATGGATTTTCTTTCTTCTGTCTCACTGAAACTTTAAAACTTTATCAGGTCTATTCTAGAACTGAAAACCTAAAGGGATATTACCCACTTGATTATTTTATAACAAAAGCGACTTTTCTAAATACAGTCATTGGGAGATTTAATACATGGGACAGCTTCTTCTGTGTTCGTACATGGGACAGTGTCTTCTGTGTTTATATATGGGACAGTGTCTTTTGTGTTTACACATGGGACAGTGTCTTTTGTGTTTACACATGGGACAGTGTTTTCAGTGTTTATATATGGGACATTGTCTTCTATGTTTATACATCGGAAATGTATTCTGTGTTTATACATAGAAGTGTCATGTCTTGATACATGGGACAATGTCTTCTGTGTTTGTATTTGGGACATTGTTTTCTGTTTTTTTTAATATTTGAACAGTGTCGTCCATGGAAAACTTGTTTCAAAATTGGGACCACAACAACTAGTTCTTTTAAATATTTTTATGCTACTGCCATACATTTTCACTTTATTCTATGTTTACAATAAAGCAGTGCATCATTAAATAATTAATTGTATTTCAGAGTATACTGACTGTGTAAAGGTGCTTTAAAACTTTCAGTGAATGCTAATTTACTTGACATCATCCTTTGTGATGTATAATCATGATGCATGTTTTATACAAGCTTGAATCACTACAGACGTTAACATCACAATGCCTGTTTCTATACAGTCTTAAATCACTACAGACATTAACATCACAATGCCTGTTTCTATACTGTCTTAAATCGCTACAGACATTACCATCACAGTGCATGTTTCTATACTGTCTTAAATCACTACAGACATTAACATCACAATGCATGTTTCTATACTGTCTTAAATCGCTACAGACATTAACATCGTAATGCATGTTTCTATACTGTCTTAAATCGCTACAGACATTACTGTTACAGTGCATGTTTCTATACTGTCTTGAATCGCTACAGACATTACCATCACAGTGCATGTTTCTATACTGTCTTGAATCGCTACAGACATTACCATCACAGTGCATGTTTCTATACTGTCTTAAATCACTACAGACATTATCATTGCAGTGCATGTTTCTATACGGTCTTAAATCGCTACAGACATTACCATCACAGTGCATGTTTCTATACTGTCTTAAATCGCTACAGACATTACCATCACAGTGCATGTTTCTATACTGTCTTGAATCGCTACAGACATTACCATCACAGTGCATGTTTCTATACTGTCTTAAATCACTACAGACATTATCATTGCAGTGCATGTTTCTATACTGTCTTAAATCGCTACAGACATTACCATCACAGTGCATGTTTCTATACTGTCTTAAATCGCTACAGACATTACCATCACAGTGCATGTTTCTATACTGTCTTAAATCGCTACAGACATTACCATCACAGTGCATGTTTCTATACTGTCTTAAATCGCTACAGACATTACCATCACAGTGCATGTTTCTATACTGTGTTGAATCACTACAGACATTAACATCACAATGCCTGTTTCTATACAGTCTTCAATTGCTACAGACATTACCATCGCAGTGCATGTTTGTATACTGTCTTGAATCACTACAGACATTATCATCGTAATGCATGTTTCTATAATGTCTTGAATTTATTGAATCACTACAGATAATGCCATCGCAGTGCATGTTTCTATACTATCTTCATTTGTTACAAACATTACCGTCATAATGCCTGTACTGTCTTGAATCGCTACAGACATTACCATCGGAATGCATGTTTCTATACTGTCTTGAATTGCTACTGACATTACCATCGCAGTGCATGTTTCTATACTGTCTTGAATCGCTACAGACATTACCATCGCAGTGCATGTTTCTATACTGTCTTGAATCGCTACAGACATTACCATTGCAGTGCATGTTTCTATACTGCCTTGAATTGCTACTGACATTACCATCGCAGTGCATGTTTCTATACTGTCTTGAATTGCTACTAACATTACCATCGCAGTGCATGTTTCTATACTGTCTTGAATTGCTACTGACATTACCATCGCAGTGCATGTTTCTATACTGTCTTGAATTGCTACTGACATTACCATCGCAGTGCATGTTTCTATACTGTCTTGAATTGCTACTAACATTACCATCGCAGTGCATGTTTCTATACTGTCTTGAATTGCTACTGACATTAGCATCGCAGTGCATGTTTCTATACTGTCTTGAATTGCTACTAACATTATCATCGCAGTGCATGTTTCTATACTGTCTTGAATCACTACAGACATTACCATCGTAATGCATGGTTCTATACTCTCTTGAATCACTTCTGTACAGAATTTTGTTTCATATAATTAAATTGATGAATTTCTTAAATTGTTTTGTCTTTCCAGTAAGACCTCCAGTACCTGTCAAACCAACAGGGCATCATACTGATCGGTAAGCCTAATTAGTCTCAGTCTTTGTTAACAAACCTAGGTAATTTAGAAAAGCAAGACAGCACAGTTTTTGCTTTCATGGCAGTATTAATAATGTTAATTTAAAGTGTTGGTTAAAGTTTTCAGATTGCAAGGTTTTTTGTTGTTGTGCCTCACAACAATCAGGGCAGGAGCATTAGATCTCTCTCTCTCTCTCTCTCTCTCTCTCTCTCTCTCTCTCTCTCTCTCTCTCTCTCTCTCTCTCTCTCTCTCTCTCATATATAACATTGTTCCGATTGTAAGGAAAGTATGGTCATAGGTTCCTTTTCATGAGATTGTAGTAAGTTTAGATGTATGCTGTACTTCATTATTCATAAGGTGGTCTCATTATAAGGTGGTATATATGATGTACTTTATTATAAGGTGGTCTCATTATAAGGTAGGATATATGATGTACTTGATTGTAATTTGGTCTCACTGGTAGTATGTATGATATCCTTCATTATAAGGTGGTCTCACTATAAGAGTATGTACAATATACTTCATCATAAGGTGGTCTCAATAAAAGGTAGTATGTATGATGTACTTCATTATAAGGTGGTCTCACTATAAGGGTATGTACAATATACCATCATAAGGTGGTCTCAATAAAAGGTAGTATGTATGATGTACTTCATTATAAGGTGGTCTCACTATAAGGGTATGTACAATATACTTCATCATAAGGTGGTCTCTATAAAAGGTAGTATGTATGATGTACTTCATTATAATTTAGTCCCACTATAAGATAATATGCATGATCAAACATTTTTCTCAATTTTAAAGCAAAATTCCGCTTTTTTCCTGACTAGAATTAGATTTTTCTTGATTAAGTTTGTTTTTTATATTACCTCTGATCAGGCTTTTTAAAAATGGTCTGTTCGGTCCCATTCCATAACGACCCTTGTAAGTTATTTGTTCCATATATTAGCTAGCACATGACTCTCATAAAGAGTAATCTGATTGGTCAAAGGTTTAAATTCATCCAATCAATCTTTGTATAATCTAAACTGATGGCAGTAGAAAAAAGAAGTTTGGTTGCTTCCTTAGTTGTTGAGAGAGACCATGACACAAAAAGTTTAGATAAAGGTTTAAAAAATGTATGGAAATGGGAATGGCTGGAGTGAAAATTGGACGGAAATTTAGTAAGTCAGTTAATAAGAAAATTGAATACTAGAGGACTGGCATTTTGTGACCTATGCAATAAACATCTAAATAAGAATACGGTAATCGCGGTTGGAAGTATTCGGAACAGCACATACAAAAGAAGCTGCATACAGAAAAATTTAAACCCAATAGGCATCTGAAAAAAGTGCAGTTTTTTATTATAAGAAGAAAGATTTCTTGCATGAGAGAACAGATGTAGCCCTCAGTCAGAATATTTGCAGTGCATGTCACTAATCCAAACACAAGCTTAAAAGGAAAAATGCTCTCATTGTGAATGAAAAGAAATGATTGCACATTGAGCCAGAAATGTCAGTGGTGGCAAAAAGGAATGCTAAATAAATCTTGGCCAAAGCCACAAAAAGAACTCGACAGGCATATCAACAGGTTGTGTCCATTGGAGAAAAATACAAGTGAATGTATGGCATTATTTATATATGTTGATTTACTTTGGTGCACAGGGGTTTTTTTGCAAAGAAAATTAGGAGTGTCCGTCCATGAATCAAGGGGTTGGGGTTCTAATATGTAACAATAGTTACATTATTTCAGGTTAGAACTCCCATCGATTGATTTATGGATGGCTACTCCTAATTTTCTTTCTAATGAACACCTGTGTTGGGTGTATATTTTATACATTTGTTATGAAAAGAGATATGCATAATATTTTTGCTGCAAAAATTGACAAATTATTGTGATTTAATTACGATGTGAACACTGACATGCAAATGAAATAACTTCCGCATCAATAGTAATGAAGAAGAAATTCATTTGACTATAAATATTGTGAAATTATTGAAGTTGAACATTTTTGATTAGTTTATTAGTTTTTCAAATGATTATTTTGGTTTCATTTATGATCACAAGTTGCACCAAGAGCAGTTTTTTAATGTGTAAAATGCATTTGGTCTCACTCTAAGGTAGTATGCATGATCTACTTCATAATAAGGTTGTCTCATTCTTGTGTTATATTTCATTGTAATGTGGTCTCATTACAAGGTAGTAAGTATGATGTACTTCATTATAAGGCGGTCTCACTAATAGGTAGTATGTATGATGTACTTTATTATAAGGTGGTTTCACTATAAGGTAGTATGTATGATGTACTTTATTGTAAGGTGGTTTCACTATAAGGTAGTATGTATGATATACTTTATTATAAGGTGGTTTCACTAATAGGTAGTATGTATGATGTACTTTATTATAAGGTGGTTTCACTATAAGGTAGTATGTATGATATACTTCATTATCTCACTCTAAGGTGGTATGTATGATGTACTTTATTATAAGGTGGTTTCACTATAAGGTAGTATGTATGATATACTTCATTATCTCACTCTAAGGTGGTATGTATGATGTACTTTATTATAAGGTGGTTTCACTATAAGGTAGTATGTATGATGTACTTTATTATAAAGTGGTTTCACTATCAGGTAGTATACTATTGTTTTATGGATAGAGTTATAATAAAGTAGTATTCATTATAAATTTCATCTGTACATACTGCTATCTTCCCATCACACTTTGGTTGAATTCTAATTAAGGTCAGTTTTCAAAATTTTCCAGAATTTCCTTGTCCACTAAGATAACTAGCCATGTCCTCACCTTTATTCCGGACATGGTCAGTTTTGTAGACGAGGAAATTATTGAAAGCATGCTATAATCTGGCTTTACAATGACTGGTTCAAAGTACAGTATATAATGTTGGAAAAGTGAATATACATTGCAGAAATTATTAAATCCATGACACGAGCACCTATGATCATTATCTGCCTCTCTACCTGCAGGCCTTCTGTTCCAGGATCTGAATTCTCATGCTTAATGAAGCATTCCCCAGTTTGTTTTTTATAGACATTACAATTAACATTTTCCCTAACTGTTGGCATCTTTGGAAATAAATTCAGCAGTGTTTTGACTAAAAATTTCATCTTCTCTTCTTCACATTTTCTTTTGATGACCATGTGTTCTTGATAAGTTCTCAGGTTATTAAAATTAGTAAGACAAAGTTGATCATCTCATGCCCCCAGACAATGAGCACACACTATACAGTAAGCCAGTTTACGGTGCAGCTAATTCAGGCAGGCAAACATCAACCATAATGATCTTTATCTATCTTTTCTGGAGTCTATTTTTATCTTCCCGATGGCACCTTTGTAGACACCGCTTCAGTGGCCTAGTGGTTAGAGCATCCATTGCAGAAGCTGGAGGTCGTGGGTTCGAACTCCGGTCGAGTCATACCAAAGACTTACAAAAATGGTCTAACAGCTGCCTCGCTTGACGCTCAGCATTAAGAGGTTAGTGTTAGGACTGGTCGACCTGGTGTCAGGATAATGTGACTGGGTGGGACATCATGCTGCATGTTTGCAGCATGATGCCCCAGTGCTAGACCACTATAAACTGCCTCACAGCAGACATCGTAGCAATATGACTGAAAAATTGTTAAAGCTACATTTAAAAGAACCTAATCAAACAAACAAATAAACAAAGCACCTTTGTAGGAACTTTCTTCTGTCACAGGTTATTGGGTCTTTTTGGTATAGCAGTACAGTGAGGTTATTAGTTGATGAGGCAGTTAGTGTAAGCTGCCTTGCCTAATACCAGAGATAAACAAATAAGGGTCAATGCCATAAAGGCATGGTTTTAAAAATCTGTTCGCTAAGTTGCTATGTCACCATGATTTGGATCGAGCAAATGGAAGGTCATTTGGGATACATTTTCCCATTATTCTTAACCTTTTGTAAAATATCCTTTCATACTCAAGAATTTTATGGTTGATACTAATCACAGATTTATGGACCCAGTATTGACCAATGCCAATGCCAGATTTTAAGAATGGAAGAACACTCCCTCCTCAGTTTAGAGATGTACTGCAAATACTGCTTTTGCATCACCTTCTCCAAAAATTAGTATGGGGGGATACAACTGCTTATTCGGCATCAAATATATGGTTTAAATTTGACAAAAAGCATCTTGCAGTCAGGGTCTTTACAATTTTACAAATGCTGTCAACCTACCATCAATAATGGCAATCATTAATAAAAGTACAAAAACAATGTTTAAACCAAGGAGTTCTCAAGATTTCTTATTCAAGTTTGACAAAACTTTGACAGCAGGCAAAAAATCTGCTATTTATGTCAATCTTTGATCAGTATGGCAACCACTGCTAAAAATAGGAAATCTTTTAAATGACTGCAAACTGCACAATTCCAATTAGCTGTCACATAATGCGCCCACAGATCAGGGTCTGTGCAATTTGTTTGGAGTAATCAGTAGAACATGCAGCATAGACCCTGATCTGCAGTTATGTTATACTATGGCAGGTTAGGATCTTTGTTGCAGTTTGATATGATTTATAAACGAGTTTATATGGTAGGCAGTCATGTATACAGTTGCCATTCATGAAAAATGACAGTATCTGGTTCAGCTTAAGTTACTTCAGGCAGAAATACAGCTACCACCATATTCAACGAAATAGCAGGAAATGATCCTGACATGGGTGTTTTTTGACTCTAGTTACTTTCATTATTACTAAACTAATAAATGCCAAGTGCGTGATATTAAGCTCACTTGGGTCTCTTGCTTTTCTTTGTGCAGAATTGCAAAATTGCATGCAACTTTATCAAAAATTCTTTTTTTCCACTTGCAGACAGGATCAATCGAAGACTACAAAATTAGATGTTCTCAGTGAGATAGATAACATGCTGCAAGGACTAACAGAAGAATTAGAGGATGCTATGTTGGAATTTGAAATCACTGATAAATAACCCAGTAAACAGATTTCAAAGGGATCTTTTATTTCTCTTCATCACAGCAGGGTGTTTAAGGGTTATGCCTAATGCTCTTCTAGATGTGGAGTTAAAAATGGCATCACTATCACAGGGACTTCTTTTAATTCATAGCAGGGAGTATTAATCACAACTCTTTGCTGCTCAAGATTTACTACCTTGTTTGCATTTTATCACAAGAAATCAGATGATGCTCAGCTGTCAGGAGCTGTATCAACACTCAAATCAAATTAGAGCAAAGAGCATTAAGGATGCAGATATCATCTCTCAAATTCTTCCCTTGATGGTGGCCCATTTTAAAAAAATAATTACGTTTCTTCCACAAAGTCAATGATCACACAGTTTGCATTAATAAGACATGCATATATATGTGTGTATAACATTGTAAGAATACAGAAATCAGTTGAAAAAACTTTGGATTTTTTGATCAGTGACATTCTGTGCCAATCTACTGTCAATCAATCTTCAAGAACTATCAGTACCGTTATTACCCAAAAGGAATTTTTTTTATAAAAGTAGTGTGTAAGTTAACCGCAGTATTCACAATATGTGACATTATATCTCACTACACTTGATTGTAAAATCTTCTTCAATATGAATTGGATTAAATTCAGAACCACTAAGGAGAAACACAAGGTAGATATTTTTTAAAGTTGTGTAGGATGTACTTCTAAGAAATATAGTTTTCATTAGCCATCCATGCATGAAGGGGAAAACACCACATTATGAAAATTCATCTGCATATTGCCAGATAATACTGTGACTGATTAACCATTTGGTAACAATGGCAGGAAATCCAGAGTCCAGGAAAACAGAATTGTATCCAGAGTCCTTGACAATACCAGTTTATACCAAGTTCAGGATAATGACGGTGTCTAGTCATATCTAGTGTCCAGGAAAATACCATCAAATCTAGTGTCCAGGAAAATACCATCAAATCTAGTGTCCAGGGAAATAACCATCAAATCTAGTGTCCAGGGAAATACCATCAAATCTAGTGTCCAGGGAAATACCATCAAATCTAGTGTCCAGGGAAATACCAGCATATTTATAGTCCAGGGAAATACCATCAAATCTAGTGTCCAGGGAAATACCAGCATATTTAGAGTCCAAACAGCTAGTGCCAAAAAGAGTAATTCAGAAAACCAAATTTGGAAACTTATTTTAAATTAAAAGATCTATTTTGCTTGATAATATACCTTGTAATTGAAGTTGTTACAAAGCATTCTTCAAGCCACTATGTGACAGGCCTCGGTGGCTCTGTGAAAGAAGAACTTTCACAAATATTGAAAACATGTTCTATTGACGTAACATTCCTGAGGTATTTTACGAATCAAATCAGATGTGGCTCTTGACCAGTCCATGAAGTTCTTTGGATTTTACATCAACTGCAATATTCGTATGGTGGGTGAAGAATTTGCTATCGGTACATTCAGAAGTTGCTAAAGTGGGATTTTACATCAAAATCATTCTGTAGGATGACCAGAATGATGTTGGTTAAACTTTTCATTAGAATATTCATAAGGGCCTAGTCCAAAAAAAGAATGGGTATTACAGTGTGTGCATCTCTCTTAGGTTTAAGCCTTAGTAAGAGTGGTAATGAAAGGTCCAACTGACAGGTCGTGTTGCTTGAGCAATAAAAGTTAAAATTACTATGCATATCTTTTACTACTTGGGGCCAAACAACTTGAATGATCATCAGAAAATTGGAACAGTTTAATTAAATGCACATAGAAGTTGCACAAGTGGGATACAGAGCCAGTTTCAGTAGTAAAGTTTAAGTTTATATTTCAATGATGCTGCTGAATTGCAAAATGTTTTTCATCCATTATGTGCCAAATTCCTGTTCCCAGGAAGTGGAAAAGTAAGGGAGATAACTTTGATCTGCTTGATCATAGGAGGTCAATTTAATGCTTACTTGACATTATAGAGTTTTATGCTCATATGTTTGTGATACAATTCTGTGAAGTCAAAGCATTTTTGATATTATAAATTGATCTGAATGTATGTGGAGTAAATTTGTTTATGAGACTGAATAAGAAACTGTATAATATATGTGTATGTATTGAAAGCAAAAGGATTAATATCAAACTCTTTGAGTGTTTTAATTTATATCTTAGTTTGAATCACATTGGTGATTTGAGTACATTTTATAGGGATACCACATGGCTATAAAGACAGGATGTAAATTAGATCAGGAATTACTTGTCTTCTGATGGGCAGTCTCTCAAAGCCATTATGAATAGTGAAATTCCATGACAAGAATTTCCTGAACTTTATGCCAACAACTTATTTTATATTAATTTCATTGCCCAGTAAGACAAGAGTCAGAATTTAATCAATCAAAGGTCATTGGTTTCTTATCGTACTTGACCTTCCCAAGTCAGGCTTCCTTGGTGTGTCTTTGGGGAAAATGTACTTGACCTTCAATTAAATTTGCAAGTTTCAATAATTTAATTTTTTTTAAAAAAGGAGGACATTCATAAAAACATCAGGCTAACAATGTCTAAAACAATGTTGAATCATCATACAATTAAAATATGATGCACAGTGTTCTGCACTGAAATAAAATGTTACTGCTACAGCTTGATTCTATTCAGCATATGAATCGCATTCCATTTTATGATTTTGTATGGCATCATTTTCCGTTACCAAAAGATTTACCTTCTCTTGAAAACATTCTCTAATCTATGTAGCATACATGTTACAGAAAATACTGGCATGTTGGACAAAGGTAAACAGTCAGTTTTTCATATAAACAAAGAATAATTAAAAATATTGAATGTATGCACATTTTGCTGAAATGAAAACAATTATATCAGTCCTTCTCACCTTTCCGTGTACTTGTAGTACCATTTCGTAACTTTCGTTTGTTGAAATGAAGGACCATTAATTGTTTATCAAAAAATGATTGATCCTCCTGTAACTCTAATTAGTCTATTTTACACCAAATTACTTTTGCTGCTCACCAAGAGCATCCTTTTAAATAATGGTGTTTAGATGCCAGATTTTAATAGATGAAAACGAGGATTTTTAGTAAAAGATAGGTCTTGTTAGATTACAAAAATTGTACATTTACTGTCAAGAAATGTCAAATACATTTGACAAATATCGAAGATAGAAAAGATTGTTTTACTCAGCAATCTTCAGTATTTTTTTGCTAAACTAGTTTATAATGTAAAAAGGAGGAAGTGTTTTACTTTTCCAGTGAATCATTTCACAAGGTGGATGGATTCATCGATTCACAAGATTTTTTTGAAGTTACCCTATAACGGATTATATGAACTCTTGTTACTAGGGTCCTCAGTCACTCAGTATGAATTTTCAAGCACTGCATTGCTTTTCTTTTATATGACATGCATGTACTTCCTCCACATTTTTTAAATAATTCTGTATTTCGTAAATAGTCTCTACACCATGTTTTTAGACACAACCACCACCTTCCCAAGCTGGTTATCTTTTATCATATCCCAAAACTTTCGGATAATGAAAAAATGCCAAAAAATCCTAAAAATAATGTCGGGCTAGAGTAGGGGTGGGGCAAGATAAATTGCTATTTTCGTATCTGGAGTCAGCCAGTTAACAGTTAATAAAGACGTAAATTCTCTGAGAAACCTTGAAACTATTGCTTTCATAAACAAATGCAATCAACCAAATTTCAGAAAAAAACCTACTAAAACAAGATTTATTGGTCAGCCATTCTTGCATTTGGCTGGTTGGCAGATATCAGCCAGGTGAGTGATCTCAGGCACACATGGACCTTGTTTGTCCTTTGTGTTCAGTTGGTGCTGTTACTTCAAATACCTCTGACATTTTTTGTTTGTACCAGTACAGGATTCTTTGACAATGTTAGATTCTTGTACTAGTACAGAATTTGTGATTGACAATATTAGATTCTTGCACCAGTACAGATTTTGTCCTTGACAATATTTGATTTCTATTAATTTCAAAACGAGGTGCAATGTATTCAAAGTTATGAATAACAAATAAGTGAGGTTTATTTGAATCAGGGCTGCTGTACCATTGCACCTACTCAAATGTATACAGATTAACCCAGATCTGTGGCTGCTTAATATGCATGAAGATCAGGTTCTGTACTGTTAATTTGAAAGGGTAAATTGATTGAACAGTAAGGATCTACATGCCAATTAATTGTGTGACAGCAGGACCAAGTTTGTCTTGTGGACATGTGTTATATACATTACAGTATTTTTGTTCCATGGGTATTTTGTTCATTTCTATACCAGTCACAAGTACTTTGACAAACTTTGGTGCTATGAGGAAGAACATTGCATTTTGTTTGGAAAAGAAGTTTAGAAATTGATGAAAAGACATGCATTTTTAAAAATACTTGAAGCAAAAAAGCTTCTTCATTCAAGGACTTAATTTATTATATTTTATGTATTTTGTTAAGTATGTACTAGTTCCTGCACAAAGCAGTTATCTCCAGTCAGATTTTTAAAAATACTGTTAATATCTTGATCAGATTTTTAAAACACTAAAAGTGCTTCAGAATCATTTTATACATTATTTAATTCAATACGTATTAAAAAATTTCATACTGGATAGTGACAGATTTGCATACATTTTTATTATGGTTTTGTATATCATATTTCTTTACATTATATATACTCGTATACAATGCAAACATCATAGATCCTGATCTGCCATCACATAATGTGTTGAAAGATCAGAAGCAGATTTTTTGTTCTACTTTTTAATGCTAACAGAACTGCATAGACCCAAATCTGCAGGCATATAATGCATTAGATATGGGCCTGTGAAGTTGAATCCATCTTATGAGTATATACCAGATAAATGTTAAACTGAGCTGCAACTACTTATAAAATAAATGATATTGCAAGAAGTCTAGTAATAAGGATACTGAATCTGCATTTTATTTTATTTGCCTGACTGGGAGAACAAGGTTCTGTCAGCGAGAAAAGTTAATGTTATATCTATAGACAGAGAAAAATGGCAGAAATTATTGTTTTGTAAAAGCTTGCTTGTGTTCCTAGATTTCCTTTAATTAGTTTACAAGTCCAAATTAATACTGGTTATGGAATTAAACTTGTTTGATGATGGTGATGAAATTATTTCAAGCAAAATCTTAATGGCTGTTTGCTATGCCATGAAATGTTACTACTTTGTGTTTAACACCTGACAAAGAATGACACTGGAACATTATTGGAATGGGGGGGGGGGGGGGGGGGCAAATTTCATCAATGACTAATCGTTCTCCCAAAAAAAGTTTGAATAAGCCTGCTTAAAATTAGACCATCCATATTGTAGTAAACTCCCAAAGGTGCTAATAACTTAAAATTCTACATGCTTTTTCAATTTAGAACATCAGCATTCAGAAGTGATAAATAAAACGAGAACAAAACATGTCACCATTAGGAGTGGAATGTGAATCTTTTTTTTAAATTTAGAGCATGAATAAGCCCTGGGTTGTTGTTTTGGGGGGGGGGGGTATGTTTTGTTAATATTAGTGCTATTGTTTTAAAAAAAAGTGAAGCTACCTTTACTAATTCTTGAAAGTGCCAATTCAAACTAGACAATTTTAATTATATCTTTGTTTTGTTTGCTTTCCTAATTTTATAATAATCAGCATTGTTAGTGTATTTTCATGTATATTGCCATGCAATTCTTCCTCATGTTGATGAGAATTCACAGGTAGTACAAGAATAGAGGTTTGGGGGAAGATATTATTGAAACATGAGGATGATACATTTCACTCAAGGTTCAGGTTTTGTTTGTATTTCCAGAAAGAAAACAAATACATGTATTTGTTGTTGTAGCTACTGCCAGTCATATAGGAAAGTACCCTGATAGTCATTCAACAAATTATTTATTTAGACAACCAATCAATCAGATTTTGTTATTGGTGCTTTTATATTTAATCATCTCAATACATAACATTCATTGCATGTATTTCTCAAAAGTTACAATGGATTCAATCAGAAACATTTATATAAAATTTATATTAATTCTATGTAATGTATATATTTCAAGTTGTATGGTAAATGAAAATAAATGTTTATCAAATACAAAACCACAGATCTGTTTAGAGTTTGGTGTAAAATTATGGTTCATGTGTAAGAGCCACAATGTACATGAAATCAGAATATACCCTTCCAATCACTGGGAACAAAGCATTGGAGCTGGTTCACCTTGTACGAATGAATGGAGAAAAAAAGTTGGCTTCATTGTAAACCTGCAGAATTTAGTACCATTTTAATTTTTTTTTTACACAATGAGACATGGGACACATCTGATGAGATTTTTGTAGCCTTCATAACCACAGGGTTATATTATAAAGTCATTAAAAAAATGTTCTAGATTTCAGTAACACTGAAAAGGGGGATCCGTCTAAAGCGTTCACCATTATGGATCACTGCCATCTCACCTCGGTGTGGGTTCGAGTCTCGGGCTCAGCCAGTGTGGGTATGTGAGAAAGCTTACTGGTAGCTTTTCATGGGTTGGTGGTTCTCTCTGGGGTTTCCTCCACCAATAATACTGACCACCATGTATAGCCAGGCTATCTTGTGCTGAAAAGTGGTGTTAAACCATATATAACAACAACAAAACACTGAAATGGCAGAAAAGTAGACTGGTATATGGCAATTAATTAATTTAAATTGCTTGGCAATGCAACTTCAAACTGGTCTGAATGTCTGCCTGTGCAGAAACAGTATTTAAATTTTCAGTTGAAGTCATTTTTGTCCACAAAAAAAGAAATAACATTACTTACCCAGAAATTATAAAAGGAACTTTAAAAAATCTCTAACAAGTTTATGTCATCATCTTCAGTAAATTTTTCTTAAATACTGCAGGTCTTCAACCAAGGAACTATAGCATAAACCCGAATTGCCTGGGCTAATTATTAGAACACTGGCAAGTAGATGTCTTGTGTATTTCTTTGCATGCAGTGAGATTCATTTTCTGTGGTGAATATGGTGCCTGGCACATTTTGTAAACTATAGGTGTTATTATTTATCTTGACATTTTGTCTCCTCATATTAGAAATATTTATACATACATGCATGTTATTAGTTGTATTATAATATTGTATCATAACAACTTGTTACAATTAAAGATAGAAACATACAGAAGTTCAGAGTATCTTGTTTATTTTCTATCTGACATGTCTCACAATATTATTTATACATAGTGGGCTAATTTTATTGCAGTTTAGAAATTTTTTATTTTGTTATGAGGGGCCATTAACAGTTTGTAAGAACTTGTTAGCAAACTCATTTTAAAGAATGTAAAAACTTAAAAATAGCTAAAGGCAAATGATTGATTGATACCTTAAAGGTAGTCTTTTTCAGAAACTTTTCATTTTAAACCTGAAGGTTTTTATTTTCAAGAGCAATTAAGTTTTTAAAGTGAAATTGCCATTATTTGTACAACAATCATCTCACCTTGTAACTTGTACAGACCAATGAAGAGTTTAATTGTCTCCTGTATATATATTTATACAACAATCATCTCACCTTTTAACTTGTACAGACCAATGAAGAGTCTTAATTGTCTCCTGGATATATTATCTATACAACAACTATGGGGACTTTTCACTTGTACAGACCAATGCAGAGTGTAATTAACAGGGGCCATTAACACTTTGTAAGAACTTGTTAGCAAACTCATTTTAAAGAATGTAAAAACTTAAAAATAGCTAAAGGCAAATGATTGATTGATACCTTAAAGGTAGTCTTTTTCAGAAACTTTTAATTTTAAACCTGAAGGTTTTATTTTCAAGAGCAATTAAGTTTTTAAAGTGAAATTGCCATTATTTGTACAACAATCATCTCACCTTGTAACTTGTACAGACCAATGAAGAGTTTAATTGTCTCCTGTATATATTATTTATACAACAATCATCTCACCTTTTAACTTGTACAGACCAATGAAGAGTATTAATTGTCTCCTGGATATATTATCTATACAACAACTATGGGGACTTTTCACTTGTACAGACCAATGCAGAGTGTAATTATCTCCTGGATATATTATTTATACAAAAACTAGAGAGACTTTTCACTTGTACAGACCAATGCAGAGTCTAATTATCTCCTGAATATATTATTTATACAACAATCATGGGGACTTTTCACTTGTACAGACCAATGAAGAGTCTTAATAGTCTCCTGGATATATTATTTATACAACAACTATGGAGACTTTTCACTTGTGTAAACAAAAGAAGGGTCTAATAATGTCTCCTGGATCTATTATTTATACAACTGCTATGGGGACTTTTCACTTGTGGAGACCAATGTAGGGTCTAATTGTCTCCTGAATATATTATTTATACAACAATCATGGTAACTTTTCACTTTATAAAGACCAATGAAGAGTCTTAATTGTCTCCTAGATATATTATTAACCCTTTGAACCCGACAGGGGTTTACGGCCTGTTGTAATGGGATATATACCCGAAAGGCCGGTATACCGGCCTCGCTATCTACAGTCATAACCCGACAAGCCGGTATACCGACCTATGTTATGTAATTCGCTAGATTCCCTATAAAAGTGTCAAAATTTGCCGGGGAGGCTTGGGTTAGGGTGCTGAAATATGGGGGAGACTAGGGTTCAAAGAGTTAATACAACAATCATGGGGACTTTTCACATGTACAGTCCAATGAAGAGTCTTAATAGCCTCCTGGATACATTATTTATACAACAATCATTATGACTTTTAACTTGTACAGACCAATGAAGAGTCTTAATTGTCTCCTGAATATATTATTTATACAACAATCATTATGACTTTTAACTTGTACAGACCAATTAAGTCTTAATTGTATCCTGAATATATTATTTACACAACAATCATGGGGACTTTTCACTTGTGGAGACCAATGAAGGGTCTAATTGTATCCTGGATATATTATTTATACAACAATCATGGAGACTTTTCACTTGTGGAGACCAATGAAGGGTCTAATTGCCTCCTGGATATATTATACAACAATCTTGAGGACTTTTCACTTATACAGACCAATGAAGAGTGTAATTGTCTTCTGGATATATTATTTATACAACAATCATGGGGACGTTTCACTTGTACAGACCAATGAAGTCTTAATTGTCTCCTGGATATATTACAACAATCCTAGAGACTTTTCACTTCTACAGACCAATGAAGTCTTAATTGTCTCCTGGATATATTATTTATACAACAATCCTAGAGACTTTTCACTTGTACAGACCAATGAAGTCTTAATTGTCTCCTGGATATATTATTTATACAACAACTATGGGGAGTTTTCCGAAAGTAATGTAACAACTTAAAAATAACTACAGGCAAATGATTGATACTTTAAAGGTCAAGTCTTTTTCAGAAACTTTTAATTTTAAACCTGAAGGTTTTGTTTTCAAGAGCAATGCAGTTTGTCGAGTGAAATACTCATTACATGTATCTGTACAACAATCATCTGACCTTTTAACTTGTACAGACCAAGGAAAAGTCTTAATTGTCTCTTGGATATATTATTTATACAACAGCTATGGGGACTTTTCACTTGTGGAGACCAATGAAGGGTCTAATTGTCTCCTGGATATATTATTTATACAACAATCATGGGGACTTTTCACTTTAACAGACCAATGCAGAGTCTAATTGTCTCTAGGATGTATTATTTTATATCATCATCAGTTACCTTGACTATCAAATTGTATTGCCAAGGTCTATCCAAAATTATAAGTAGACAAGCAATCATCAAGGACAAAAAACTTTATTAGAATATAAAGATCTAACATTTTTAACATCTGTTAAGTTCCCAAGGGAATGGTCCTCCAATTTCCACCAGCAACTGTCAAACCTGTCTAATGGCCACCTTCATACAGCAATCACCTGGATGGCCACCTTCATATAGTGATTACCTGGTCAAAGCAAGTCCTTAGCTGAATGGTGGGGGGGGGGAAAGCTTTACAGTCGCAGCAAAAGTGAGATTTGTTTTTTATGACTGTGTAACGGGTATTTAGAAAACAAAAAACACATAGCCTCTTGGTTAACACTATCTATAATATTAAATGAGAGATGCAAATTCATCCATTTTCATCTGAGCCAGGGGTTATCACTCAGTTCATCCCCCAGGAGTGAAAGACGGAGTCAAACAAAAATCTCCTGGGGTTCAGACGGAGTTAAAAACAGACTTTGGTATTAAAACTGAGGGTCAAATTAAACATTTGGGGATCTCTGAAGTGTAAATGAGGGTAAAGGGAAACATTGCTCACTATTTACAACATTTTCTTTAAAGGCAGGCTTGTTTGTGTTAAGAACATTAGCCACATTAGGCTTTTTTTCATTTCCCTTCATTACCGGCCATGCACATAAGCCAACGCTTATGATCTCAGTGAGCGAAGCAACTGATTAATCCAGATATTGTTTGTAGTGTGAACAGCCTAGTTATCCAAACAATGAGTCTGTCCTATAATCATATGTAAGATGTCTGGTAGTAGTGAAATGAGCTATTTGTTATGATGCACCATACAACCTAAGATCAGTAGGTTTTTTTTGTTTTCTTCTTCATCAAATATGATTTAATTTATTGATTATAAAATAAGCGGGACACAGTAATCCTGCGCTAAACTCTGGGAGAGAATAACATGAACATGTATTTAATGAATTTGTTAAATAATGCACTAAATTAAATCTGATAATGAGAAGAATTAGAATAAAGGTAATAATAATAACACTAACAATGATGTTATACAGTGCATGGTATCTGTTCAAACTATAAAGTCTGAACCTGCATACAGTGGTAAAATGTGTAAAAAGGCCCATTTGGCTTTTTTCCATGGATGGCCACTATTGACTGGTTTCACTGTATAAACCTGGCAGATCAAATTTCAGGTTCAACAAATGTTCAATTTCAGAGATGCAATTGGTTTAAATGTTTTAATTTGAAATGACTTGTATGTGCAAATTGGACAGATTTGAAAGTTTCTGGAAAGCTACTACTTTAAAAATAAAAAATAATTTACCATTGTACTATCATGCCTCTGAAAATGTCACTCACATGACCCAAACCTTTAATATTTTGATCTACCAATTACTTGCAGTGCTCCATATCCTTTATTGACTACAACTAAGAATTAGGCCATTCATTGATGTCAATCAGTTAATGTCCAATTTCAACCAAGAACAAATATCAGATATGGTTAACATTTGATTTATATGTGTCATCATCTCTAGCTTTTAACTGCAAATTAAATAATAAAGAATATCTTCTGTAAATAGAATGGATCTACATCAGCTGCAATAAAAGATTTTTCAGCAGTCTGGCTTCAAAGGTGACAGTGTTCTTCCCTGGGTGCATTGGCTCAGCTTCCAAGGGTTGCTCAATAACCGCTTTAACGTCGCGTCCATACACTATAAAGAAATACAATTATTAAATAGAATGATTTTCTCACAAATTACATATAAGTCCTTTTAGACAACTGTACATGTATGTATGTAGCATTTCATGGTATCTCAGCACAACAGTGGCTATATGGTGCCAACCAAAGATAAAGCTGGAAAAATGTAAATATTGATTGCACACAAATTTAACGAAGATAAACCCATCCAAATAAATGTAAACATAAAGTACACCAAGTTAAAATGTAAAGATCTTTAAAGTCTGTAAAATGTATACAACATAAAAAATAAATGTAATATTCCTAAAACATGGTCAATTTATTTTATATAAACCACATTACCTCAAAAATTCTAGATTTTTTCAGATCGTACATCAGCATATAGTTTCTTCGTGTCAAAATATTCGTATCTCAAGTGGGTGGAAATCAACTGAACAAGAATGTGTTGCATTGGCATGGTGTGTACTCTAGTTGTGGGTCACCACTAAGGTATGCAAGTGAATCTGATATGCAATCTGTACAATATCACCTCATCTCCATGATTTGTCCTATGCAACTATCCAATAGCAGGCTGATGTTCTGAAGTCTTAGAGTTTTCATTCCAAATATTTTGCCAAAAAAAGTATGACATACTGATTTATCAAATATTTGAATTGGGTGGTATCCTCCAATAGGGTATGGTGACTACAGGGCATCTTTAACTGCTTTGTCTGCCTTTTCATTACTCTTTATGCCAATGTAACAAGGCAGTCATCAGTACAGAATACTATTCACAGATTCAATTAGCAGAGTCACGTTTATGCAACTATAGTACCATGCTTTAAAAAATAAATCAACATTTTTTCCAGGATGAATATCATTTTTCAAGGTCACATATGACCATTACTGAATGGAATTAAATAGCATCTTAGCTTGGAAAAAAATGCATTTTCAAATAAAAAGCTGTGTCTATGTCAAGACTCTTCTAAATGTCTGAATCAGATGTCTATGTCAAGACTCTTCTAAATGTCTGAATCAGATGTCTATGTCAAGACTCTTCTAAATGTCTGAATCAGATGTCTATGTCAAGACTCTTCTAAATGTCTGAATCAGATGTCTATGTCAAGACTCTTCTAAATGTCTGAATCAGACGTGACCATGTACAAAATGTATTACAGGAAACAAATGACTACTGAAAATAAATTGATACAAATCTGCATGTTATTTCATTATACAGAATTTTTATGTTTACTTTGCTGACCTGCATTAAGTTGGTATGTGGAAACAATAACATAATGAAAAACAGAAATTAGTTTTGTTTTCCTTTCAAACTATTAATTCCAAATACATCAAAATAATCACTTGTAAATCAAGATAGCATTGTGTCAAGTAGAATATCTATTAATTGACATATCATTTAAAACAAATGTTATTGTGTCAGCAAATTGTCCACATTAATGGTTTCCCCACATTGATGGTGCTGCCCAGTCTCTGCACAATGCAGAAAAGCAAACTAAATTTCTGGATTCTGCATATCATAAATGGCGAAATAAAAGATTGCATAAACTACTACTAAAGGGGCAATATATTTACACTAAAATTGTATTCACATTAAATTACTTAAACCAGCATTTCCATAAAGTTTTTAACAAAGATTAAATTTGAACCAGCCACCATTTTCTTTAAAAAGCATTATTAACAACATTAGAAAGATAAACCTGTATGTATTGTCTAAAGTGAATTTCTGCCAACTGACCTTATATTTATCAATTTATTTAAACATTTATCACATTTGTCCACCATTCAGAATTATATTCTGTTTGAGAGTACCCTTATTTTGGAATAAAGCTACCACATTTAATTTTGTATATATGCATGTATGCAATACCACATGTATTTGATCATTTTTTCCCATTGCCAACTCACTAAAAGTTTATGTTGCTAACATACTGTAATTTAAAATCCACAATAATTTAATGTGACTAGGCAATTTTCATTTATGGTATTTCTTCCCTTATTCTTAAAACCTGGAGTAAGAAACTCAAGCTCAAAGTCTGACATTTTTGACTGCACATACGCTGCATTAAAATAAAGTTAACATCATACATAGGGTCTGGATGCTATTTCAATAGTCAGATGTACTCCAATATCTAATTTGTGCAGCTCGGGATGTTCTTAAGCTGGGTCTAGATTAGAGCTGTACCGATTAATCGCCCGTACGCGTAATCGGGCCGATTATTAGCACAATCGGTATAATCGGGTATCGGCAAAAATAATCGGTGCCGATGCAAATAATTTTTTTAAATACCCAATTTTTCCTGATAAAAGTTGTATATACAGTCGCGTTTTGACTGACCGTAACTTAATCCTTTGTAACACTAGAGCTCGGGATATATGCAGTATGCAAACAAGTTGCTCATTAACTAACACTACTGTATAGTCGAATAACCATATATCGAGATAAACACATCCAACCATCAATTAATCTTTTGTAACAAAGAGATTGCTCTAATAAAGTATTTAAAAAGAATTTATCTTGCTGCCAGTTGTGCAAAATTTTCAACTCCAGCGTCCGGTAACATTTGTAAACTGCAGTAAACCAGACTAAAGTACATGTCGCTAACCGCCATTGTAGTGCCAAAGTCATGTGAATAGCCAGTAAGATTAACATCAAAGGGAGTAATGATGGATATATACACAGTCAATTTTGAGGTTTGTGTTTTTTCTTTATCTTTATGAAAACTCACAAAACACCGACCGTCCTTATGTCCCAGTGAGAAATTGTTTGAAAGGGCTTCAGTGTAGGTTTGAGTACGTCGTCTGTCTTTCAGTTAATCCGTATTGCCTGGAGGGTGAACGAACTCATTGTCTTTAATACTAGTAAGTGAGAATCATTTCCGGATTTTTTTAAAACATTTTTTATTTCTTTTGTTAGTGTTTCACCAAGCCACAATCTGGCAGAAGGGGTGGTCTCTCATAAGTCATAACAGGTTTTACTGTACCTTTGAAGCACCGACATATACTAAACAAATAAAACAATTCTATATCAATGTTTTACAATTATCTGATGTTGCCGCAGCAATAACGAGTATTTGTTGTTGTCAAAGCAAGCCGACGACCTTTGTTCATAGAAAGTCGGCAATAAACTCAAAGCACTGCCTCAATTTACATAGTGATTAGAACATATTTATTGTGCCGCGAAACTTTCCTGTTTGCTAAAAAAAAAAATCGCCCACACCCACGGTCTGTGGACAACAGAGTAGTAATTTATTTGGACACATTGTTTCAAGAGCCCGAATTGATTGGATTATTAATAATCGGTCTCATAATCGGTATCGGCAATTTTGATAATCGGCTATACGCGGTATCGGCATAATCGGCAAAAAGTGACATCGGTACAGCTCTAGTCTAGATACAATTGCAATAACCCAGTTGCAATCCAATGTCTTTTTGGGGAAAATTGAGCTTGAGTACTGTACTTTAAAAAGGTTTAGAGATAATGGTTCTGGACCTACATTCACAACATTCCAGAAACTGGATGCATTCCTGGACAACAGAGTCTCTCATCATGATCATGTGTTTGGCCATATTCTCTATCAGGGACAGGAAACATCGCTTGGCATAATACCATGTGTCAGTACCCAGCTTCTTGGTGTATGGCTCTAAACTTTTTATCACACGTGAAATGCCAAACTCATAATTTCCCTTGGCACAATACAAAGTCCTAGATAAAAGAATGAGGTATTAATAATATAATCTCGTATATCTATATTTGTCTTTTTTTATGCAGTGCAGATAAATGTAATTGTTCATGAAAAGAACATTGAAATCCATGTTCTATACATTGATTGCATTTATTCTGATGACGGTTTTCTAAATATCAAGAACAGTTTATCTAACTAAACATTTCAACTTGTGAGTACATGTAAGGCTACAGGAACAAAATATCTGCATGGTTTAGAAGGCTTCATATACTACCATACAACAAACATATTTTGTAAATCAACTTATCTTTAAAGAAATTCTTTTACTTTTCAAATAGGTTCCCTGATTACATTAATGTTAGTTATATAAGCCTGCTACCTCAAAAATCTGATCAAATTAACATTAGAGATACAAGTTTGATACCTTCCAAATCCAGCCTTACCAAATAAGATGAAAATTAATCTTTTCTCTTATATATAGAAAAAGGGCAAGAACTCTTACCCATTACCTCCCCACTCAACTACCAGGTGCTGCATTTTTAAACTTACTTGAAATGCTAATATCAGTGTTAATTTAACCATCCATCCAGGATCATTCCTCTACAGGCTGTATATATTATTTACATTGTTTCAAGTTTTTGTGAGAGTGAGAAACTATCACTTTCTCTGACTTCATATATGTAAACCACTTATGCAATACACAATTGTTGAACATATATTGTTATTCACATTTTAGCATGTATTACCTATTGTTTGTTGTATTTGCAACTCCTTAACACAGGTCATGTGACCCTGGGCTGTGTTGCTTATTAAATTTAGAGAAAGGGTTATTGTTCACATGGGGAATTCAGCCACTCTTCTCTAGAAGGATAACTGAGACAGGTTGATTGCTCAGCAATCCCTCTTAAATTACCTTTATTTTTTTAATGTAGTGTGAGAACTTTTTTGAATGAGAAAGCCGATTTTTAAGTAAATTATGTTTCTCCAAGATTACTTACCCAATCACATTATTTAACTTCCACCAACCACCCAATCATGTAAGTGTCCTCATTGGTATATCACTCAACTTCAAAACTAGTGACACTTGATATATGCAAGCAGAAGTAATGGGCAAAAGTTATTGCCCTTTGTCTATTTAAGATAGAAAAGAAAAAGTTGTATCTTTCTGGTAGGCCTGGATTTAGAAGGTAGCAGACTTACATCCCCAACATTGATGTGATCCATAAATGTTCTCAGACAAACATAAACGACTTAAAATTCTCTTCCTTGACACAGTTTGTCTGCAAAACAGTTTAAATAATAATGTTTGTTATGAGGTGTTTAACAGCACTTCTAACACATTTTTAGCTACATCTTCCGAAGGAAATGGAAGCTAAGTGCCTTTTCCAAGGACACACCAATGCCATAAACCATGGCTGGTATGGGTGGGTACTGAACCTATAACCCTTGGATTACAAGTCTGATGCTCTACCAACTGAGCTATTGCAGCTCCTTCAGATAGCAGTATTAACTAAAAATGAAAAGAGCACTAACTTCAAAAACATCATCTTACCCTACGACGATAGTGATATACAAAACATTCATATTGAAAAGAGCTTTGTCTTCAAAACATCATCTCACCCTATGAAAATACTAAAGTATAAAACATTCATATTGTAAAAAGCATTATCTTTAAAAACATTGTCTCACCCTATGACGAGATTGACAATACAGAGATGAAATATTTTCTTGTCTTGGTCATCATATGCCACCTGTTCCTCTTCTTTCTCTATCTTCCTCATCAACTCTTCTGCCTGTAAGGAAGTGAAACTGAACCCATAATTCAAAAATGTTTCAGCACATTAATTTATCTTTTTTTTAAAACACTTACTTCAATATTTAAAGCAAAATTTGTACTACTCAAAAATAAGAAATAATTATGCAAACATTTAACAGCATATTATTTTAAGTATTAAATTATATTTTCAGAAATTAACTTTTCTCATAAGATTCCACATGTGTCATTTAAGTATTTTTGATCATAAAAAAAAAACATTTGATAGGCAAAGACCAATACTAAGCTGTTCATGCTCTGAAAGATTTCATGGTGCTACAGGTACCATGCAATTTTAATGGTACACCATTTAAAAATTGATTTTAGGGAATGTGAGTAATTTTAGGTAAAGAGTGTAACAATAATTTTTTAATGTCATCAAGATCTTAATTAGAATGCACAGTTCTTACTGGAAAAATTTACAGCCAAATAAAATTCTTAATGTTACAGACTGATTAAGTACAATTTTAAGTTTAATGAGTATTTAACACAAACTCCTGCTTATCAATAAATAAAACTAAGACGTACTTGCACTCCCAAGAGTGCTCTTGTATTATTACTGATCGGACAAGAACTATTTGCAATGAACAGCATGTAAACTCATGCCTCAAAACATTTTCATTTGTTTATCTAATCTGGAATTACCATAATCATCTGATAGGCCTGTAGAAACTACCAGAGCACAAAAGAAGGCCACCAGTTCTGTCTCAGTATGGTCTTTGTTTTAAACGCCTTTTCAGCATATTAAAGAGACAGCAGATGTCCATCCACAGTCAGAAATTTTCTCCGGCATCCTCCATCTAATAAATTATCTTGGCAACTAAGAGTACTAAGGTTAAATTTATGAAACTTATTTACAATCAAAATTAAAAATTAAACAAAATGAAATTACATTTAATCTAATTCTTACCTCTTCATTCTGACTTGTCATGATGTAGGCAACACAAAGATTGGCCAGGACAATGGCACTCACATTCAAAATCTGCAAGAAATGTTAAAATAATAATCACAGATTTGTATTGTTGCCAACTTACATGATCCAATGATTGTTTAATAAATGAAACAATGTAAAAGTATATCCGTGTCTGATGTCGCTCACCTGCCTTTCTGACATAAGACAGCTTGACTTGAATGCATTTCACTTACATATTCAAGTGTATCAGTAATCTTAATCACTCAGTTGCCAGGAATTTAATTAATCTTTACAGATGGCATTCAAACTAAAACATGTCAAATTTCATATTAATAAGAATTAGTACACCAAGTTTTAATATGTTTAACATTGTAACCCACTTCAACCAATATGATGTAAGATCACCTTGTTAATATGCACGAGTATTTCTCATAGTCCAACTTGTTGAAGATCTTACTGACATTAGCTGATTCTACAAATCTAAAAAATATAAATTTGTAAATGAAGTCTCAACAGTAGTAATGAGATCAGCCAATCAGATGCAAGTTTACTCCATTAATAAATGTGCTTTTGCTCATAATAAAACTTATCCTATATCTTGATCATAAACACCTGCATAATGAATCTGATCAAAATGTTTCACAGCTGAAGTCTCCAGAGTAGTAACAAGCTCAGCTAATCAGATGCTGTTCATAAGAAGCCTACATGCCAAGTTTGATCTAAATCAGTTTATAAATGAAGCCTCTATAGATTAACAAAAGCAGCTAATCAGATAGTAAATCAGCTCATACATATCATTGGACATTGTTCATAACTGAATCAACTCAAATTTACTGTTCTAGTATGTTCTAATTTGTAACTATGAAAAATTAATGATGTTCTACAGTCATCCTTCATGAACATGACTGAAACATGCAAGAAACATTTAAACACACTTTAATTATTTGTGAATTATCGGTACATTATTAATTTATCAAAACATTTATTCAAGCATGCAGTCAAAAAAAAATGTCAATTACTCAAGGGAATACAAGCTGTAAATTGTATGTCTATACATTCTTTTATATATAAAAAATGATTTGCAGGTGTTCAAGGAAAAATGTTTTCTCTCTTGTTTTTATTATAATCCAACTGATTACAGAATTCAACATACTGGATAGCCCAGCACATTGGGCCCCTTTAAAGCTGGATCAGATTCCTCCCATATTCTATGTCAGTTTTGTGTTGGGCTTGTAAACATAGTGATATCTCATTTACTTGAAAGTAACCCTAAGTGTGCCAAGAAAATGTGGTATTTTCATTTCAAAACTTTTGAAAGACACTGATAAATTATTGATATCCAGCTACTACCATCTGCTGAGTTGGAGCAGGCCATAAACTTTGTGAACATAGCATGGCACATGACATGTGAATACAGGAAAAGCACTATTTCTATTCTATTTCACTACCAAGGTACCCCCTTGCATGCCCCACCCCCAACACCACCAGCAGCCACCCGCTTCTTACAGTGCCAGAGTCCCTTGGCACTGCCAAGTTTGTGGTAAAAAAGTACCCCTCAAGAATGGTCATCCCCTTTAATGCAACCAGCGGCCAGCATATTAGAGCAAAAATGTAAAATGGTGACCTCATAAGCAGCCACTTTTAATTAATTGATATAGTACGGTAAGTAATCAGATTATCTCTACTATCGATACATGTCTTCCGATGTCAGGTTTCTGTTACTGAAAAAAGTGTTGGTTAAAGTACATGTAACACCAAGATTAATATAATATCATTATCTGTAAAAGCTGATGTTTACAGGAAATGGTCTCAGCAATGTTATGATAGCGTTTTAGGCTTTATACATCTGTAGAGTTCTTCTCTCTGATGATTACAACCAGATGTAATTGTTAAGATCATAACATGATCAGCATAGGCTAAATACAGATTTAAAGATTAACACAGATAAATTAACCTTGAACAAAACAGGGTACCAGACAAAGACCAAAAATTCACATGACAATACATCTATTGCTTCCTTTATGAAAGCGTTTCACCCACTCTACAAAAGTTTTGTCTGCATAATTAAATCGCATACAGTTAGCAACATCCGAATAAATCATTACCACACATTAACATATCATCACATCAATGGAGATGTGACTTTAGATAAAAATCAGTTATTTTCCACTCAGAGCCCTGGACTCTAGTCTAACATACCTATCTGACCTCACCCATGTGTACACACCAGCAAGATACTTATGCTCCTCTTGTGACAATCATATATTCATTATGCCCACATTGAAATTCATATGGACAACATTATTTTGCATACCAGGGCCCAGCATGGTGGAATGAATTGCCCACTGAATTTACACACTAAGACACAGTGGTTTCATTCAAGAGTGATCTTAAAACTCATCTATTTCAACTGCAAGAACAAACTTAAAAAACCTACTAATGTTTCCTACCTTAAATATTTTCAGCATGTTTTATGTTTTTTTTAATTTCATGGTCGTTGTTTTTTTGTAATCATATCATTATATATGTTTTTATGTTTTAGGAGTTGTCTAATATTGTAGAGCACTTATAGCTTCTAAAGGAGCTATACAAAGTCTTCACTGTCATTATTAATATTATTCTACTCAATCAAATTTAAATTGGAAATATTATCTCCAGAATGGTAATAAGTTCAGCCAATCTGCAGGATCCAACATTTATAAACTGGAGGATAACCTCAATAAAAATGCTTGCATACTGCCCATTTTTGTAGTGAGATACTGACCATATCAATCCAAGACCAATCAGATGTAAAATCACCATATTAATATTCTTGATCACATCTAAATTTTCCAAAATACTGATGATATAAGCTTTTATTAATCAAAAGTGGATCATTAATATGGCTTCCGGAGTGGTAATTCCATCAGATGCAGGATTACTTAATTAATGTGTTGATGTCACTCTTATCTGACCTCATCTGAGATATTAATAACATAAACTTACATTCCAAGTTTCATCAAAATTATGGCATGCACATGAGTAACAAACAACTATTGACAGACTCACAATGGACAATATACTTGGTAATAAGTCTAGTCCAACTGCAGACTATAGACCCAGATCTGTTGTTGCATAATGTGATGGCAGATCTGGATCAGTGCAGTTTGTTAGGAGTAATCAGTAGAACAATCAGCATAGACCCTGGTTTGCATTATGCTAAGGCAGATCAGGATCTTTGTTATTTGCAGTCTGACTTGACTAATATGTAAGAATAAAGGATCCAAGGCCATAACATAAGTCCATCTGACCTAATGGCTAGGTGAGCTATAAAAAAAAAGAAAAGACTTATGTATAGATATAATTCTTGTTGATGCAGATCTTTTCTCGACAGTTAAAATAAAATTTAAAAATTGTTACATCATCGAAACTCTGAAAGTGTATGCCTTTTGTAAAGAGACTGACAATGCCAATATAACAAGAACACCGTCATAGTTCTTTAAACTATGTACTGTATTATATAAGCCTAAAATATCCTAGCTCCTTTAACTAACTTACGTTGTCATAGTTCTTTTTTACTATAGGCTCATAAAAGCCTGTAGCCTCTTTGTATTTGTTTTCCTGCATGAAGAGAACATGGGCTACATTGAGTTTCCATGTGTCATGCTCATTGCAGAACTCCACAGACTTGCGGAAAATCTTTTCCACTTGTTGGTAGTTCTCCATATCCCAGTAAATCTTGGCCTGCTGCATCAGTACAGGTATATACCTAAATTAAAAGGGCATATTCAACACCATTAGATCTTATTCAGGTTCTTTAATTGCTCAAAAAAAGAATATCATCGCCGGTTCATACCAAAGAAGGATGTATACATGAATGTAAAGAATATATACCAGGTTCATACCATGGAAAGATATATACATGAAGGTAAAGAATATCATAGCAGGTTCATACCATATAAGGATGTATACATGAATGTAAAGAATATCATAGCATGTTCATACCATATAAGGATGTATGCATGAATGTAAAGAATATCATAGCAGGTTCATACCATATAAGGATGCATGCATAAATGTTTTTTTAAAAAAACGAAACCAATATGACAACACTTAGAATCAATAAATCGCTTTTCTATCAGAAGTATAATCTTTGATTTAATCTGAACCTGGTCTACCATCACCACTCTCATTATTCATGCTCTATTGGGGTATTGTTCCAGTGACTTTAAAATCAACCAACAAGCAAGGTTCCGAGAGAATATCTTCTTCAATATTGAAACCAGACAATAATTCTTTGATCCTTTAATACTGTAGTGGAAAGTAGCTCAACCCACAGAGGACCATCTCAACACTTACAGTATATACTCACTTGTAAGTGTTATCCTTCTGCAAACTACACAAGACCAAATCTGTCACTGCATATTATGCCAGCAGATCTAAGTGTACCGGTAATGTATTTTCAAGGCTGAATTCATAAAGAAACTAATCCTCTGAGGTGAAAATCAGTCAAAAATATACAAATTGGCATTGAATCGATTAATTATTAGCTTTAAAAAGAAACAAATGTGATAAAGATTGGAAATTATTATAATAAACAATGATAGAAAATGAGTCAACACACAAGTTAAATGACAGCATGATAAGGATTGGAAATTCCACTGTGCAGCTCTTTTCAGGTGAACCTAGCATCCAAATATGTTATTTGTTTATGAATTACCCCAGTACTTCAAATGAGATATTTAATGGATTACCAGAGTAATTCAGACATGTAATGTTAAATGGATTACCCGAGTTCTTCAAACAAGTATAATTTAATGGATTACCAATGTAATTCTTACATGTAATGTTAAATGGATTACCCGAGTTCTTCAAACAAGTATAATTTAATGGATTACCAATGTAATTCTAACATGTAATGTTAAATGGATTACCTGAGTTCTTCAAACAAGTATAATTTAATGGATTACCAATGTAATTCTAACATGTAATGTTTAATGGATTACCGGAGTTCTTCAAACATGTATAATTTAATGGATTACCAATGTAATTCTAACATGTAATGTTAAATGGATTACCTGAGTTCTTCAAACAAGTATAATTTAATGAATTACAAATGTAATTCTAACATGTAATGTTTAATGGATTACCTGAGTACCTGATATACCATTTTATTACAATAATGCAGATGACCAAGAAAAATATGATAGTAATTGCAAGCAGCAAAATAAAGGTGCCAAAAATTGTAAATTTTTGATTTTTATTTTACCACTATTAATGCCATAAATACGAAAAAATGTCTTTGTCCATTTGAAATTTTGAATATCCTTTAAATCTGAGGACAAGAGAATACATTGTCTCCTGCCCTGGGAAACCCAGGTGCAACATTGATCCTCTATTCCTTTCTGATTCACCAAGACCTAACTGTGACTATATATAATTTTTTTTTTACAACAGAATGATATTGATCCAATGATGTCATAATCTTTGAAGCAGAACAAATCTTTGCATGTAAGATTAATTTCATTAATTCAATTATTCCTTCAATTCAGTGTCTAATCCTCAAGTCTAATATATGGATGATCAATGCTGGAGGATAATTTTACATGTACATTTTCCATGCAGTATATAATGAATAATGTTTGAAAACAGCATTTGCTGCATGTACATACAGTTCAAGAATTTTCTTGGGAAAATATTAATTGCATGAAAGTTTAGCAGAGTGGATTGCAATTTTCACACCTATCTGATTTTACTTCACAACCCATCTTTGGCTTAACATAAAATGGAATTAAAACTGGACATTTCATCATCCTTGCCAAAATACAATATAACAATCAAGAGTTTGACATAATTCTAAGGTGTCTCACAAGTGAACTGCATTATGATTTTCCCCACTGTATTATGTACATGACATCCTAAATCTGAATGGGAAACTTGAACACAGAATGTTCATATGATGGCATTGCAGTTGTTACTATTGTGGTAGAAAAGTGATATAATGGTTCCATCACTAAAATGCTGCTCAAACTCATAGTAAAGATCCATGTTGTAAGTGAGGTTGCCCTATACTGAGGTAGGTTCATTATAAAAATAAAGTCATGCCAACAAGAGATCCACTTGGGCCTCATATCACTCACCTGGCTTACATAACTTAATAGCTGACTACTTCAATAAGCTGACTTCTACAGTATATCATGTTGGAGAATTCAGAAAATATGCACATGCAAAATAATGAGAAAAAAAAAATAAAAGTACTTGATAACAGTTTAATAAAAGTCGGGTCACGAAATGATTTTTTAAAAATATGCATATGTCTTAGGATTATTTTTCTGTGTCCCAAGATTTACAGTCTTTATAAAAGTCAACAAAAACACTTAAACCAATGATATGCAATATCACTTCTTTAATATGTACCAAATTCACTCATAACTGTAACCATACCAGATCTTAACAATTTAATTTTACCAAATGTAATTAAAAAAATGGGCTATTCAACACTTTTAAGACGAATCAAAATAGAATATTCAACTGCTTTAAGTCTACTTACCAAGCTTAATCAAGTCTACTCAATACAATTAAGTCTATTTACCAAGCTTAATTAATATAGTCTATCCAAAAGCAACCTGCTCAACCAATCAAAAGCAAGATCAACGTATCATGCATGAATCTCTCTGCGTAAAAGCTCAAACAAGACCTTGATCATATTGTCACTGAATTAGGCGAAAATTGAATTTATTTCTTCTTGAATTACAATTTCACCATTTTTTCAAGTGTTTTTCAAGGTAAGTGACGTGTAGCGATTTGCATGTGCCTGACTACAAAACACTTGAAGTCAGGAACATTAGAATCATGGGGTGCACGGGAATTTTACCGTGAATTCTGCTCACCTATTTGAGGATATATAAGGCAGAATAATTCTGATAAGATTACAAGTCCAGAAGTATCTTATCAAAGGAGAGATAGCTTGTCATTCTTTCTCCAGCCAATGGGGTGAGTGTTAAATTTATATTTCGTTTTATTGTGAATTTTATTCAGTTTATCATTTCATGTAATGATGCCTTTATTACAATGCAGATTTAAAACGTTGAATATTTGGAATTACTAGTCACTATTAGACTTTAAATGCAATAGCGTAATCTAAGTTTTAGATTGTTTTAGAAACAACTATTATTAGCTTGGTTTCTTTATTGTAGCTGATTGTAGCTGAATGTCTCTGAATTGTAGCTGAATGTGATTGATTGTGCCGTGATTATGCTGTTTAATTGTGCGGTCAAATTGAGGTATCTGACTGTCTGTCTGTCGGATTGTGTGTCTGTCTATGTCTGTCGTGATGTGTAAATATCCGGAAATCTAGAAGTCTAAATGTCCGATTGTCGGAGCTGTCTAGAGGTGTAAACGTCCAGGGTAGTATCTAGTGTTTGGGACCGATGGTTCTAGTAGATGCTGTATGCTGTCTGTACGTATAACTGTAGTGGATCCGTGAAGGGCAAGTGGCCAATAAAAGTATTGGACCAACCCTAGGTATTCGGAGAAGCTGGGCGGTGATTCAACAGTTGGTGAATCGTACGGTTGTACAGGGTCGAGACACGTGTGTGTTGCAATTGTAGTTACAATTGAATACATTGTTATATTTACACATAGATACTTTGAATCACAGTAGTATTTCAAGGGATTATATGAATCTCAATAATAGTTAGCAACTTGATAAAATACATGTAGATGTTTGTACTTGTTGTCTCAATCCATATGTGCGATAGTATGGTTTGATGTTTGTATTTGTTATCACAATTTATACTTGCGTTAATACAACTTTTGTAAAGGCTCCATTTTATTTGAAACATTTGTGTAGTCCAGGAAGTTCCTTGGATCTGTATTTAGTCCAGGAGATTCCTTAGATCTGTGTTTATTTTGTATTAATATTTAATTTATTTCTGAATTGTGAATAGTTGTGAAGTGCGATTGTGGGTTGAATGCATGAGTTATTGTGTTGATACATCATTATTTTTCATTAATAATTTATTTCATAAATTTACATATTTCACATATTGTGTTTGTATTGTTCATTTAATCCACCAACCACTCGGTAACAATTCTGTTACACATATTAGCCTATATTCCAATTCTGATCCGAATGACATCAGAAATATGGACTGCAGAATTGTAACAAGCAACTGATGGATGCATATCATCTGATATTTGACACAGAACATGATGTATATATGACCATATATGATGTATTAGCTGGCTGGGCTAAAAATGAGATCTTGGACTATGACTATGTTATAAAAGGCATTTTTATAGCAAGTTATCTATTGCTAGCCATCTGCTAACCATGGCTATAACCACATTATATAAGATATTTTAAAGCATCGGAATCCTGTAACTAAATCTTGCCATCTGCTAACTATTACTACAACCATGTTATATAAGGCATTTTTTATAGCAAGGGACTCCTGTATCTAAAGCTTGTTATCTTCTAACCATTACAACAAACATGTTAAAAAAGACATTTTATGGTTAAGTTCCAATGATTCTATGGTCTGCCATATGCTAAACATAAGCTTGAGAAAAATACCTCTCAAGGGCTTCATCATATTCATTGACAGCTCTCTTTACAGCATCATCATCGTGATTCTGTCGAGCTTCTTGGACCTGCAAACAAAACAGGACTCAAGTACTGGGTTGCATATGCTGTCTTGAACAAAAATGTAAAAAGAGGTTTTGGAGAGAAAGTGAAATGACACTAAGGCACCCTACAGACAGAAATGAAATATGTTATTAAGGTACAGTATTTTTTCTCTCAAAACATTCAAAGTATACATTTAAAACAAATACAATTACATAATTCTGAAAGAAATCTGAAAGATTCAATGACTGGCTCAGCAAAAATTAACTTCAAATTAATTATATTGATTATCCAAATCTCTCAGAAATTGTTCAGACTTCAACAGTGAAAAAAGGCTGTAAAAATCTTCCTAAAAATATGACATTAATCCAGAGTAATGTCAGACGTATAGACAAGAATATAGTCAGTAAAGAGATCACTATGTCATGCTATCATTGATAAATAACTGTCTAAAATATTGTTCAGACATCAAAAGTTAATGCTGATGTCAAACAAATTCTAAATTAAAAAAAAAGTGCAGTCAGACCATCAAAGAAACAAAACTGTGCTGTCAACTCTAAAAGGAAAAACAAAACCAGTGCACATGGGTAAACATTGACTCATCTTGTCAACAAAATCATCTAACAGTATCACTGCTGTTTGTGGGGAATCAGTTTTCATAGACTTCATTGTGGCCCTAAAGATCCTATGAAAACTTAGTAACATATGATAAAAAAGATTCCCCAGTTTTTTTACTGTGTTTCACTTCTAGCAATAAACAAAGCTATTTGATAAATCATCAACATTTCTGTATCTGGATATATATAAAATTATATATATATATATATATATATAACCTGTCTTTACAGTCATCTTTACTCAGAGGTCACCTGTTCATAATTTCAAATTTAATAGCCAACCCCAAATTTATGATGCAAATGCCCTGTATGTGTACTAGTCAGGTATCTTCGGCAATTAGCAGTCAGGTGTTTCCTAACTATACAATGGCATCTCCCTGCCTAAACTAGTTACTGCAGGAACATACAGAGACCACCAATACTATACAAGCCAAAGTTTTGCTTTATGAGAAAGGCATTCTTTAGATAAGGGAATATCATGTGAATCAATGTGCAAACATTTCTTATCTTGCATGAACTTGTTACCAGTCATATTAAACCTTAAAGTGCTATATTGTTTTGCAGTACATAATCCCTCAGTGCTGAATTGTTTGAGAAAAAAAACCTAAAACACTGCTGTTTTTTAACTGCACGTATTTCAGTAAATATACATAAAACCTGTACAAAAAATTATGATGGATGTCTAAACTTTAAGATTAACATCAATACACATGTGTAAGTTTAACATATTTGCATATACAGGTACAAATACAGGTAAAATGATATGTTACAATAGTATTTCATCTGTATTTTTGTTTGTATTTTAATGGAAAAGTTCAAATATATCAATGAAATATTATATTCTTTAGTAGTTCAACTATGTACATGTAATGCCAGTCACAATATTATATCTAAATTGTGAAAATCACAGATAAAGAATATGTAACAGTTTTGTAAACATCCACTCCATGAATGTCAAAGTAAGTTTAGACCCCCAGAGTCAGTAATAAATGTTCATGAATTTTTTCACCTGTTATTCAGATATATTCAAAACTGTGGTTCATTACAGGTGAAAAAATCTCAGCAAACGCTTCATTTTTTTCCAATTATTGATTGGATTTTGTGTACATGGTCACCTTGATTGTGCTCATTGTCTGCCAGATTTAAATTTACTTAAATATGGTGGGGTTGATATCACATCATCAGTAGTCCAGTGGTAATACAGATCAGATTTATGAACCAAACCCATTGCTATAATCAATGTGAAAAATAGTTTTAGCTCCTCAAGTGTAACAGGCTGTAATGTCTTCATGCAACTGTTCTCCATGAAGTTTGCCAAATGAACTCTCTGATCTACAAAACAATTTGTTTGATCTACTATCAGGTGTAATAGTTCATCATTAAAAATAGCCCATAGGTTCAGTATTCACCATCTCTACTTTTAATTGGGGTTGACAGGCATGCCATCTTTTCACGTCAAGCGAGCTTGTACATCAGACTCCAGTTCCACGTCAATTCCTGGCTCAAAATCACTTATGGGTATTTCCATCAATACTTCACCAGCTCCAATAATGTCATCCTCCTCAAATTCTTCAAAATCATTATTATCATCACTATCAGAAGCCAGTATTTGTTGCAAGAAATCACTATCGTATTCAATGTCGGCCATTTTAACTTTTTCCAGGTACCATGCACTCATAAGCAAGTATTTGTAAAACTTCTTCGCTAAAGTAAAGTACAATGGAATGCTTGTTTCGGGTCTTTATAAAGCAATCAAATATAGTTTAACAAGCTGTCATGGCTAGTTGAAGTAATGGGATGTGTACATTGCTACTCGCCTAGAAAACGACTTAAGTAGTGACAAGCACTACAAGACATCAACCAACAGCGCGACTAATGTAGTGACTAGCACTGTAAGGGTTAACAGTGTAACTCATGGGTGTCAAAATGCCACATTTAAAACCAAGGCAGTTTTTAATCATAAGGTAGTGGGTCAAAGTAACTTGTTCACTGGATCGCGGAAATAGCAGTCATGATATTGCAACAGAACTGTACCCGTATAACAGGCATAGTTAGATATCTATTTGTGGATTTTACCAATCTCTGAAGAAAAAGTTTATCTTAGAGAACACATATGAGCTATATTCCTTTTCATGAGGATTTGGGGATCATTCATTATTTAAAATTTGTCTGTAAAGGCAGGTGAAGTTTCAGTTCAAGGGTCACAAAGATTAGACATTACTGCTTCTTTGTATTTCCTATTCATCATTGGTCTCAAAGTCTTTTGATCTGGGCAAGATGAGTAAATCCAGATATTATTTCAAAGTATAAACAGCTGTTTCCAAGTGAAGCTTCTACATCTTGGCCAACAAAATAATCAGTCCTATGTTTTACAGTCATATGTAAACTGCTATAAGTCAGTAGTGAAATTATTGTTTTGCCTTGGTGAACAAAACAAATAACATTGATTATTTAAAGTCAGTGATGATTTAATTTAGAAGATGAAATAAAGTGATCAGAAGGCAGTAATCTTTATGTTTTGCCTTATAAATATATTTTGTGTTTGAAACAATAAATGTTTTGATGTGATTTATATTTTCATTTTCCATAAACCAGATCTAATTCCCAAATGATAATTCCCATTCTATATGCAGGTGCACAGCAAATTTGATACTTGTTTAGTGTCAAGTAGATTCCTACAACCCCTTATTCTCATATGACCTTAATCCCTTAGCATCCTCTTTGTTTTCCAACATGAAAAACCTTTGTTACAGCCACATATCTGATACTTGTTCAGTGTCAAGTAACAGAGGGTGGTTATTTAAACTCCCTATGATCTTGCCACACAATGGACATCTGTTCAGTAGCATCCTTTAAAAATTTCACAGACATCATCATTATAGTGTCACTTACAGAGTCCAAGCTCAGTCTCCATATAAGTACCTACATATGACATTACAGACATGGAATCAGAGTCAACAATATTTATGAAGACTAGACGATGATGGAGGATTTTATTTCGGTCACTCAAACAATGTGGATGAATTCTTCTTGTGCATCATGAAATGCATCTAAACACAACTAAATGAGCAAAATGCTATATCCTTTCCCAACATCATTGGCAAGGGGATACAATTTTCTCTAAAATGGGCGTACTGGTTTGGTTTGGTTTAAGGAGCTTGCCTTTACAGATCACTGGCATTTCACCTCTGTCCAAGTAGGGTCAAATCTTGGCTTGTCTCGTGTAGGTATGTGAGAAAGCTTGTCAGTAGCTTCCCATGAGTCGGTGTTTTTTTATACTACAAGTTCTTCCTCCACTAAATATAATGGTCACCATAATGAAAAATGGCAATAAACTCACAAAACCAAACAAATTGTTTGGTTTAAGCACTCTCTGAACTAAGAAGGCAAGTCCTATAGCATGTTTATGCCATATCGTACTTATATCAATCTACACAAAAGATAAACAAAGATTGACATCATTAATTTGGACACATTAACTTACCTGTTTTGTGAGTTTACGAAGAGTCTCTGTCTGTTTTGTTGCCATCTCATCCAGCTTCCTGTAAGCCTCCTCAGGGGAGGTCTGCCTTGTTATCACAGCCTCTAGGAAATCATACATGTACTGTAAAGAAAGAAATTAAACAACTCAGAGCACACATCTATAAGGAGTTTTGCAAAAAGACTTTTACTTTTGATGAAAACAAACATAAAAAGAACAAGACCAAAAAAACCACTGAGATTTTCAGATTTGTACTCCATGTGATTATGAAGTATTCTTGCATATTTTCAAAGCCTAAGCTTAAAAGTAGATTTCTAAACCAACATCAATTTCTAGGATACTGGACAGTCGAATTCCTGCTAACGTCTCACAATTCATGCTGAAAAATCAACCCAATGCAACAAAATAGCCAAAACTATTTTCCAACCCTACCATTATGTCTTCATTAAAACCCATTAAAACCCTTCTTTGGGGACCGAAGTGGTCTAAAGCGCTGTCCATAACAGATCACTGCAATCTCATTTCTGTATGCGTTGGTTCGAGTCTCAGATTCGGCCAATGTGGGTATGTGAGAAAGCTTGACAGTAGCTTCTCGTAGGTCGGTGGTTCTTTCCGGGGGTTTTCCAGGTTCTTCCCCCACCATTAATACTGGCCGCCATGTATAGCATATTGTGTGCTGAAAAATGGCATAAAACCCTACAACAACAACAAAAAACTTCTTTAATGAGAAATTTCTACCTTTCTATTTGAAATGGAGATGGAATTTCCTCATACCCCACCAGCAAGTTTCATTTATAAAACAGACCCTACAAAACACCAAGTACAAAGTCAGCAATACTCGTTTAGGAAAGAAACTGAAAACCCACCCTGCTGCACCCTTCAGGTTTAGGGATGCCATATCCTGCATATCAAAGGAAGGGACTAATGGAGGACCCTTTTGCCTTGTTATATATCCAATGATGATGTCTGCATATATTCCAAATTTGATCTGGACCAGAAATATGGTCTTCAAAGTGTAAACAAAGCTAGCCAATCAGAAGCGTGATCACCCTATTAATATACATCGATTTCCCTCACTATCAAAACTCATCTGTAATTCTGATGATGTAAATCTACAATTCTTGTCGGACTGAAACTGGATTAGAAATATGGGCTCCAGATGGTTCAAAAGCAACAAGAAACTATGTACGAGAGCTGCAGGGTCATACCATTAACTCACCTGGCCTTATCACCAGGTGAACATAAAAAAGATTCAACAAAATACACCAACGTAAAATATTCCTTTACTGCAAAAATGCACTTTGGTTAAAGTGGGTGTTGATATACAGATATGTTTCTTGGGTGTTTGGGAATGGGGTCTAAATCCTCCTTTTTAGACCTATTTACCAAGAAATTCTGATAGAGAATAGTTGTTTTAAGAAATATTTGCTACATTTAGCCATTCTTAAAATTTTAAATATTTCTGACCAGGAGATGATCCATAATCAGCCCTAAAAACCCAATCTCCATGTAAAATGTTTAGCTAAAACTCTATGAAATAACTAGGACTCAACACTATAATATTACTGATTCCCAAAACTTGAATACCTACTGTTAACACTATAATATTACTGATTCCCAAAACTTGAATACCTACTGTTAACACTATAATATTACTGATTCCCAAAACTTGAATACCTACTGTTAACACTATAATATTACTGATTCCCAAAACTTGAATACCTACTGTTAACACTATAATATTACTGATTCCCAAAACTTGAATACCTACTGGTGTCAGGTACTTGTAGGTCAAGTGGGCATTCTCAGCAAGAACATCTGCAGCCAGATCGTAGTACTGCAATACAAACAGAGAATCCCAACTCAATTTTTCCCAACTTATTAAAATCTACAGCATAACAGCACTCTAAAGCAGAATATTTCAAACTAAATCATTTTTTAAACTGTAGCCTAGATGTAACAGAATATTAATTGATACAAAAAAATCATTTAATTATCAATGACAAAGCAGCAGTCTTTTCTTTTGCAAAAAGTATCTGTGTGTGTTAACGTTAAAAGCATATCAGCACAATCTTTACCATAAAATCCTAATTAAAAGTTATGTTTAAACATGTCAAAGATATGGATTGTAAAAAACGTTATATGATAAACCCTTCCATGTAATTGTAAAACATTTAGTTCCACATGATAAAACAGAAACTGTAGATGTCAAAACGTTCTTGCAATGCTAAATTTTTAATTATTATGCTTGTGAACATTTTTAATTTACAAATACACTTATTTCAGTAAAAATGTGAATAATGAATATTAAAATGACCATAATGTTGGGCCTTTTTAAATCTTCCTGCAAGCAGGACAAAAAGGGAAATTCAAAAATGATACTGCAGATTTTTTTTAGCAGCATTAAGTACCTCATATTTGACATAAAGAAGTAGCAGATTGCCAAATGTTTCTGGAGGGAAAGGATTCTGTTGTAGAAGGAACTGTAGTTTTTCAAACCCATTGGTCGGTGAACTTTCCATGTTCATTAAGGCCTGATTATGGAGAGACACAACATCCAGTTCTGCCTCTGATCTGGGAGGCATATCTGTCAGGGCCTCACATGCAGCCTCAACTGAAAGTGTAATACAAGGGTTTTATGTGTGGAAAAACATTCAGAAGTGAACTGGACATCACTATCAATTTACTATTATTCCTGTGACTACATAGTTTTCTACATACCACAAGTTTAAATATCCAATGTAAAATGTAAACCGGTGTATCATTTAAACCCAGGGTAAACCCTTGGAAGATCCACTGACCCATAGCATGCTACTGGCAATCTTTCTTACATACAGTGTGACCCTGCAATAACATGATTGCTGGGGTCTAAAAAGCAGTTACCATGCTATGTACCAAACCATGTTATAACCAACCAGCCTGGGTAATTACCTGAAGAGAACAATGCATTACCCCCAACCAAAATGAAAATTGGTGGGAACAATTTGGGACAATACTATGCAGACCTGCTAACTCTAATATGATCGTCTCAGTAAGACAGATGATTTTTTTCCATAAGTTTGACCAGTTTTCAGTAAGGCATAACAAAATATCATGGGCTGCTACTGTCAAGTTAGAAAACATATTTAAAACAATCAGTATTCCAAAATGACACATCAACAGTAAATATTATGTTGATCTGAAAAGTTTGTAAAGTGCACATTGACCTTATTTACCTCTAATACAGTTGCACAACCTTCAACTCCAAACATTAAGCAGCTCAATGACTTCCTGCTAGCTTTCAACTTGATGTAATTCTTCAATTTTTTTTTTTTCATCATTTCACATTATGACTACATTTATATCTTGTGCCACATGACATAATCAAATCGACATGTCCAATGAAAGTAATTGTGTCTCTTCCTGCTTTTATTCAGAACAATCTGAATATCTGAATATTCTTTTTATTCTTCTGTACTGAGTATTAAAACTTCTTCATTGCATACCAATTTTAATGAAATTCTTGGCTCCTAAAACAACAACTTGCAAGGAATTTTTTCTCTAAACTATATGAAAATAAGTAAATTTTCACAAAGCCACGAAAATTTCAAAGAAGAAAGTATTTAATTCACAGTATCAACAAAATTAAAGTATAATTTTTCATGTACAGTTTTACGAGATTAAGCTTAAAGTGACTAAATTCATGCTATATTCTAAACACAGGTATTTTACTCCAAAAGACAGCAAACATTAAAGGGACACAACTTATGTCTATGAGCAGAAAATATATAGATTGGTAAACTCAGCATATTCAGGGTAACGTCTGGCAATTAAGTACTATTAGGAAACTACTGTTAATTACATAAGTCAATGATCCTGTCTGATTCATCATGTATTTGTGTATACATGGACATATGTTGAGGTGAATGTGAGCTGGACAACAAATTTTGGGAAAAACATACATTTGGCTGCTCAAACATTCTTTAAAAAAATCTCAAGCTTGGAAAAAAGTATAAAAAAGGTAAAATAGATCTTAAAACATTCAAAAATTTAACTGCAGGGGGATTATGGAAGGACAAAGAAGATTGTTCATATTGAGAACGAATATTGTTTACGATTTTTTTTATACTTATAATGATAAAGAAGACTGTTTATAATGATAAAGAAGACTGTTTATAATGATAAAGAAGACTGTTTATAATGACAAAGAAGATTGTTCATAATGAGAAAGAAGACTGTTTATAATGATAAAGAAGACTGTTTATAATGACAAAGAAGATTGTTCATAATGAGAAAGAAGACTGTTTATAATGATAAAGAAGACTGTTTATAATGATAAAGAAGACTGTTTATAATGATAAAGAAGACTGTTTATAATGATAAAGAAGACTGTTTATAATAATAAAGAAGACTTTTTATAATGATAAAGAAGACTGTTTATAATGACAAAGAAGATTGTTCATAATGAGAAAGAAAGAATATTGATTACGATAATAAAAAATTACTTACAATGATAAAGAAGATTGTTTATAATGACAAAGAAGACTGTTTATAATGAGAAAGAAAGAATATTGATTACCATAATAAAAAATTACTTACAATGATAAAGAAGATTGTTTATAATGACAAAGAAGACTGTTTATAATGAGAAATAAAGAATATTGATTACGATAATAAAAAATTACTTACAATGATAAAGAAGATTGTTTATAATGACAAAGAAGACTGTTTATAATGAGAAAGAAAGAATATTGATTACCATAATAAAAAATTACTTACAATGATAAAGAAGATTGTTTATAATGACAAAGAAGACTGTTTATAATGAGAAAGAAAGAATATTGATTACCATAATAAAAAATTACTTACAATGATAAAGAAGATTGTTTATAATGACAAAGAAGACTGTTTATAATGAGAAAGAAAGAATATTGATTACCATAATAAAAAATTACTTACAATGATAAAGAAGATTGTTTATAATGACAAAGAAGACTGTTTATAATGAGAAAGAAAGAATATTGATTACCATAATAAAAAATTACTTACAATGATAAAGAAGATTGTTTATAATGACAAAGAAGACAGTTTATAATGAGAAAGAAAGAATATTGATTACCATAATAAAAAATTACTTACAATGATAAAGAAGATTGTTTATAATGACAAAGAAGACTGTTTATAATGAGAAAGAAAGAATATTGATTACCATAATAAAAAATTACTTACAATGATAAAGAAGATTGTTTATAATGACAAAGAAGACTGTTTATAATGAGAAAGAAAGAATATTGATTACCATAATAAAAAATTACTTACAATGATAAAGAAGATTGTTTATAATGACAAAGAAGACTGTTTATAATGAGAAAGAAAGAATATTGATTACCATAATAAAAAATTACTTACAATGATAAAGAAGATTGTTTATAATGACAAAGAAGACTGTTTATAATGAGAAAGAAAGAATATTGATTACCATAATAAAAATTACTTACAATGATAAAGAAGATTGTTTATAATGACAAAGAAGACTGTTTATAATGAGAAAGAAAGAATATTGATTACCATAATAAAAAATTACTTACAATGATAAAGAAGATTGTTTATAATGACAAAGAAGACTGTTTATAATGAGAAAGAAAGAATATTGATTACCATAATAAAAAATTACTTACAATGATAAAGAAGATTGTTTATAATGACAAAGAAGACTGTTTATAATGAGAAAGAAAGAATATTGATTACCATAATAAAAAATTACTTACAATGATAAAGAAGATTGTTTATAATGACAAAGAAGACTGTTTATAATGAGAAAGAAAGAATATTGATTACCATAATAAAAACTTACTTACAATGATAAAGAAGATTGTTTATAATGACAAAGAAGACTGTTTATAATGAGAAAGAAAGAATACTGATTACCATAAAAAAAAATTACTTACAATGATAAAGAAGATTGTTTATAATGACAAAGAAGACTGTTTATAATGAGAAAGAAAGAATATTGATTACCATAATAAAAAATTACTTACAATGATAAAGAAGATTGTTTACAGTGACTAAGAAGATTGCTTGCAATGAAAACAAATATTATTTATACTATAAAGAAGATTGTCTACAATGAAAATTACTTCTGAGAATGTGCACTAAATATATATATATATATGATTTTATCTTGATTTGTACTGATCAATGAAGACTGCTCCAGTGCCCTATGTGTGAGGTCAAGGATTCTAACACCCACCCTCTGAGATATACCAGAGACAAGAATATTGTACTAACAGCTGCCTCACTTGGTGCTAAGCATTATGAGGTCAGGATTGGTCTGAATGGTGTCAGGATAATGTGACTGGGTAGGACACAATGCTACATGTCTGCAGCAAGATGCCCTAGTGCTAGACATTACTGTAAACTGTCAGGCTGCAGACATCATGTTTTTTGGGGGGGGTTTAATGCCATTTTTCAGCACACAATAGGCTATACATGGCAATCAGTATTACTGGTGGAGGATGAACCCGGGAAAACCCCCGGAAAGAACCACCAACTCACAAGAAGCTACTGGCAAGCTTTCTCACATAACTACATTAGCCGAATCTTAGACTCGAACCCACGCAGACAGAGGTGAGATGGCAGTGATCCGTAATGAAAAGTGCTTAAGACCACTTGGCCACTCGGGGCCCCGCAAGCATCATTGCAACATGACTAAAAGTTTTTTAAAACTACTTTAAAAATCCAAATCATACACACTGACCAATGAATAAGTTCTATGGAACTATGTTAATTAATATGTAGATGTCATAAAATATTTGTTAATTTACTACATGCCAAATATTTATACAATTTGAATGAAATAATAAAATTAATTTTACCCTGCATCAGTGTCCTGAATTTGAAAATACAAAATTTTATTTACCATGCATCAGTGACACTGATGTGAAAACAAAATGTAAGTAACCTTGTACCAGTGTTCTTGATATAAAAAATTCAATGCAATTTACCTTGCATGAGTGTGGAACCAAAAAACAAGTTATCAAACTTTTACAGACCAACAATAATTCTTGCATGCATTGCCTTCAAGTTACTAGGACTGCAGTGTGATGTGTGAAATAAATAATGAATCATTTTACTTACAATTCTTCAGTTGATATTCAATAGCAGCCTTGAGGTTGAATGCCTCGACCAATGCCGTCTCGTGAAGAGTCAAGGTGTTTCCCACACTTCTGACATCTATACCTTCAGTTGTCATGCCAACACTCAGCTCTGTGGACAAACATAAAAATAATGAACAGTGTACATGAGAAATTTTTAAAAAGTAAATACAGTCGAAGTAATATAATGCAAATGATAAAACTGATATTCTTTTAACATTTAGTAATTCATTTAGCACACTGTGGCACAGTTTTTGGTGACTGGTTATTATTAGAACCTATGTTATTCTTATTCAAAATAACTTAATGCTATCAGTTCTTATTACACTGCAATAAAAATGTATGTTTTATTTTTTTAATGCTCATCTTCATTTTTTAAATTTTAAGCAATAATGTTTTGAAGGTTGCTATTCTTCTCCCATTCTCTCTCAGTCTGTGTTGACTGTTCTGCCAGCTTGTCAGTGTGTTCTCTCTCTCTGTCTCTCTCTCTGTCCCTCTCTATTTATTTCAAATAAAATAATGATGCAGCAGAGAACAACAACAAAGTAACAATCAATCAATAAAATAATTCATCTGAGTTTTGCAAATTGGTTAGTTTTAAAAGTAGAATACTATGAGATATCAAACAGACTGCACTTTGCATAGCTGTAGTTATACAGTTCCATGCCTCGTGGGAGTGACCCATTTGATTTCATGGTTAAACAGGGATAAAAAAATGCAGTTATGACTTTCAAGAAGAGCATGGAAAGAAAAGGTGAAATAATCCCAGTTTTGATAATAATCCTGGAAGATACCTATGTCTCCATTATTAATGTATAGCAAAAATTTCAAGTATAAAGTCTGTATGTAAATCTAAATCCCTCCATCCTTACAACAGCAACTGCTATGTTCTAAAATCAGTGACTAGCATGCTACACAAGATATTACAAAGAAGCTCGTCATAGCAACTGGATATGCTATAGCTTATTAAGATTATAATATTTGACACTGAATACAATAATAACTAACTGGGGTCAAAGGCTTCTGGTAATGTCAAAATCAAGTACAATGTATCTGATGTTATGTTTTCAGCAAATTGATGTTCAAATTTCCATTAAAAATGTTTCTTATTTACTCATAATTTTGATAAACAAGAGTGTCAACACATTGTATCTGGAATCATATTATAATTATAGTGAAACACATTACAATGGAAATAATTTTACATCCTATCCTGGATGTTCCCTGTATGTATATATATATATATATATATATATATATATATATATATATATATATATATATTTATATCATCCTTGCCTAGAGGTTCCTTGTCATTGATATGTACAGGTCAATATGGTCACACTAGCCTGGTTGTTCCCTGTCTGAGATGTACATTATACACAAGTTATTATGGTCATCTTTCCCTAGATATTCCCTGTCTTGGATATACATTATACATTGGTCAACATGGTCATCCTTACCTATATGTTCCTTGACAGTGATTTACATTACAGTCAAGACTGCTAACCTTACCAATAAGTTCCCTAATTTGGATGAGCATTATACTCAGATCAATTGTCACTCTTACCTGGATGTTCCCTGATTCCCCGTTCAATAATGTCAGCAATGTGTTTGAGAGCAGGGGCATACTGCTTCATCATGTAGTGACATAAAGCAATATTGTACGACAGGTCAGGCTTGTATCCCAGTATCTGCATGGCTGTAGTAAACTTATGACATGCCTCTTCATAACGATTCTCCTGCAATATTTTATAGAACACATATTCTCAAATAAGCAACATTTTAAAGAACATATGTTATATTTACATGATCTATTTTTGTATAAAAAAAGGCAGAACACATATTTTTCAAGCTGTGCTTCTTACAGAAAACTAGATTTGTGTTTGTACAGCGTGTTCACCTCCACGGCAGACCAAAAGTAAAAAAAGTGGTCCAAGTCCAAAAAGTCACAAATGTAAACACATCTGATGAGGGGGAAAAATGTTATACTGGGACAAAAATGTAATCAGGTAATCAACATTTACACACAAGCATACAAATACCAAAATTTCAAATGTCTAACTCATATGATTTTTGCTTAACTTCTCTAGCAAATCAGAAAACTGTAAAAAAACATATTGCAAAATTGCTGTAGTGCCTGAAAATCTCATCAGGTTATCAACATACAAATAAAATATGCTAACCAAAATTTAATCTTTCCTTGATGTCTTTCACCTAATTTTGCTAAAAAGCTACTCAGGACAGACAGATACAAGAACAAACATTGTATGAAGACGGCATGACCAATTCAAGATCCATGCTACAAGACCAATATTTTTTCACAGATAGTAAATTAAATCTTTACATGATACTGTGTAACGAGGAGAAAAACAAAACAATTGTTACTGCAAAATAAATAAAAATAATGAAATATGATATTTTTTATGTCCATTCAAAGATTGGTGACATTCTTATTTTAATAAAATTCCTTCTTCACAATTTAGTGAATAGTGAGCTTCAAAGTGTCAATCAGCTGAATGCCTTTCAAGATAATGATGGATGACTAAAATTTGAATGTGCTGACTTTGCATTATTCCTGTCAATGCTGCACAAACTGTGCAATTACCTCACTGATGACATACATTATGTAATAGTGGTGGGTACAATTATTGCAATGTCCAACTGTTTGCAAACATTTTTGTTTCTGGATCTTAACTTCCAACTATTCAAACTATTTCAATTAAATTTGGTACACCTGTCAAGCAAGTTGTGCAGTGGTGCTTTTTCATATTTAGAATTTTCCTTGCTCAATATCTTCTTTTTATGTTACCATGGACACAAAACATCCTTAAAGTCTGAACATGACCAAGAGAACTGATTGGTTTGGTTTCCAGGAACACATAAGTGGCTAACAAAGGTCAATTTGTACATTAAACTGTCTGTGGAACACCGAACAAGGGAAGTTGTAAAGGGTTGTTTAATCAACAGAGGACATACTTATGTTCTGAGATTTATGCTGCTCATATTTTTGTATAGCAGTGCCTCTGCAATAATTCTCCTCAGTTCATAGTCTGTAGCTCCAGTATGGATGACTTTGTCAGGTGGAATGATGCTATGCAAGATCGTCCCATGACTCGATGTCAATGTTCAAATGTTTCAAGGATGACTTAATGGAGTCTTTAAAGCCTTTTTTATGACCTAAGATTGCTTTTCTCTCTCAGCTTGCTATCTTCTTTGGTAGTCACTAATCTGAGATACTGGTAGAACCTTAGTACTGGGACTTAAACAGAGTATCTCCTCCTCATCAGACAACCAAAGTGAAAATGGTTCAGCTTTTTGACACGGTATCTACACTCCAATATATCTGTACAGAGTTAAATGAAGGTCACATGTTCATTGGCACTTCTGGCATTGGTTTCATCATTAACATGGACTGCATGTGCCTGTATTGCTAAGGAAGGTGAACATGTACACTGCCTAGATGGTTTGGGAATTTATTATGATGATAGGAACCACATAAAGCTTTTCTGATGCAGTCTAGTGCATCACTTGTCTTCTTGATGCTGAATTTCTCTGTAAGGTTTTTACTGGTCTGCCATACATGTTTTCATCACAAAAGGTTGACACCTATGCCTTGACCTTCAAGAGGTGAACCTCAATCTGATACTAACAGTTTAATGATGATGGATTAGATACCAAGTTTCATCATTCAATCTCAAACATCTCTAAAGTTACACTGCAGAATAAAATGTGAGGAAAACTTGAAACACTGACCTATGACTACAACATTAACGGCGTATACATATAACATGCAAGCTTCATTCCTTAATCTCATAGGACTTGAAAGAGTGGAATGGAAAGTGTGACAGAAAACTTAAAATGAACATGAATAAATAAACACAATGTGGCACATGACACACCTCTTACCGCTCCGGTGGCCTAGTGGTTAGAGCGTCCACCGTGGAAGCGGGAGGTCGTGGGTTCGATCCCCGGCCGAGTCATACCAAAGACTTACAAAAATGGTACTAACAGCTACCTCGCTTGACGTTCAGTATTAAGAGGTTAGTGTTAGGACTGGTCGGCCTGGTGTCAGGATAATGTGACTGGGTGGGACATCATGCTACATGTCTGCGGCATGATGCCCCAGTGGTAGACATCACTATAAACTGCCTCACTGCAGACATCGTAGCGATATGACTGAAAAATTGTTAAAGCTACGTTAAAAATCCTAATCAAACAAACAAACAAAAAATGAACATGAATAAATAAACACAATGTGGCACATGTCACACCTCTTAATGATGATGCACAAAGAAAAGAAGTTTCACTACTTAATGTTAAGAGGCTTCAAAGTTACGGAGTAAAAAGGAAAATGAGGCTGAAATACTTAAAAATATATATAACAGTTACTTTGACCCTGGCATGAGATACCCAACTGGTATATGGCACACTTTTTAATGATGATGTACACAAATACCAAGTTTCATTTCTTTCTATCAAATGGCTTTAAAGTGAAAAGCAGAAACAAAAATGTGATGCTGGAAAAATGTTGGAGTAGATGAAAGGACAAATGGATATCAAAATGAAGATACCAGTTTCTCCTAGTAAAATATCTTTCTTTGAGAATGCTTACCCATCAAAATACCTTAATAGAACCACTACTACCTTGCAAATCGAACTATAGAGAGCTAAACCTTGTCTGCTGACCAAACCAATGTGGCAGTCAGGCAGTGATCTCCCCTTAGGCATAAGACTGTGGCAGTGTCTGAGAAACCTTCAGGCAAGAAGCACACTCTCATCACAAGACTTTGAGTTGGAGGAGTTTTTCACTTTAAAGGAAGTATACTCCATCTATATCTCCATCTTTTTCTATTCTTACCCCCATGTTCTGCCTTTAAAATTTTCTAAAACTTTGTTGTTGTCACACATTTAGGTACTTGCACTTGAACTTAAAAGAAGAAACTTTGTCCATTCAAGAAACAATAAGTATAAACTGTAGCACAACACCTCAATAGTTTTATTGGTTACATTTACACATTCTTGTTTCAAATGAGTCTCTTATCTATAGTATCATCTTTCTAATGGTAAAACTCTAGAAACACTGAAATTTCACCTTGAACAGCAAACATCCTAAATTGATATCTGTATCTGGATCATCCGTTGGGCACTGTTCTACCAGACTCTGAAAGTAAATGCATCATTATACAAGCTGTCTCTTATTTTACAAGACCTGTCCATTAGTTATAAAGTAAATGCATCATTATACAAGCTGTCTCTTATTTTACAAGACCTGTCCATTAGTTATAAAGTTATATTAAGAATGCCTCATTTGTTATGTTATAGAAATCTTGTCAGTCCAACAACATAGCATCCAATAAAATTATCACAAAAAAGTTGCTTATGCTTCTGTATTTGCAAGAATTAAGTAAAACACATGGTTTCCATACATTTTCAAACGCTCCTAGAACATTTAACTATGGTGCGGTCTTGTATATCACAATAAATCAGGCCATTCCAAGTGGGACAACTGTTACGTATTTTCACAATTAATAAGGCCTAAAATCACAACTATTAGTACATGCCAAATTTTTTAAAGTTAAGATGGGGTATTCATACTCAGCAATGAAGAAATATCTCCCACCTTTCATTAGTCTTATATCTCACATATTCAACCAGTGCTAGATTATTACCTTTATGTATGGGGAAACTGCAAGACACTGACAGAATTTCGAAATTACAAAACAAATCAACACATGCTTCTAGAGGAATGCTTTGATGCACCTTAAACCTCTGCCAAAAACTTATGCTTGATGCAAACTGACAAAACACTGGTTAGAATAAAGATGTTTTAGTAAATAAAACTCTAAATGAAAATTCATCATAACATCTACAAGATGTTTAGCCAGACACAATCAAGGCATGCACTTTGCCCTGTAAAAGCTACCAAAACCTAAAGTAATGCAAATCAAAAGAGCTTTAGTTTTTCAGAGGTTCTCATCTGGAACAGCGTGCCTTTAAACATAAAATGATCAAAATATCTCAATGTTTTTAAAGCTAAATGCTTTAAATACATGTTAAATAAGACAGAAATTCTTTTTCAACTTGTCTTAAATAATATACATATTGTACTTAAGTAGAATATCAGATGGCCACGCTAATTAAGCTACCTCCTAAAAAAAAAGCATTTTTATTATAATTACAGCAGCTTTCAAGTTATGATGCCATAATTAAATATCTATTTCTCTGACCTTCATTAGACTGAGCTATATTTCATATTTAAATGCAGACATTCTCTATACTTACCTTGGCACCTGGCAGGTCCTCCTCGCCATACTTGATGGCAGCTTGAAGTTTAGTGATCTGAAATTTTAAAAAATTTGAAATAATATAATTAATTAAATATAAGAAAATATAAATCAGAATCAAAACTTTTTTTCTTCTTCTTGTTTCTTTTAATGCAGATTGGGTTGGATGGTGGATTTAACAAAAGAAAATAAAATGATAATCACTAGTGATACAGTTCACAAAGTTTCTACAAAGACAACATTTTCCTACCAATCACAGAGGAACTAAGAAATATCACTGGGTTAAATAAAATCATGTGCTATTCGATTAAGAATCAACATATTATTAATTACCAAATATTTAGCTGATATGATTTCCATGACTGTACTACTAAAAATTACACACAAGATGTACACGATCTATTTATGTGTAACACTGTAGTGTTAACAAAGTTTAAAAAGAATAAACTTACTCTGTGGTTCAAACTAGTTAAGAAAACATTTGACAACCAATATTTGTCGAAGGGATGGGCAACTTTCTAGGCAAAAATTTTATCTCCTAACAGTTAGATATTCTTCCCAAAATATATGCCAAGACAATTCTATTTAGTCAGTCTGACAGTCACTGATTTTAATAAAACCTCCCAATATTCCATGCTATGAGTAAAATGGTGGCATCAGCCATTAAACCTTTATCTTTTCAAGTGAAAAATGTCCTCAGGTGACCACCTAGCAATCACCAATCATCATGAACTAACTACATGTAGGAAAAGATATCACTTACTAAGGACAAGTATATACAGCTCTTCCCCTATTATAATACAGCAGTTGGGTTTTAGGGTCCATAACTGCCAACCGTCGCGTCATGTATCAAACAGCATTATAGTGAAAATGATAAAATATGTTTAGTGTACTTGCAAAGTAATACTCCTAGTTTATTTAAATTATGTCTTTTTTCACTGCATGGTATTTATACAAATAATTATGTCCAATAATACTATTTTAAAAAAGGGATGAAAAATATACCAAACTTTAGATTGCTTTCTTTCAACCCATATTGACATACTATATGATTAAAAACAATTACATAAACACCCGATTTTAATAAATATACTTACCAGTCATAATTTTTATCTACAGCTGCATGAAGTTTAAAGTGATTAAAAATGTCGTGTTCACATGCCAAAAAATGATTGCTTTTAGGCTGCTCTTCACACCCGACATTAAAAGCTGTATTTCTATTTAATTAGGAGATCACATTCACATATGTACCACTTCCACACCGATTTTGCAACTAAATAAATGAACATCATTTTGTAACAAGTGTACTGGGTAATGTTAAGTCATTTTTTAAACAATAAGATATTTCAAAACATTAGTTACATATGATTATTACACCGCTCCCTCGATAACTCGCGCAAAACGGAGTTCAAAAGCATCGACCGCACTATAAGCGAGGGCGCGAGTTACCGAGGGACCTATAAATAAAAAAAACTAATAAAGAGATGGGAGTTCGACAGAGAGAGGTGAAGGGCGGAGGGGTGCATTGTTGAATACTCGTTTTATAATCGTGCTTAAAATAGCTGAATAAATATTTCTTTATAAAGGTGTTGTTCGTTTTTCTTTGTAAATTACCTTTTAATTTCTGGATAAAATATCTTGAAAAGATCATAAAACAAACATTATTCCACGAGGTATCGGTACTCTTAACGTGTGTATCGCTAAACGCTTTGTGTATTACGTCACTGCTTTTTTTTGTGTTGATTTGGATACATTCAAGTTTTATTGTTTATTCAAAATGAATGAGATTTCTTTTATCAAAAAAGATAACATTCATATAGAAAAACGACAATGATAGATAGATAGATAGATAGATAGATAGATAGAGAGAGAGAGAGAGATAGATAGATAGATAGATAGATAGATAGATAGATAGATAGATAGATAGATAGATAGATAGATAGATAGATAGATAAAATTGTAAAAAAAAATTTACAAAGATAAATCATATACCAACTATGAATTTAATGGGTCTAAACGTCAGACATGTAAAAAAAAAAAAACATAAAAAAAATAAATAAATAAATCATCCCACAGAATAGACCAGCCTCATCACAATGATAAATTTGGTCGTCTGTATATCCATCACGGGTCAGTATCTCTCGGAGTTGGTTGGGATAACTAGATGCAGCCGCCTGATTTGCTGCGCATATCTCTCCCGACAACGAATTTTGTTTTATTCCATGTCGGCGCTGGAATCTCCAAAGCCATCCATGGCTTGCCATGAAATCTTAATCAGTTTCCATAGTTTGGGCCATTTTTTTCTGCCTGGGCCTTGAGAATTGTTCCTGAAATCGGAACACAACCAGGTGTACACATCATCATCTAAATCTGTGTCGTTTGCAGTGCGTGCCCGTTTCCGTTTAAATCCATCATCAGAATCAACTTCATGCAAATAATCCCGAAATATCTGCTCATCCTTGAGCCAACCTCTGAGTGTTCACTCGGCAATTTTAGGTTAACTACAAACATTTAATCTTGATTCACCATTACGAACCCTCTGTATGACAGTAAGCTTTTCATTCACCGAGTACGACTTTCGCTTGATTCCCTTGCTCTCCATGATCACATTTACAAATGATTAGGATAAATTACTGATTAATGTATACTTTAATGACAATAAGTATATACTATATGAAACCATGTTCGATTGGTCCAATTAATTTCATTGATGTTGATTGTTGAGACAAGATATTGACCACAAGAGTTTATGCATGTAGGATTTGCTTTCCTTTGAACTTTTGTATTAAACGTCTTTTACCTGATTTGATACAAAAGACCGACTTAACGTGATAAAACAAAGCAGGTTTATTTTAATTGATTTTTACAATGCAACAAACATTTCCCCAAGTCGTCGATCAAAACGCAGCCGCACTTAATTAGGTTCTCATAGATGTGCTCGCGGACATCGATGTGATGGTCAACTGAATCTTTTCATGTTTGAACTTTGAATATAAGAGAACATGCAACGATTATACTGCTTACACTGCAACACAATGAAAAAATTAAAACACTAATTTCCTCTGACAAGACATGTTTAATTAGTATTCATTTCATTTAGTGTTGCCACCTGTTAGCATTTATTATAATTCATTGATCGCTGTTTCGCCGTATACATATGCAGTATTATTATTTACAGTGAACTGAGAACATACTTTTTCTGATAAAATGTAACAAGATATATGATTCCTTATTAAAACCTGAAAATTTCACGATGTTGATTCTAACTTTTCGGGCACTAACCGCCACTTACGATAAAACGGGCGATATATTAAGGTTTCATTCACCAGTTCTGATCACGATTTTGTTCATTTGTTAAAAAAAAATCTTTAAAAAAAACGGGATCCACGCCGGACACCGCGTTATAAGCGGGTTCGCGAGTTATCAGGGCGCGAGTTATCGAGGGAGAGGTGTATCAACTGAGCGAAGGCACGTTATGTGCAGCACACTTTTTAGCAATTCCAGACCACAGAATAACAGGTATTTAAATGACAAATTACAAACATGTATGCAATCCATTTAAAATCCAATGTCTGAAAACATGTTTGTTTGCAAAAATGTACTAATCTAAACAGAATAAACACTATTCACTGTGACTTGTTAGTGAAAGTATTTTGTGATTTTTGTTGACTGATCATACTTTATTTATATCTTCTGGTTTTGAACATCGTCAAATAAGTTAAAATATCCCCATAGCACAGCTTTAGCATCTTCAACATCCTCCTCTTTGAATCCCTTAAAATCACAATCCTACTGACAAAATAAGCTTGCTTTTTCTGGACATCCCCATTGGTAGATTTAAATCACTTGTCATTACTAATAAAACTAAACTCACTTTTAATCCGACTTCACTGGAAAGGGAAACTTAATTGTTTGAACAGACCATATTTGTACTGTAGCTACATAATGCCAATAAACATCTATCTCTTCTGGACTGCACTGAAACAGATTATAGAAATAAGCAGTGGGAAACTGCAAATCCTTTGTGATCTGTTTCCATAAGTCAATAAACAATGGTCAACAACAAACTGTTCTTCTGCATAATAAGTGAGCCATAGTAAGAGAGATAAAGTCACTGATCTTCTGGGTTTGCCAAAGGTGAATTTGCCAGTCATGTGTTCTTTAGCCAAATACAATACGTGAAATGGACCAATGACAATTATGGTTTAACAAAGACATCTGACAGTTCGGTGGTCAATAGCCTGTTAGGAATACAACAGAGGCTAATTAGATTTAAACCATCACTGTAAAAACAGGGGCCCCAAGTGGTTGAGTGGTCTAAAGCACTCACTGTCATGGATCATTGCCATCTTTCCTCCGTCTGCATGGGTTCGAGTCTCGGGCTCAGCAAATGTGGGTATGTGAGAAAGCTTACCAGTAGCTTCTAGTGGGTTGGTGGTTCTTTCTGGGGTTTTCCTGGGTTCTTACTCTACCATTAATACTGGCTGCCATGTATAGCCTATCCTGAGCTGAAAAATGGCATTAAACCCTACAACAACTGTAAAAATACATTTTGGCACAGTCCACCTCAAGAACAGACATTTTTGATGCAAAGATTTCAGCTGATAGACATAAAACATTACTTTTAAATTTGTCTTTCAAAAATTACAATTTTTTTAATATTTTTTTAGGTCAATAGTGCTACCACATTATATTCAGAGTCGTATTATAACAAAGTGGGTTATAATGACAAAGACCTGTACCACATAAACAGCACATGCAACTGAATTCACAGTATAATCTTTTTCTGGTTACGAGATTGCCAGTTTCAAATTAAGTTGCTAGTTTTACACTGTGACAAGTCTGGATCAGAGCCCCAGATCTTCCAACCCTGACATGTATGTCTCAGTAAGGCAGTTAATTTTTTTCTGAACGATTGATCCAAAATATTCATAACTGCTATAATTAAGCTGGAAAACATAATCAAAAGTTTGATGCATAAGCTATAAACATTATGTTCAACTGAAAAGTTTGTGAAGAGTTTTCAATATTCTGATAGAAGTTCTGTGGAATAAGCTTCCACTACATGTAAAATCGGCTGAAAATATTTGAGTATTTAAGAAGAGATATCATGAGCATGCATGTGTTTCTAATTGATAATGGAATTTAGTATTTTAATACCAAACATGCTAAAATAAGCACTAATTATTGTTATCTGCATATAATTATGTGCATTGTTATAATTTTCTTAAGAGGGCCTCAAGGAAGAATAGTCCTTGACTAATGAGTCACCCTCTATAAATAAAGCATTATTATTATTATTATTATTATTATTATTATATAAAGTACATATAGATTTTATTTACCACTAACACAATTGCACAAGCTCTACTTCCAAACCCTATGCAGCTCAGTGGCCTGTTGCCATCTCTCAACTTGAAATAATTCTTGGAAATTCTTTTCCATTTCACATGAAGACGGCAATCATATCTCTCACCATGAGAGATACTAAAACTGGTATGTAATGTCCAATAAAAGTAGTTGTCCTTTTATTCTGAAGAATATGAATACTCCTTCTCATTCTTCTGTGTGATTATTTACACTTTTTTAGAAGCTTATTTCCATTTCGTAATTAAAAAATTATATCATCAAGAGTTTGATCATGCAGATGCTTTGCATAAATAAATATGTGCAGTTTAAAGCTCCTGTGGTACTGTTGTAAAGTTAGTCTGGTTTCCTGACTAATTTCACTAATTCTAAGATGGCAAATCAATCTAAATAAAACACAGATAAACCAATTATCCGGATTTTTCGTCAACAATAATTTTCCATAGTGCATGCTAATATGATGTAATTCAGTATTTAAATGGTAATTTGTGTAAGATGGCAAAAGTTGGCAGGTCTGTAGCCTATAATACACAATGTTAGTTATTGTCAGGTATATATCCATGATCATAGTTTTATATGGCACCTACGCAATATACCTCAGCTGTTGGTAGGAATCTAGATAAATGCAGATATGGAAACAAATATGGAAAATTTATACTGGGGTACATCAGTGTAATGCAATACGGATTCAATAGATCTGCCAATGCCTATCTTATTGTGTGACACTTAAGCAGTCCAACTAGACAAGTGATCTATTATGACATCCATGTTGTTCACAGATATGTTAGCTGCTGATTTCACTGACATATGATAGGTGCATCTTTAATTGTTATGGGTCCAATGTATTGTAGCAAAAACCAATTATGAAACACATAAAAGCATTACTTTCAATTTTTTTTAGTCATCATGGAAATAATCATCTTCGCTAGCCAATGTTCCAATATAATAATTCTATCTACACCTTGGCAGATCAAACATATATTGGTGCTTTAGCCTAACAACATCTGTTGGAATTTATGAGTTGCCTCCCTTAGTATGTAATGCCAACTAACCAATAGCATGGTATACATTGGCCAAAAATGGTGGGAGCAACTGACCTAAATAGGATACTTTGGAAGTTGAACATGAAAGTATGACTATGTAACAGTGGGAAGCACTACAGGTGTATTTGAGTGAAAGGTATTTGTGCAAATATGGACTGGCACTGAAAAATTGCTTTATTTATCAGTCCATTCAAGTTTTGTGCTTTCCTTCAGATCATGTAGGAACAGTGTTCAAATTTGAACAATTTGATTTTAATTTGATGTAGTGGCTTGCTGCCACATTCAACAAAATTCACAGACCTGAAGCACAGAAATATCTGCTTGATATGCCATGGAGTAGATAGGGTTATCACATCAGAACCTTGGCTAGTGAAGATGGGAAATAACAAATATAAATCATGGTTCTCCAACTTCATTTTTAAAAGCTTAAACTGAACATCAAGTGAAGAATTTTGGAGTATTTATGTACATGAAGATGTTTGCAAAACGAAACTACCAGTTGTCAAGTTCACAGGTATTATGGACACTTTGGGCCATATGAAATTGGCATCCAGGCAAATAAAGTTTGTTAAAGCCAATTGTCTAATTCCTGTGTTTAAAATAAATTGAGTTTACATTTTAACCTTCTTTCACTCTAGTCTGCCATGCAAATATTGCATTGATTACCAAAGACTCTTTACTATACAACTCAATGAGACCACTGTCATTCTGTTTGTGTCTATGACTATCAAGCTGTGGGTTTCATCAGCTATAATATGTAAAGATTTTCACCCACAATTGTTTTAATTAATCCCATTTTAACAATAAAGATGTGCATTTCAATACATAATTTGTATGAATTAAAAACATAAATGGTGCTTGAACACCAAAAACTTAAACTTTGTATTTTGACAAAATTATCTGGCAAAAGTATATTCAACAGAACTTCTGTTATTAAAGCACAGAAATATCCAAATTATGATTATATGTAAAATAAACGAAACAATTTGGTCATACTTCATCTTATTTTGCAATATTTCTCCTTTTTTTAAAGCATGTGGACTGATGTGGAAGAGCTGACCAGGTCTTCTCCACCTTACAGCACTGCAACTTCATTTGTTTGCAAGGTGGCAACTGGGAGGAATTATTCAGGAATACTCTTGATGTTCTCTCCACCTAAACCATGATGCCCCGAGAAATGAGAAATTGCACTGCCTCCTGGTACAGGATACACTATATACTACAGTATACTTTATGATATGACAACTGAGTTATCCATTTTCCTTGTTTTTTTCCCCAATGTGAAAACAAAAAAGCTTACCTTTCCCTGATAGGAAGGATTGTCAATTTGACAGGCCACTTTCATGGCTTCCTGGTAAAGACAGGCTTTGTACAGGGACTGTGAATAGTACAGCCTGTATTCCTCAACTTCAGGGTGCATGAGTGACAACTGCTCATAAGAATCAGATGCATTTACAAAGTCCTGCATCTGGAAGTAACAGTAGCCCAAAAGAGACAGGGCAGCTCTTGACTGAAAATGAGATGAATGAATGGCAGATCAATGGTTATTTCTGAAATAACAGTAATCTCTTATCAATGATTGTTTCTGAAATAAAATATAATCTCTAATTAAAGTCAGCTACCAATTGGCATCTGATTATTTGCAAGAGCTGCAGAGCTATACTGGCGACATGCACTATCTTGCATTAATATATGAAGTACATTACCAAGGACCATAACTCAATCCAAAAAGAGTTGACAATCTATACGAGGCACAGCTAAGGCTAAGTGACAATGTATACACCAAATTGCATCTAAACATGCTCAATTATTCATGTGCCATACTGGTTAAAAGGATATACTGAAATGCAGCTGTAATGTTGATGGAAAAAAGGTAATAACTTTATCAAAGTTGATCCTAAAAAGACAAAACCTTTAAAAGGCACATCAACATGTAATAAGCAATTCACCTACCAATGGCATGCAATTATATTTTAGGGTTGCAGAGCTGGTTACCATCAACATACCATATGAAGATATGTACAAGTTAAATGACAACGGCATTCACTATCAAAAATGGAGTTGACAAGACAAAATACATCAAAAACACATCTAGATATAGGAGACAATGTACACCAAATTGTATCAGACTGTGATGACTGGTTCATGAACTGAACTTAATACAATGTCTGCTGTTTTAGAAATGTAATATTGATGGAAAGGACAATGATTCCATCCAAACTGGACCTTATGAGACAAAACTTTCAGATAGCAAATAAAAATTTCATATAATTGACCGTGGGCTAAATTCTTAATTGAAGAGACATCAATACATTTTCTCCATGTTTCTCTGATGTTATTTACAGTTGTGATAAGAAAGCATAATTTCATCTTGTGTGTATAAAGGGACGATTCAGCGCACAACACAACTGTTCTAGCTTGGTTCAAGGCTATGTTTTGCCTCAAAATATGCATGAGCTGCTGCAGGTTTTCTCCCAGATTTGTTTTTATTGTATTTACAGGGATTTTCATAATGCGGATTTTGTGGAAAATCACTGCCTTTAATGTGAAATATCTGATTTTGTTCAGTATAGATCCTTATGAAGCAGCCAGCTCAAAAGTAAAAATACTACATTAAATTCAATGCAAAAGTGAATCTTGACTTAGCAGTAACCTTAATACACAACAAAGACAACATTTATGAACATTTTTTCTTAAGTTTCTGTACTTATTTTACATGTATATAATATGGTGCTTTGGGTGTCCTTTATAAACATTATCTAACTTTATGATGATGAAACATGCAGGATATATTATGCATCTTCTGTGAATGGAATACTCCTCACCTAAATAACCATTTGTCTTTGCCTAGTACACAAAGAAGTCTCTTTTCTAAAAAGAAAAATAATACCTACCCTTTGATGTGCTTGTAACTGGTTACTCAAAATATGGACAGCATCATTATATCGCTGGTCACGTATCTAAAATAAAAATTACAAACTATGATTTTTAATAAAAGACAATTTGTAGACACTGTGTTGTATAAGATCAGATTTAGAAAGAATTTACAATGAATACTGTCAAGAGACTTTATAGCAAAAGCAGCAGCAGGCCAAAAATAAGGACATCAAGTGCTTAGATCAGAAGTCATCATAAGCATGTTGGCATGTCACTGAGCATATATAAAAGCCAAAAAGAATCAATAATATATATTGCAAATGAATAAAAATGCAGAAAAATATAACTATAGGACTATATCAATATTTTAAAGTACATACATGTACAAGTACTATACATCAAAGACCCAACATAGGAAATAATTAATATATTGTACATAAATATTTTTGTTACATCAGAAGTACCAATGGTAGTCAAATTTTTCAAGTTGGAAAATTAAGGGGTTAATGAAGAATCTAAATACAAAATATTATCAACAGATTTTTTTGTAATACATTCAGTATCAAACCTGCCAATCACTGTCTCCCAAATATTTTGTGAATTTTAAATAGAGAAATAACATTTTGTTTGTTACATGATTTACCCTAGGCAAAAAAAGGGATGTTGGATTCATAATGGTACAGCAACACTTTTAACACTATTGGAACATCATCACATTCAAGACTATTGAAATTCATTCAGAACATTTGGACTTAAGATAGAATATTTTTTAGGATTATTTGGGATTTAATTTACAATACTGTTAAAAGAAACAATTATCTCATCCACATGTATAGATTTTTCATATTTTCCCCACAATCCAGTCAAAACAGTATTTACATTCGATATTACAACTGAGCACTAATACTTTTAACACCTAGAACCTTAAGAACATTGGACAAACCTCCAACTAAAATGAGACAAATTTTGGGCTGGAGAAAATATTTACTGTAACTGAAAGAAGTGAAAAAGAGCAGACAACTCACAACAAAGTGGTTTAAACATCAGTAAATAAATTTAGGTTGTTATCAAGGAAAAGGTATAATTCAGAAACAAATTTATATACTAAAATATCTGATATTCAAATGTAAATGTGATTTAATTCTTAATGAAAAAAGTATATCTTTACTTCTATATAATTTTGTTTTTAGATGAATGCATACAATATTTTAGCAAGAAGTTATTGCAAAACTGGACCTTGGAAACTGGTCTTTTTGTAGAAACCTTCTATGAGAGACCACCTGTCTTGAGACCACTTTTGTTGGCAGAAGGGGTGGTCTCTCATAACAGGTTTTACTGTACTGAACAATTTCGCTGCATAACTGTCGGAGATGATCACTAATAGAAAACAACAGCAATATTTCCCATATCATTATCATTCAGTAGCAAGCACAGACTCATCTAAGAGAATGAAAGAAAAAATGTATTCAGATATACACTGAACATATTCGATCAAGGAAAAGGTATTCAAAGATCTACTTGAAAATTTGAACCCTCTACTTACTCCAAAATGACTGATTAAAATATATTATGTTTCATAAACTTAATTACATTTATTTGAACATCGATGAATTTAAATAAGTTGCGCACTGGAATTACAATGATTTTTGTCAAAACGGGTTAAGCACAAAATTGTTTATATCAGAGATACAAAAAATAATGACTCATGCTTTATGTATGCAACTAAATCAATTCTAAACACTTCTGTAAATGAACCCCTGATATACAATAATAATTTTTAAACAAGTGATCCTATCGTTTTAAGTAGTAGATATCCAATGAAAAGTAGGATCTCAGCAAATTTCACAATGGTTTTGATATCACTGCATATTTCTATACTAAGAAATTACTGAAAATTTATGAAATAATAATAAAAAAAATATACACTTTGCTATGATGACATTTGCACCGTTACATTGGAATGACAGACATAATAAAATAATATTAGAATACAGGTGCAGCATATAATCTAGAACAGATATGGAGTGAAGCCATCAGATAATCAAGATGTATGTCAGTTATTCTAACCCAGGTTTGTTTTTGTTAAAAAGGATGCTCACTGATATACTAATATAAGAGGCAAAGATTAAATTCCACTAAAAATATTGACTTTCATAAAAAAAAAAAAAAAAAATAGTTCAATAAACAGTTACAATGAACAGTCTAGGGGCCCCAAGTGGCTTAGTGGTATAAAGCGCTTTCTGTTATGGATCACTACCATCTCACCTCTATCTGCATGGGTTCGAGTCACGGATTCAGCCAACATGGGTATGTGAGAAAGCTTGCCAGTAGCTTTTCGTGAGTTGGTGGTTCTTTCAGGGATTTTCCTGGGTTATTCCTCCACCATTAATACTGGCCGCCATGTATAGTCTTGTGCTTAAAAATGGCGTTAAATCCTACAACAACAACAATAAACGGTCTGCTTTTGATGGATGGAGACAAAACTTATGAGGGAAATTATGAGACCATAAATTAATATGTCATTTGATTTAACAATCGAGGCTGCATGAAGTTCTTACCATCTTGGACACCACACAGATGACTGTATCATCTCGTGTTTGGTAACTTTCAGACAATTCAAAATGCAATCAAATACTGAAAACAGTGTGGTAACCACCATACAGCGACATCTTTGTTGCTAACAGCATTATTCTAATGTTCACATTTCTATCGTTTAAATAACTTATTTATTTCAAAGATAAATATTGAATAGGTTTTCTTGGTGACAAGGTTTGGACTGTCTTCTCCAACAACTCTAAGGCAAGTTCTCTATTTACCCCTCGATAATAGGGTGTAGATTAATGGTCCAGTTTGACACAATTTAAATAAGTTTTGTTACTATTACTTACAGTGAAATTGAAATACATATGAGTTGCAAATACAAACTTTACCATGCTATAAACTGTCGCTGTGCATTCCCCTTCTTTAAGCTCATACTGAGCCATATTTATAATCAGTCTCTACCGTGAACTATAAGTAGCTGTTCGTTGCTCAGGAATGCAACATCATTGCGCATGTGCACATGGGTTCAAGAGCCATGATACCTTACCAAAAGTGACTTCGAGGTCAATCCTATGTATCAGAAATAACCGAGGTAACCCAAATAAAAACAATATTGCGAGATTAAAAGAGCATTTTTGTCTGCATTCTATAGCATAGTACTGTTTTATTGTTTTAGTAGAATATAGTAATGCTGAGTCTTTTTTCTTTAATTAATCTGGAGGAAATTCAGTCTCATTCGGAAAGCTAAAAGTATCTATAACATTATTCCGAAATTCTACATGTTAAACTAGAAACATCCGGTTTTTGACGACCTGTGTACTTTGAATTCGTGTTTTGCGTCATAAACAGGTTGTTAGGTCAGAAGTTGTAACATTTATCGAAAATATGTCAGAATGTCCAATAAAAACCTAAACGAATCTGCTTCAGATCCGCACAAACTATCAAGAGGAAGAGTAGGAGAGCGGGACGGAGAAGACGAAGAGGAATTGAGCGAGATCGACAGTGAAGATGAATTCCACCGAGAGCGAGATATGATTTCCCCATTAACTGTGGGTTCTGCTAGACCAGTCAAGGGCGAGGCATTTTGTGATTGCTACAAGGCTGGAAGAGAGAGGGACTGCTTATGTGGAGAAGAAGATAATTGTAAGATTGTCCAGCGGCAGTTAAGTTTTATAAGGCTTCCGGTTCCATCGTAGCATGGTTCAGTAACCTCATTCCATAGATCTAGTTTCCTTTTACCCTTGTCACCCCATTTTTATATACACCCCAACATAAATGTCCAAATATAAAAAATGGGGTGGCAAGGGTCAGAGGAAACTCGGACTACTCATTCCATAACACAGCAAAAAACATTGTAAACTGTTCTGACATCACATTGTTACTCATAATACACTATTTATTACTGTAGCCAAAGATATTCACACATTATTTTTTATTGAAATAATTATCCAATAAATAAAAAGATTAGTGACTCACTAGACTGAAAAGTTGTTATCCACCTTTGATGCTTTTTTTTTGTTGTTGGGGGGGGGGGTCCTTTCCTTCTTTTGAGATTACTGTAGACCAGCAAGTTGGTCTCTAATCCTTTTTTTTATTTTGACTTGACGGCTTGTAAGACCAACAGTCTTATGCATTAACACTATATGGATAACTACCAACGATCGGACTGCACGCTATTAATTTATAAATTTATTTACACTAACCTTTGTACCCAGACGGTAAGTATAATCCCTCTTCTAATGATCCACTGCGTTAAATCCTTGATCCTTTAGAACACTCACTTTTTTAGTATAAATCCCTGTCAGAACAGAACACCTGTGTGTGTGTGTGTGTATATGTATATATATATATATATATATATATATATATATATATATATATATATATATATATATATATATATATATATATATTTGTGTGTGTATTAATACTCTACATTACTTATAAGAAAAACATGATTATTATAATGAACATTATTAATAACATTTGCAATGGTATTTATGAAACACACACACAAACACACACACACACACATACATACATACATACATGATACATACATACATACATACATACATACATACATACATACATACATACATACATACATACATATCTGTTATAATTTTACACCATAAGTTATAACATGTGGATAATGTTATATTTAAATTAAAAACAATATTTTCTTCTTCCTTTTTGTCTGTTGAATATGGCAAGTGTTACAACAATTTACACACACACACACATACACCTTGTAATATACACTCCACCCTTTTATGAATACTTTGGATAGTTAGATAATAACAGCAGATGCTTTCCTTTGTTCTCATCGAAATCACAATTGTATACTCAAGATTATATACTTGTATCATTGTCGTTCGTTTTATTGCCCAGATAATTTAAAGAATTATTAAAGAGCACTCAGGTCTGATAAGTAAAGGGGAGGGAGAGGGAGAGAGAGAGAGAGAGAGAGAGAGAGAGAGAGAGAGAGAGAGAGAGATAGAGAGAGAGAGAGAATCTTCTTTCACTTTTGAGGTAGCTGTATCTATGAGTGCAATCCAAGGGCAGTCAGTGAAGCTTCTCAGGACTGACATCTCTCAAAATTCTAGTAATTTTAGGATATATATATATATGTGTGTGTGTGTGTGAACTTTCCGTTTATACCATTGTAAATGTTATTAACTATGATTGAAAATACTGCCAGTATTAATAATAATAAATTTATATTATTATTGTTCTTGTTGTATAGTATATTTTCACATCTGAATACAGTGTGGTCTTTATACAATTTATTTATCATTTACTCTTTTTCTGATATGCCGTAACGACACAGCTCCCACTCAAGCATTATTCAGTTCCCAATGATATATGCCTCGCTGGATGGTTTTTTCATGTTACTCTTGCCATCTGGTGATGCTGCTTTACACGCATGCGTCAGTAATTTAAATCTGAGGTCAAGAGCCGATAAATACACAGGTGTCCTGTTCTGACAGGGATTTATACTAAAAAAGTGAGTGTTCTAAAGGATTTAACGCAGTGGATCATTAGAAGAGGGATTATACTTACCGTCTGGGTACAAAGGTTAGTGTATTTATTAAATTTATTAATTAATATTGTGCATACGCGTTTTTGAGAAGCGGACATAAGTCACATATACCAGTTCGTGTTAATGCATAAGACTGTTGGTCTCACAAGTCGTCAAGTCAAAATAAAAAAAAGGCTTAGAGACCAACCTGCTGGTCTAAGATTACTGGTGACGGAAACTAGTGTTGTTCCGATTATCGATTATAATCGATCATCAGTTGGTTGAGCAGATAATCGATTGTGAACTCCATAATCGATTGTCTGTAAAGGGAGACTACTTTTTAGGTGTATGCAAAGCACAAAGGTTAGTAAAACTTCCAGCCACTAAAGTTGATTGGAAATTTATTAATTCCCATCACAACTACAAATATGAAACATTATGATTCATAATTAGGAACATATAGCCATTATTACATGGTCAAGTTGCTAAAGTGTTGAGTTAATACATTTAAACACATTTTGTTGATTTGTTTCAGTCAAATTGCGACATCTTTTGTAGTATTTATAAACAATGACAAACAAGAAAACATGTCATTCTAAATTCTAAATTATAGACACATCACATGTGAACGAAAGAATTTCGGGGGATTGTAGCAGTATTTCAGTTACATATGACTGATCAGCCATAAAAAGTTGCTTTCATTTAACAAAGTTGTAGAACAAAAGTAACACATAATGTAATAATTATTGTCAGGTTAAAGTATACATGTCATTAAAAGAGATTACTCCTGTACCTTTGTAAATATATTGAACTCTTGATCAAAGATATAACTGTTAAAATTAAAATTTGCTTTTAGTAACCGATTATAATCGATGATCAGTTGGTTAAGGGGAACCGATTATCGATTATGAATTTCTGACCAATTCCCATCACTAACGGAAACCAACAGTGCTTAGCAATGTTTATACTGGAATGACAGCTTCTCTTATCTTTCAGACTATCATGCCACTTGCTAGTCATTAATAAATTTATTATGACTGACCTTTGGGACCAATAAGTAAAGTCTCTCATCTTTTGAGCATTGGCATTAAATCCTTCAGAGCACTCACTTTTTTAGTTCTAATCCAAGTCGGAACAAATCACCTCAGTATCTGTTGTTTATTTATCTGAAATGTAAAATGATTACACATGCATGGAAAGAAGGGTTAATGTACAATCAGCTATGCCCAAGCATTGACATAGTCCTTACTGTTTGTTGGGTAGGTTTCCACATATTACTCATGCCATGAAGTGATTATATCCATCTAGCTATCTCGATGAAATGGAAAAAAGTTTTATTCTTCCAGTACCATATGAAATGAAATTAGGCTAATTAAATAAATGAAAGAAACTATAATCTCTTTTTTGGTTCTTTCATTCAGCACAGAAATTAAAGAATATATACAATTATCACTGCTCATTTGCTGTGAATTTTCATTCTTTTATTATATAACTAAATATTTCATAATGAATGAGCATTAACAGTCTGATGACCTTTCATGCTAGTGATGCAACAGTATTTTCAGAATTATTACATGGTAAAAAGTTATAGTTATTGGGATTCCTACTTTAGGACTGGGACTCAAAACTTTTTTTAAAGGAAGGAGTCTTGGACTGTAACTTTTAAAATCAAAGGGAGAACCTTGCTCAAAATATAAATCATACTTTTTAGAAACATAAAAAATCGGACATCTTGAATCTAAAAACTGCTGGATCTATTCATTGTATTTATTAGATGGTAACCTAAAATATAGTTAACTACTCCTTAAAAATAGGTGACTATTTTCATCCAAGTTAGTAATTTGAACCCACAACATTTTGAGATTAAATATTGGATCTGTTAATTATTTTTTCACATTTTTTGTTTACAAGCAATAATTTATTTAGTTTGCAATTCAGAAAAGCTAGGGTTTTCATTTTCTAAATTGTCACATATTTATTTTTTTGATAAAATGTATATTTTTGACACCAGAAGTTTTTAAATTTGCACAAATTTTAATGCATGCTTATTAAGTTTTATAGTTTATACCTTTGAAACATGAAACTTGTATTTGTAGAGACCATGCAATATTCACTTTATTGAGATCCGTATCTAAGCAGAGAATAAAGGGACAAACACAAATTAATGGCAGGGCCAAGTCATGTTTGCTTTCTTGTCATATTGAACAATATTTTATTTATGAAGATGACTCACCAATGTGACTTATGCTTAATGATTTTAAAAATACAGTGGTCCCCCTCTTATATGGCCACCCATTCTGCACTGGGATAGTGGCCTTATAAGACAGGTGACCTTTCCAGTGTGGGACCAAAAATTTTGTGAGAAGTATATGTAATGTACATAGTGAGAAAGCTATGTACTTCAAAGCATTTAATATCTTCATTTAATATCATTTAATATCTTTGTTTGAAAGTAACTTTCACATCTTGTGTTAAGAATAGACTTATTTCAGCTGAATATACATTAATAATTCTTGACATAAGCGCAATATGTGAGCATGTATTGTTGTCATGCACATTGCAAAAACATTTAAAAATGTAATTTAAATCATGGTATATACATGTACATAATTCTCTTTCCATTTGCTTCATTTTCCCACTGTTGCTGAATAGTCTCCTAATTGGTTACAACGCTGCTTATTCAAGTCTTTTTAAAAGAAATTGTTTTATTCAAGTCTTTTCTACATAAAACTGTTCAGCAAGTCCCCCCTCCCACCCCACCCAATGGTGTCAAGTAGGATAACCAATTTTTGTTCTAATATAATACATCTCCATTTACATGATGATATGTTAATGTTTGGTAATGATTTATTCAGATGTTGCTAACTATATGGGGTTTAATTATGCAGATGAACATTTTGTTGTGTATGAAATGCGTTTGTTTGTTTGTTTGTTTGTTTGATTAGGATTTTTAACGTAGCTTTAACAATTTGTCAGTCATATCGCTATGATGTCTGCTGTGAGGCAGTTTATAGTGATGTCTAGCACTGAGGCATCATGCTGCAGACATGTAGCATGATGTCCCACCCAGTTACATTATCCTGACACCAGGCCGTAAAGGAAGTGATAAATATATTGTCACTTGATGTTTTTTGGTCATTGTCTGGTACACTGTTTTGTTTAGGATTAATTTCTATGTTTGTGTTAATCCACAAAATCTATTTTGAACCTATGCTGACCATATTATGATCTTATGACTTGCATACAGTTGTAATCATCAAAGAGAAGAACTTGACAGATGTGTGAAGCCCAAAACTCCATTGTTGAGTCCTGTAAACATTGGCTTTTATAGATTATGATATAATATTAATTCAAGTATTACATGTACTTTCTTTCAGTAACGGAAACCTGACATCGGGAGACATGTATCGAGGGTAGAGATAATCTGATTACTTACCGTATAAAAAGTGGCCACTTGTGAAGGGAACATTTTAAATTTTTTGTACTAATGTGCTGATCACATTAGAGGAGTGGCAATTCTTGAAAGTACTTTTGAATACAAACTCGTCGGTTCCAACGGATTCTGGTTGTAAGAAGTGGGTTGTCGCAGGGGGTGGGGTTCTAGAGAGGGACTACTGTAGTTTTTTTTTTTCATGTCATATTTTCAGATTTTGATTGGATTTGGGATGATTCATCAAAGTCTTCAGCAAGTCATCTGAAGATGGACAAGCGAGAAGTTTTGTTTCATGTAGATTACAGCTGTGGCACTGCAGCAGTGAGGGGAACACTCCCAATGCAACAAGATCAGTACTACTGGGAAATAAAAATGACCACTCCAGTGTATGGCACAGATATGGTAAGGTCTATTTTTGGAAGATACCTGGGATACAACCAGATTTAAAACCACTAGATTTGCAAACTTTTGAGCATTAGATTGGCTTCTAAACCAGTAGGTTTTTTTTCCTGCATAAATTTTCACATGTTTTAAGGGGACTGAAAACAAAATCAAAGCATTTTTGGATTGTATTCTTTTCATACTATAATAAAACAGCAAGCTGTGAAAATTAATCCAATTTAGATTATGATAAAAAAATATTCATTTATACGAGTCATTGTATTGTCAATTAATAAGAAAAGAAGAGTTGTGTATCATATAGTTCATTACAAAAGCTTTACTTAAATATAAAATCCAGTAGCAATTTAAGTTTCATTCACTAGATCATTGATGACATTCATTGTGATTACATGTATTAAGCTTTACATTTAACAGACTGCTGCCGGACTCATGATGTGTAGAACACATGTATGGTCGCAATGGGTTGTGTGATGCATCTAGTGTGTTGCGAAGTGCATGGGTGTTGTACCACCTTCACTTTCAGCCTCACCGCTGGCTAGCTAGTTATAGTGAAAAGGGAGCCGAGTGCGTAAGTCTTCCCTGCCAGTACACAGCCTCTCGACGACCATGCCCCATTACGGTACCTCCTCGCGGTGGCACATGGAAACTGGGTGCCTTGCAGCCTCAGGCAGAACCGTAGGGGACTCAGAGGAGGTCTGCCCCTAGACATGCAGCATTCCAGGCCCACCAGCGTGTCGACATGCCCTGATGCCCATGAAGAGACCACCAGCCATCTGGGTCAAGTGGCGACTGCTATTGTCCACTTTAATAGCCTGTCACAACCAGGGTGAAAGTAGCTGATGCAGCGAGTATCATAATAAACGATGCAACGGTGCAGCAGCTGTGGTCAAAACTTTTTCGAGCACTTCAGCCCTAGTCAGATGGGAACGGTGGAGCCCTTGAACTGCCATATGTGTTCAAGTTAGCCAAGGAAAGGCATCCGGCTATAAAAACTGCCTAATTCAAAAAATGTCAAGTCATGAAAGTATTCAGGTAGGCAGTGCCAGCAGCAGAGCAGCTGGTAATGTCTCGGGCTTGGCGGGCCTCAGGGTGCGTGGGTCCGCAGGGTCCGGCCATTATGGTGAATCCAATGAACGTCCAGAACAAAACGAACAAAAACAAAAAGAAAAATTCCACATAGGAACTTTAAATGTAGGCACTATGCGGGGCAAGGCGAATGAAATTGTAGAAATGATGACACGCAGGAGGATCGATCTCCTCTGTCTACAGGAAACTAGATGGAGAAATGAGGGCTGCAGGAAAGTTACAGGAAAGAATTCCTAGTGCAAGTTTATATGGTCCGGAAACAATAAAGGTACTGGTGGTGTTGGAGTGATGCTTTCAGAGAGATGGGTGGATAAGGTGTTCGAGGTGACACGTATTTCGGATAGTATTCTTATGGTACGGATTGTTGTCGGAAAGAAGGTGTTCGCCGTTGTGAGCATTTATGCACCACAAGTTGGCCTTAGCGAAGACGAGAAGGACAGATTCTATGAGCAGCTGCAGAGCCTGGTCACAAATATCCCAGCCTTGGAGGAACTCTTTGTATGTGGGGATTGGAATGGGCATATAGGTAGCAATCCTGACGGATATGAGGAATGGCATGGAGATCACGCCTATGGACAGCGCAATTCAGATGGTGAGCGGGTGCTGGAATTTGCTGTCGCAAATGACTTAGTGATAGGAAACACAATTCCAGAAGCACAGCAGACACCTGGTTACATACCAATCCGGAGATATCTGCACACAGATTGATTACATGCTTTACCGTCGTAGGTTCAGAAAATATGTAACAAACGTGAAGGTCATACTCAATGAGGATTATGCCTTACAACACAAACTAGTTGCATGTGACCTGAAGGTTCCATCAATGCGTAAATGTAAGCGCAAGTTCACACCACGCATAAGACTGGAAACTTAAAGAACCAGCTTTGAGAGACAAGTTTGTTGAGTCCTACATCTAGAAGACTGAGGGTAACAAAGCAAATAATGTGGAGGAACTGTGGACAGCTCTGAAAGATGGTTTGCTTGAGGCTGCAACTGAAGTATGTGGTTTGTCAAGCAAGCATCAGTGGCAAAAGGAAACCTGGTGGTGGACTGACGTCATGGATCATGTGGTTTGTGAAAAGAGGCGATGTTTTAAGGCATGAAAGAATGGGGGCAGTAGGGAAGACTACTGTGCCGCCAAGTGTTTCACAAAGCAAACTATTCATCATGCCAAATGGGAAGCAGAAAAACAGGTCCTACAAAACATCGACCCAAAATCACAACGCATCTACATAATGGCCAAGCAGATGCACCGAGATAACCTAGATGTAATCGGTGAGAAACCAATCAGGAATGACGATGGTGAGCTCTGCCTGGACGAGGAATCCAGAAAAAATGCTTGGAAACAGCACTATGATAGGCTGCTGAATGTTGAATTCCCATGGAACCCGAATGACCTCACGGATGAGCCTCCTGTTGAGGGCACAAGTATTCCAATCACTACTGTGATGATTGAAAAAGCAATCAGCAAGATGGCGATGGGTAAAGCTGCAGGCCCATCTGGCATAGTAGAAGAGATGTTGAAGCCTACTGGCATGAGTGGTGTAGCACTCATACGTGATCTCTTTGAAACTATCATTCGTGATGGACATATTCCAAAACAGTGGGAGGAAAGCTACATAGTCAGTCTATACAAGGGCAAAGGCGACGCACTGGACAAGAGCAACTACAGAAGCCTAAAGATGATGGACCAGATAATGAAAGTTTTTGAGAGAGTTATAGAGCAATTGATCAGACAACAAGCACACATCGGTGACATGCAGTTCGGTTTCATGCCAGGAAGAGGAACTGTTGATGCAATATACATCTTGCGACAGATGCAAGAAAAACATCGCAGTTAACAAGCCCTTATACATGGCCTTCATAGATCTTGAGAAGGCATTCAACCGAGTTCCAAGGAATGTCATATGGTGGGCGATGCGTAAATTAGGCGTTCAAAAATGGCTTGTTAAAACTGTACAGTCCATGTACTATAATGCGAGAAGCCGTGTTCGTGTTGGTGATGGCTACAGTGACGAGTTCAATGTCGATGTTGGTGTTCATCAAGGATCGGTATTGAGCCCGTTATTGTTTATCGTTGTTCTGACAGCGCTGTCAATTCACTTTCAAACAAGCTGCCCATACGAGCTCCTGTATGCTGATGATTTAGCGGTCGTTGACTCCACACTTGAGGCTCTAGTTGAGCGTGTGACAGAATGGAAGAAGGGCATGGAAGAAAAAAGTCTCAGAGTCAACATGGGTAAATCCAAGGTATTGATTTCTGGCCTGAATAGGGAAACATTGAAAAGCACAGGAAAGTATCCATGTGCCATCTGCCTAAAAGGCGCAGGTAGCTACAAGTGGCCCAGATGTAGTGGACTCACTCGCCCTATTGATGGAAGGCCTGTGACAGAAGTAACTGTAGGTGAAGAAAAGCTTGATGTTGTAGCCGACTTATGTTACCTAGGAGACACCATATCAGCCGGAGGAGGATGTGAACTGGCATCAACAACACGTTGCAAGTCTCCTTGGAATAAGTTTAGAGAGCTTCTCCCAATCCTGACAAATAGGCATTTGACGCACATTACAAGGGGTTGTCTTTACTCAACTTACATCAGACCTGTGCTGCTATACGGCTCTGAAACCTGGACTGTCACTGCTAAACTCTCAGGAAGATACATCGCAATGATAAAGCCATGATACGATGGATCTGCCATGTAAATCCCGAGGCGAATGTCCCATTTGAGTCTCTCCTCACCCAGCTCAACCTCAGAAACATTTCTGACATTATCCAATCAAATAGGATGTGATGGCTGGGCCATGTTGAGCGTAACAAAGGGTGAATATCCAAGGTCCATTCCTTCAAAGTTACTGGAAGTCGAGCTCCAGGCAGACCTAAGCTAACATGGGAAGAGTTGACAAAAAGAGACAGAAAGACATTGGGGCTGAGCGGAATCAATCCACAGGACCATAGAGCCTGGAAGAAAGCTTTGAATACTCACATGATGAAATAGACAGGCCTACCCTTGTTAGAGGATTAATAAAAGGCCTGGATAATCAAAATGGATGATGATGATGATGATAGTTATCTGGTCCAGATTTCCCCATAACCACTTTGTATTTTGAGAAGAATGTATTAGCATTAGAATGGGGCAATGGCAGCATTATCACAATCAGCCTGCAAAGAAGTTCTAACTTCAATGTTTCTGTTGCTGAGTTTCTAAGCTCTGTTCACCCAAAAAAGATGAAGTTCACGACTTAATTTGCATTCCATTCTTTCTGTATATGGCTCAGATCCAAGTTTCAGCACTATAAATTAAACATAAGCAAACAACAAAGATCTCTCCATAGCACAGTGCACCAGCAGATCAGGGTTTATATTTTTTTTCTACTTATTACTCCAAGCAAACTGCACAGACCAGGATCTACTGGCACTTTGTTATGATAGTGCATACTGTTCTGGGGCTCTCTTTGATCACAGCTAATATGTATTATGACACTCAATATTGTTGGATTAAGATCCCTAATCTGTGTGTGTGTTAGGCTGAAGTTTTTTAAAATGATTAACTTTGTATTTCAAAGTTTACTATATGCTTCTGTTTTCTCCTAAAATAGAGAACGTCAGTATTGATGTTTTGAAGTTTGTGATCTACTAAGCCTGTCAGTGCCTTTTTGGAGAGCACTTTGTTTTCAATTTTTCACAGGAATATAGTGTCCAGGTTCTTTTTCCTTAGACATATTGGAAAACCTTCCTGCATACATGTAATTAGTTCAGACTGCAGATGCAGTATAAATTTGCAGTCCAGGGTAGGAGATTTGAGATACTGTGTAAATTTGCAGTCCTGGGTAGGAGATTTGACATGCAGTTCAGGAAATTTTGCAATCCAGTAAAAGAGATATGTTGTCCAGTGCAGTAGATGTTTTAAATTGATATATATCTCTGAAACAGCATTTTATCACTCAAATCGGTTCAAAAGATATCTTTCATCTTGATACGGAAAAGGGTAACATGAATAAGTAGTAGATTGCAAAATAAATACAAGACACATTAGTCTATTTAGCAATCCTTGTCACATATCAGTAAATAAAACTAGATATAAGTACTAAGTAGCATATTATACTTATATCCTAACCATGCATGTTGTACCAGATGTAGATTAATGAGTGACATTCTTGGCATATCGATTAACAAGTAGGCAATGGTACACACTATATTTTGTTTCTTAGCTTCAACTGACAACATGGTGGTCGTCACTGTTGAAACAGATGCATCTCTAAAATGCAGATTAATTCATTTATGCAGGAGAAATGATAGCAACTCGTCTCATCTTAATGAAATTAAAATGAAAAATTGCTATTATGTAACTGACCCTTTGTCACATGAAACATAACAACAAAGATCATGAAATTTTATAAAATAACATAACGTATAACAGACTAGAGATTTTGTCTGCAAGACATGAGATTTTCTGGAAGCCTCCCAGGAAAGTCCAGATGTCACAGGTGCAACTGATGAAATGTTGTAAATTTGAAATGTCTAAGTCAAATTATAGTAACAACTACATGTATTTAAAACAAATTTGAAAGATCTTTCTGAAATATCTTGCCACTCTAAGCATCATAGAAATTTGAAGTCTGATTATAATTACAACTACATGCAATTATAAATTTTTTAAAGAATTTTAAAGAATTTTTTAAGAAATATCAGGCTATCTATATCATCATAGGGAACTTGGAAGTCAAATTATAATGACATCTATTTAAAACAAATTTATTTTTGTACCATGGTAAGCTATTTGTTAGCATTCATGTCTTTAAACATGTCTTGTAATTTCTCTTGCAGATGGTTGGTGTAGGCACAACAGATATTGACTTGAATAAGTATAGACACAAGTTCTGCAGCATGCTTGGTCGTGATGGAGACAGCTGGGGGTTGTCCTATACTGGAATAAAGCATCACAAAAATAACAAGCAATCATATGCCACCAAGTTTGGTCAAGGAACTATTATTGGTGTCTACTTAGATATGTGGAATGGAACATTATCATTTTATAAAAACAGAAAACCACTGGGTAAACCACCTTCTCATTTCTTTGTATATGTTGTACATAATTTCAACATCTTTATGTTTTATATTTTATCTTGTGCTTAACTTACACTTTTATAAAGGTCTTAACTTCTAAAAATGTTTTGCAAATCATTGTTACATTTTTTAAAAACTTAACCAGTTGTTGGCATTGTATTGCCATATTTTTCTGAGGTGCCATCAAACACTACATACATACATACATACATACATACATACATACATACATACATACATACATACATACATACATACATACATACATACATACATACATACATACATACATACATACATACATACATACATACATACATACACAGTGTTATCTTTTTGAAAGGTTTGCATTACCATGATTTTAGGCATAATGATCTCATTTGTTTTTAAATAAGAGAGGAGGGGTAAGCATGTGAGAGCAGTTCGTTTATGAGTTCATTAAAAATAAATTTTAGCAACCAGTACACCACCAATCTCTTTTTAAGCATAGAAATTTATTTCAATCATAAGAACAGGGTTCTCATGCTACATGGAAATCGAGAAGTTCTTGAATTTCACAAATATTGATGACAGTCTGGAATAACCCATGAACTTTCCACCACCATTTGATGTCCCAAAAAAAAATCACATAAATGAGTCATATCTAAACTGATTGTGAGTTAAATTTATCAAGTTCTAACCAGAATATTCGGAGGGTGCAGTATGGATTATTTGGGTGCTTGCAATAAACATATATGACAAGTCAATTCAAATGCTCAGTGGATTCGATTCATCCAGGAGACGTTTATTTTCAAAGTCAGCTCAATATCCATATCTTCCCTTTCATAGAAGTATGAAAACCAGTCTAGCATTACAAGAGGCCAACATGGTGGTAGCAAAGTGTAGCCACTTATCAGATGATCTAGCAAACTTAAACTTGTTAGATCAAGTGATACATGCATGAATCTTTATGAAAATTACTTATGCACGACAGGATTCTAATTAGTTACATTTGTTTTTTTTTAATACTGTAATAGAAATTTTTTTTCTCTCTGTAAGATGCATATATATATATATATATATATATATATATATATATATATATATATATATATATATATATATATATATATATATATATATATATATATGGCTATAGAATTCTTTAGAATTAAAGTTTTGAAAGGAAACAAAACTAATTTATGTTCATTATGTTGTTCCTACTTAACATCATAATGCAGGTCAGCAAAATAAAATTAGAATTTTTATTCTGTACATTGAAATGACTACATGCATGTATAGGAATATAATCAAACTTGTTCCGTGTGCTACATTTGGTGGTTTTGTACATGATGATTTTCTGACTTTGATTTTTTTTGGAGTCTTGAAAAAAAAACATCTTTAGATTTAAGAAATGCATTTTTTATAATCATAATTGTTTTTCAATTCCATTCAGTAATTGTTATATGTGAACCTTGAAAGAATTTCATCTTCGAAAAACTCTTACCTGAAAATTTATCTTTAGTAAAGAGTGTGAAACATGGAGAAACATTAAGTACTTGTTGCTTTTTGATGAGATAAAAATTGTCAGAATTAAAAGCAAGTATTCATCAGAATTATTAATTGATCTTTTATTAAGTGGAGACAATATGTTCAGACTAATTGTCTTTGATACCATAAAGATGTTTTTTTATTCTTAAGCCAAATTTTTTCGCTCTTATTTTAAATATATCTTTGTGTGATACAATTTACTTAAAGAAAATTGAGAATAAATAAATCAATATTTTTTGTACAGGTGTGGCCTTCAGAGGCTTACAGGGGAAGACTCTATATCCAATGGTGTCATCCACAGCTGCTCGCAGTGGTATGAAAGTGATCCGATCTCGATCTTTTAAAACATCTTTACAGTTCATGTGCTGTCAGGTGTTGAGAAAAGTCATTCCTAAACATTTGGATGTGCTTGCAGCAGTTCAGTTACCACCAGGTCTTCGTGAATTCCTGGAGAACAATATCAGTTGGTTATTGGGTCCATGTCCTCTGGATTATGGATCAGTACAAGTACGCTGTTTGAAGAGACACCATGATTCTGATTCCGAGCCTGGTCCATCAAGTAGCAAAAGGCCTCAGTATTCTGAACATGCACAAGACACAGGCACATCTAAAGAAAGCCAGCTGCTACTCCACCCAAACCATTCTACATGAAGAATATATTATTTATTCTGCTCTGCTGTTTTATATTTAGTTTTAAGATGTTTAATAACTTCTTAAATGTATAGATATAACCTTGTCATCACTCATGTTATGACCATAACTTCTATTCCATATCCATCCGTCCCTGTCCACAAAATATCACAGTAATAATAAGGTCATGTTTTTATATCTACATGATTCTTATATTTCTTTATATACATGATTCTGTGATCTACATGCCAGTCACAATCCAATTGTCACAAGACATATTACGGTCACAACCAGGTATTACAAATATATATACATATAGTACAAATACAGATGGTATACAAAATAAATTTGTGTGCCATCTCATGTGCAGCAAGTCTTTAGTACCAGTACATAAAATTAATTAATTGCTTTTATTATTAAAAAAGGAAAGGGTTCTGGGTACCAATGCTATGGACATCATGAAGGACTCTTTATGCCAGCACTTTGACTGGTTTATGTGTATACATTAGTCAGAGTATTTCAATATTGAAATAGTAGAGAATATTCTTGATTGTTTTACCCCAGCTCTTAACTTTACATCATTATACCATTATTGATTTTAAAGGAACAGTTAAATGAGATAATCAGATTGATACTAAATAACCTACTTTTGTTGCTCTTTCATAAAGCACCAAACCAAATATCTTTTGAAATACTGTTATATTAGTGGTGTTTAATGCATATAAATAATGTATAATTTTGGGCGTAAAATCTCATTTTCATTGATTCATGCTAGGCTCTTATATTAACTGCTGTTAAGAAGAAAGGACTTAATATTGTCATCATTTCATTAGCACTAGACCATGACTGCTAGCTCACCTGTCTGTGACCAGGTAAGCTTAACCCAGTATGTATCATCAGTCCATTAACATTTGCTTCTTAATACTGGATTATATAATAAATTTTATCAGACTTTTTTCAGAATTGAAATATTGTTTTATATCATCATTATCTTTAATGAATTCAACTATGAATGGGATCTGTGCATATTAATGAGGTGATCTTGCATCTGCTTTGATTAAGCTTGTTACCAAGCTATATGCTTTTTTTTTATCGATGTTTATCAACTTGTGAGTATGGGTCAATATAGGACAAAAATTGGTTGAGTTTTATCATGAGTGACATGTAAGCATTTAACATACATCTTATTGACTGACCTTGTTACCATTCTGGAGGCCATGTTTCCAATTCAAGTTTCATGAAACTGTTCTCAGGATCATAGACATGTTCAATAATTAGCAGACCTAGAATTTGGCAGATGAATAATATGATGATATCATCCAAGTCAGTACCAGAAGGTAAAATTGATGTTTTAAGCTCTTGGAGTACATGGTTAACTGGGCCAGAAAGAAGTTTGAGTCACATGAGTTCAGAACAATGAAGAAAAAGAGAAGGTGAAAGATAAATAAAGGTTCAGAATAGGGGAGGAAGTTTTACCAACACTGAGTGAGCAACCAGTCGAGAGGTCTGTACAAGTGGCTTAAGGACTCCATGAATAACAGTGTTACAGACACAAAAGACGATTCAAAGACTGGATGGAAGACATAGATATGAGTGGGCTATCTAAGAAGCACAAGGCCTACTGTTACTAGCATTGTGTTCTACCAAGAATTCTCTGGCCACTTCTAGTATACCAAGTACCATTGATGGCCATAGATGCAGTGTAGAGAATATTCCCTATATATCTGACAGTAAATAGAAGTGCCAAGTAACTAAAGTAGTGTCAGCTTTTACAATACAGGCAGCAAGCTTCAGTTACCACTATCAGTGAAAGAGGATTTCAAGGTGACTAATTCCAGTCCGGTAATAATGTTGAAAGACAGCGTAAATGAGATGGTGAGATACTGGGCAGCAGTAGTATGGACAATAAAAAGTGGGTGGCAGCATCCAGATTGAGACAGACACATGATGGGCACAGTAGCAACATGGACTGTGAAGTCTCAAAAGAGCTACAGCAACCAATAAGAAGCATATCATTGTCAGAAAAGAAGTATGTCTTGTAGATGATAAAGACAAGCAAGTTAAAACTGTTGGCATGTAGAAGCAGGTGAATAGGATAGCTGGGAAGCTGTAAGTTCCAGGAAACTTTCTTGGTGTGATATTTGGAGAGTTGATGCTGAGAAAATCAGCCTCCTCTTACATGCAGTGTACCAACAAACCTTAAGACATGGGGTCTAATTGATGATTCAAGCTGTAAACATTTTGGTAGACTTGACAATTTAGAGCATGTGCTGTCTTCTTGCAATTTAGCTCTGACAGTCATTATAATTGGCTTTGTAACCTAATGCTTGCTGAGATTACTGTCAGTATAGATATAGCCAGTAGAAAGAGACATCAAGGGAAAAGCTTTATTAACTTTATCAGCTTTATAATAAATGGTGAGACATAAAGGCAAAAGACTGTGGCAAGATGCATCTTGACAACATAGCAGGATTGGGAAGTGCAGACTTATGTAAAAGAATGGCTGAAGTTCGCAAGGGACATCAGTTGTTGTAGTGGGCTTAATGCCATTCGTAAGCACATGAGAGTCTATACATGGTGGACAGTTTAACTGCTGGAGGAGCAACATCTGTAACACCATTTTCAGACCTGATAATGTGATGTGGTCAGGAGATACCAAACAGGTGCTTTTCTTGAAATTGACAGTGCAAATGGAAGCTAGAAGGGGACGAGGCCTACGAGAGAAAATTTGCCAAGTATCAGCCACTGATCAATTAACGCCAACCAAATGGATGGGTGGCCTGGAATTTAACTGGTAATATTATACTTTGGCTCTGTAGCACAGATCTTTTGGGATGCCTTGGGACTAATCTAGATTACATTACCTAGCCCAGGAATTTTAGTCAGAAATATTGACAAACAGGCCAAAGAAGCATCACATAGGATTTATCGGAAGAGAGAGGAGCTGATTGGTTCCAAGCAGTGACAGGTCTGATTTGAGTACAGTATAGACTTAAATCATTAAGATTTTAACTGTGTACTTCAATGAACATGATGAACATTTATCAATGATTGACTGAATTTTTTGTATTCTATTTCTGATCCAGTCCAGAGTAATGTGGTAATTGGACTTAAATGATCATGATTTTATACTTCTGAAAATTATTAGCAATTTCAGAAAATATTAATGAGATGTTTGTGCATTTGATTGGCTGAACTTGTGAGCATTTTAGTGGCTATTTCTAATCAGATTTTTGTCAAACTTATCAACTGTATCAACTTATCCAATGACTTTTATCATAAGCAAACTCTGCACATGTTAATCAAAGACAGGCACAGTTAGTAATACTCCCAGCTCATATGCTATATTATCATTTGTACTCGCTGCTACTATACTCTCTCTCTCTCTCTCTCTCTCTCTCTCTCTCTCTCTCTCTCTCTCTCTCTCTCTCTCTCTCTCTCTCTCTCTCTCTCTCTCTCTCTCTCTCACACACACACACATATGCATGCATGCATGCATGCATGTGCGCACACACATGCACACACACACACACACACACACACACACACAGAGAAAGCAAGGGAGGTGATCAATGATATCACATACTGAGTATACCAGGTTTGGAGAGAGTTGTGTACCTTGCAATATATATATATATATATATATATATATATATATATATATATATATATATGACTAGAGCGTTTGTGTAATTTAGAAGGATACTGTATATGTAATGTTGTAATTTGTAATCAGAATTTTTTTTTTTTTAGTTTTGGGCATTTGTTTTTCTTTTCATCTGATTGTTTTGCTCCAATAAGACACAAAGAACATATTTCTTTTTAAAATATATTTTAAGCAATCGTAGCCTTGGAGAGCTACCACTACTTTGCAAATACAGAACTGAAGGGCTAAAATGTTTTAGATAAAGTTCAAAGCAATCTGCCCACTTAGTTGGCAGTTAGAGTAGTCTCCCCTTTATAAAATAGATTAATATGAATTAATGTGAATTCTTAGGTTACTACTTCTGCTTGTGCTGAGGAGCATGCACTTAACAGACAAAGAGACCTGACAATCCACATACAAGCATTTTGGAAATTTTCTACCTTAAAGGAAGATGATGGGGTGTTGCCTTCAAAGAAAAATATACTCCATCTATAAATTTTCAACTTTTCTGTTCTTTCTTTCATTGATGAGAAATTTTATGGTTTAGTGTCCTCACTTTGCCAGCCTCTTACACTTAGGCACCTTTGGTACATACCTGCACGGATCTCTTAATGCATCTCATCATATTGATATAGCTGTATATAAATATAAACCGGTATAGTGTGTGGTATTGAAAGTTTGTACGATATTGCTGTTTAATTTCTGCTACTATTGGATACATACAGCTCATTTTTCTATATTAATATAGTCTTTGCATCCACTTAATAGTTATATAACTCAACTATATACTGATTTTACCTGCATAAGCCATCATTTGGCCTTTCCTACAGGTAACATTGTCTTATAATAGGTCCACTTGTTAAATATCAATAGTGACACTTAAGTACATTTGTATGTGTATTGCATGTACTGCAGAAAACTCATTTACATTATTGTGTAATTTCTGCCACAGTTGGATGCATAGAGGTGTTTTCTATGCATAACTTACTCATAGTGTCCACTTCATAGTTACTAGATGTTCTTTTACTCATTAAGGCAGTGAACTGGCTTTTTTTACATGTACCTTTTTTTTTTTGAATTTCTGTTTTAGCATCCACTTAATTATTAATAGCAAAGCTCAAATATTCTATCTGTATTGGAGGCCACAGACAAAAGAATATTGTCCAGTTTGCCAAACCCATGTATTATACACACCACCCATCTTGCACCATGTTTAAGAAGTTACTGGTCAGCCTGGTTTTAGGATAATGTGACTCGGTGGGACTAGATGCTACATGTTTGTGGCATGATGCCCCAGTGCTAGACATCACTGTAAACTGACACACTGCAGACATTATAGTGATATAACTGAATTTTTTAAAAAGCTACATTAAGAATCCAAATATTACACACACACACACACACACACACACAATGCACACACACACATACATACACTGGGAGAGACATCCTGCTCCAATATGAATTGAAATATTCACTGGACTTGGCACCAATCCCTGTATCAAGGGAAATCACTCTAACTGCTTTCTAGGTGGGCAGATAACTTTAAACTTTGTAGCTAAAAGGTTTTAGCCAGGGTAGGTTGGCTTTGCAAGGTAGTAGCAGTTCTCCTAGCACATTAATCTGGTAAATATTACTGAGGAAACATTTGACTTTAAAAAATTGGTTTCTTTCAAAAACAATCTCTAAGAATTTTTTTTATAAAGAGAGTGTTTCTAACATATTTGAAGGCTGGTTTGATAGCGTTGTTGAAATTAATTTTAATAGTTGCTAGTATTGACCTATTAAAAGTTCCTGGAACATTTTGTCATTTATATTTTATCACATGTATTGTGTATTATTTTCTTGTATTTCACATATATAGTGCCATTACTCACAAATAATTTAAATTTATATTTGTACTTTAGCTTTTAATAATAAAATAAATTCCTCGTTGTGCTTTTCTCTTGAAACACTTTGTAATTTTTTTACAAAGAGTATAGAAATACATCACTTAAAAAAAAAAGTCACTCATCTGTCACAACTTGTCTGTCTTGTGCATTGTTATAGGTAGGTTTTTTTTGTGGTTAGTTTTAGTGAAGTATTAATGGTTTTACGTTTTTGCTGTATTTGATGTTGAACTACATCTCTGATATTCATATTGGGGTTGCAGTTGTACTCCAGCGTCTTTATGATTGGAGCAGTTTTGCCTACTTCTTTATTTTCCAACTTTGATGTGTTATTAATATCTCTACTATCTTGTCCAGGTTTAAGCAGAAAAGCACTTTGTTTTTCTTTTCCTTTTTCTTTGCGGGCCGTAACCATATCCAGATATAACTGCATTGTTTGTTTCAATGGTTACCATTTCTGAGCAAGCATACATCCAGAGGTGAAGTCCTTCTTGGGAGGACAATTTAGCTTGTCACGATGATAAATTCCAATCAGATTTTCTTAATTTTTTTTTTACAAAGGTACTGGATATATGCTGCATGTACAAAAGATCGCAATTCTGACTCCTAGTTATGTTTGGTTCAATAATTCAAGCATAGTACCTGTAATAGCACAAACACACTAGATTATCACTCTAGTTACACCAGATTACCCATCTAGTGACACAAGATTCTCGTTCTAGTTACACAATATTCTAGTTACACAAGATTCTCGTTCTAGTTACACAATATTCTCATTCTAGTTACACAAGATTCTTGTTCTAGTTACACAATATTCTTGTTCTAGTTACACAATATTTTCATTCTAGTTACACAAAATTCTCATTCTAGTTACACAATATTCTCATTCTAGTTACACAAGATTCTCGTTCTAATTACACAAGATTCTCATTCTAGTTGCACAATATTCTCATTCTAGTTACACAAGATAGTTACACAATATTTTCATTCTAGTTACACAATATTCTCATTGTAGTTACACAATATTCTTGTTCTTGTTACACGAAATTCTCATTCTTGTTACACGAAATTCTCATTCTAGTTTCACCAGATTATCATTCTAGTTACACTAGATTATCATTCTATATACACAAGATTCTCATTCTAGTTACACTAGATTATCATTCTAGTTCATTTTGATAAGCCACAGCTGTGACTATAACTGTCATTATTCAAATATGTTTCTACCAGTAGAAACATAATTGCACAGTGTCAGTCAGTGTTTTGTAGCATGTCCTAATTTCAGTATGCATAACCTAAATTAAAACTACCAGCTATCACCTATCAAGAGTTGTTTTTTAGCATTATAAAACATAGTAGGACCTACTTAAGTGCTATCAGCTGTCATATTCATCATTGTATAGTATTATATAGAACAGTAAGTGTGACTTGCATCTATGCTACCAGCTGTCACCAAGCCTCTCTGTATAGTATTACATAATACAGTAGGTATAAATTGTTGCAATAGTACCAGCTGTCAACAAGCCTGGCTGTATAGTATTAAATAATACAGTAGTCATAACATGTAGCAATTCTACCAGCTGTCAAAAAGCCTGGCTGTATAGTATTACATAATATAGTAGGCATAACATGTAGCAATTCTACCAGCTGTCAAAAAGCCTGGCTGTATAGTATTAAATAATACAGTAGGCATAACATGTAGCAATTCTACCAGCTGTCAAAAAGCCTGGCTGTATAGTATTACATAATATAGTAGGTATAAATTGTTGCAATAGTACCAGCTGTCAACAAGCCTTGCTGTATAGTATTAAATAATACAGTAGGCATAACATTTAGCAATTCTACATAATATAAGTAGGTATAACCAAGCATAGCAATGCTAACAGCTGTCACAAAGCCTGGCTTTATAGTCGTATATAATTGAGTTGGATATAACCTGTAGCAGTGCTACCAGTTGTGACCTAGCATGACTGTATAAGTATTACATAATTCAGTCTGTAACCTGTAGCAGTGCTACCAGCTGTCACCTATTGTATAGCATAATACAGTAGGCAAACCTATTGTAATGCTACCAGCTGTCACCTATTGTATAGCATAATACAGTAGGCATACCTATTGTAATGCTACCAGCTGTCACCTATTGTATAGCATAATACAGTAGGCAAACCTATTGTAATGCTACCAGCTGTCACCTACTGTATAGCATAGTACAGTAGGCAAACTTATTGAATGCTACCAGCTGTCACCTAATTTATAGCATAATACAGTAGGCAAACCTATTGTAATGCTACCAGCTGTCACCTATTGTATAGCATAATACAGTAGGCAAACCTATTGTAATGCTACCAGCTGTCACCTATTGTATAGCATAATACAGTAGGCAAACCTATTGTAATGCTACCAGCCATTTACTTGCATGACTTATTGTATGACAGCACCCACAAGCTGTACTAATATTTCTAGCTGTTCTAAGTGCTTGAATTTTTGTCAATATGTTCTTCAGAAGCCATGCATGGATGGTAAATAATTGTATTAATTGCATCATGAAGTCAGAAATTGCTTGTACTGAAATTATACTAATGTTGGACTGAATGATACACAAGTTTGTTAATTGTGTAATGAGAAGAGAAATGCTTGCACTGAAATTACATTACTATTGGACTGAATGCCTGCATACATTTCATTTATTACCCAAATGGTTTCTCAAAATGTGTTTATTTAGGAAAGGGTGCTAATTCTTGGAATATATACTGTATTTTTTGCATTAGCGTTCAAAGTTTATTTCTTAGCTTAAAAATATTATTCAATCAATGCTTAATTTCTGCTTTTTGATGGTAATTTATAACCTCAACCCTACTTTACCATGTTATGTTTATTTTTTATTCATTGGATGACTGTTGTTCCATATTACTCTGACACAAAAATGGTTAATGCGATTTATCTTCATCCTTATTGGAGCATCATATCAGTAAATTTCACATGAACCACTGAGGCTTTCACTTCATTACTAGTATGAAATCATTATTTCAACTGCGTTCAAATATTGCTTTGCAGTACACAGTTACACTATTTGTGTGTCATGATTTTGTTACATATTTACTTGTTAGCCCTTAATTGTGTTTTGCAGTAATTTTGTTTATCCAGTGTCTGTGCAACAATTGTCAACTCTGTTGAATGACATCATCTTTTTATGTGTACCTGATTTTACTGATATCGTGTTCATGCTTAAGATAACACTGTAAGCAAATCATCTTAAATCTTTTCCAATACACATGTATTGTTAGCTCTGGTAACTTGTTAACTAACTTGTATATGTTGAATATTATTTTTATTTGCATACATAGAATGGTATTCATATTGATCTGTGTTGACTGAGATATTTTATCCATAGTGCTGTGGGTACCAAACAGTAACTTTGTGTACAAATAGTTCTTATTAAACAGTATGTGCACAAATAGTTCTACTTATTAAAAACACCATTCCCTCGAAAACTCGCACCCTGATAACTCATGAACCCATTTATAATGTGGTGCCTGGCGTTGATCCCGATTTTTCCCCAAAGAAAATGTATTTTAAAAATCTTTCAAAATATGCTGAATGTGAAAAAAATTACAATAAGAATTGATAAATAAAACCTTTATACATTTCTCATTTTATCATCAAAAATGGTGATAAATACCCATAAAGATTGATTCCATATTTGCAAGTTCTAAATAAGATATCACATATTATGTTAGGCTTTATTTGTTGATAAATAGTCATCAATACACTGTAAATAAACAGTCTGGTGAAATAGTCTGGTAAATGCTAACAGGTGGCAACAGATAATGAAGTAAACAGCAATTAAATATCTTGCTATGTGAAAGTCATATATTTCTGTTTCAGCGTAAACATTATAATTGCAACATATTCTTTTCTATGAAAACATAAAATGAGTCAATCAACCGTCACATCAAAACCCATGAGTATTTCCGTGAGAACCTAATTATCTGATGGCTTTGCTTTGATCAACAACTTGGAGAAGAGTTTGTTGCACTAAAATAATCCATTTAAAGAGATGTGTTGTTTTATCACTTTAATTATGTCTTATGTATTGAATCAAGCAAGGCACAATTTTGCTTAGCGGCAACGAAATCAGGAAGTAACAAAAAATTTACTGATTTTTTCAAAAAGTGAATTGTCATTTGTCAAGGATATCAACAACCGGCATTTTTATTATCGTGTTCTAATTTACATTGTTTTAAATTTGTAGACCCACTAAATTCATGTTGGTAATGATTAACCCTAGTTTTTTTGTTTTTCATTTTACTTCTACCGCAATCAAATATATCTATCAATCGACCGACATTGTTTCTCGAAAAGATAGTCGAACTTTTGTATTAAAAAATATGTGTAATTTGGATCAAACAATAAAACTAGAATGTATCCAATTCAACAACAAATTTAGTGATGTAATACACAGTGCATGAAGTGGTACACATGTTAAGCGAACGAAAACCACGTGGAATAATGTTTTTGTTTAAGTCCTCAATATACGGTAATTTATCCTGGAATTAATGTTACTCTATGAGGAAAAAATAAACTACCCCATTATGAAGAGATATTTATTCACAGTCACAGTTAATCACAGCACAGCTATAAAATGAGTATTCAACACTATAAAATCTGCCACCCACCCACCCTTTTGCCTTTGTGTTGATACTTTTATTGTTATTTTTATTATTATAGGTCCCTCGATAACTCACCCTCACTTATAGTGCGATTGATGTTTTTGGACCCCGATGTGTGCGAGTTATCGAGGGAGTGGTGTAGTAAGTATGTGCACAAATAGTTCTACTTATTAAACAGTAAGTTGGAGCACAAATAGTTCTACTTATTAAACAGTAAGTTGGAGTACAAATAGTTCTACTTATTAAACAGTAAGTTGGAGCACAAATAGTTCTACTTATTAAACAGTAAGTTGGAGTACAAATAGTTATACTTATTAAACAGTAAGTTGGAGCACAAATAGTTCTACTTATTAAACAGTAAGTTGGAGCACAAATAGATTTACTTAATGAACAGTAATTTTGAGTTTGAACACAAATAGTTCTTATTAAACAGTAGGTATGAGCACAAATAATTATTATTAAACAGTAATTTTGAACACAACTACCAGTAGTTCTTATTACGCTGTATGAGCACAAATATTTATTTTTATTAAACAGTAAGTTTGAGTACAAATAGTTCTACTTATTAAACAGTATTTGCACAAATAGTTCTTCTTATGAAATAGTAAGTGTGAGCATAAATCGTTGTACTTTTTAAACAATAAGTTTGAGTACAAATAGTTCTGCTATTAACTTTAAATTCTTCCCTCAGTTGATATTTAGTCAATATTATTTGGAAATTGAGGATGTTTATGGTAATTTTAATGGTGCAAATATAATTGGACCAGTGACATATTACTGCAGCTGTTGTTATAGTTGTTTGTGACTCAAACTTATCATTGATGTCCTTACATCATCCAACATAAGTTAACCCATCATCAATTTAGAATTGTAAGATTATATTACAACCCAGAACTGTCCTGATGATATGTGAGTAGAAAATCATTTCAAAAATTGGAAAATGTATGTATTTTTTTTAACCTTTAATGCTTCATTTGCAATAATAAGTTTAAACTGAGCTATCATATGATTGTCCTTCTCAGTGATTTATTTGTATGCACACACCATGACTGTCATAGGTGCATATAGTGATGGGCATGTTCCTCTACCACATCTTTTATGCAAACATCATTGAAATGAATTGAGTATGTGCATATAGATTTGTTTGGTATCTGTTCCAATGGTTATTCCCCATTTAGTTGTCAAGGTATTTACTGTACATGTATATGATAGATTTTGTGTGCACAAGTAGTTTCAGAAACGTTTTGATAAATCGCACAGAAACTTGGCAGATATTAATGACATCAATTGAATATTTGCCTTTGATTGTATCATCATATTATAACGAGTTGTTCCAGTTATTGATCTTTTTTGGTGTTAAATGTGTTTATAAGATATTTCTTGTGTACAACTGGTCCAGCAGCTTTGTGAGAAATGACACAAATTTGATAAATGTGTTTGACTTGGGATAAATGTATGCATATGTTTCTGTCTTTATGCTTCATTTTAGTTGCTTGAAAAACTATAATGAATGTCTTGAGAGTTGGTAGCAATGTAGGTTGAGAATATGGCATCAGACTTATAATTCATGATTTACAGGTTCAATACCCACCCAGGCCATTCCTGGTCAGCAGCTTCTCTGTCTTTGGAAAAAGCACTTAGCTACAATTTCCTTGGTATGATGATGCCAAGTAATGTGATCAGTGATAAATATGCCAATAAAACCACAAGACCAACCAGTAAAATAGAATTAACTCAGGCAAGACAATTGGAATGGGAATTCCCCTGAAATTCTATCAGCCCAGTTACTGAGTCATGGCCTTGGGGGAAAGGCACTTTACTCCAATTATCGCTAAATAATCTACTTGTGTCACTATGCTGTAAAACACCAAACACCTGTCATTATACTTTAAAACACCAAACACCTGTCATTATATAAAACACAAACACCTGTCATTAAGCTATAAAATGCCAAACACCTGTCATTATAAAACACCAAACACCTGTCATTATGCTGGAAAACACCAAACACATTGGGAATGTTCTTTTGTGTGTTCATACATGCTTACATTTCTTCCAGAGTTATTGCTCAATTCTACTTGCACCACTCATTCAAATAGAGAAGGTTCAGGGGTATCCATGTTCTGTTAATATGCTTCTGGTCCAATCTTAATGTTGTCTGATTCAAGAGATGTACATTTGTATTCCATTAATGGTGACATGGGTATATTTGTGTGTATTGATTTTAAATCGACATAAAGTTCATTTGCACACTTAGACTAACCCGGTGATATTAAATACTCACTTTTCTAAACCAAATTTATTGAATTTTACTAATGATTTATTAAAACAATGAAACTGCAGTTATATTCCAACAAAACACAACAAAGGGAGATGTTAATACAGAAGGACCTCCGAGCTATGCTTTCAACACATGTAGTGAATGGGACTGATTTACAAAATGGATGAAGTATATTTTTTAAGAAGCAAAGTATCCATGTACAATCCCTAAACATAAAAAAAGTTCCCAAATTTTAGAATCTATGGACTTAGTAATTGATTCATGAAGATCTGTCAATAAGGTACTGCCATTAGTGAACACAGACCTTTCAGACATGTACTGCCTATTAGTGATCACAGACCTGTCAATCAGGTACTGCCTATTAGTGATCACAGACCTGTCAATCAGGTACTGCCATTAATGATCACAGACCTGTAAATTAAGTACCTGCCCATTAGTGATCAGAGACCTGTCGGGTGACTCTTATGATTGTGGTAAAGCACGAGTACTTTTGTATCATCATCAAGTTAGGTAGCTGTTGTTTGTCCAAGTTGTTTTTACCATAGTGCTCTGCAACCTAGATCGTTTACACAGTCTGTACAAAACTTGGTGGCTGGCTCACATTGGGGGTAAGTGATCAAACCTCCCACATCCGAGGCAGACTCTATAACCACTAGGCCATCAGAGCCTATAGGTTTACTTGGAATACAGAAGAAGTCTATCAGTCTCGTGGTCTGAAGAAAAAAGAGAAATGGCTTCTGCTATATGATGTTCGGTCAACATCATGGACCTGGACCAAACATTGGAAATGGATTGGGCAGATTGATGGAAGAAACCATTGATTTTAGGTTCAAAAGGTCAATGATTAATGTCGCTGATTGAAAGAAGAGAAATGGCTTCAGCACCAAAATTTGTTATAGACTGAGATATCATATCACCAGAGTTTGTAGATAACATATACATTTAGTAAGACAGAAGCCATTGCTTTTGAGTTCGAAAGGTGAAAGTTCAAGTTCATATTTAAAAAAAAAAGGATGTTTTTGCCTAATATTATTACCATGACAAAAGATATAGAGATATGTAATTTAGGGATCAGAAAATCAAAGGTCAAGGTCATTGTGACAAATAGAATGGGTTTTGACTAAACTTTGTGTATAGTTTGATATCAATGTAATCAAGAAGCCTGTTGATTCTAGGGTGTAATGTTCAAAGATCATGAACATAGTATGTCCAAGAAAAATGGTTGCTGCACATTAAAGCAAAGTCATCAAGATATTAATGCCAACATGGAGGACTGTTCATGGCAGGGGTGGGTGGGGGTTAATGTACTATCCTCTCTGATTTATCTTAATGTAATGGTGGGGAGTGGTCAAGATAGTAACATGAAAATGGATGTACTTTATTTGAATAGACCCCGGAAATATGGGTTTCGATTTTAGGAAACTTAATGAGTTTTTTTTAAATATATTTTAGTCTGGAAAAAATGTTAGCATAAATCAAGAGTTGCATTCTCAGTTTTATCAAAGAACATTGTTTTTTATTTCACCTCTAAGAAATGTTAGGAGAAAATCATTTTGTCTACTTTGATTTAAATTTTAAATTTTTGTCTTTATTATATATATTTTTTAATCTTTTTTTTTTTTTTTGTTGCCTATATTGTTGAAATCTTAATCATGAAAGGGAAGGCAAAATAAAATTGATTTCTAGATGCCAGAAATGAGTCACCAGCACCTTAGAATTCACACTTCAAAAATAAAGTAATTTGATACAAAGTCTGTATAGTTGCATTATTTCTTTTTTTTTTTCATTTTTAATTTATCCATTTTTGGGGGGGTGGGGGGTGAGGTGTCAAAAATATATTTGATAAAATTGCATTTATGACATCGTTTTTTTTTAAAATCTTGTTAATAAGGAAATAATAATTGGGGTTTTTTAAATCTTAATAATAATGAAATCAAAGATCAAAACAAATTGTCCTTCCCAAATTTTCAATTATTTTCAGTCTTGATTTTCAATGTGTTAAAGGATTATATAACATGAAACTTAGTCCCATTTCTCAGGAACCACCGTTCAATGTTGTACTGTTGTGAGGCATCCATTACTTGAAAAAGTTGTCTAGCTTGGCTCTTCAAACAGAATATTCTATATCCAAAACTTTCTCTGAACTTTTCTTTATGAAATATCAAAGAGTTTAGAAACTTAAATCTAGTTTATTAGATTCATGTATTTCAGACTCTTAGTGTTAATCATGTAAGCCTGAGTAAATCAATATCCTGTAATTCCAAGTGGGGACCTACTTATGAGCAGGTACATGTCCAGTGAAATGTAAATGTAATTCAAAGTGGGGACCTACTTATGGGCATGTATATGTCCAGTGAAATGTATATTTAATTAAGAGTGATGACCTACTTGTGGGTATATACATGTCCAGTTAAATGTATGTATATGTAATTCAATGTAGGGACCTACTTGTGGGCATGTACATGTCCAGTGAAATGTATATTTTATTCTGAGTGGGGACCTACTTGTGGGCATGTACATGTCCAGTGAAATGTATATTTTATTCTGAGTGGGGACCTACTTAAGGACATGTACATGTCCAGTGAAATGTATATGTAATTCCGAGTGGGAACCTACTTGTGGGCATGTACTTGTCCAGTCAAATGTATATGTAAATCAAAGTGGGGACCTACCTGTGGGCATGCATATGTCCAGTGACATGTATATTTAATTCAGATTAATGACCTACTTGTGTGCATGTACATATCCAGTGAAATGTATATGTTATCTATGTAAATTTTGGCTATTTCACCTCTACCATGAAAACAAGACAAATCAGTTTTGTTGCAGCAATTAGCAATTATTTTGCATCCATCTCCATTAATTCTTGTCGTCAAATTTATGTAACATTTGTTGACATTAATTGATGTTAATATTATAGTGCATCAGACTTAACAAATAAAATGAAATAATTAAAACATGGGCTTTTTGTGTGTTCTTTTTGATCTTTTTTGTTGATGTTTTAAAAATAATTATCACATTTATGATGAAAATGTAATTACACATCATCTATGCTGCAAGTAACAACAGGAAAACAGGAATAGAATATACAACATGGATGACAGAAACAAGCAACAATACATTCCATTTTGTTTTGATGCAGAGAATGCTGTTCATCTCTAACATTAGGGAGCTGGCATAAAATGTTTGCACAAAAATAAAACATGAAATTTTGCCTTGACCTGTTATTGACTGACATTAATGGGTTAGATGAATGATAGCATGTTGAAATTCAAACCATATTTCAGAACATATTTTTATGTGACTAAGTGTGCATGTATTTACAACAGATTGAAGTTGGTAAAACGGTCACTGGTGATAAACCAATTAGAAACTAAGATTTACCAAATTAAAAATTACAAGTGCTTGAATAATTGATTCCATGTCACTGATAACCATTACTCTTGATACGAATCGGTAAAAGCTTGGACATCAAACCTGATAGAATCTTGTATCACTTGTGTCATGCAGCAGCTACAGATGAATCAGATTACAAAAATCTAAACACTTGCATTTTTTTTAATAAAAAGAACACATAAATTATATATATATATATATATATATATATATATATATATATATATATATATATATATATATATATATATATATATATATATATACACATGTATATATATGTACACACACACACAAACACACACACATGTATATGGTTGCCTTTGGTGGTACTAAAAAAAATCCATTCCAAATTTTAAAATTTTCATGGCTATTAGCAGCTGAGGGGCGAACCGGCCTCTGTTTAAAAGGTTCCATTTGCTAAACTAAAGTCTTTCACAAAAACGAAAAATGTACGCCAATTACGCCAAACCGAAGCCTCTAACGAACCGAGAGTTTCTCTCCAAGAGAGACTTGGAGGGGGGGGGGTACTGTTTTTTTGTATCTTTTTTTTTAATTTGTACACATACAAGTTTACCCGACATGATACTTCTTTGTGGTCACGCCTTCTCTGCTGATGTGAATTAGATCATTATTATATATCTCTAATACGGTATCAGAATCTTACACAAGTAGATTAGCTCAAGAGCGACTAGAGCAATTAAGACATTTCTATCAGTCTATAATTCTGTCTGGCAAAAATTACAAGAACGACAAATGAGAAAATAAATGTTGAAACCAATATATGGAAAATATATGTCCACTCCACAACACTGAGCTGATGTGTTTATAAAATTAAAACTAATACAAGTCGAATCAACACAATAAATGTATATAGAATACATCAAAGCGGTAAACGATGTGTATAGTCAATACGAAAAAGAAAAATAGCGAAAACTAGAAGAAAGAAGAAGAAAAACTACAAGAAAGAACAAAAACAGCAGAAAACAAAAGAGACAAAAATTATTCCATCCGTTCAGAAATTAATTGATAAATTTAAACCTGTAACTTATGAAAAATAAAAATATGGATTAAGATCAATTAGCCGATTATACTGCCAATAATACTAATTATTTGTATAATATGTTACAATTTATCATGGATTTAGTGAAGAAAATATCGTAAGATAATCTGAACTATTTGTCATAATAAGGGTAGTATTAGTATGATCCTGATTTTTTTTCTTCAAAGGTTTCTGCAAAATTAGATCAACTAAAGAGAAAAAGAAGGGGGAAAAAGAAGAATATTACGATCCAGATGATAATCCTGGCATTACTGGAAGTGTTATTCCTATCCAAGGAAGTTGTATTATTTCATGTACTAACAATATTCTCAATGACGTAACAACTAGAAATCCACATAGGAGGGAAATGAGTCGGTAATAAATCTCGGGAAATAATGAAGCAGCTGATATTTGTCAACGATTATTACAGGTAGTATCATTGACGTTAGTATTGATTGATCTCTTATTGATGAAATCGTTGACGGTTATTACAGTGGTTAGATAAATAAATAATAAATAAAATAAATGCACCGTGTTCAATGTAGACCCATAATGGTCAGAATGATACATTCACGATTACCAGTCTAAAAAAGCAACTTACGAAGGATGAGAGTGTTCTACCAAGCCAACATGGAGATAGTTACCCACCAATGCCTGTCATCAAAGTTACTGTAGATGGTGTTTACAGCTTGTTGCGGAAAATTAACCCACAGAAAGCTACAAGCCCAGAAATGATTCCATCAATGATCCTGAAAGATCTAGCAGAAGAGCGTGCACCATACTTTAGTTATATTTACCAGAAGTGCCTCTCAACAGGTTATGTCCCTGATGTCTGGAAAACAGCAAACGTTACAGCTATCTTTAAAAATGGAGAAAGATTCAATGCCGGCAATTATAGACCGGTATCCCTTACATGTATCTGTTGCAAAATGCTTGAATACATCATAGTCAGCAACATGATGAAATATCTAGATAGCTACAACATTCTAACAGACTGCCAGCATGGTTTCCATGCCAGACGAAGCTGTGAAACACAGCTCATAACCCTAGTGGATGAGTTCGCCAAATTTTTAGACAGAGGGAAGTAGTATGACCTTGCTATTCTTGACTTCAGTAAGGCTTTCAATCGTGTCCCCCACGAAAGACTCCTCAGTAAGTTGGACTACTATGGCATCAGAGGTAACACCCAGAAATGGATCAGAGAATTTCTATCAGACAGATCGCAGAGAGTTTTAGTAGATGGAGCAACATCAGACCCAGTACCAGTCGTTAGTGGGATACCTCAAAGGAGTGTTTTGGGTCCCATCCTACTCCTGGTGTTTATCAAGGATCTACCTGCAAGCGTCAAATCCAACACAAGACGGTTTGCAGATGACTGTATGGTATACCGGGAAATAATGAGTCCAAGGACTTTGATATCAAGTATGAAGGGACGAAAACGTACACTGACACTCTTTTACTTACTTCTGCATTTCATATCATTACTCTTCTGACTGTCCTATCAATTCCGTCTTTATTTTATCTTTGACCATGCACCTCCCGTTGCTTAATAGTCAAGTGTGACTGGTCAACGTACTTATAGATAGATAGATACGGAGATAGACTAGGCGATGTTGTTCAGTTTTTGTTTTAGAAGGATAGCCCCAAAAGCAATACCGATCGCAAAACAATTATTAATGAATACTATTAACGTTTGTGAAAAGGCTGCTGGTGCTATTGGTAACGTTGCTAATAAGGTGTTCGCGGCTATTAAAGATACATATAAGATGAAGAATAAAAACACAGCCAGTAAAACTATCCAGTACTGAAGTTATGCCTGCAATTGTCAGTAAAATAATAAATCAAGCTACAAATCAGATGTTATCAGAATTGACTAGTATACCAGTATCAGACAAAGAAAAAGCATATTACTCCTAGTCTGATAGCAGGAAACGGTCTTCATGTCAGACGATACCAATTATAATACAATGTTTAAACGTTCAACATGGATGCACTGATTCTCAAAGATGAATCTGTACGTGATTATCAGTTTTATTCTTATGAAGCACGAGAACCTAACGCACATGGAAGAATCGAATTATAAATTCAGGATACAAACAGATATTTCTTACCTCCGAAGCATTTATTGAAATAGAGGGTAGACTTTTGAAAGCAGATAGTGCAGATTACAGAATTGGTGATAAAATTGGTTTTGTTAGCAATGGAATTATGGCACTAATTAGCAGTGTCACATGCACGATTGACGGGAAACATATTTAATCCTGTCTTGAAAATGTTAATATTGCTATAATCGGTTTAGCAAGGTATTCAGATGATTCCACAAGATCAGCTGGTCCAAAAATGATGTTTGCAAAATTTACTGATCAATCCGAGAAGAATAACGTGAGAATGAATACAGCTGGAACTAAAATAGCATACTGGTTTGCAGACATCTCAACGATATTAATAATAATAATAATAATAATAATAATAATAATAATAATAATAATAATGTGTTATTTATAGAGGGTGACTCATTAGTCAAGGACTATTCTCCCTTGAGGCCCTCTTAAGGAGAGTATAACAATGCACATAATATGAAGATAGCAATAATTAGTGTTTATTTTAACATGTTTAGTTGTTGCTGTGTTTAACGCCATTTTTCAGCACACGATAGGCTATACATGGCTGCCAGTATTAATGATGGAGGAAGAACCCGGGAAAACCCCCAGAAAGAACCTACTGGTAAGCTTTCTCACATACCCACATTGGCCAAATCTGAGACTCGAACCCACGCAGACAGGTGAGATGACAGTGATCCTTAACTGAGAGCGCTTTAGACCACTCGGCCACTCGGGGTCCCTAACATGTTTAGTATTACAGTCTTAAATTCCATTATCTATTATAAATACATATATGCTCATGATATCTCTTCTTGCATACTCTAAATTTTTCAGCAGATTTTACATGTAGTAGAAGCTTGTTCCGCATGTACCAGAATATTGTAAGCTCTTTTTATATTGCTCTGTTTTTGGTTTTGGTGCTAGACGGTTTCTATGTGATATTGATGTCAACTGGTATTGTGTTGAAAAAGGTCTGGATAAATCCTGAAGATACTCTGGTGCAGTTCCATGTAGACTTTTATATAAAAGAACTGAACATCTATCCTGTCATATATTGTGAACCATTTGAGTTATGTAAACATTGCTTCTGAGGGATGATAAGAAGCAATGTTTACAAAACTCAAATGCGTCTAAAATTACGCATGTTGTTCGTTTCTAAGTTTATAAATCCTGTCAAGCTCAGATTTAGCACAGTTCCCCATACATTTGAACAATAATCCATTATTGGAAGAATATATGACTTGTAGTATACATTGCGCGTTTCCACAGATAAATATTTATTGATTCTGCTCATTGAGCGAAGTTTTGATGACAGTGTTTTACGGAGTTTATAAATATGGTCATTCCATAACAAACTATTATCTAACAACAATCAATACTGGAATGACCTTTTCTAGAACTGACTTTTCAAATCATGTAAAGACATTCAAGAGTTTTTGTAGAATATATATATATATATATATATATATATATATATATATATATATATATATATATATATATATATATATATATATATATATATATATATATATATATATATCAACATTTCCCTTTAGTTTTAATTTGGACTCAAAAGGTTATAAGTTTCTTCTTTTCGTTATGAATCAAATACTGTATATATTTATTATATTGTTATTTATTCAATTCAAACAATATTATGAAAATTAATGTTCGTGTGATTATACAAGGATCCTTATCTTACTTGTTTCAAACACTTGCAGGTGATCTTTTCATGGTTTCCATGGAATCTTTATTTCTGGCATGTCGATCCCTAATTGATTTCATCACATTAACACGTTCTTTTAATCGGGTATTTTGTATTATGCGATCACGTTTGATTAATTGATTTTCACTGTTGCATTTATAACGTCACATACTATTTGCTATTATTTTTTTCACAGATAGCTTTGATGTTTTTCTTAGTCTAAAATCATCGCGCTACTAACATTATTGAAAATTATTACGGTAGTAAATCCTCTATGATTATATTGTCTTTTTGCTGTGCAAGTTCATCGTTAAAGAAATTGATTCAGAATGTATTGCAAGCAGGTTTAAAATTGTATTATCCACGGTTATGTATAAGGATAAGGGTTTCTAAAAGGACGAAAATTTTAACAGAATATAAGAAACTTATATGCTTGATTGTTCCACACCAAAATATACAATATTTTTTTATTACGTCTTTTAATCTACTTTGCAAAAGTCATTAGACTTAGTTGGATGGAAATTCATTGATCAAGTTACGAATTTTGTCTATTCTGGAGAACCAGTAATAAAGTGGATACAACTTTGTATCGGAAGATCTGATCTTGGGCAATTATGAATGGTCAAGGGTCCAGTTGGTGTGTCTTCGAAAGAGGATGTCAATGGGATACTCTATCCACGTATATTTATATACCTATGGCTGAGAAAATGAAAACAGTGTTTTCGGGTGAACCTGCTCGACTATTTATGCAGCTGTAACTAGATTCGTCTTCAAGACTGACCTCGATTTAACATTGGCCGAGTTTATATCGTCTTCGCATCAATAATTGCCTGCAGCAATAGTATTACCTTCAACAAAAATAGAAATAAGAGGGAAAAAAAGAAAACGAAAGGAACAAACAGAGAATTGAACTATTTTAGATTGTGAATGGCATTATAAGAGTAAAGACCAAAAGCTGAGTCTGTTACATGAGATATTGAAGGGATTTAAGTATCTGAGACAGATATAATAGACTTCTTTAGCTCAACATAAGAGAAAGAGAATGTCACATACCAAGATTTTGAATCTTTCTATCACAACATCAACTCTAACCGCCACTGAGATGCCAACAGTAATATCATTACCAAAGCATCTATAGTGGCGGGACGAGGAGTAAGACGAAGCCGTGGAAAAGTGTTAAGGCAAGCTGACGATGTCATGTCCATAAATTGTTCATGATTCAAAAAGCCACATCGGTTCTATTCATGGCCACCTATAGTTCTTAAATCTGTTCAGTTGTTTGGGTGTGTGTGAATGTTTAAGTATATTATCCATGCTAAAATAACAAATCATGACATTTTCTGTCTTTCAATCTGAATCACAACGAAAAATTCTTAACGCATCACACAAGTCCGTGTTATTCTTTCTTTCGCTGTCTCTTTTATTTTGAATATATTTACTGGTCTTGTTCTTCCTCCTCATTGTCTTTAAGTTATCTCCTTTCTTGCTGTTCTGCTGGCGATAGCGACTCAGTACGACCTTGGAGAAAGTGATGCCGTGCGTGTACTACCTATGGATTTCATCTAAGTGCACACAAACCACTCAGGGTTCCAACAGCTAAGCGAGATGTGCAAATCAAAGAAGAATATACGTTTCTCGTGGCATTACCTATCTTGAAGGTGAAGCTCGATTTAAAACGCTGATAGGAAAATGGTATAATTACCTGGAAGGAATTAATACTAAAACGAGAAAGAACCGAATTGTTCTCCTTGAGTGTGTCAGCAGTTGTGTGAGACTTAACGAATGGGATTATAAAGATGCAGCTTACTTGGTAGATTCCAGATGGTTTCCGCGCTGTCGTTACCTACATTTGATCAATACATGGTCTGATCCTCATTTTGGATACTTTAGAAGACAGAATTCGTAGGTTAGCTATGAGCTACGAGAATAGATTTACAAAGAACTTGTACCAATTCAAGAGAAATGCAAAGAACAATTGTATCCTTTACGTCATCAACATTTTAATTATTGATTCATGATTGTTATATGATGATTGACGACTATTCTGGAAGTGTTCAAATGGTCAGGCAATGACTAATTACCCATAACTAAGAAGAATCGGATGCCGCTACTTCAATGTATAATTTAGAGGACAAAGACTTAAATGATTATTTACAAAAATATTTGAAAGTAGTGCCATCACAAGAAGAAACTTCTTTACGGCGTGTGGTCTTTGAGATAGTGACTGATCTGGTTCTGTATAATTTAAGACGATGTATGACTATTTTTCTCAGGACGAAAACAATATTCCTGTGAATTACTACTGTAGAAGAGCACGTTCTGAACCAAACGTGGGAGCAGCGAGAAGTATTTACAAGTCTGGCAAGTTACAAGTGAAACGAAAACTGAAAACACGTGCTCAGTTTGTTAGTACTGCTAATTAGTACTGCTAAATGCAGAGTAAAAGATGACTGAGTCTTAGGAAATGACTATCACAGACACAAAACAATATGTGCATATAAAGCTTAATACTCCACGACTTTTGTCTTCGGTGTTGCGACAAATTCTGAGGAAGGGAGTCAATGACAGTGTTAAGGACTTACAGAATTGCTAAACACGTTCACAAGAACTGTTTTCTTATACCATTCAATGAAGGCTGACGACATATTGTGAATGTGTTAATGACTAATGTTCTCGGATTTTATACCAGCATATTTGTTGTGGGCTATTAATGAACACTGCATGCAGCAAGTATATGACCACCAAAACTTTATTTGCATCCAAACAATAAAATGTCTGAATAGTGATGAAGTTCTTTACTTCAGTGTGAAGATGACACTCGTCGAACTTTATCCCCTCTTAAAATGTCCAGAAGTGTGTATTGCTAGTTGGCTATAACAATATAGTTACTACCGGACAGGTGTATGTCGCTGGCTACCACTCCTGACATTTTGAGATTTTGCGCCAATTTTTTTCACCGTTGGTGGCAAGAATGACATGTTACCTTTTGGTGTGTTTGAAAACAAAACGTATTAAAACATCTTACACTCGTTTTCCTTCAAGCATTATTCAACATGATATCCTTTCAATCTCATATTTTTGCCAAATTGATTAGCGTAGTACCGTCAATTTTGTTCGAAGCGATTCTCAAAGAAGTATTATGATGGTTTACTTTGAAAGTATGTCACTCCCTCCAAGTCATTAGTCACATACCTCGTCAAAGCAAGCTCTATTGTGAAAAACATAACGTTGCGCTGTCGCTACTGGCAGATACAGGAATTGATACTCATACACACAAAAAACACGAATCATTTTGAAACCTGATGGAATTGGTTCAATAGATGGTGTCATTAATGTTCCTTTTTAAAATGTGATCCTAATGCCAAAGCCAAATCAAAAGTAGAAGCCAAATCACACAAAAGACGACAGCAGTCAAAACCAAAAGAATGATGGTGCAGTATTTTCACACTGTTAGACATGAAAGAGACGCCCCAAGCAAAGCCCTGAGAGAAAAAAGCATCTCCCGCAAGAAAGAACAATACTGTTGCTCATACGCGCACGTACCACCCCCATAAAATCTGCTTCCACACGTTCTTTTTCTCCATTCATAATGATGTGTGCCAAACCTAATTTAAGACCAGTATTTCCTATTTTGATGAAATATGCAAACCATTTCTAAATTAACTTCTACTTCAGCGTAAACAGTGACAACGACTGCTTCTATTACTTTAGCGTAAACAGTGACAACGACTTCTTCTATTACTTTAGTGACTGCTGATGCAACTAAAATGTGGCCTTTCATGAGACAGAAATACAAAACAGGACAGGTGTTTTGCAGAACTAAGCGGATTTATCCCAAAAAGAACTGTCACCATTTAGCCCTTTAGAAACACTCCATCGTCAACTGGTGTCCATAATTAAGCTGTTAAAAGTTGATGCTCTTTTGTTAGGATTAAATACACAACCTCTTTTAGGATGAGTCGAACAATGAAATGGAAGAACTAAAAGAAAACATTTTCTGGGAAGACATCACACTTGTAGCTATTGATCTTATGGAAGGATAAATTCCTACTTTAGCTACATACAAATGGTTGACGAAATTCCATCGTTGGTACGAACGGACACCTTGTTTACTTCCGAATCGTAGTCGCAACTAGGTATCTCAATTACAACAAGAATTGCAATCATCGTTAATTGATCAAACCGATTGGACAAAAACAATAATATCGCAGCGTTACAAAAAATAATAATTGCAACATCTTGCAACAGAAAACTTTAAACGAAACATCTAAGCCTTCTTTGGGAGATTTCAAAACTATCATGAACAGGAAAGCAAAAGCCGTCAAGACAAATGAAGCCATAGGGAAGGAAGACGTAGACACACAATATGTGTTTTAACTTCCATCCATACACATTAGAAGCAGCTTCCTTGCTGAAATCGTCTTCTAATCCCAGACGAGACTATATGAAATATCGGGACTAAAAGATAATGTCGACACCTTATTCAGCAGATGATATATGTATAGAGTGGTTAGAGCGTTCGCCTCGGATGCGTGATGTCGTGGGTACGATCCTCAGCAGAGTCATGCCACCAAAGACTTATAACAATGGTACTAACAGCTGTCTCGCTTGACGCTCAGCATTATGAGGTTAGTGTTAGGACTGGTCTGCATGGTGTTAGGATAATGTGACTGGGAGGGATGCCCTAGTATTTGACATCACTATAAACTGCCACACTGCAGATATCATAGCGATAAGACTGAAAAATTATTAACGCTACGTTAAAAATCCGAATCAGACACACACACACACACACACACACACACACACACACACACACACATATATATATATATATATATATATATATATATATATATATATATATAGAGAGAGAGAGAGAGAGAGAGAGAGAGAGAGAGAGAGAGAGAGAGAGAGAGAGAGAGAGAGAGAGAGAGAGAGAGAGAGAGTATTAATTGGTATTAGCTTTTAAGTTGGTGAGGATGGGGTGCTACAACCCTTGTCACCTTCACATCTTTATTGCATTGACTTCAAGCTTAACTTGTCACTGAGAAGATTAGTATTGAACCTAAATGACTCGAATTGGACTAATTATACATTTTCAATATTGTATTCAAAATAAATGTATCTTAATTTTTAAAATAGCAGATTCAGAAGCTTGAAACAGCCGAGAAAAATCGTCAAATTCGTCTATATAGGGGGAATGGAACACTTGCGCTGTTTTAAAAACTAGATTAAGCAATTAAATGTTACGTTTTCTTTCATTCAGCATCTGCTGAGTAATATGCCCCTTGAGGACATTTCTGAATTTGGAAAGAAGAAAAAACATAGTCATTGATTTATTATTGCAACACAGTTTGGTTTTCCTCAGAGCGTGCTTTATTGTAATGACGACCATAGATATACGGAGAAATGGGATAAACGAAAACTGATAAAAAGTTAACTTTTTATTTTTTATTGATGAAAGCAAGTTCGAAGCATATTGCATTATGTCTCACTTAATGAATTCGAGTGATATGACATTAAAATAAATTCACTGAATATGTTCCAAATGCTCCCAAATTTAAATAATACACCAAACATGTTTCAAATTCTCCCAAATTTAAATAATACACTGAACATTTTCTAAATAGTTTTTCATGTAAATATTTCATTCAACATATTCCAAATCGTCCTAAATTTAAATATTACACGGAACATCTTCCAAACATTTTCCAAATCGTCCTAAATTTAATGATCTGTTATTAATGAAACATTATCTTATATAACATATCTTATATAATAAATGACTTCCTTTCTTACATAATGACTAGGGCCAATTACAAAATTTACGTAGTGCAATAAGTACACAAAAAGGTACTGTAATATATAGCTAATGAGAATATTCGACTTTCGATAAATTGATACTTTAACTATTGATTCTGAATATACTAAATTAAACTTATGAATATTCTGCACACAATGTTCTTAATATGCAAGTTAAATCAAAAGAATTAAGTTCATTTAATACTTTGGATAGAAACTAATTTACGTGAATGACGTGGCTGCTACGAAAACGACAACTCTAATTGTCCTACCTAAAACATTCGCCTTACAACAACCAAATATATAACCATAATAATTAGTATTTGAGAAATAATCTTTATCTTTTAAAAAGTAATATACTATCCACCCCCGAAAAAAAACTAAAATTAGTACCCATGAAAATAGATAAAGCCACAATTTATGAATGAATATAAACAACTGCAATTCAGACTTTGGTAAAGAGTACGTAGTGATGTCAAGAGTTAAGTCGTTGAGTCATAGTTAGTGGGTACTTTAAATGACACTGGTCTCAAAATAATAAATTGATGATCTTATTGGTCTCAAAATAATAAATAGATGATCTTATTAGTCACAAAATAATAAATTGATGATTTTATTGGTCTCAAAATAATAAATTGATGATCTTATTGGTCACAAAATAATAAATTGATGATCTTATTGGTCTCAAAATAATAAATTGATGATCTTATTGGTCTCAAAATAATAAATTGATGATCTTATTGGTCGCAAAATAATAAATTGATGATCTTATTGGTCTCAAAATAATAAATTGATGATCTTATTGGTCTCAAAATAATAAATTGATGATCTTATTGGTCTCAAAATAATAAATTGATGATCTTATTGGTCTCAAAATAATAAATTGATGATCTTATTGGTCGCAAAATAATAAATTGATGATCTTATTGGTCTCAAAATAATAAATTGATGATCTTATTGCTCACAAAATAATAAATTGATGATCTTATTGGTGACAAAATAATAAACTGATGATCTTATTGGTCACAAAATAATAAATTGATAGATGATGTTTGTTTCCTTGTGACAAATGTATGGTGTGAAAATGGAGACCAAGCGGACCTTAAGAGTAGTTTATCAAGGCCCTGTTGCTAATAATGATGTTGTACTATCGCCATTTCTACAAGAAAGATAGACCGAAAGAAAGCAGTGGATGAGGTCTTTGTGTTGCAACATTCCCATATCGAATAGAAATAACTATTATACGTATCTTTATTGCGGAATACACTGAAGGTAAATACAAATGGACCTCATTAGGTGAGTTCATTCCAACTGGAATTCGATGTACTGTTACATATAGCAAACAGGTATTATTATGATCTCATATTATGTAAAGATGAAATTGCCACGTAGTTCTTTACTACAAAGTCATTTTAAAAAATGTGATCTGAATTCAGTTGATAACTGTAACAAAGAGTCCTTATATATATATATATATATATATATATATATATATATATATATATATATATATATATATATATATATATATATATATAGAACTTAAAATACGAGCTGATTGGGCTAACACATGAAAATACTGCAATAATGTTGCTTATTATTTCGCTAAATGTATCGATTATTAAAACTGTATACATCACATTTCAAACAAACAATGTCATTATATGAATTAATTCGATTCACTTCGGCCAAGTACTGCTTGCCCATTTTACGTATCTGGGTGTACGGGAAAAAATGTCTTAAAGGACAACTTCGGGAAAAATAATAATGACTGGATTCAATAGAAACGAGCACGTAAGATAGAAACAGCTCTATATGGCCATATCGTAAATCTTTCTCCTCTCCATGTCGACTTTCGTCTTCAGTTTCTGACCGTTTTGTCGTTGGGGTGCACGACCTTGTCCTGCCACATGACCCTTCGAGGGAATTACAAAGAGTCCTTTGTCATTTTCATTAAATCTGACAGACTCCATTGACTGTGACAGTTGCATTCGTCCTTTGCTCCTTAAATCTGAGTCATCTAATAGAGCTTTTTCGGTATCATTTTTGGTCGCGGACTCATCTCTATCGCGGCAAATTACCGTCATTCTGTACATAAGAATTGCAACGAGAAGTGCATTTTTAGCCGTGAAGAAGACTATACTGTAATTAAGAAGCTTGTGTGTTGCTATCGTGTAGACTCTGATGGTAAGGAAAGGTCCATCTTGCAACAAAATGGAAACACAAACACTCCATATCTCTGTCTGGAAGAACTTCATCAGACAGAACGTTTGATCTAAAGAATTTGAATGAGCTTTTAAATTAGAAGCCACTCTTTGTTTCTTTGGGCTGTTTGTAGATGTCAGAACTAGAGTAAACTGTACCAAGCTCACTGTCCATATGACTAAAACCGCATAACGTAGTTCAAGATTTTCCTTAACTGGGTCCTCGTCGAATAAGGTAAAGAGCTCCATGATATCAGAAGCAATCCCAATAAAAACAAACAGTAGCTGGGATAGCTGGTCACGTGACGTATCTCCCCTCGGTAAAATCCATCTGCCCACAATCATTAGGTATAGAAACAACTGTTCCATC